>CM075977.1:316789385-317460170 GCA_038087875.1 Malacoraja senta
ATTTATTCAGGTTTTATTTCTACAGTCAGTCATATACATCACAAATTTGGTCAGGAGATATATCAGTTGAAATTTTAACGTTAATTCTGAAGTGGGAATGATGGAAACAGCGTTTATCAATAATTTAAAAAAAAATCTGGTGCATACAAACTGGGTGTCTTCATTGCTGTTCACAACACGTACATATAATCTGAATGTCCGGTAATGTGGCATTTTGACACCTTTAAACATATTACCAAAAGAACATTTGCTGCAGTTATGTCCTTTGGCCATCTCTTGTCAGTTGGTGTAATGTTTAACCTGTCGATGGGTATAGTCAGTTTTAACAGTTATTATCATAAAATGCCTTTAGAAATTTCTTTGCAACCTGTATATTTTGTTATGGATAAATTATGTGGGAAGTGAGAGTGTTTCTGTACCAATAGCAATAACGACCATGCTATGGCCATGTCATGGTAATTTTCGGTCCTTCACAGAAAACATGCTTGCATCAATCTGTAGTGTGCATGGTTAAGCATATATGTTACCATGGTCCAGGATTTATTGACACGGGTTGATCATGCGATGAATAATCCAACCACATTTGTGTTTGGAAGTGGAAAGAACTAATAGAAATTGCATTAATTGCAATGTGTAAAAAGAGTTGAGATACTGTATTATAATTTTGCTGCATGTCATTGTGGTAAATATCATGTCTTGATGGTGAATATGTTTAGTTTGTGACTTGATTTGAAGCAGAAATAATATGTGAATGCTTCATTGAGCATAATTCCGACTGGTAACTATGCACTTCGTCCGAGCACATTATTGCACGCGTCATGCAAACCATCTTAAATGACCACCTAAACTGTCATTTGGCAACCTAAAAAGCTGCCTCGGTTGCCCGGCTGGCAACAGGGAAAAAAGGTTAAGTGAGAGCCCTGCTTAGTCTATTGTTTGCCCACGGGATGTCGGTTACAAACCTCCATTTGCTGTTTTGTTTGGAACTTTATTTGCTTTGTTTATTTGTGGAAATCTGCATTAATGTGTTGTATTTTTCATCCTGATGAGAATATGCAGGCAACTATTATCATCTTAACGCCTGACATTGCCCATCTGTTTTCCTAGCTAATCCTTGCTTTCCTCTCCATATTTGAAAATATACATTTCAAATGTATATATTTTCCAATTATCCACTTGCACCATTTAACCTTTGCTTTATTGTTTTTCATAACAATTTAATATCTGATTATATTATGAGCACATTCTGCCGCAATGTTCTGCTGCCTAAGCACAGCAATGAAATTGTTTTTGTAATATTTATGTAATACGGGAAAGGAGAAAGAATCTATGGGTACCATGAAAGGAAAATTAAAAATCTGGCTTAACTATATAATAAGCAAAACAACATCCAACCAGTTAGTTGAAATAAGAGAAACATTTAGATAAAGATACACAAAAATGCTGGAGAAACTCAGCGGGTGCAGCAGCATCTATGGAGCGAAGGAAATAGGTAACGTTTCGGGCCGAAACCCTTCTTCAGACTGATAGGGGGTGGGGAGAAGAAAGGAAAAAAGGACAAAGGCGGAGGAGGAGCCCGAGGGCTGGGGGAGGGGAGGGAGACAACCAGATGGCTGATGAAGGGGAGGGGACAGCAAGGGCTAGCAGAATTGGGAGAATTCAATGTTGAGGCCCCCAGGATGTAGACTGCCCAAGCGGAATATGAGGTGCATTTCCTCCAATTTACGGTGTTGCTCGCTGTGGCCATGGAGGAGACCCAGGACAGAGAGGTCAGATACGGATGGGAGGGGGAGTTGAAGTGCTGAGCCACCGGGAGTTCAGGTTGGTTATTGCGGACCGACCGGAGGTGTTCGGCGAAACGATCGCCAAGCCTCCGCTTGGTCTCACCGATGTAGATCAGCTGGCATCTAGAGCAGCGAATGCAATAGATGAGGTTGGAGGAGATGCAGGTGAACCTCTGTCGCACCTGGACGACTGCTTGGGTCCTTGAATGGAGTGGAGGGGGGAGGTGAAGGGACCAAGTGTTGCATCTCTTGCGGTTGCAAGGGAAAGTACCAGGGGAGGGGGTGGTATGGGAGGGAAGGGAAGAATTGACAAGGGAGTTACGGAGGGAGCGGTCTTTGCGGAAGGCAGACATGGGGGAGATGGGAAGATGTGGCGAGTGGTGGGGTCACGTTGGAGGTGGCGAAACTGACGGAGGATCACTTGTTGTATGTGACGGCTGGTGGGGTGAAAGGTGAGGACTAGGAGGACTCTGCCTTTGTTGCAAGTGGGGGGATGGGGAGAGAGAGCAGTGTTGCGGTGTATGGCAGAGACCCTGGTGCGTGCCTCATCTATGGTGGAGATGGGGAACCCCCGTTCCCTGAAGAATGAGGACATTTCAGATGCCCTGGTGTGGAACGCCTCATCCTGGGAGCAGATGCGGCGTAGACGGAGGAATTGGGAGTGGGGGATGGAGTCCTTACAGGAAGCAGGGTGGGAAGAAGTGTAGTCCAGATAGCCATGGGAGTCGGTAGGTTTGTAGTGGATGTCGGTAAGTCGGTAAACCTACCGACTCCCATGGCTATCTGGACTACACTTCTTCCCACCCTGCTTCCTGTAAGTACTCCATCCCCCACTCCCAATTCCTCCGTCTACGCTGCATCTGCTCCCAGGATGAGGCGTTCCACACCAGGGCATCTGAAATGTCCTCATTCTTCAGGGAACGGGGATTCCCCTCCTCCACCATAGATGAGGCTCGCACCAGGGTCTCTGCCATACCCCGCAACACTGCTCTCTCTCTCCCCATCCCCCCACTCACAGCAAAGGCAGAGTCCCCCTAGTCCTCACCTTTCACCCCACCAGCCGTCACATGCAACAAGTGATCCTCCGTCAGTTTCGCCACCTCCAACGTGACCCCACCACTCGCCACATCTTCCCATCTCCCCCCATGTCTGCCTTCCGCAAAGACCGCTCCCTCCGTAACTCCCTTGTCAATTCTTCCCTTCTCTCCCATACCACCCCCTCCCCTGGTACTTTCCCTTGCAACCGCAAGAGATGCAACACTTGTCCCTTCACCTCCCCCCTCCACTCCATTCAAGGACCCAAGCAGTCGTTCCAGGTGCGACAGAGGTTCACCTGCATCTCCTCCAACCTCATCTTTTGCATTCGCTGCTCTAGATGCCAGCTGATCTACATCGGTGAGACCAAGCCGAGGCTTGGCGATCGTTTCGCCGAACACCTCCGGTCGGTCCGCAATAACCAACCTGAACTCCCGGTGGCTCAGCACTTCAACTCCCCCTCCCATTCCGTATCTGACCTCTCTGTCCTGGGTCTCCTCCATGGCCACAGCGAGCAACACCGTAAATTGGAGGAAATGCACCTCATATTCTGCTTGGGCAGTCTACATCCTGGGGGCCTCAACATTGAATTCTCCCAATTCTGCTAGCCCTTGCTGTCCCCTCCCCTTCATCAGCCATCTGGTTGTCTCCTCCCCTCCCCCAGCCCTCGGGCTCCTCCTCCGCCTTTGTCCTTTTTTCCTTTCTTCTCCCCACCCCCTATCAGTCTGAAGAAGGGTTTCGGCCCGAAACGTTACCTATTTCCTTCGCTCCATAGATGCTGCTGCACCCGCTGAGTTTCTCCAGCATTTTTGTGTACCTTCGATTTTCCAGCATCTGCAGTTCCTTCTTTAACATTTAGATAAAGATGTTTAATAAAGAACTGCAGATGCTGGTAAATCGAACGTAGACACAAAATGCTGGAGCAACTCAGCAGGTGAGGCAGCATCTATCCGAGAGAAGGAATGGGCGACGTTTCGGGTCGAGACCCTTATTCAGAATGATGTCAGGGGAGGGGGCAGGACTAGGAAAGAATGTAGACGGAGACAGTAAGAATAGTGGGAGAACTGGGAAGGGGGAGGGGATGGAGAGAAAAACCAAGGGCTACCTGAAATTAGAGAAGTCAACGTTCATACCGCTGGGGTGCAAACTACCCAAGCGAATATGAGGTGGCTGTTCCTCCAATTTGCGCTGGGCCTCACTCTGACAATGGAGGAGGCCCAGGACTGAAAAGTCAGATTGGGAATGGGAGGGGGAGTTGAAGTGCTGGGCCACCGTGAGATCAGCTTGGTTAAGACGGGACTGAGCGGAGGATGCCCAGGACAGAAAGGTCAGATTGGTAATGGGCCCAGGACAGAAAGGTCAGATTGGGAATGGGGACGTCTTAACAAAGCTGATCTCCCAGTGGCCCAGCACATCAACTCCCCCTCCCATTCTCAATCTGACCTTTCTGTCCTGGGCCCATTCCCAATCTGACCTTTCTGTCCTGGGCCTCCTCCATTGTCAGAGTGAGGCCCAGCGCAAATTGGAGGAACAGCACCTTGTGTTTCGCTTGGGTAGTTTGCACCCCAATGGTATGAACATCGACTTCTCTAACTTCAGGTAGCCCTTGCTTTTCTCCCCTTTCCCAGTTCTCCCACTAGTCTTACTGTCTCCACCTACATTCTTTCATTGTCCCGCCCCCTCCCCTGTCATCAGTCTGAAGAAGGGTCTCGATCCGAAACGTCGCCAATTCCTTTTCTCCATAGATGCTGCCTCACCTGTTGAATTACTCCAGCATTTTGTGTCTACTTTCGATAAAATAATCATTTGTTGTCAAGTGCTAGAATTTTCACTGGAATGGCCCAGTATTTGCCATATATCCTGTGTCTTAAATAACAGGATTTCATATTCAAATCCATTTCCACATAACTGAGAGAACTCTAGGAAGGACAGATTACTTTTGCCTTTGAAATATTATGATCTAGAAGGCATGTTGGCATAATGTTTGATCCCTAATAAGTCATATTGAACTCATCAATCTCAATAAGTATCATTCATGGAAAATTATCTTTTATTGTTTCTGCTTAATGATTTAATTACACAAGATGTGATTCTGATGATTGTAGCTATGTGCTGTCATATTTCATTATATACTATAATGCCAAATTGTTTAATATTAAAAAGACCAAGGCTTGAACAGGACATTACCAGCAGCTTTAGTCATGATAAGAAATTGTATAATTGATGCAGAGATCATCCACTAGCTCAGGATTTTCAATAGTTAGCATCATGCTCTGTAGCAAGGAATACCTTGATTCCATCCTAACCCACCTTGTTCAGTCCCTTTGACCTATATCTAAGACCACACAGGGCGGCCTGGTGGCGCAGCAGGTAAAGTTGCTGCTTACAGTGCCAGAGACCTGGGTTCAATCCTGACTACAGGTGTTGTCTGTTCAGAGTTTGTACATTTTCCCTGTGACCGTGTAGGCTTTCTTCGAGATCTTCGGTTTTCTCCCACACTCCAAAGACGCAAAGGTTTGCAGGTTAATTAGCTTGGTATAAATATAAATTAATAATAATAATAATAATAATGGATTGGATTTATATAGCGCCTTTCTAATACCCAAGGCGCTTTACATCGCATTATTCATTCACTCCTCAGTCACACTCGGTGGTGGTGAGCTACTTCTGTAGCCACAGCTGCCCTGGGGCAGACTGACGGAAGCCGGTTCGAATTGTCCCTAGAGTGTATGAAATAGTGTTAATGTGTGGGGACTCGGTGAGCTGAGGGGCCCTTTTTCCGCGCCTCACACACATTTCAACTAACTTTCAATTTCGAAGCCCCAATGCCTCATCTATACCATGGACGTCCAGTCCATTTACACCACCATCTCCCACCCGGAAGGTTTCAAGGCCCTTTGGTTCTTCCTTGAATAGGCCCAATTAATTTCCCTCTACTAACACTCTCCTCCACCTGGAGAACCTTGCCCTCACCCTCAATAACTTCTCTTTTGACTTCTCTTACAAGGTTTACCCATGGACAATCACATGGGCCCCAGCTATGCTTGCCCTTTTGATGTTTACATCAAATAGTTCTTGGTCCAAACATACAGTGGCATCATCCCCTAACCCTTTCGCCACCATGTCGATGAGTGCATTGCGGCTGCCCGCTGCACATGTGCAGACCTCGTAGATTTCATCAACTTCACCGCTAACTTCCATGCTGCCCTCCAATTCATTTGGACGATATCTGACACCTCTCTTCCTCTCTTGATCTCTCGGCCTCCATTACAGGGGACAGACTATCAACTAACATCTACTACAAAGCCACTGACTGCCACAGTTATCTGGACTGTACCATCCTCTGACACTGCCTCTTGCAAGGCCGTTATCTCCTGCTCTCAATTTCTCCATCTCCACCACATCTGGTCCCAAAATGAAGCTTTCCATTGTAGGACATCTGAGGTGTCCCCTTTCTTTAGTAAATGTGGATTACCCCCTGTTGTCATAGATGTATCATTCGCCTGCAACTTATCTGTGTTCTGTAGCTCTGCTCTCACTCTCCCTCTCTCTTGACGGAACAAGGTTAGAGGTCCCCGGTCCTCATCTTTTATCCCACCAGCCTCCGCATCCAACACACCATTGTCCGACATTTCCGTCATCTCCAACGTGATCCCACCACCTTCCCATCCCCACTCCTTTCTGCCATCTGCAGAGAATGCTCCATCTGCAACCCCTTGACACATTCATCTTTTCCACCCAAACCATCCCTCCCCTGGTACCTTCCCCTGCAACTGCAGGAGATTTAACACCTCTCAGTGTAACATCTCCCTCACCTCCACTCAGGGACCACAGCAGTCCTTCCAGGTATGACAGACATTCACGTGCACCTCCTCCAACTTTGTCTCCTGTATCCAAGCTTCCCGATGTTGTCTCCTGTAATTCGGCAAAACCAAGCGTAGACTCAGTGACCATTTTGCCAAACACACACGCAGTCCTACTGGATCTCTCGATTGCTAACCATTTTAACTCCTCTTCCCATTCCCAGAGACACCTCCCCCCCCCCCCTCACCTGTATCCACCCATTACTTGCCAGACTTTGTCCTGTTCCTCCTCTCTTTTAGCTTCCTTTCCCCCACCACTACAATCATTCTGAAGAAAGGTCCCGACCCAAAACATTACCCATCCCTGTTCTTCAGAGATACTGCCTGATCAATTGAATTACTCCAGCACCTTGTGCCTTTCTTTGATTATCTTTGTTTCTGGCTATCTTTTGGATCTTTTAAATTTATCTTTAAATAGACTGTTGTGTAAATAGACTCCATCCCCTCCCAGAGGTTAAGGGAGAGCACTGGGGAACCTGTCCCAACCTCAACATGTTCCACACCTCTGGGGCAGGTACTTCTGCCAATGTGCCAACTGTGTTATTGAGGAGAGTTCTTCAATCTCTGACTCACTTACTAATAAGTTCATGTTCATAAGTGATAGGAGCAGATTTAGGCCATTTGGCACATCAACTCTACTCCACCATTCAATCATGCTGGATCTATCTATCCCTATCTTAACCCCATTCTCCTGCCTTCTCCCCATAAACCCTGACACTCATACTACACGAATCTATCAATCTCTGCTTTAAAAATATCCATTGATGGCCTCCACTGCTGCCTGTGGCAATGAATCCCACACCACCCTCTGACTAATGAAATGTATCCTCATCTCCTTCTAAAAGGAAAGTCCTTTAATTCTGAGGCTATGACCTCTGGTCCTAGGCTCTCCCACGTGGAAGCATCCTCTCCACATCCACTCTATCCAGACCATGGTTACCATGGCAATGACAGAGACACTGCTGCTCTGACGGGATCCATGCAGGTCCTGAAACAGTGCGCAAAACCCCATGGTGCTACATTAATAAATCTTTACCAATCTTACAAATGATTCCAGAGAACCAGGTGAAAGTTAGCACTATTTGCAGGGCATGTTTACTATTGCTACAGAGGTGTAAACTAGCAGGAAAGGAGAACCTGTAATGTTTCAACTTCTTTTAGTAGCAATGTTACAACATTTTGAGATTTTAAAAATCAAGTCTGCAATTTATCCCATCAGATACAGCATAAAAAGAAGTTTAATTTGACACCTAATTCACTTTCATATCTTCAGTATTAAAAAAGTTATGGCCATTTTCATACTTGGAAATTAGCATCTTGTTCCCTATTGCTTTTCCATTGACTTAACACAAAAGCTGTGATCGAGGACTGTCAAAAGACCATAACTTTCTTAACAATTAAGAGAACTGAAAGAAATTTTCAGTTATTATAGATTGAAGCATTCTGAAACAAATATGAAACAATCTTACTTGGATGACCTGAAATTAAAGCATATAATTAGTTAGTTACCTAATTGTAGCTAATTACAAAATTCAATTATTAGATCTAAACATCTATCCATTTCTTAAGAAAAGATTAACATTTTGAAATAGCCTGTGTCCAAATAACATTCACGCAAGAATTCACAATATAACATGATTTTTAAATCTCATTGTCATGAATTTATAGGCCATATGGAAGGAATTTAGTGTTTAATTCCCGTAAATTAATGGCCATTTAAATCATCTTGCGAGTGGGATTTTGTGGAACGCGATCGTTTGGAATGTTGTGGTTGCAGTGAATTTGATCCCCATATCGGCAGGAAAAACACCGGCGGTTCATATATTTACATAATCACATTTTCGCAACGTAAAATTTGGATTAAAGGCATCCTAAGAAGCACGTTTATATGTAAAATAAACGGCTTACCTTTAGCTGTCCCGTACGTGAAATCCGTCCCGGTTATCGGCGTTCACGGCATCAGAAGCGGATTTTTATTTTACTCCAGCGCTGAAATTGTCCCGCGATTTAAAAAAAAAATTCACAGACCAGCAGTCGGAACAATTCTTCAGCATTAGCTGCACCCCAAGAGAATATATCCAGGACAGGCGATAGAAAACCGCATTTTAACCCTGCCCCCCCCCCCTCAAAGGCGCCAAAGTCACACACATGGCCAGTGACAGAACTGCAGCGCCGCTGAAGGTAAGTTTTGTAATATACCTACTTTTAATACTGCTTATATTTTCCAAAGATACATTATAACTTGCAAAGGATTGCAAGTAATTGCATTAAAAGAGCCAGCAAGAATGCTTGTCCACAATCACTGTGCATTTGGGAATATACTAAGGAATATAAGATCCTTCACCATTTCAAACATGATTATTTCCTTTGTCAAGTGTTTGTTAATCAGTATTGAATAGGGAATAAGCAAGCATAGTTTATTCATTAGCACATTCCATTTATGCTTTACTGCTGATACAACATAGAAACATAGAAACATAGAAAAATAGGTGCAGGAGTAGGCCATTTGGCTCTTCGAGTCAGCACCGCCATTCAATATGACCATGGCTGATCATTTAAAAACAGTACCTCGTTCTGGCATTTTCCCCATATCCCTTGATTCCTTTAGCCCTAAGAGCCAAATCTAACTGATGCTGGCTTTGAAGTAATCAAAAGAACAGATAAAAGTTTGAGAGATTAAAAACTGGTATTAAAGGGGGATAATAAAGCCGACTCTTTGTGTAAATATGGAAACGTACCTGAAAGCCCTGTGCTGGAAATTGCAATTCAACTGTTGAAATGGCATCATGTTGCATTGATGGTCACCACAATTACTGTTTGTGGTTTGCATAAAGAGAGTAAACCTAAATTGCAATATTCACAAGTGTATAGTTGAGCATCCTTCTGTAATGCTCTACTGCATCTAACAGTGCCAATATCAGTATGGCATCCCTGTTGAGGGATTACATGTTCTCACTGCTGTTGGTCTGCAGATCAGCAGGCATTCTCTCTGCAGCCAAGTCTTAAAGGGCATAACATAATTCATGCAATGTTTTTCCAGTGAATGAAAAGTAGTTACGTGGGTAGCACAGTGGCACAGCAGTAAAGTTGCTGCCCTACAGTGCCTGAGACCTGAGTTCAATCCTGACTACTGGTGCTGCCTGTATGGAGTTTGTACATTCTCCCTGTGACCGCGTGGGTTTTCTCTGCATGCTCCGGTTTCTTCCTACATTCCAAAGATGTGTAGGTTTGTAGATTAATTATATTATATTATTCAAAAACTAGATTGAATAAATTCTATCCAAATACTTCCCCCATTTGTGATAAATGTCTATCCCAAAATGCAACTATAACACACTCTTTTGTTTCCTGCATAAAACTTTATAAATTCTGGAGTGATATTTTTGAAATATTTACAAAATTGTTCAAGATAAAAATGGAACCTAATACTGAAATGATTATATTTGGAGTAATGGAAGACGGGAACAAATTGAACTCATCTCAAAATCTATTTTTTAATTATGGGTTAATAACGGCAAAAAAACGTATACTTAAATTTTGGAAAAATACACCCATACCAACGTTTAAAATGTGGATTTCAAACATGTTGGACACCGCACATCTTGAGGAAATGCGATTCCTACTAATAGATAAATCAGACCAATTCTTAACGAGTTGGTCTCCATTTGTTGACTTTTTGGAAGCATATGGTGCAACAAAATCGTAGAAGCTAACTGTTTCAGGACTGGGTGAGAGATGGTCAAGAATATAAATAATGATCTCCTTAATCTCTTACTTTCTACTCTTTCTCTTTCTATCTTCTTTTCTTCACTTTTCTTCGTTCACCCTTTTTTCCTTTTCACACACTATATATCACACGTTTTTCTATCTTTTATTATCTATTCTCTCTTTTTCTTTTTCATTATTAAAAAAACAACAACAAGAAGCTGTACATAAAATGTAACATGTCAATATATATTAGGCACCTTGGTGCCATATTACTGTACTTCTAATAAAATAAAATTAAAAATAAAAATAATAAATTAAAAAAAAAAAAAATTAGCTACTGTAAATTGTCCCTTGTGTGTAGGATAGAACTAGTGTATGGACACAGCCTGTGAATGCGGAGCAGAACAACAGACAGCCAACCATGTCATCTCTGAGTGCCTGCTCTACTACCCACCAAATGGAGCTCAGGGCCTGGCAGACATTGACACAGAGACAACAACCTGGCTGCTCAACACCCGGCTTGAGATCTAACTATTCCTTTGGGTTATTTATGTTTCATTCGCAAGAAGAAGAAGAAGTGTATGGACGATTGTTGGTTGGCGCAGACTCAGTGGGCCAAAGGGCATGTTTCCATGCTGTAGCTCTAAACTAGAATAATACTGGAGGAGAGATAGAGAGCGCTCCCAGGAATGGTCAAATCAAATCAAATCAAATCAAATCAAATCAAATCTATTTATAAAGCACATTTAAAAACAAGCCACGTTGACCAAAGTGCTGGACAGACCAGAGCAGGTAGCTAAAATCACAAAAAGAAACAGACTTACACAGGAATGCACACAGCACATAGGTGCAAATAGTCAGCTCAAATACACAAAACAAAGATCAGCCACATCAGGGGGATTCAAACGCTAGTGAATAAAAATAAGTTTTGAGCCTGGACTTAAAAGAGTCGATGAAGGGGGCAGATCTGATAGGGAGGGGGATGCTGTTCCACAGTCTAGGGGCCATAACAGCAAAGGCACGGTCACCCCTGAGCTTAAGTTTAGATCGCGGGACAGTGAGGACTGATCACGGGACAGCCAGGACTGATCACGGGACAGCCAGGTCAGACAGACTGATGAAGAACAGTGGTTCTTCACGGATAGATCGCGGGACAGCCAGGTCAGACAGACTGTTGAAGAATAGTGGTTCACATGAGACATTGCATTTTTGCAAGGTGAGTGGGGGAGGGGGAGGGTCAAAGAAAGCCTCCAGGGCTGGTGGGCCTAGCAGTTGGCTGCCAGGGATTTGCAGATGAGGCATGAGTGCTACCATCCTTTGGGAAAACCTGTATTGATGGCAACTCTCCTCGTCCCATTCTGCCTGCACCTGTGTGCTGAATGAAAATCACATCATATCTTCTCTGAGTGATCATGGCGTTGCTATCACTTCCACTATAGGGAAAATAATGCAAACTATTGGATGTAGTAGATACAACAATAGTGGTCTGGAATGATCCTCAGGCTCCAAACATGAAAATTAACATGACCGACCGCCGGCAATAGAGATGCCGTCAAAATGCGTATGTTAGTCTGTATTTGAGGTTACAGTAGTCACAAATCTCAATGAAGACAAAGAAAACTGTTTTACTGTGGCCCTTCAAATGGCAGAGAATTTGGAATAATAGGGTTTGAGAAGCTGATTGTATATAAAACTACCAAATCATGTCAACGGAAGTCTAATATGCCAAGTGAGATGTCATGAGGCAAGGATGTTGTTCTGCTTCTGCTGTTCTTTGATTGAATATAAATACATTTATTCAGACTAAGTTTAGTTTAGAGATACAGCATGGAAACTGTACCTTTGGCCCACCGAGTCCACGCAGAACATCAATCACCCGTTCATTCTGGTTCTGTGCGATCTCACTTTCGCATCCACTCCTTACACACTACGGGCAATTTAAAGAGGCCAATTAACACACAAACCCGCACACCTTTGGGATGTGGTGGGAAACCGGAGCACCCAGAGGAAACCCTGGCGGTCACAAGGAGAGCGTGTAAACTCCACACGTTTGGGCCCTCTAAACAGAGGGCCCAAATGCTCATCACAGGTTAAACTATGATTTTTTGTGTGATTTATTTTAATTTTTTTTTTTAATTAGAAGTATTGTACAGTGATCTCAAATAAACATAAAATTATACATTTCTTGCACCACTTCTTATTTTAAACTTTAATAAGAAAAAGGATAGAAAGAGTTAGCAAAGATAGTAAGTGAGTGAGTGAAAGAGTGGTCCAGGAACACCCATAGGGACCTAAACCACAAGAAAGAGTTAAACAAAAGAGAAAAAACAAAAGAAGGGAAATGAAAAAAAAGTAAGATAAGATAAGACAAGATAAAAGGGATGTACCTACTTCATATCTTTACTCACCCCTCGCCAGGTCCTGAAACCATTTATTATCAACATTTTGTTGCACCCTATATTTGTAATAAGTCGATAAATGGAGACCACATCTTTTGGAAATGGTCTGGTTTACCTGCTAAGAGGAATCTCATATCTTCTAGGTGTAACAGTTCCGACATATTAGAAATCCACATTTTTGTCGTTGGCGTGGGAGCGTTTTTCCAAAATTTCATTATACGTTTTTTTTGCCGTTATTAAGCCATAATTAAGAAAGCTCCTTTGAAACGAAGTCAGCTCCAAACTGGCTTTGATTGTTCCAAAAATGATCAGTTCTGCATTCGGTTTCAGTCTTATTTTAAATAATTTCATGAAAATTTCAAAGATTTCATTCCAAAATTTTTGAATTTTTATACAAAAAACAAAAGAATGTGCTATATTTGCTTCTTGGGTTAGACATTTATCACAGATAGAAGAGACATTTGGGTAACATTTACTTATTTTAGCTTTTGAATAGTATAATCTATGTAAGATTTTGAATTGAATTAGAATGTGTCTTACGTTAATCGAGCATTTATGCACATATAACAAGTGTTTATCCCAACTCTCTTTCGAGATTTTTACAGCTAGTTCTTGTTCCCAATCTCTTCTAATCCTATCAGATGATGGTATTTCTATATTTAGGATGGTATTATACAGGTATGATATTAAATTAGTTGATTCCGCTTTTATATTCATTGTCTCGTTTAATAGGTCTGGAGACATATTTTGATATTCTTGTGTATATTTTTTCAAATAGTCACGTATTTGAAAATATTTAAAATATTGATTACTACTCAAGTTGTATTTAAGTTGTAGTTGGTGAAATGTTTAAAAAAAAACTTCCATTATCATACATATCTCCAAACGTTTTAATTCCTAATCTATCCCAGTGTATAAACGAATTATTTATCGTAGAAGGTTTAAACGAAGGATTATTCATTATAGGTGAAAGAAGCGATAGATTTCTTAATTTTAAAGTTATGGTTAAACTATGATGAGCGTTTGTCGGCACTGGGCCTGTACTCGCTGGAGTTCAGAAGAATGAAGGGGGACCTCATTGAGATATACAGAATAGTTAAATTGCAGAGAAATTGCTTTACCTGCTTCACCTAACTGTGCCATGCCACCTGAGGGCTTCTTAATTCATCAAATGCACCTTATGGCATCTCAGGTAAGGGAAGGGCAGAGAGGATCTACTTCCTAATCAACACTTCATAGTACTCGGGCATATTGGTCCAAGTAAGTTTATCTGATTTGGAATATCTAATGGTGAAGTGCCGTCCCTACAACCTGCCATGACAATTTATGTCAGGTATCCTGACACCTAGATACGACCTAGGCATAGCCATCAGGTGCACCAAAAGCCAATACCAGACCGAGCCAGAGTCTCACACCAACCCGACAGACACCAATCAATTGTGACAAGGCTTGCATGTTATAAAGGGCTACAAGGTTACGATTAGTTTAGAGATACAGTGCAGAAACAGGCCCTTTGGCCCACCAAATCTGCACCGACCAGCAATCCCTGCACATTAACACTATCCTACACACACTAGGGACAATTTACAGTTATATCAAGCCAATCAACCTATAAATCTGTACATCTTTGAAGTGTGGGAGATTAAGATTAAGATATACCTTTAATAATCCTTTGCAGGAAATTACAATGCCACGACAGCTTCAAGACATACATAACACCACAAATAGCTTCCATACTTAACAAGTTAAAATACAAGTTAAAATACAAGTTAAAATACAATTAATTTAAAAAAAAAGTGCAGTTATTTATGCGCATTGTATAATCTTATCGCAGCTGGTAAACAGGACTTCCTATGTCTCTCCGTTTTGCACATTGGTGCAATCAGTCTCTGACTGAAGCTGCTGCTCTTGATCACCTTCAGGGCATGGAGTGGGTGAGTGGGGTTGGTCATTATAGAACCCAGTTTTTTCAGAGATCTGGCCTCTGCCACCTGCTGGACCGTTCGTTGCTCAGCCCCGACCACTGAGCCGGCCTTCCTGATCAGTTTGTCCAGTCTGTTTTTGTCCGCTATGCGAGCGCCATCTCCCCAACAGGCCACCGCAAAAAACAGAGCACTGGCCACCACTGAATGGTAGACACTGCACAGTAGGGGTTGGCAGATGTTAAATGCCCTCAGCCTCCTTAAAAAATACAGTCGGCTTTGTCCCTTCCTGTACACCGCCTCCATATGACACTTCCAGTCCAGCTCCCTGTCAAGCTGCACACCAAGGTACCTGTGGTTAGCGACCACCTCCACCTCAGTGCCCTTAATGGTGATTGGTGTTGCTTGAGTCTTCCTCCTCCCCCTCCTGAAGTCCACAACTATCTTCTTGGTTTTTGTGGTGTTAAGATGGAGGTTATTGAGTGCACTCCACTCCACAAAGTTACTTATTATGTCTCTGTACTCCTCCTCATTGCCCCCTTTAATGAGGCCGACAACAGCTGTGTCATCCGAAAACTTCTGCAAAAAGCAGCTGTTGGTGTTATATCGGAGATCCGCTGTGTAGATGGTAAACAGGAATGGAGCCAGCACAGTTCCTTGTGGAGCCCCTGTGCTGCTCAAGATGGTGCTTGAGACATTGTTGTTATGTAGGCGCACGTACTGTGGTCTGAGGGAAAGGTAATCCAAACACCACAGTACCAGTGATGGATCCACTTTCATCTTCTCCATCTTCTCCCCTAGCAATCAGGGCTGAATTGTGTTGAAGGCGCTTGATAAGTCAAAAAATGTAATCCTTACAGATGCATCAGTAGTGTCCAAATGTGTGTACACCCTCTGCAGCATGTAGGAAACTGAAGATCTCAGAGAAAACCCACGAGGTCACGGGGAGAACGTACAAACTCCATAACAGACAGGACCCAAAGTCGGGATCGAACCCAGGTATCTGGGGCTGCAAGCACTGTAAGGCAGCAACTCTGCTGCTGCGCCAGCGTTTTGCAGCACTGCTAGCAACAACACATTCCTCTGATAAGCTCAAAGCATTCTGTGCTCACTTTGAACAGAAGATCAGTGGAACAATGTCACCTGCTCCATCAGCCTCGTGCTGAGCCTGTGAACTCGCAGAAAGCCCGGATGGATACTGTCGCCGTGTGCTCAGATCCTGCGTAGACCAGCTGGCGGGAGTATGTGCTGGCATCTTTAACTTTATCTTTTCCCTACTCCAATCTGAGGTTAGGTTTAGTTACTTTAGTTTAGTTTAGTTTATTATTGTCACATGTGCGGAGGTACAGCGAAAAGCTTTTTTGTTGCGTGCTATCCAGTCAGTGAAAAATCTATACAAGATTACAATCATGCCGTCCACAGTATACAGATGCTTTAAGAAAACCACTATCATCCCGGTGCCAAGGAGAAACAAGGTAATGTGCCTTAATGACACTGCCGGTTCACTCTGACATCTAACATCACGAAGTGTATTCAGTTTTTTCTCTCGCTTGCATAACGTGATTTATTTATGTGTGCTTTCAGTTGCCTGGATAGCACACAAACAAGGTTTAGCACTATGTCTTGATGCACTTGACAATAAGGACAAACCAGACCAGAGTGCCAAGAGTGCCTCTGTGTTCTGAAATAAGATGTTTTTGTAACAAATCGGAGAAGGTATTCAAGGCCTCGGTTTAAGTCTGAGGACGAAACAGGGATTGAATTGAAAACACTGTGTCCTAATGGAGCTCCATAGGCTGGATTCAGGAGAACGGTTTCCCTTAAATGGGGTATCTAGAATGGAAGGGGAGGGGGAGGGGGTGGGGGAGTGATCAGTTTTAGGATGCAAAGTAAGGAGAAGCGAGGAGACATTTCTTCACTGAAAGGGAAATGAACCTATAGAATTCTCTATCGCAGAGGACTGTGGAAGTCAAAACATGGATTATATTTAAGAAGGTGACAGATTATATAGATTTTTGGGCACAGAAGGCAATAAGGGGTAGCCGGAGTGACCAGGAATATGATTTTGCAATTGAACAGCCATAAGCATTGGCAGACCAAAGGGCCAAAAGGCCTATGCCGACTCTGATTTTCCGAAACTTCTCTGTTTTCTATGTCTCATCCATATCACATATGACAGTATTCTGTCTCATCCATATCACGTCTGACAGTATATGTGGCAGTATTGCATTGGTTCAAAGGGCCAAAAGGTCTATGCCGACTCTGATTTTCCGAAACTTCTCTGTTTTCTATGTCTCATCCATATCACGTCTGACAGTATATGTGGCAGTATTGCATTGGAACTGACTAGATTTTGTCCCTGGAGGGGAACTTGTCCTTACAGCCAAGTAGCAATATCTCAAGCGAAGTAAAAGTGAAAATGATGCTACTCTACACTTGCCTCTGAATCCAAATCAAATGAATGCCAGTGGGAGAATCAGGACTGTAGGGACATGATCTTAAAATCAGAGCTCAGTCATTGAAAATTAAACTCACAAAGCCCTCTTCACACATAGAAGAGCATATATTTTCAATTATCATTTTCAAATGACTGTAATTCCCATGACAGTAGGATATTATAAGAATAAAATAGATTATATTAATGAAACATTTCAAAGGATGTGCAAGGAGGACAGGTGAATGGAAGTACATTATAGATGAGCTATGTGTGTTAGTGCAGCACGGTAAAGCAGCAGTAAAGCTGCTGCCTTACAGCGCCAGGGATCTGGTTTTGATCCTGATTATGTTAGTACATTCTCCCTGTGATTGCGTGGGTTTTCTCTGGGTGCTTTGGTTTCCTCCCACATTCCAAAGACGCATAGGTTTGAGAGATGCAGAGGTCACAGAGATGCTGCCTGACCCACTGAGTTACTCAAGCACTTCATGTCTATCTCTGCTCAGGACATGCTCAGTATGTTCCTGACATAGAAACATAGAAAATAGGTGCAGGAGGAGGCCATTCAGCCCTTTCAGCCTGTGATAATATCAGACATTTTGAGTACGTGACAAAATGGAGGATTTCTGCTCCTGTAAAACCTACTTGGCATCTTTTACAAAAGCTGCAAGACCATGAGGATCATGGCTCCAGAAAGTCTGTGGCCTGGGAAGGGGTTGAATAGAGGTTGATGTCCAGATGGCCTTTAATTGTTAACATGTATGAGATTTTGCAGAAGGAGCTAGGTCCTGTTGCAAATGCATGCTTGGGATTGGTTGGGGAAATGATGGGTTACAATAATGTTGCAGAGTCTTCCCGCTGCTAATTATGATTGGTCCAGGAGAGTGGCCTCACTCAAGATGTTTACTTTACCTGGGAGAATGTTTCCTTACTTAACAGAACTGCTTCCCTCTAAGTTCTTTGTATTGAAACTATGTTATGTGATATTATATGATTAGGTTAGGGAACTGTCATTCAATGTATTCATCAACCCTTATCGATAATTGGCTTATAGGGGTTGCCCCCCCCCCCCCCCCCCATGTATTTTCGTGCCAAGGGTTTGTAAAGGTATAAAAGAGTTGGGAGCCCATTAGGGTGCACCAATCTTCTGGGGTGTGTGTTCTATTTGAGCGAGGCTGTTGGGCTCGAGTTAGTAGAGACAAGGATCAGACTGGCGGTATTGGATTAGGTATTGTATTGGTATTGGTATTGTGTAATAAAAGAAAGTTGGATTTCCAGTGCTCGTATTTGGTGCTTGACTGAACCAGACTAAGGGGGTGTAAGTTTAGGACCGGAATTACATTGGGGGCTCGTCCAGGATCTCAACGGATTGTCAAACATAAATTTGCGGTTAGGAAATCGAGTCGTGTAGGATTGCGGGAGGAGAAACTGGCGCCACAGTGTGACTTTCGCATCAGTTTTCCCCGCTCCGCTATTCTGACGATGAATCGGTCATTTGCGTGCTTGTGTTTGGATTCCCGACGAGAAGATTAGTAGTCTGGTGAGCACTGAAGGCGAGGGTTTGAGGCCCTAGTGGATTCGAGTTCCCGCCTGGGGGATTTGAGGCCCGGAGGGTGGGAGTTGGGCTCAAAAGACTCTTCTCTGGTGGGTTAAAGGCCCCACACCATTGGTAAGGCGACAGCTGTTGCAATCGGGAATCCACTAAAACTGGCCCGAGGTTTGAGGGTTGGTAGACCCTGGGGTTTGAGGCCCCACTCAGACTGGGATATAGATTGCGAGATATCCTCAAAGACAGGACCAAGAAGATTAGTACTCAGCGGGGAAGTACTGAATCGGTGCTGAGAGTGCGATTGGAAAGACAACACTTTCAAGATCAGCATCGAGAACCAGCACGAAGCGGGTAGGTGCTGAAGACCAGTATTTAGTGGGTAGAAGGGTTTGAGGCCTAGGGGGTTTGAGGCCGCGCCTGTGTGTGGTTTAAGTCCCAAGTTGGAGTAAAATTGGCTGAGATAATTAAAAAATCAACACTGAGCTGGACAGTGATCTAAATTTTTCGATTTTTATTTTACCAAATTCAGGACGTTCATATTGAAGGCTATTGGTTATTGTATAGAGATCTGTTTTTGATCTTGTAAAATTGTAAAATAACTGTAATTGTATATAACTCCGTATAACTCCGTAATTGTAATATAGACAATAGACAATACGTGCAGGAGTAGGCCATTCGGCCCTTCGAGCCAGCACCGCCATTCAATGTGATCATGGCTGATCATCCCCAATCAGTACCCCGTTCCTGCCTTCTCCCCATATCCCCTGACTCTGTTATTTTTAAGAGCCCTATCTAGCTCTCTCTTGAAAGTATCCAGAGAACCTGTCCCCACCACCCTCTGAGGCAGAGAATTCCACAGGCTCACCACTCTCTGTGAGAAAAGTGTTTCCTCGTCTCCGTTCTAAATGGCTTACTCCTTATTCTTAAACTGTGGCCCTTGGTTCTGGGCTCCCCCAACATCGGGAACATGTTTCCTGCCTCTAGTGTATCCAAACCCTTAACAATCTTATATGTTTCAATGAAATTCCCTCTCATCCTTCTAAACTCCAGAGTGTACAAGCACAGCTGTTCCATTCTCTCAGCATATGACAGTCCCGCCATCCCTGGAATTAACCTTGTAAACCTACGCTGCACTCCCTCAATAGCAAGAATGTCCTTTCGCTCAATACCCCCTTCCCCCCCCCAGTCTTTCCCTCACCCCCTTCTCTCTCACCCACCCTGTCCCTCACCTGCCTGCCGCCCCTCAATATCCTCCCCCTCACCACCTGCTCCGCCCTGGGCACTGCCAGCTGTCGCCCAGATGCCCGTTCCCTCCCCCCCCCTTTGTCGTGGCCTTTGGGACAACAGACGCGGGCGGGGTGGGTGGGGGGGGATACACTGTCACTTCGGTCTTGCTGTTGGTGGAGAGGTGGTGCTGGGTCTGCTTGTAGTGTAAGGGTGGGCTGAAGATCTCGGGGAGGTGCTCGATGCTGTAATGCCGCTTGGCAGCGTAGCCCTGCCGCTGCCCCGCACCCTGGCCCGTACCCTGCCCCGCGCCCACCATCTCCCAGCCCTTGTAGCCCGAGCTGAAGAGCGGGTGGGTGTTCATCTGGCTGCCTTTGGTCTTGTGCCGGGTGGTGGGGGTGAGGAAGGCGCACAGCTCCCCCGACTGCCGATCCTTCACTGCCGGCAGCGAGCGGCCACTCACCGGTAGCGCTTGCCGTAGAAATCCTCCACCACTGACCCTGCTGGGCTTACGGGAAATATGGGCAGCGCGGAGAAGCAGCACTGGTGTCCCGTCAGTCCAGCCAGGGCTGTAGTTAACCCGGTGAGACAGGCAGGGTTGAGCTGCATTTAGCGCTGGATTGAGCCTCCGAAGCCTCGCGCGCGTGTGTGTGAGGGATAGTGTGATTATTGCTGCTGTTATAATCGTAGTTTGAATTGTGACTGTATATTAATATAGCGTGATCTAGTATTGTTTAAAATAGTGTGATTCACTTTAGAATTGTACTGTAATCGAATGCTAATATTTTGTATTGCAGTGTGGTTGTGTATCATAGTCTTTAACTATAATTTTTCTTGTTTGAGTGTAATTTTGGGGGCGTGTTCCAACCTTATTAGCTTTTTTTTAAAATTCAAGTGTTTGAATTGAGTGCAGGAGATTTGCTGCTGAAGTGTTTTGATTGTTCCGTTGAGAAGGTGGTCCCCACCATGAGCTGAGTGTGTTTACCATTTTAATTTACCGGTTTAAAAGCTTGTGTGTACTCTGTTATTTCTGTGTGTGAGATTTGCGTGAAAGATTCTTGGGCACCCGGTTGAAAGGAGATAGATTGTGTGAGAGACTCGTTAGGTGTTAGGAATTTGTGTCCTTGTCTTGTGAGAAACTTACTAGTGCATTGGGAAACTTTTGTCATTGTTTTGTGAGCAAATTTGTTAAGTCTTAGGAATTTTGTGATTAAAGTGTGACTAGCTTGAGCAATTGTTTCCATTGTAAGTAACAATGGGAAACCAGATCGATACTGCGACAGATCCAGAAAGCCCATTACAAATATTTTGCAGTAAGTTCTGTAAAGAGGCAGAGAAATTAAAGCATTTCTAGGGAACTTTGAATAAGAAATTAGGAGCTGAGTTGTGGTGCGAAGGAGGATATGGAACCCTGGAGGGCGTGAGATATATTGAGAAGATTATTTGACAATATAGTCAAAGTGAGACCGCAAGAAACTTATTGGGCTGTGGAGACAACATTATGAAGGATTGAGAGGACATAGAGAGGCTGCAAAATGGCGAACCTGGAATAGAATTAATAGATGATGAAGGGAATCTAGTTATCCTCTTGAAAAAGAAATGTGGGTGTGCTTATAAAGAACATTGGGAATGGGAGACTAAGAGGACTCCTGAGGGGAAAGTGGCACATAGAATTAGAGTTGAGGGACTCGTTGGTTGGCTTTGTTTTGGAAGGGGGAGACGAGGGATATTTGGAAGATTGGGAGAGTATTCGTATTAAGAGAAGTTTGTAGCCTCCACCTTATTCCCCTTGCGCTCCTTATATGTCACCTCCACCTCCAGCACCTTATGTACCTCCCAGATCTCCTGTGACTGCAGCACCATCCACACCCCTGCTGATAGTGATCCTGTAGTATCACCTGCTCCCCAGACAGCAGCACCAGTACAGAGTTCCTTGACCCCAACAGCTCCAGTACGAACAGATATTCCAGTAGTGCTCAGTACAAGGAGCAAGACAAAGAAAATGGCACCTGAATTTCGAGAAAAAGAGCCATCGCCAGAACCAGTTTACGAACCTAAACCTAGGAGAATAAAACGACCACCCATAGAGAAAAGACATGCTTTTAAAAAGTATCGCCTTCCCACTAGTGATGAGGATGATACACCGGAGGGTGATGTAGTCTCTGGGGACACTGAGAGTGAGTCAGACATAGGGAAAATTATGCAGGCTGAGCAACTATCTCGCTGCCAGTTCCCAGTTAAGGAGATGCCTAACCCAGCCTTTGATCCGGCTAATGCAGTTGGTGCCAACAATCCTCGAACTATTGATGTGTACTCCCCGTGGAAACCAAATTAAATGATGGCTGTACTGACTAAAATACCTGATAGAAAGAAATCACCTGCTTCCTTTGTGGACTATCTCCGGACCACCATGCGTGTGTATCACGTAGGTATGTTACAAAACTTACCTTCAGCCACGCTGTAATTCTGCCACTGGCCGTGTGCGCGATTTTGGCGCCTTTAAGGGGGGGCGGGGTTAAAACGCGGGTTTCTCCTCCCTTGTCCTGGTTAATATTTTGTTGGAGTACAAGTGTTGGCTGAAGAATCGTTCCTAGTGGCGTTTTGTGTATTTTTTATTTTTATTAAATCATCAATGTCAGCGCTAGAGTAATTTTAAAAGCAGCTCCTGAAGCGTCAACGCCGATAACGGGGACGGATTTCACACACGGGACAGGTAAACGAAAGTGGTTTCTTTAAATGTATAAAAGTGCTTCTTAAGAAGCCTTTAATTCACATTTTTTCATGCGACACGGTGATTTTATTCCCCAAATTAACGGCAGTATTTTTCATGCCAATACGGGGTTAAATTCACCGCAAATGAACGTTCCAAAAGATCGCGTTCCAGAAATCCTCACTCACAAGATGATTTAAATATCCATTAATTTACAGGTATTAAACATTCAATTCCTTCCAATTGGCCTGTAAATTCATGAAAATGAGATTTAAAAATTATGTGATATTGTGAATTATTGTGTGAATATTATTTGGACACTTAGGCTATTTAAAAATGTTAATCTATTCTTAAGAAATTGATAGATGTTTAGATCTAGTAATTGAATTTTGTAATTAGCTACAATTAGGTAACTAACTAATTATATGCTTTACTTTCATGTCTTCTAAGTAAGATTGTTTCATATTTGTTTCAGAATGCTTCAATCTATAATAACTGAAAATTTCTTTCAGTTATCTTAATTTTTAAGAAAGTTATGGGCTTTTAACTGTCCTCGATCACAGCTTTTGTGTTAAGTCAATGGAAAAGCAATAGGGAACAAGATGCTAATTTCCGAGTATGACAATGGCCATAACCTCTTTAATACTGAAGATATGAAAGTGAATTAGGTGTCAAATTAAACTTCTTTTTATGCTTTATCTGATGGGATAAATTGCAGACTTTATTTTTAAAATCTCAAAATTTTGTAACATTGCTATATCACGCGGATTCGAGAGATTTGTGGGCTGTAATACAACAGATCATAACTCCTACAGAGCATACCAGGTTCCTAGCCACTTTAGGACACCCAACTCACGAGACACTGGCCAATGTAATTGCCAATAACAATGCTAGAGAAGATGCAATTTTAACTTGGCACTACCCTCCAAAAGCCAATAGACATCGCAAGGATTCTGGATGTTGGACCAAAGAAAGGAGAGGGAGCAGATGAGTTTCTAGAAAGGCTCTCGGAACTATATATGGATCAGTCGGGAGATTTAAATTTTCGGAATGGGGCGAGTTCTACCCGACACGAAAACGACAGGAAGGAGGGGGCCAACAGAGAGAGCAGAGAGGGAACTGGCAAGGAAATCAGGGACAGACAAGACGAACACCCTTCTCTCAAAATAATCCATTATCTCGTTCCTGATTAGCTAACTTGGTGGTGAACGGATGCAAATCTGATAAAATCTGATGTACTATCATTGCGAGTAGAAGGAAGGATATGTACCTTTTTGGTAGGTTCAGGGGCATCCATGTCATCTCTTCAATCAATTTATAACCTTCCCAAGTCTAGTGAAGTTCAGAGCTTGTCCAGATTTCAGGGACAAGTTTGCCAGTACTCTATCTCTAAGCCAGTCGAAATGGTGTATCGAAGCAAGGAATAAAACATAGATTCGTAATAACAAATTGATTGGATTGCAATTTAATGGCTAGAGATTTGCTCTGCGCATTTCAATTGAAAATTGACTGCAGCGATGGTGGAATAATAGTAACCCCATGGGCTCCCGAAAGGCTGTGCTATTCATCAGTGACACCCCAATGGTGGTCCCTAGACTTAGAAGATGAGCCTCCGCTTCATATCACATTGGCCTTTGATAGAAGTGGCAAAAATAAAGAATTAGAAACCTATTTAAGACCCCAAGAAGGAAAAAAATGGAATGTGAATATTTTGGCATGGATAACAGGACAAGAAGAAACTGCAGAGTATGTTAAAATACCCCTAGCTTTATGGAAACGAGCTTCAGAGGTTGCTCCACACATAACAAGGAAGGTGAATTTTCTAGCAAATGCGAAGGACTTGGGAGCAATCGTAAAGAAAACAATTGATCTGGCAGATCCGAATATATATGAAGAACAGAGCTTGTCTAACCAATGTACTGTTGAGTTTTATCAGACCCTGAGGACAGTTGTGAGGTATGTGAGTATGTGGACCTGCAAGTGTGGGCAGAAGACGCAACTCAGGTAGGACGTGTTCGCATTGATCCCATCCAGGTAGCTCTCCAGAAAGGGGTAACTCTGCCTTCGATACAGCAGTACCCATTGAAACAACAGGCAATTCCAAGTATAGACAAGCTGATTTGGGAATTGCTGGACAAGACATCTTAGTAAAATGCCAGTCTATTTGCAACACACCAATCCTTGCAGTGCCCAAGACAGGGAAAGAAGGCCAGTACAGACTGGTTCAGGACTTAAGATCTGTCAACGCAATAGTAGAACTGCTCCATGCCTTGGTGCCAAACCCGGCTCATATTTTAGCATTGATTCCAGCTGAAGCGAAGATTTTTTTCAATTATAGACCTGCAGCATGCCTTCTTCTTATTGCATCTGCACCGAAACTGCCAGTATTTATTTGCCTTTACTTACAGGGGACAACTATATACGTGGACAAGACTACCTCAGGGATTCATTAATTTGTCTACCTTGTTTTCTCGATGTCTTCAGGGACAGTTAAGCACCTTAAGCTTTAAAAGTAAATCCACTCAATTCAATATGTGGAAGAATTGTTGGTGGCTAGTTTAGATGAGCAGAGCAATCATGAGGATACTACTCAATTATTGAACCACTTGGCAACCTTAGGATATGTGGTCTCTCAGTCCAAAGTATTAATGGATCAACAAAAAGTAACATTTCTGGGAGTGATAAATTCGGCCACTGAAAGAAGTCTAGAGGGTAGTAGACTTGAACCAATTGGCGAATTTCCTGTACCAAAAGAGGCGAAGCAGATGAGACAGTGGCTCGACATGGTAAACTACTGCTGACCATGGATTCCTAATATTGCACTAGACACCAAGGAATTGACTCCTTATACTAGCCTAGAGGGCGAATTTCAGTTGACCGAAGAAGCTCAGAAAGCTTTCGAGAATTTAAAGAGATCTTTAATGCAGGCTCCAGCACTAGGAAGGCCACTGTATGATAGACCCTTCCAATTTTACTGTACCATCCTTTCCAAATGTTCAACTGCAGTCCTCACCCAAAAACATGGGGATAAGCACAGACCAGTGGCTTATTATTCTTCGAAGCTTGACCCAGTAGCGAGAGGATACCCAATATGCACCCAGCTCTTAACAGCAATCTATAATAGTCTACAGTCTGCTGCAAACCTACAGCAGGAGATAGTAGTGTACAGTTCCCATTCGATGGCAGCCTTGTTGGGACAACTGTAAACTCAACATCTGACAATGGCTCGTCAAAACAAATATGAAATCTATCTATTGAATAATCCAAAACTCCAATTCAGACACTGCACAACTATTAATCCAGCATCTTTCCTCATTTCACCACCGGAGGAACAGTCAGAATCAAGACATGACTGTTGTTCGTAATACAAGAAGAGACATCTGTTAGGGAAGATCTAAAGGACGCTCCTATAGCAGACCCTGATATGATGACATACGTAGATGGAAGTGCATCCATTGGGCCCCAGGGAGAGAGACTTTCTGGGTACACTATTGTTGACCAGGATGGGAACAGTATAGAGGCAGCTGCCTTTGAGTCACCCTTTTCAGCCCTCCAGGCTGAGCTGTTCACTTTAATCAGAGCATGCATTGTTGGAAGAGATCTGAAAGTAAACATATGTACAGATTTTAGATATGCATTCGGGGTGGTACATGACTTTGGACAACTGTGGAGGAATAGAGGATTCCTAACTACAGCTGGAACTCAAATATCTCACAAGGAATTGGTGACTGATTTTATTACAGGCTCTGCTGCTACCCAGGCAAATTTCGGTAATGAAGTGTTGCGCTCACACAAAGGGCCAGACCCCGATAGACATAGGGAATCATTGTGCTGACCAAGCATCAAAGGAGGTATCCCGGGAACGCAGCAAGGTGGTAGTGCCAAAAATGATGAGGCAGATAAAATGTTCATGTAACAAGTCTCCCTCGGAAAAGCCAATGCTAACCATACAGGAAATTATTCAGTTACAGGAGAAAGCTCCTCAAGGGGATATAAGATTATGGAAACAGCTTGGATGTACAATAGATTGCATATCAAGATTGTGGGTCACTCCCGCAGGGCAGACTTGTTTGCCAGATCCTCTTGCAGTTTGGGTTGTGGAGTGTATGCACTTTGTGACTCACTGTGGTGCGAGAGCAATTGGTGATGCTCTTTCAGCTACTTGGTGACATCCAAGATTACAAACTTTGGCCCAGAAAGTGAGTAGCTGCTGTATTATTTGTCAGAAATATAATCCTGGGAAAGGAGTGGGTTGTGAGGATGGAAGAACATCTTTGCCCATGGGTCCCTTTGATACTCTTCAAATGGATTACATTGAGCTAGAGAAGTGCCAAGGATATAGGTATGTACTTGTGATTGTTGATGTATTTAGCAAATGGATTGAGGCCTATCCAACACGTGATAACAAAGCGGCTACTGTTGTCAAGAAAACGTATGCGAGAAATTATCCCCAAATTCGGTATTTCAATTCGGCTTAGCTCTCACAATGGTCCTCATTTCATTGGGCAAATTAACAAAGAATTCTGTGAACAGCTGGGCATCCAGCAACAACTGCACTGTGCTTATCAACCACAGGCTGCTGGACTTGACGAGAGGGCAAATCAGACCCTGAAAATTAAATTAGCTAAATTAAAGGCAGAGACAGAAATTAGTTGGATCAAATGACTCCCTAAAGCATTGTTTCAAATGTGTGTCATGCCTGCAGGGAAATCGAGACTAAGCCCAGCTGAAATTGTGTATGGGCGTCCCTTAAGAACCCCGTGGAACCAAAATGCCCCAAAGATTCTTAATTTCCATCACATGACTATGGAGATGACCAATTACATTCTGACCTTGCCTTGGGCACTAAGAGATTTGCATTCTAGGGTAGGAGCAGCAGAGAGTGGATTACCTCCTTTGGTTTCTTCCATTAAGGTCAAGCCTGGTGATTTTGTGATGGTGAAGAATTGGGTAAGGAATGGTTTGGGGGCTCAGTGGGAGGGATCTTATCAGGTTCTCCTGATGACCCCAACTGCTGTTAAGGTAGAAAGAAGGAATGCGTGGGTTCATCTTCACCATTGCAAGAGTATTGGAGGAATTGCTAAATTGTTTTCTTCAAGGAATTTCTTAGGTATAGGAACATCGTACCCATCGAGAGTCAAGAGTACATCAAGCTGACGTGATGGACAAAGAGGACAATGCCCATGCAAACTCAGGAGATGGAGACTCGTCAGTCAGGAATCATTGAAACAATGCCCATGAAAACTCGGGAAGTTACTTAGAGTTATGACAATTACATCGCTATCATTGTTAAATTGTATAACAAGAACCATTGTCAACTTACTTTGTTATCATATATATGATAAAAGAGGGGAATGATGATATCTTGATAATATCAGGCATTTTGATAAAAATGGAGGATTTCTGCTTCTGTAAAACCTGCTTGGCATTTTTTGCAAAAGTTGCAAGACCACGAGGATCATGGCTCCAGAAAGTCTGTGGCCTGGGAAGGGGTTGAATAGAGGTCGATGTCCAGATGGCCTTTAATTTTTAATATGTATGCGATTTTGCAGAAGGAGCTAGGTCCTGTTGTAAATACATGCTTGGGATTGGTTGGTGAAATGATGGGTTACAATAATGTTGCAGAGTCTTCCCGCAGCGAATTATTATTGGTCCAGAAGAGGGACCTCACCCAAGATGTTCACTTTACCTGGGAGAATGTTTCCTTACTTAACAGAAGTGTTTCCCCTTAAGTGCTTTGTGTTGAAACTATGTTGTGTGATATTATATGATTGAGTTAGGGAACTGTCATTCAATATATTCTGCAACCCTTATCGATAATTGGCTTGTAGGGGTTGCCCCCCCCCCCCATGTATTTTTGTGCCAAGGGTCTGTAAAGATATAAAAGAGTGGGGAGCACATTGGGGTGTGCCAATCTTCTAGGGGGTGTGTTCTATTTGTGCAAGGCAAGGATCGGACCCGGGGCATTGGATTAGGTATTGTATTGGTATTGGTATTGTGTAATAAAAGAGAGTTGGATTTCCAGTGCTCGTATTCGGTGTTTGACTGAACCGGACTATGGGGGGGGGGGGGTAAGTTTAGGACCGGAATTACACCAGCACCGCCATTTATTGTGATCATGGCTGATCATCCACAATCTGTAACCCGTGCCTGCCTTCTTCCCAAACCCCTTGATTCCGCTAGCCCCAAGAGCTCCATCTACAGCAACTCTCTTTAGAATGCATCCAGTGAATTTATAAATGTATTTGTTTCTATAAGATACCCTCTCATCCTTCTAAATTCCAGTGAATACAAGCCCAGTCTTTCCAATCTTTCCTCATATGACAGTCCCGCCATCCCGGGGATTAACCTCGTGAACCTACGCTGCATTGCCTCAATAGCAAGGATGTCCTTCCTCAAATTAGTGAAAGGAGAATTTACTAGTTTCTAGTGCCCATTCCTGGTCAAATGTTGGGCATACTATACACATTCAGACAGGGGTTCATGCCTACTTAGTGTGTCCACTGCTAACCCAGGCTATCTGAAGAAGAGCTGCTGCTGGGATAATTTCCTTCAAGAAAATATTGCTTTAATGTAGCCCAAAACAATCACCTATCAGGGGAAATTAACACGTCTTTTTGATTGCAAATAATATGTTTGTCATTATGCTCACAAGACAGAAAGACTCTCTACACTGACTTAAATCACCCAAGTGACTCCCGGGCATGTTTGCTTTTAAAGTCTTGCTGAAAATATCAACCTCCTTCAGCCTGCCTTGACTGATGGTTTCTTGCTGCAGGCTACTTTCAATGCTGCTGTGGCTATCCACAGACCATGCTTCATGAGTTTCCAACAGGTGGCCAGCCTTCTGGGACAGATGATTTATTCTTCTGTGTCAGTGCTCCAGTTGCCCTGAATGACACTTTGCATGTAAATAGCATTAAAGACTTCATCAAATAATATCCTAGGCCCAAAGTGTCAACAGATTTGCTGAAGGTAGACAAAAAAAGCTGGAGAAACTCAGCGGGTGAGGCAGCATCTATGGAGCGAAGGAATAGGCGATGTTTTGGGTCGAGACCCTTCTTCAGACTGGGGAGACCTTTCGGGTTGAGACCCTTCTTCAGACCTCTGTTCCTTTGCTCCATCGATGCTGCCTCTCCTGCTGAGTTCCTCCAGCTTTTTTGTCTACTTTCGATTCTTCCAGCATCTGCAGTTCTTTCTTAAACAGATTTGCTGATGTATCTTGATTGCAGCTTCAACAGGGAACTCGGCCAGCACCCATTCATTGATTGCTCCTGGCCTCCCCCCTGAGTTGTCTTTGTTGATGACCAGGAGTAGAGTCCCCACCACTCCACACACGGCCGTTTCCACAGGAGTGGTAGAGAAAGTGGTGTGCGTGACTTTTCATTGGCAAATTGAGCTTAACTAATTCCAGTTACGCCTCAAAGCAGCAATGTTTGTGCTATGTTTGTGCAACCAACCTTGGGTTCCTGAGCAACCATGCAGCCTGATGCCACACATACTTCTCAAGAGATTTGCAGAGTCAACGAGTCATACACCATGGAAACAGGCCATTCATCCCACCATGTCCATTCCAACCAATATGCACCCAGCCATATCGATCCCACCGATGTAGAGAGGACGTCTCCAATAGTGGAAGTCTAGGACCAGAGAGCACAGCCTCAGAATAAAAGGGTGTACTTTTAGAATGAGGATGCAGAGGAATTTCTTTAACCATAATTTGGTGGATCTGTGGAATTCATTGCCACAGGAGGTCAAGATATTTGATATTTTTAAAGCAGAGATTGATAAGTTCTTGATTAGTAAGGGTGTTGAATGTTACAGGGTGAAGGCAGGAGAATGGGGTTGAGAGGTAAAAATAGTTCAGCCATGATCGAATGGCAGAGTAGGCTTGATGGGACAAATGATATAACTCTACACATATGTCTTATGTTCTTATTCCTATTATCCTCATTCCTGATTTCCTGATTCTCCTAATACTTGTTATGCCTCTCTTGGATGAGTGGGTCCTTTCAATATCTACCATCTGCAATTATTTGCTCAAATATTAACTTTATTTGTTCAAATATTAAGTATCAAATAATTCTCCCTGCTCCAAGCTGCTTGTCAAGAATCAGTAAAAGCGAACTTTAGGCAGGTTTCAATGTGCTTGTGAAGCAGCTTATGTATTCATTAGGGTCACATTTGAAGCTTCCACAATATGCTGCAGTTCCCACCCCTCATGATCAGTGACATAATAACATATTTTATCTGCTCTGCCTCATCTACCATAGTCAAGTCAAGGTGTTATGTGATCTTCCTACCCTTCTCCATTTGTTAAACAGATTACTTGCCAGAAACACCCATGCAATAAGTCATTGCATTTGTGAAGGCTCACACCAAGTGTCTTTTTTTTAATATTCCAATTTAGTTATGATGTCTGAATTTCATAATTGCACCCAGCAGCACTTCATGTCATAGTTTAATCCTCATTCACTTTCCAGGATACTGGAAATAGTCCACAATGGTACTTTGTTCATGAACTGGATGACATTTTTACATGGCTCTTTTTAAAATAGCCTCCTGCTATGACTTTCAGTGCTGAAATAATCTTGCAACATTACAAGCAGCTATTCACACAAAACAATTCTTAAAGGGATGCAGGCATTACAACGTTTATATTATGCGTGACACAAATGTTTCACAAGCCTCAACTACTCCACTGTTGGTAGCCACATCTGAGCATCATCTGGTATGAACAATACTGCCCTGTGGCGGTAGACATATGGATCAACCTTCCCTGGTTGCAAGCCACATGCACCTGGTGACTCATCACAGCCATGTATATTCTCTTCAGCTAAATTAAGTGTCAATAGTTGGCAAGGTAATTGTGAGTGTCCGGTTGAGTGATGGTGCAACTTCATTGTACATGCACTCTTCATACTGTTAACCATTATTAATTGAATTTCCTGATTACATTTCTGATATTTAAATACAATATTTGAAAGCAAGTAAACCAAGAAAAATCTTCAATATCCAGATTATGCTAATGCGGGTTTTTAATTTAGTTTAGTTTAGAGATGCAGCTTGGAAACAGGCCCTTTGGCCAATCGAGTCCACGCCGACCATCTGTTTACAGTAGTTCTAGATCGGGGTCGGCAATCTACGGCCCACAGGCCGAATGCGGCCCGCAACTCGAAATCATCCGGCCCACAGGCATTTTTTTTTTTTCGCAAGCATCCGGCCCGCAGTCGTTTATTTTTGCTCAGCGCGCCCCGGAACCATTCCGGCCAGCAGGCTTATTTTTTTTCCATTCCTAGCAATCCTGTTTGCTGATACAAATAAATCGGAACTGATGTCATCCCACGAACAGGGCAAAAGATGGACCTAGAACAGTGAGCACGGCAAAACAGCAGACAGTGAGCGCGGCGAAACTTTGATTGGCAGTGGCGGAAAGCGACTCTCTCGCCAATGGCTACTAAAAGCAGGAAGGTGGATGCTGAGTGCCGAGTCTTCCAAGATGGGTACGTTTTGGTGTTTCTTCATATGTTTTATGTGGGGGAGGGTGCGGGGAATATGCGGAAACCTTTCTTGTTGTATTGCAATCCGTCCCGATGCTGGAGTTTCGATTATCCTGATGAGAGGGTCTGAACATCGGGCCGTCGTCACAGTGAGGAATATTGATTCCACTGTAGTGGATGTTAATGTTAAATTACTTGGTTGTTGTTAAATCGTTGTTTTTGCAATGTTGATTCCACTGTAGTCGATGCTTATGTTAAATTGTGTTAATTGGTTATGTTAAATTAAATTGTTGTTTTTGCACAATAAACACAAAGTTGATCTTAAGATTCTAGAGGGTTGTTTCAATATCAGTCTCAAACTAACTCCTATGTTCAGTAGACATAATATTTCTTAAATATATAAATATGTCAAAGTTTATTAACTATGGCAATAGATGTGGCCCTCCAACTGCTCACAGACCCGGGACCCGGCCCCGAGGCAGAACTGGGTTGCCGACCACTGTTCTAGATTATCCCACTTTCCCATCCACTCCCCACACACTGGGGGCAATTTACAGAGGCCAAATAAACCTGCCTGTCTCAAGGGATGTGGGAGGAATCCAGAGCATCACCTTAGGTCAGGATTAAACCCGGGTTCCTAATGCTCTGGGCTAATATTTGTTTTTAATAATTGAGATCTCATGATTTTTTTTCAGTTATCTGATCCTTTATTTTCAATTCTTCTATATTTATTTCTCATTTTTGTCTGTCATACTTATTTGTGATGTGGGCAAGGCAACTTTTTTGCCCATCCCTAATTGCTCCTGGGAGGTGTTTGTTGTGCACCTAAACCTTATGATCAGATTTTATAATCCTTCTTGATTTTGAATTTATTTTTCTCCAGAACGACTGTAACACATGATAATGAATTATTAAAATAAATATTCCTGTGGCCCATGACTTTCAGTTCTATTTATCAGATGTTCTCCCTCCTCCCATTTTATCTTTAAAATCTCAGCTTGAAAGAATTGCTTAACTCCCCTCCAAAGGTCATTCTATTCAAATTAGATTTTTCCCCTCAATATATTTCTGCATGTTGTTCTTTGTTTTGCATTTACTGAAATTTATTGCAGTGCTAACTCATCTATCCAGCCAGACAGGAATAGTTAGCTCAGTTGCTGCCACTGAAGCAAACTGCCACGACACAGTGCATTGAAATTTATTCTCCAACTAAACATAATATAATTGCTTCCGAACACATAATGTCAGCTGTGGATGCTTGAACCAGAAAGTTTTCCATTTCAATCTCTCAGTTAGTACAACGTGAATTTCAGTCCCCTGTGCTGCACTGATTGTTCATCATTACCACTGTCAATGAATCACAACTAATGTGCATGACGAGCATTTTGCATTGTGCATTTAAAAAAAACACACTTTTGGTCAAAATTGAAGTGTTCCCACTGACAGGATCCTGCCGACAAACTCCATTACATTCTGACGTTGGGTGAAGGCAGGGGAAAGCATGTTCTCTCTGACGAGGGAGGTTATTGCCACAGAAGTTCAAAAGATATAATCAATTTTTGAGAGGCGTTAAGGAGTAATTAGGGTAAGGATTCACTGGTGTGAGTGACATTCTCGATCCCAAACAGTTGCTGGTAGCACAATGGGATAGAATAATAATCAAAAAATAACAAAAGTTTGCAGGAAAGGTGCCACATTAAACATAGACATTTTAATCGTCAATTGGACAAATCAAATCAACAAAGATAGCCATAAGGACAAGTCTATGGACTGCAAATGGGAGTTGGTTTTGGTCAATAGGGTGAAGTACGTATGAGGGAGCTAACTATTTTTGATGTAAATGATGCAATGAGACAGAATTAATTACTGTAATGAAACCCCTGGGAAAATGTGGTAAAATCCCATCTTTCCTCCACCAACAAGGGTCATGTCTCTTTGGAATTCTCCATCCCCGAGAGCCGTGGAAGTGAAATCACTAAAGGGCCTGTCCCACGAGCATGTGACTGCATGCCTAACGTGGTCGCTTGAGCCGTACGGCCTCGCGGGGCCGGCCCCACTTCGATCGCCGGAGCCGTATGGAGTTGTGTGGAGCTGGTCCCAACACCACGTGGGGCTCTGAAAAACTGACACTGTTCAAAATTTCCGCGCGGCAATGGCCTGCCGGCCTGCAGCCGCCTCAACGCCGTACGCAGCATCTTGATGCCGTACGCAACGTCTTGATGCCGTACGTCACGCGCGAACTTCCTGCGGACTTCGCTCGAACTTCACGTCACTCACTCGACCTCCGCGCGGCCCCCACTTCCGGTTTGGTCGTGCTCGCCGCATGCAGTCGCATGCTGGTGGGACCGGCCCTGTAAGCGGATCACTCGACCTCCGCGCGGCCCCCGCTTCCGGTTTGGTCGCGCTTGTCGCATGCTCGTGGGACAGGCCCTTAAGTGTATTCAAGGTGGTGATTGAAAGGTAATTGGACTATGCATGATTTAAGGGGATAGTTGCAAAATGTTGGAGTAACTCAGCATCTCTGGGAAAAAGAATAGGTGACATTTTGGGACAAAACCCTTCTTCAGACTGAGAGTCGGGGGGAGGGAAGCTAGAGCTATGAAAAAGTTCAGAACAAATCAGAGCCGACACCAATGACCAACGTTCCATTGCTCACTGTGGGAGAAGTAATAATGAAGAGATATATGGATGCGAACAGTGGAACTGGCAGGATGACTAGAAACATAGAAACATGGAAACGTAGAAAAATGGGTGCAGGAGTAGGCCATTCAGCCCTTCAAGCTAGCACCGCCATTCAATATGAGCATAGCTGACCATCTAAAATCAATTCCTGCTTTTTACCCATTTCCCTTGATTCCGTTAGCCCAAAGAGCTAAATCTAAATCTCTCTTGAAAACATCCAGTGAATTGGCCTCCACTGCCTTCTGTGGCAGTGAATTCCACAGATTCACAACTCTCTAGGTGAATACATTTTTCCACATCTCAGTCCTAAATGGCCTACCCCTGGTTCTGGACTCCCCCAACATCGGGAATATTTTTCCTGCATCTAGGCTGTCCAATTCTTTAAGAGTTTTATATGCCTAGGGTATGAGGAGAGCATGGGAATGCAGTGTTGAGACCAAGATTGGATCAACCATTACTGAATGGGAAAGCAGGCTCAAGGAGCCAATTGGCCCACTCTTGCTCTTGAGTGTTATATTCTTATGCCTTGTATAGAACTAGTCTCAGTCATGAACCTGCTGAACATAATACTTTGGTAGGCAGCATTCAAAAACAATGAATAATGGAACTCAATAAAATGTTTTAAAAGGACTTCCGGTGGCGCCATGTTACACTAACAGATGCACACCTAGCTCCGCTCCCAAAGAATTCGCGATTTTTCACGTTAAAAACGGGTCTACTGGTCGGGACCGATTTAGAAACCTTACCGGAGCTTCAGGTCGTCGCACTGATGACGTCATCAGTAAGTGAAGTGGCACGTCGAGTACCGAGATTTAAACCAAGATCACAAACAAGACCAGACCACCCACGACAGATTATTGTGAAATTAAACGGTGGTTTAAGGACATTTAAATGAAAAAAACTGTCTCCAGCTCAGAGTCCTCAGAGAACTGTTACAAGACAGCTGCTGAAAAGCCTGAAGAATCCTGAAGAAGTTACCGCTGAAGGGGTCCCTGAAGTGGCTGCTGAAATGTCTACAAGATCCAAGACAGATCTGGCGAAGGATAAAGTCAAAGAATTTGAGGATTTGAAGAAATCTGTGAGAGATATAAAAGATGAAATTGTGGATGAAAATAAAATTATGATGGGAAAAATGATGGAAAAAATCGAAAAGATGATGGAGAATACGTGTGCTGGTAATCAGAAAGTTATTGATTCAATTGGCACTATAAACAAATGAATTGATGATGTGAAAGGAGAATTATCGGGGAGAATTGATAAGGTGGAAGAAGCTACCACGGACAGGTTCACGGCTTTGCTTGAAACAGTGGCTGCAAGTATGTCTACAATCATGGAAATGGAGAGAACTATGGCTCGAATGGCTGAAGATATGGAGAGAATGTGGCAAGAACATGAGCAGACTACAGGACAGATGGCGACTCATCTGGGGAAAGTTTCAGACAAATGCCTGGACCTGGAAGCTCGTTCAAGATGCCAGAATTTAAGAATTCTTGGAGTCTCAGAGGGAGCTGAGGGAAGGGACATTCGTGAGTTTTCTATGGGCTTATTCAAACAACTGCTTAATCTCCCCATGGAACCGAAAATTGAAGTGGCACATCGAGTACCGAGATTTAAACCAAGATCACAAACAAGACCTGACCACCCACGACAGATTATTGTGAAATTTCGGGACATTTCAGAACTTGAAGAGGTGATGAGTAAAATCACATATGGAATGCAACTGAGGCTTGATAACGACTCTATCAAAATATTCAGGGACTATCCGCATGAAATTGTGCAAAAGAGAAATCAGTTCACAAAGGCAAAAGACATTCTTAAGGGAATTCAAGATGTTAGATACGGTGTCTTCTACCCGGCTAAGATGCGTATTACTTATAAAGGACATGAGAGATCATTTGTAAACCCGGAGGATGCATACAAATATGCCCAGAGCATCGTGGAAAAGTAGCGGGAATATATGGACGGTATGGACAAACTTTTCTATTATTATTCCACAGTTAATGGCAGATCAAAAGCGAAGAGACAGTTTTTAAAAAAAACTTATTTGAAGAAAGCTTCTAGCTGCAGATGTCTAGACTCCTTATCTGTGGAATTTTAACTCAAGGCCATTCTGTGTTCCAAACGAAGCAAATAGCGGATAACAGAGGATCGTCGAGCCGAAGAGAGTGGATGATACCAGAAGCTTTAATTGTTTAAGAGATTAAAATACTAATTTAAATTGTAAGAACTAATCCTATTAATAATTTAACAATTTAACAATATTAATATAGAAATAGTAACGGACGCTAACAAGAAAAAACAAAGTTATAAACTAACACAAATTCTCACTAAATCTAAGCCTTATCTATAATTGGGGGGAGGGGAGGAGAAACGAGCACCTGGCTTAGATCCAGGAACACGTTTCACGTTAAGCCCTTCAACCAACAGTTGATTATTATTGAAGGTAAAATCATTCGTTTAACAATTAGTAGATAAAATTGTTATATATATATGATATGTTATAACGAAATATATAGGGTAAATTTGTATTATATATCTGATTGTGAGGTCCCGTCCCATTATGTTATGAGTAATCAAGGGAGCGGAGCTAATTGTTTAACATCGACAATGGAAGTCGATATAAGGTTTTCTCCCACCTACAGGTGGGCCACTTGTTACAGTGTCGACAATTTTAGACACTGTATTTTCACTTTTTCAGTTTTTTTTTTACTATCACATCAAGGCACTTGTTTGTGTTTTTTGTTTAGTGATAAGCGTGAAAGGGATATGCCAACTGAACTTAGTAACGCAAAGGTTCCCCCAATACCTAAAGACCTGAGGCATGGATGCACCGCAAGATTTAAAGGTATTATAACTATTCAAAATGCAAGACGTTAAACAAAAGAACCTAGGAGGAATCTCATTCTGCAGTTGGAATATAAGAGGTGTTAATGAACCTGTTAAAAGGGGTAAGATATTAGCTCAGCTGAAATTGTACAATACTGACATCATTTTTCTACAAGAAACCCATTTCAAATCCCAGGATCAGAATAGATTGAGGGCGAATTGGATAGGTCAAATATATCATTCTTCATATACTTCGAAATCTAGAGGTTCGTCAATCATTATTCGAAAAGGTATACCATTCAAAGCAAAGAATATCATAACAGATAAGGAAGGGAGATATTTGATAGTTACCGGAGAGATTCACGCTACCCCAATTACCTTGGTAAATATATACGCGCCTAACTTTGATAATCCAAATTTTTTCAATAAAATCCTGAACATAATCGCAGAATCTAATTACCAAAATGTTATAATAGGAGGAGACTTTAACTGTGTTTTAGATCCGTATTTAGATAAATCTAGCCAAAAACAGAGAGATAATATGAAATCTAAAACTAGTGAACTCTTAAATACTTACATAAATAATACCAATATAACAGATGTTTGGAGAATTGCTAATCCGACTGGCAGGGAATAATCGTTTTATTCTATGGTACACAAAACATACTCACGTATAGATTATTTCCTGGTGGATACAAAATTAATCCCTTACACTGAACCCAATATACCATACCAACTCTATTTCAGACCATTCTCTGCTAACTTTCTTTTTAAAACTGGAAGGAATGTCTAAGAACAAATCGTTTTGGAGGTTCAATCCTCAAATCCTAAAAGACCCGCAAGGGAGAATATATCTAAAAAAACAAATAGACGTCTTTTTTGAAATAAATGACACTCCAGATATATCACCTACTTTACTATGGGAATCTTTTAAAGCATATATTAGAGGTGTTATAATCTCATACCAAGCTTTTCAAAATAAAAAGAATAAGAATGAACAAAGACAGTTAGAAGAACAAATTAGGCAACTGGATATAGATAATGCTAAAGATCCATCTATGGATAAACATAATAAAATAATAATTCTGAAATTTAAATTAAATAAATTATTATCAGCTAAACTTATAAAAGGTCTGTCTCACTGTGCGAGTTGACCCACGAGTGACCCCGAGTGAAAGACTCGTGGTTGCGTACGAGACTACAAGTTTATGATCCAGAGTTTAACCGAGTTCCCACGGGTATGTCTAAGTTTCCCGTTTACTTCTCATTTCTGCGATGTTCCAAGTTCGTCTCCCGAGTGTACCAAGTTCCTCTCCCGTTAATCTTGAGGCAACAATGTATATCGAAGTGTTGAAAAATCATCACATGTTAAAAAAATGATGTCATGCCAGCCAAAGAACGTAGAGACTATTGTGTTTGCTGCATGTGTTCTGCACAACCTGATCCCTATCAGAGGTGCAGCTATAAGGATCAGCAACAGCCATGCAGGACGGTGACTTAGTGGACAGTCAAACAGGGAGAATAACACTAGGTGCGTGGAGGAGTGGTACAAACGACGAGACTTTGGTGCCACTGCAGTGTTTTCGAGGTAACACGGGGACCAACAGTGCAAAAGAGCAGAGAGACCATCTCTGCTCCTACTATAATTCAGAATTGGGCAGTGTGCCGTGGCAGGACAGCTTATTTTGAGCGGCTGCCGACCACAGGTACATCACTGCATGAGGAGAGCCCACATGCAGAAAAATCCAGTTAATTTCATGTTTAGTTTAAATCCTGCTGACTTTTCATTGTTTAACTTTAAGTGTGGATTTTATTTTTTATTGTGGTGTAAAAGTAATTTCATTGCATCTGTCTTTCCTTTAAAACGTGGTTATCATGCATCTGCTTATCTGATTGTAGCTCAAAACTTGTCATTTAGCGCATTGCATTGTATCTTTTATTGCCTGAATTTAGACTAGTGCATTTCTCAGCTGAATTAGTATATAGTGGAATTACTTTTATTTGTGCTTCATTTGTTGATTTTCATGTATGAGAAGCCCTTTTTCAGACTGTGTTGTTTGTTGTGGTGCTACTTTTCTCAATATGCGCAAAAAAGCGTTTTTTATATTGAACAAGAATAAAGACTTTGTTTCACATTCAAGACATTTGTTTCACATAAGACTTTGTCTTATTTTCTGATCTACTGAGAGGTGACAATTTTAAACATTTAAAAAGCACAGCATATGAGGCAGCTGAGTCCTTAAATCTCACAAATGATTGTGAGAATCAAGATGAGAATATATTTTGCCTTCCTCTATTTTGTGTTTTATGATGAAAGGAATATTACATTCAAGTCATGAGACTTTGTAGTGATATTAAAATGAAGACTTCCAGACCAATTTGATCTTGATAGCAACGAACACTCTTTTATTGTGCAATGAAGTAAACAAACAGTGAGAATAAAACGGATCAGCAAAAAGCTTTTCAACACAGCACAACACAACACAAATTTATATATAAACTTCAAGCAATTTTTTCTTTTCAACCCACTCTGTCACCTTATCAATAACTTGCTTAAGTTTGTTAAGCAGAATTTGTCTTTAAAAAGTCTAAGTAACTGATATTTCTGTCCCTGATTATTGTTTCTAAAAAGAGTTCTCATGGTAGAATCACGAGTCACAAAGTTAAACGCACGGGCCACTACGTTCTTACAACGAGTTTAAATGTTTCAATTTTTAACCACAAGAGTACATTTTACTCGTGGAAAAGTTCAAACATGTTTGAACTTTTGCAAGAGTTAACAAGTTTCACGTGTACCTCCCGTTAGCGCCAAGAGTCGCTAAGTTGCGTCCACGAGTTCCGACGTTCCCGCTACGTTAATTGTACGTGATTACCACGAGTTAAATTTGTTTTAAAGTCGGGGTCACTCGTGGGTCAACTCGCACAGTGAGACAGCCCTTTAAGACTTTTCCAAATTACAAGACAGGAACACTTTGAATTTGGGGATAAACCACACAAACTTTTGGCTCGTCAGCTAAAAAAACGAGAAAAAGAACACACGATTCAAAAGATTAAATCAGAAAGAGGGGAATTATTAACTTTACCGAATGATATTAATAAAAGATTCGCGCAATTTTATGAGAATTTGTACACATCCAAAACGACAATGGACACCAATAACATTACAGAGTTCTTGGATAACTGTAATCTTCCAAAATTAGAGTTGATGGAACAAGAGGAATTGGGTGCACAAATCTCAATTAAGGAATTAGAAGACACAATAAATTCATTAAAGAATGGAAAAACTCCAGGCCCCGACAGATTTACTAATGAATTTTATAAAAGTTTTCATGACAAAATTATACCACGTTTACAAAAAATGTAATAATATGCCTTTAAAGAACAAATATTACCTGATACATTAGCTAAATCAACGATCACATTAATACTCAAAAAAGACAAAGATATAGAAGAACCGGGCTCATATAGAGCTATAGCATTGTTAAATGCAGATAAAAAAATATTAGTGAAAACATTAGCTAGAAGATTAAGTAAATATATTAGTAAATTAATAAACCCAGATCTAACGGGGTTTATCCCTAAGAGACATTCATCTAATAATATGAGACGGCTGCTCAATATAATGCACTCACACAAAACTGAAGAACAAGAATTATCAATTATTTCGTTGGACGCTGAAAAAGCATTTGATCAAGTAGAATGGAATTATATGGATAAAGTATTACAAAAATTCCAATTGGGAGAGAATTTCATTCTATGGATTAAATTATTATATAATAAGCCTACAGCTAGAATATTAACAAATAACATATTATCTTCGAAATTCCAATTATCAAGGGGTAACAGACAAGGATGCTCATTATCACCGATGTTATTTGCTCTTATAATTGAACCTTTAGCGGAAAAAAATAGAATACATCCAGATATCCATGGCTATAACACTAAATATTCAAATAATAAAATATCTTTATACGCGGATGATATATTATTGTACATCACAAAACCTCAAATTACTATACCAAACATACTAAATCTAATTGAGGATTTTGGATCCTTTTCTGGATACAGAATAAATTGGAATAAAAGTGAAATTATGTCAATAAAACGGAAAGACTCAACACATCTCTTAAAATTCCCTTTTAAAATAGCTACAGAAAAATTTAAATACCTGGGTATTGAAATTACCAGAACATATCAAGGCATGTTCAAAGCAAATTATAACCCTCCACTTAATAAATTAAATACATTAATTAAATTCTGAAAAACGTTTCCGATGTCTTTAATAGGCCAAATAAATGCAATAAAAATGATCTTTTTACCACAAATTCTATACCTATTTCAATCAATTCCTATATATTTACCAAAGAAGTTAAAACAAATTGGATTCAGATATTACTAATTTTATATGGGATTATAAATCCCATAGAATACAAAGAACACATTTGAACAAACCTAAAGTATTAGGGGGCTTAGCACTCCCTAACTTTATGTACTATTATTGGTCAGTAAATATTAAAAATATGATACAACTGATGGACAACTCTGCCCATCAGGTGGACTGGATTATAATGGAGAGAGAAGACTGCTCACCAATGAAACTGAATAATATAAATTATAACAAAAACCCAATTATACATAGTACAATTAGAACTTGGAAACAAATAAAACAAAATTTAAAATTAAGAAATCTATCGCTTTTATCACCAATAGTTAATAACCCTTCGTTTAAACCATTATAGACAAATCATTTATACAATGGGAAAGATTAGGAATTAAAATGCTCGGAGACTTGTATGAAACTGGAAAATTACTATCATTCCAACAATTACAAATAAAATATAATCTGGGAAACAATCAATACTTTAAATATTTTCAAATATGTGATTATCTGAAAAAATATACAAAAGATTATTATAACATGCCACCAGATGTACTGGACGAAGCAATGCAGATAAAAGCTGAATCAGCAAACTTAATATCTTATTTCTATAATATTATCTTAAATGTAGAAATACCAACTATGGAAGGTATTAGAAGAGACTGGGAACAAGAATTAGCTATTAAAATTTCAAAGGAAAGGTGGAATGAACATTTATTAAATGTGCATAAATGCTCGATTAATGTAAGACACACTTTAATACAATTCAAAATTTTACACAGATTATATTATTCAAAAACCAAAATTAATAAAATCTTCCCCGATGTATCACCTATTTGCGATAAATTTCAGTCTCAAGAAGCTACTATAGCGCACTCATTTGTTTTTTGTACAAAAATTCAAAAATGTTGGATTGACATTTTTGAAATCTTTACAAAATTATTTAAAATAAAACTGACACCAAAAGCAGAATGGATTATCTTCGGAACAACGGAAGATAGCCCTGAACTAAATGTGTTTCAAAAGAATCTATTTGATTACGGGCTAATAACCGGTAAAAAGCTTATCCTAAAATTTTGGAAACATGCTCCAATACCAACTATAAACATGTGAATTTCAAACATGTTTGAAACATTACACCTGGAAGAGATAAGACTCCTCCTGGCAGGCAAATCAGATGCTCATAATAGAGTACTTGTTTTTCTTTCTTCTCTTCTTTCTCTTTTTTTCTTCTTTAGGGTCTATCTCTTAATTTTTTCTCTCTAATTTCTCTTCTACAGGGTCTCTGTTCTTTCCTGTGGACACGTTTTTACACTTTCACGATTTTCCTTCACTTTCTCTTTTATCTTAATTTCAACCTTTTCTTTTTATTAGCTTTAAAAATGTAGGAGTACATTAATTGTAATAAGATATACGTGATGAGTACTAATGTAATTTTTTGTAATTTAATGTACTTCTAATAAATAAAATAAAAAAATTAAAAAAATTAAAAAATATATTTTAAAAGATTAGATACTTAAGAAGACAAACCAAGCAGAAATATATTGAAATAAACTTTTAACTAAACAATTAAATTTAAAGCAATACTTTTTTTCTCACATTTCTATTATTGAATAACAGTGGAAGTAATACTGAGGTTTTTTTTTGCTCGTGTGATCCATTACATTTTTAAACTCACCTGAGGGACCCATTCCTTATATCTACATCTGTGATTATTTGCAAGTGACTTGTTTTTGTATTCTGATTTATCCTTGAAACTGGTTCCGTAAGTAGAATTAATTCAATGTGTCTCAATGATTTGCACCAAACATTTATTTTTCTATAGGCAAACAAGAAAAATAGTTTATTGCTGCAAAATGCAATGCACAAAACTGTTAACATGTAAACTGGCTCATCGTCATGGAAAAGCCAGTGTCTTTTTGAGGAATACATTTTGAATTTACCAAATCATCCAAAGTACTTAATCTATAGACATGTATATCTTAAAATTAGTTCATACGACCATAAGACATAGGAGCAGAATTAGACCATTCAGCTCATTGAGTCTACACCATTCTGTCATGGCTGATCTATTTTTCCCTCTCAAACCCATTCTTCTGCCTTCTCACTCTAACCTTTAATGCTCTTCATAATCAAGAACCTATCAATCTCCACCTTAAAAATACCCAATGTGGCAATGAATTCAACAGATTCCCCACCATCTGGCTAATGAAAGTCCTCATCATCTACATTTGAAGGTATATCCTTTTATTCTGAGGCTATGCCCTCTGGTACTAGACTCTCCCATTATTGGATATATCCAATCTACGTCCACTAGGTCATTATCCAGTCCATCATTCTTCATCATTCTAAACAGTGAGTATAGGCCCAGAGCTTTCAAACGCTCCTCATACGTTAACCCAATCATCACAGGGATCATTCTCGTTAACCTCCTCTGGACGCTCTCCAAGTCCAGCACATCCTTCCTCGGGTATGGGGCCCAAAACTGCTCACAATATTTAAAATGTGGCTTCACCAGTGCCTGTTAAAGCCTTACTATCCTTGATTTTAGATTCTAGTCTTCTCAAAATGAATGCTAACATTACATTTGCCTTGCTTACAGCTGACTCAACCTGCAAATGAATCTTTTGGGAATTCTGCACCACCATTCCCAAGTCCCTTTGCACCTCCGATTTCTGAATCGTCTCCCCATTTAGAAAGCAGTCAACGGCTTTATTCCTTCTACCAAATGCATGACCATACACTTTGCTAATGTATAAAGTGAAAAATAACAACACCGACCCCTGCAGAACACCACTGGTCACCAGCAGCCAAATGGAAAAGGCCCCTTTTATTCCCAAATCTTTGCCTTCTTCCAATCAGCCATTCTTCTATCCCTGCTAGTACCTTACCTCTAATACCATGGGCTGCCAATTTGTTTAGCCGACTCACATGCAGCAACTCATCAAAGGCCTTCTGAAAATGCAACAATAAATATTCATTGAGGAAATAAAATTTATAATACAATGAAGTATCTTCCACTATAAAAATGTATTAATGCATAAAGTACATTCAAGCATAGAAGAAACATAAGGGAGAGATATGAAGGAATGCAGTTGTTGCTACAACCAAGACTTCTTAAGTGACAATTTAATTTCAGGGACAGATCTTTAGATAATACTAGACAGGAGGGAAGGAAGATTAGTGAAGGGAAAAGAATGTCACACTGTGTCACACTCCTCCCATACAGCATAAATCCGTTGTAATACAATTACCTATCAATCTTCACCTTGAATATATTCAATGATTCCACCTCTGCAGCTCTCTAAGGTGGACAATTTCAAAGAGTCTTGACCTGTGAGAAGAAATTCCTCCTCTTTAAAGGGAGATCTTCCATTTTGAATGCGTTTTGAAAGTGTTTCCATTAATCTTCAGATGCAGCTGCATAAGCTGAGAGCAGGGCATTGGGTGACATAGCTGCGTAGACATTTTTCTGCACCTTCAGTGTGATGTCCAGTGCAGTTATTTGGGGGCTTTCTTGGATATGAGAATGGGCAAAATACCTACTCAAATACCCACCTACTTTGAAAATCTAGCCCCTTGGGGACTTATCCATCTGGAGTGAGACCACTAAATGATGTGATGGAAAAGATATGTGAGTCACAATACATGAAACATAATAAGTTAGCATGCAGGTATAGAAGTAATTGCAAAAGCTAATGGAAAGCTGGCCTATGTTGCAAGAATATGAATATGAATAAGAATTGGCTGTAAAAAAGGCAATGCTACGGTGATCATGGGAGATTTCAATATGCAGGTAGTCTCGGAAAAGCAGGTTGGTACTGGACCCCAAGATAGGGAATTTTTTAGAGTGCCTCCGAGATAGATTCTTAGACCAGCTTGTAGTGGAGCCTATCAGGGAGAAGGCAATTCTGGATTTAGTGTTATGTAATGAACTGGATTTGATAAGGGAATTCAAGGTAAAGGGACCATTAGGAGGTAGCGACCACAACATGATACATTTTAACCTGCAATTTGAGAGGGAGAATGCAAAATCGGATGTGTTGGTATTCCAGCTGCGCAAAGAGGACTACAGAGGCATGTGGGAGGAGCTGGCCAAAGTTGATTGGAAAGGGACCCTAGCAGGGGTGATGATGGAACAACAAAGGCAGGAATTTCTGTGAATAATCTGGAAGATGCAGCATCGTTTCATTCCAAAGAGGAAGAAAGATTCTAGGGGGAGAAAGAGGGGACCATGGCTGACAAGGGAAGTCAAAATTAAAAGAAAAGGTGTATAACATAGCAAAGATTAGTGGGAAGCCAGAGGATTGGGAAGCTTTTAAAGAACAACCGAGGGTAACTAGAAAACACAATACGGGGAGAAAAGATGAAATACGAAGGTAAGCTAGCCAATAATATAAAAGAGGATAGCAAGAGTTTATTCAGTTATATAAAGAGTAAGAAAGAGGCAAGACTGGAAGTTGGGCTGCTGGAGAATGATGCAGAAGAAGTGATAATGGGGAATAAAGAAATGGCAGAGGAGTTGAATAACTTTTTTGTATCAGTCTTCACAGTGGAAGACACATGCAACATGCCTGAAATTCAAGAGAGTCAGAGGGTGGAAGTTAGTGGAGTGACTATTACTAGGGAGAAGGTGCTTGGGAAGCTGAAAGGGCTGAAGGTGGATAACTCAACTGAACCAGATGGACTGCACCCTAGGGTTAGACATTCTGGAGGCATTAACAGTGATAATTCAAGAATCACCAGTGACAGGGGAGGTCCCAGATGATTGGAAAATTGCCAATATTACCCTGCTGCACAAGAAGGGAGCAAAGCAGAATAGTAGGAACTATAGGCCGGTTAGTTAGATTTTAGACTCCATTATCAAGGATGAGGTTACAGAGTACTTAAAAGTTCACGATAAAATAGGCCAAAGTCAGCTTGGCTTTGTGAAGGGGAGGTCTTGCTTAACAAATTTGCTGGAATTCTTTGAAGAAATAAATAGCAGGACAGACAAAGGAGAGTCAGTCGATGTTGTTTACTTAGATTATCAGAAAGCCTTTGATAAGGTGCCACACGTGAGGCTGCTAAGGAAGATGAGAGCCCATGGTATCAAAGGGCAGATACTAACATGCATAGCAGGTTGGCTGGATGGCAGAAGACAAAGAGTGGCAATAAAGAGGGCTTTTTCTGGTTGGCTGCCAGTGACTAGAGGAGTTCTGCAGGGGTTGGTGCTGGGGCCGCTACTCTTGACATTGTATATTAATGATTTGGATGAGGGGATTGAAGGCTTTGTGGCCAAGTTTGCGAATGATAAGAAAATAAGTGGAAGGGCAGGTAGTGTAGACAAGGCAGGGACTCTGCAGAAGGACTTGGACACGTTGGGAGAGTGGACAGAGAAGTGGCAGAAGGAATATAGTGTAGCAAAGTGTGGAGTCATGCATTTTTGCAGTAGGAATAAAGGCGTAGACTCTTTTCTAAATGGGGAGAGAATCCAGAAATCGAGGTGCAAAGAGACTTTGGAGTGCTGGTGCAGGATTCCCAAAAAGTTAATCTGCAAGTCGAATCAGTAGTAAAGAAAGCAAAGTCAATGCTAGCATTTATTTCAAGAGGGCTTGTATACAAAAATAGAGATGTAATGCTGAGACTCTATAAGGTGCTGGTAAGGCAGCATTTAGAATATTGTGTGCAACTTTGGGCTCCATATCTGAGGAAGGATGTGCTGGCTCTGGAGAGGGTCCAGAGGAGGTTTACAAGAATGATCCCAGGAATGAGTGGGTTAACCAATGATCAGCGTTTGTCGGCACTGGGCCTGTACTCGCTAGAGTTTAGATGAATGAGGGGAAATCTCATTGAAACATACAGAATAGTGAAAGGCTTGGATCGTGTGGATGTGGAGAGGATGTTTCCACTAGTGAGAGAGTCTAGAACTACAGGTCATAGCCTCAGAATTAAAGGACGTTCTGCTAGGAAGGAGATGAGGAGAAATTTCTTTAGTCAGAGGGTGGTGAATTTGTGGAATTTTTTTTCCACAGAAGGCTGTGGAGGCCAAGTCAGTGGATATTTTTAAGCCAGATATAGATAGATTCTTGATTAGTACAGGTGTCAGAGATTATGGGGAGAAGGTAGGAGTGTGGGGTTAGGAAAGAGAGATAGATTAGTCATGATTGAATGGCAGACTTGATGGGCTGAATGGCCTAATTCTACTCCTATCCCTCATGACATAATATAAAACTATGGAGGTACAAAACCATAGGATGTTTAATGCAACTTTGCAGGATAGAGGTATGATTAAACGCAGAGAACTGCAAGCACTTTTGGTGTCCACATTTACAGTAAGGAAGCATATAGAAACAAGGAACTGCAAATGCTGGTTTACAATAAATGACACAAAGTGCTGGAGTAACTCAGCGAGTCAAGCAGCATTATTGGAAAATATGGTTCCATGTTCTCCAGTAATGTTGCCTGACCTGCTGAGTTACTCCAGCACTTTATGTCTTTGAAGGAAGAATATATTCTATTTAAATCAAGGCAGAGAAATCAACTGCACATTGAAATTATTTTGCATATTTACACATATAAGTGCCACCAGGTTTTGGCACCATTTCCAATGTCCAAAGTCCGGTCGGCTCGCACGCTTAATGTACTGGAACAGTCCCCACAAACTAATGTCCCTCTCCTTGTCCGGCCATCTTTGTGTCTCGGTGGTGTTCATCTTTGGACTCTTTCTTCTGCAGTGGCACTCTCTGCATGAGATCACAACCACTCTCACTGAAGGCGTTGGAGGCATTATCTCAGTTCACCCTGTACCAGCCCTTGCTCCTCATGTGCGACATCACCAGCTCCCTCCCAGTTCCGCCATCTGATGAGCATTCAGCCTGGCCCCATGGTCCAACAAACCTTCAGGCGGGTTCTCGTCCCCGCTGAACGCCCAGCCTTTGGGCGGGTCCCACCAGCCAACATATCTTCGGACAGCCCCACATCCTGCAATTAGTCAGATGAAGGGTCTTGATCCAAACATCTCTGTCCCTTCTCCAGAGATGCTGCCTGACCTGCTGAGTTACTCCAGCACTTTGTGTCAACTGCAAGGTGTAAGTTTAGAATCAAGGGAAATTAGTTTCAGAAGAAGAAGATTTATTTATTTCAGATGGTGAACATTTTGAACTGCTTTATTCCCAAGACTGTGGAGGCAGATTCATTTAATATATTCAAGGAGGAGACTGATAGATATTTAACATAAGGGATTCAAAAGGAATGGGGAGAAATGAGGAGGTGGTGTTGAGGCCAACATTGTTTCAGGCATGATTTTAATGAATGGCAATGCGGGTCTGAGGAGCCAGACCAACCTGGTCCTGATGTGTAGGAAGAAACTGCAAATGCTGGTTTACACCGAAGATCAACACAAAATTCCGGAGTAACTCTATGGGACAGACTACATCTCTGGAGAGAAGGAATGGGTGGCATTTCGGTTCGAGACCCTTCTTCAGACTTGACCCGAAACGTCACCCAATCCTGTTTCTTTTCTTCTTAACCTGCCGTGAACAGAAAGCTTCAACAAACCTAGACAAAGGCTACTGTGTAAACTCTAATTAAGTGGCATGCTTGCCAATGTCCAATGAATACAATCACTCTCTTCCTTATTTCCCTTTGACTCATCCAAACAATTCTCTTTTCCATTTGATCCATTTGCATGTGGTTCAGGTACAATCCACAAACTCTGTTTTTAATTTTCAGGCAAGCTCCTCAAACTCTCTAGAAAACCAATTGTTCAATATATCAATGGTGATTTTAATGTCACGTGTGCAAGCGCACAGTGAAATTTTTTTTTTTACATACAGACTTCACTTACAGTGTCCCATAAATACAGAAAGAACAGCAGGATATGTGTAAATGAAGTGTCAATATTGATGGTATATATTTTGTTTAAATAACCATTGCAATTCCGGAATATGGTTGGTTTAACACGAATGGAAGAAACATGAAGTTCCAGCCACCCATTAACATTTATGAGGTTTGCTGGAGATAAAACTTTCCTTGTGACATAGAAAGATGTGTGACCAAGGTCAGACACTCCAGGCCATGAGTTCCTGCACTTCCAAATGAGCATAGCTTTTTAAACGCCATGCACAGTGTTTTGTTTTGTTTAGTGTAGAGATACAGCACGGAAACAGGCCCTTTAGCCCAACGAGTCCACGCCGACCATCGATCGCCCTTTCACTAGTTCTATGTTATCCCACTGTCTCATTTGCTCCTTACACACTAAGGCAATTTTTATAGACGTCAATTAACTTACAAAAACGCACACATCTTTGAGATGTGGGAGGAAACCAGAGCACCCATAGGAAACCCACAGGGAGAACATGCAAACTCCACAAGACAGGATCTGAGGTCAGGATTGAACCTGGATCATTGGCGCTAAGAGGCAGCGGCTCTACCAGCTGCGCCACTGTACCACCCCAGTGCACGTGGGAGAACTTGAAACTGAACACTACCAATTCCACCGAGTCTCCTGTATCTCTTCCTTCAGTCCAGCAAGACATTAGAATTAGTTTTCCCACAGGATAATGGGTACGCGGAAGCAAATGCCAGAAATAATAATTTATTAAGGGAAACCTGAAAATGTTGTAAGGGATTTAGATAAATATCTATTCAGAAGAGATTTAAACATCAGAGAGAGATTAATAGCATTGCTTACATTTTCTTCCTAAGGGAACAGGAATGGGGACCATTACAGAGCAGTTCTAAATTTGCTTGATGCACAAAAGTATTCTTTACCATTAATAGAGATGACCTGGCATTTTGTAATGTTATAAAGGAAGGGAGTCTCCTGTTGATTGAAAGTAGATAGAGCTTGCTTGAAATACAATTGATGGACAGATGAGTTTCAGACTATTGGACATAAACTTGTGTTTTCATTACTTTGATCTTATTCAATTTTTATTTTGAGAGATAAAAGTTAATGTGGAGAATTGTGATGTGACATGTTTTATTACTGAGAATGAGATGAGGCAATAAACAATAATAGTACCATTTTAAAGTCAGTATAGTAACAAAAAGGCTTGGGATTTAGGGAACTGACCATATCAAAGTGACCAGACATGTGAAAAATGCTGCCAAAATAAAACAGATGACTTAATTATTGAAGAAAAAAAAGAAAGGAAGCTATAATAAATATATATTTAAATATGAAATATTATTCAGGACATCGTTGGAGGATTGTTCAGTTCTGGGCAGCAGATTTTCAATTTCATGAATTTGGAGGTTCATATAGGGAGGTCAACTCAGTCACACACCTTTGTTTATATTTCCTCACCCTTTCTCTCGCTTTGAATTTTCTTTTCTTCCTTCACTACTATCTAATTTCCCTGTTGATTTATTAACATTTCTATACCTAGAATCCCCTCCACCTCTATTTTGTTCAAAGCCTTTTTGCAACCATATCTTTGCAATTCTTTTAAACAAGGAACTGCAGATATTAGAATCTTCAGCAAAACACTAAGTGCTGGCATAATTCAGAGGGTCAGGCACCATCTGTGAAGAACACAGATAGACGATGTTTGGTCGGACTCTTCTTCAGACTGCTTCTGAAATTTGAAGTAGTGTCTCAACTCAAATCATTGCCTATCCATGTTCAGTTTAGTTTAGTTTAACTTATTTATTGTGATGTACCGAGGTGCAGTGGAAAGATTTTGTTGCATGCTAAACAGTCAGTGCATAGACTACATGATTGCAATCGAGCCATCCACAGGGTACAGGTACATGATAAAGGGAATAACCTTTAGTGCAAAATAAAGTCCAGTAAAGTCTGGTTAAAGATAGTTCAAGGGTCTTCAATGCGGTAGATAATAGCTCAGGACCGCTCTCTAATTTTTGGTAGGATAGTTCAGTTGCCTGATAAACTGTCTCTGACTCTAGACGTATGTGTTTTCACATTTCTGTATCTCTTGCATCAAGGGAGAGGGGAGAAGAGGGAGTGAGACTCATCCTTGATTATTCTGGTGGCCTTGCAGAGGCAGCGTGAAGTGTGGATGGAGTCAATAGAAGGGAGGTTGGTTTGCGTGACGGTATGATGCGCTCCAGAGATGAGCAGAAAGAGCATCCTTCCCATCCATATGTTTGTCCAAATGTCTTTCGAAAGTCATAATTGTATTTGCTTCTATAGTTTCCTATGGCAGCTCATTCCAGATACAGATACCCTCTGAGTGAAAAAGTTGCTCCTGAGGTCCCCTTAAATTGGTCCTCTCACCTTAAGCCTATGCCTTCTTGTTTATAGAATCCTCTATAGTGGGAAAAAGACTGTATTCACTTTATTCATGCTCCTCATGATCTTGTACACCTCAGTAAGGTCACTGCTCAGTTTCCTACATTCCAAAGAACAAGGTCCCAGCATATCCTGCATCTCCCTATAACTCAAGCCTGCCAGCCCAGGTGACATCCTGGTGAATCTTTTCTGCATCCTTTCTAACACAAGTTTATGTTCATAAGTCAAAGGGGGCAGAATTAGTCCTATCGGCCCATCGCATCTACTCTGCCATTCAATCATGGCTGATCTACAGTATCTTTCCCTCTAAACCCTCCTGCCTTCTCCCCGTAACCGTTGATGCCCTTGCTAATCAGGAACCTGTCAATCTCTGCTTTAAAAAGACCAAAGGACTAGGCCTCCACAATGAATTCCACAGATTTACCACCATCTGACTAAAATAATTCCTCCTCATCTCCTTTCTAAAGGTACGTGCTTTTATTCGGAAACTGTGCCCTCTGGTCCTTGATTCTCCTTGCAATGAAAACATCCTCTCCACATTCACTCTACCCAGACCTCAGCTTAATGACATCCTTCCTATAGAGGGGTGACCAGAGCTGCACACGGTAAGTGTGGACTCTCAGTGTGGCCCTATACAACTGCATCATGATGTCACAACATTTGCATGTACAACTTTAATACTCTAACCATTGAAGGCAAGTGTGCCAAATGTTCCTGTCACCACACTGTCCACCTGACTCAGCACCTTTAGTGAATCATGCACATCTACTCCCAGATCTCTCTGTTCTGCAATACTCTCCAGGGCTCCACTATTTACTGTGATATAAATTTTTATTAGAAGCAAACATATTATAATGTAGATTAACATATTATAATAGGAGAAGAAAAAACTTTTCATATACATCAATCATACATTATTAAATTTGTCAATTGTCAGTTAATTCTGCTTCTAGTGTTTTTTTTTTATATAGCTGGAAAAAGGAAAATAGAGAGAAAGAAGAATTACAATATCAAAAAAGAAAAAGAGGTGGAATGAATTACTTATAATACGTCATAGGAGATAAGTTCGTAGGTTATGAAATATAATTACATCTAATCCTGAGTTCAAGCTTCAGTCGGGCTTTCGCGCTGGGCCACTCTATCCCTTCAAATAGGCAATGAATGGAGCCCATATTTTAACAAAAAGTTCTTGCTTGTCCATTAAGACAAGTCTAATTCTTTCTAGATGTAGGGTCTCCGACATTTCCACAATCCACATTTTAATTGTGGGGGTTGTAGGGCCTTTCCAGAATTTTAATATGAATTTTTTCCCAGTTATTATACTGTAGTCAAGGAAGTTTCTTTGGCTTGTTGTGAGTGTTAAACTTTGTTCTGATATCCCAAGTATTATTAATTTTGAGTCTGGAGCCAATTTGGTATTAACAACTTCAGAAATTATTTGAAAAATATCAATCCAGTAATTTTTAATTTTTATACAATTTGCAAAGGTATGTGTTAAATTGGCCTCTAGATGCAGGCATTTATCACACATAGGAGAGATATGTGGGAAAATTCTATTTAGTTTTATTTTGGAGTAATGTAATCTGTGTAAGACTTTAAATTGTATTAAAGCATGTCTGGCATTTAACGAACATTGATGTATATGTTGTAAACCTTCGTCCCAAATATCTTTCGTAATAGGATAACCTAACTCATTTCCCATTTATGTCTATATAGTTCCATCGGTGGTACCTCGTTATTTAGGAGAATGTTATAAATATAAGCTATTAATTTTTCAGTGTTAGGATGCTTATTCAAACATTCATCAAGAATTTCTGGTTCCCTAGTCCTATAAACTTGTGTATTGGATTTAACATAATCTCTAATTTGTAAATATCTGAAAAAGTTATTTGAGTGTAGTCCATGATTCTGTTATAACTCTTGAAATGACAGAAAGATGCCTTCCCTATAAAGATGTCCAATCCTTTTAATTCCATGATTTTTCCATTGTATAAAACCTCTATCCAATATGGATGGCTTGAATAGAGGATTATTTACAATGGGAAGACATAGTGGTATATTATTCAATTTTAAAGCCTTTTTTAATTGTTTCCAAATTCGTATTCCACTATGTATTATAGGGTTTTCCTTATAGGTTTTTTTATGCAATTTTGTGGTAGCAAATATAATCAAACCTATTTCAAAAGGTAAACAGTCTTCCTTTTCCATCCTTAACCATTCTGGTTGTTGGTCCATTTCTTCCAGCCAGAAATTCATGTTTTTAATATGGACTGCCCAAAAATAAAATAAGAAATTTGGCGGGGCTCCACTATTTACTGTGTAAGTCCTGCCCTAGTTTGACATTTGAAAGTGTAATACCTCACATGGAGTTAAATTCCATTTGCCATTCCATGACCTTATTTCCCAACTGATCTAAATCTTGAAAACTTAGATATCCTTCCATTGATAAACTTAGATGCCACCAGTTTTTGTGCCATCTGCAAATTAACTAAAGATGTTAACTATGTTTTCATCCAAATCATTAATGCACATAACGGACAGAGTGGACAAGCCACTGCCCCTGCAGCACACCGCTAGTCACTTGCCTCCGGTCAAAAATCCATCCCTCCACAACTACCCTATAGGTATCACCTTCCTCCAAGCCAATCGGACAACTCGCCTTGGATGACAATTGATCTAACCTTTCAGACAAGCCTACCAAGTGGGGATCTTGTCAAAGGCCTTGCTAAAGCCCATACAGACAATGTCTGCTGCCCTGCCCTCATCAATCTTCATGGTGACCTCTTCAAAATAGCACTCTGTCTTGACCCAAAACATCACCCATTCCTTCTCTCCAGAGATACTGCCTGTCCAGCTGAGTTACTCCAGTATTTTTTGTCTATCTTTGACTATCAGATTAGTTTGACATGATTTTCCATGAGAACATGAGTTCCATTTCTAAAATTGTGCTTACTACTCTTCAATATGTTTTCACTTTCTTCTTAATATTGCACGTTTGAATAATGAGTGTATTATCTCTCCACAGTTAGCATTATGCTGATGATTATAGTTCCCTGGGTTTGTTTTATTTGCCTTGTTATCTTTAGGAACCTCAATAGTTTGGATTTATTTGGCTCTATTCCCTTTGGCAATGCTTTTTTACACTTATGTAATAGTGCCTCTGCTAATCTTTCCTCTTTTCACTATTTGTGAATGTAATCTATACACATTAGGATTTTATCCTCTAAATTTGATCAGCATTCCAATTATCTCTCCTCTTTCCATCTTAAATATTTTAATATAATTTCTAATCTCTTCCGATGTCATATCCACTATATTGGTCTCTCTGGTAAAATGAGATAAAGTAATTATAGATTGGCTCAAATTGCAGATTACAATGGTGAAAACAACTCTCAGCATTTGCTATTGTTCACCGATAAACTAACAACAACTGGCATCTACACGTGCATAGTTAAACATAGTATCTCCTATTCTGCCATAATTATTGCTCAAAGTCTCTGGCTTCCCACAAAATCTACATTATTAATTGGGCAAATAAATATTTAAAACCTGTGGTTCTTAAAATAATAAAGGCATTTAGTTACATAGTGTTTTGGAACAGCAATGCAAAAGTAACCGATGCTCGTTATAAACCTATCACACTTGAAATTTGTAGACATACCTCAGTGTAATTTAGACTTTAGAGATAGAGCATGGAAACAGGCCCTTCGGCCCTCCAGGTCCGGGCCGATAAGCAATCATCCCGTACACTAACACTATCCTACACACAAGGGACAATTTACAATTTTTTACAGAAACCAATTAACAGACAAACCTGTACATCTTTGGAGTGTGGGAAGAAACCGGAGCACCGAGTCACAGGGAGAACATACAAACTCCATACAGACAGCCCACTTAGGCAAGATTGAACCCGGGTCCTGGTGCTGTAAGGTATCACTGTGCCACCCTCTGCACCACTGTGCCATGCTCTGGTTGCTGGATCCTACCAATGACAGCTGTGCTGTTCAGTGCATTGACATTTCCACATGGGCTGTAGTTTAGGGGTAATGTCACCAACTGAAGCTAACTGAAGGCAATCCTGCACCTTGAAGGAGCACATTACCTTCAATTCAACATCTGTAGCAAACTGCCCTGAACCTGGATATAGTGCCAGGAAGAATCTACTGAACTCAGAAATACAGCCAAAATCTATAAGCATATCACCAAATTTTATCTTCAGCCATAATTTATTGATGTAATCCAGAGAGGGGGGGAGGGGTGGCGAGGGGGGGGGGGAGAGAGGGGGGGAGAGAGAGAGGGGGAAGAGAGAGAGAGGGGGGAAGAGAGAGAGGGGGGGAGAGAGAGAGGGGGAGAGAGAGAGGGGGGAGAGAGGGGGGGAGAGAGAGGGGAGGAGAGAGAGGGGGGGAGAGAGGGGGGGAGAGAGAGGGGGAGAGAGAGAGGGGGAGAGAGAGGGGGGGGGAGAGAGGGGGGGGAGAGAGAGGGGGGGAGAGAGAGGGGGGAGAGAGAGGGGGGGGAGGAGAGAGAGGGGGGAGGAGAGAGAGGGGGGAGGAGAGAGAGGGGGGAGGAGAGAGAGGGGGAGGAGAGAGAGGGGGGGAGGAGAGAGAGGGGGAGGAGAGAGAGGGGGGGGGGAGAGGGAGGGGGGGAGAGAGGGGCGAGAGGGGAGTATATATATCTTTTTAAATAAATGTATGGAATAAAGCACAGAAAGTAAGATATTCATGTAGGGAGGGCTATGAGGTTGTAGCCTACTGTTTGTATTTATCCAATTTCTAGACAATCTTTAGTGATTACATAAACCACTTGGCCAACTGGACAAAGAATCCATGTTGATGAAGTGCAATTTTTTGAAATGTCTTCTATTCAAGGGAATGCATTGAAAGAGTATGGGTGGCACAGTAGCATAACGGTTGATCAACTGCCTTAAGGGCCTGTCCCACGGGCAGGCGACTTCATGCGGCAAGCACGACCTAACCGGAAGTGGGGGCCGTGCGGGGGCAGCGCGGAGGTCGCGGGGCTGGTCCCACGTAGATCGCCGGTGCCGTATGGAGTTGGTCCCGACACCGCGTGGGGCTCCTAAAAACTAACACTGTTCAAAAATTCCGCGTGGCAACGGCCTGCCGCCCCGCTGCTGCATCGAGGCTGCGCGCACCGCCTCGACGCCGCGTGCAACCTCTCCGTCAACTCTGGAATTGTTGTGAAGGAAGGAACTGCAGATGCCCATTTACACCGAAGATGGACACACCAAAAATGCTGGAGTAACTCAGTAGATCAGGCAGCTTCTGTGGACAGGTGGTGTTTCGGGTCGAGACACCTTCTTTGGACTGAAGTCTTCTGCAGTCTTCTATGGTCTGAGGAAGGGTCTCAACCCAAAACATCACCTACCCGTGTTCACCTACATAAAAACCGAAACATCACCTACCCGTGTTCACCTACATAAAAAACGCTCGAGCTTCCAATGGACTTCGCTCGAACTGGACGTCCGCGCACCCCCCGCTTCCGGTGAGGTTGCACTTGCCGCATGGAATCGCATGCCCGTGGGACAGGCCGTACGGTGATCACTCGGCCCCCGCGCGGCCCTCGCGCGGCCCCTGCTTCCGGTTAGGTCGCGCTTGCCGCATGGAATCGCCTGCCCGTGGGACAGGCCCTTTACAGTGCCAGAGACCTGGGTTCAATCCTGACTGAGAGTGCTTGGCTATACAGAGATTGTATGTTCTCCCCTAACCTGCGTGGACGTTCTCCGAGATCTTCGGTTTCCTCCCACACTCCAAACACATACAGGTTTGTAGGATAATTGGCTTGATATCAATGTAAAATTGTCCCTAGTGTGTAGGATAGTGCGGGGATCACGGTCTGTATGGACTCGGTGGGCCGAAGGGCTTGTTTCCACGCTGTATCTCTAAACTAAATAGGTACAGTGCCCTCGACAATATTTTGGCCAAAGACCCATCATTTATTTATTTGCCTCTGTACTCCAAAATTTGAGATTTGTAATGGAAAAAAATCACATGTGGTTAAAGTGCACATTGTCAGATTTTAATAAAGGCCATTTTGATACCTTTTGGTTTCACCATGTAGAAATTATAGCAGTGTTTATACATAGTCCCCCCATTTCAGGGCACCATAATGTTTGGGACACAGCAATGTCATTTAAATGAAAGTAGTCATGTTTAGTATTTTGTTGCATATCCTTTGCATGCAATGACAGACAATAGTGCAGGAGTAGGCCATTCGAGTCAGCACCGCCATTCAATGTGATCATGGCTGATCAGTCCCAATCAGTACCCCGTTCCTGCCTTCTCCCCATATCCCCTGACTCCATTATCTTTAAGAGCCCTATCTAGCTCTCTCTTGAAAGTATCCAGAGAACTGGCCTCCACCGCCCTCTGAGGCAGAGAATTCCACAGACTCACAACTCTCTGTGAGAAAAAGTGTTTCTTCGTCTCCGTTCTAAGTGGCTTACCCCTTATTCTTAAACTGTGCCCCTTGGTTCTGGACTCCCCCAACATCGGGAACATGTTTCCTGCCTCTAGCGTGTCCAAACCCTTAATCTATATTACTAAAAGTCTGATCTTGACCACTTCCTGTTGTTCTATAAATTGATTTTATAAAAAACGCTGCCACTTACGGCTGTGATTTTTGGCCATCTTACTCAGAGTCCCCCTCCGCTGTGCAGGACAAGAGGATTTTTCCCATCGATGAAAAATAAAAGAGTTATTAGTGTTAAAAAAAGTTGAGATTCTCTCTCCTGAAGGCCAAGCCCCTTACGGAGGGACTATAAAACCCGGAAGTGTTGAGTGCCTCAGTCAGTCTCTGCAAGATGGGAGAGCGAGAGGGTCACGTCTCTTAGTCTGAGCTGTGAATAACACTGAACACATGTCTACTAAACTGTGAGTGGTTTTACTGACCTGTCAGTGCCCTTAATGTGGTTTGAAAATATAGTTTGGAAATGCTAAAGCTGTGTTGCCTTTGGTTTGGAAATGCTAAAGCTGTGTTGCCTTTGGTTTGGAAATGCTAAAGCTGTGTTGCCTTTGGTTTGGAAATGCTAAAGCTGTGTTGCCTAATTAAAGTTGCCTTGCCTAATTAAAGTTGCCTTGCCTAATTAAAGTTGCCTTGCCTAATTAAAGTTACCTTGCCTTCCATATAATTAAAAGTCTAATCTTGCCCACTTCTTGTTTGCACTTTATATTGATTTTAGAAAGGAACGCTACGACGTACGACTGTGATTTGTGGCCATCTTAATCAGAGTCCCCCTCCGCTCATCTGGTGCTGAGGATTTTGCCCATCGATGAAAAATAAAAGAGTTATTAGCGTTTAAAAAATGTTGAGATTCTCTCTCCTGTCAATCACGCCATGAAGGCAACGGCCCTTCTGGTGGGAGGGGGGGAGGGACTATAAAACCCAGAACTGTGGGTGTGGCTCAGTCTCTGCAAGATGGTGGAGGGAGAGGTCATGACTTGCTGTCTTTAGTGGCCTTGCACCCTGCTTGAAATGGTATGAAACTGCACTTGAATTTGGTGGCCTTGCACCCTGCTTGAAATGGAATTTCAAGGAATAGCCGTGAGTCAACTGCCAGCCCACCAGCCGTGAGTGAGTGAGCTGCCAGCACAACAGGCTTGAGTGAGCCGCCAGCTCAAAAATCCATTCGGCCCACAATGTCCATACTAGCCCTCTGGAAACCAGACCCTTCAGCCCACACCCATACTAGTGCTCCAGAAAGCCCCCTCTGGCCACCAATACTGGAATTGGTGGAGAGGTAGAATATTGCGTTGGGGGACCAGCCCTCCCGTGTGATGCTGGGACCTTATTACGTCTAGTAATCTTATATGTTTCAATAAGATACCCTCTCATCCATCTAAGCTCCAGAGTATACAAGCCCAGCCGCTCCATTCTCTCAGCATATGACAGTCCCGCCATCCCGGGAATTAACCTTGTAAACCTACGCTGCACTCCCTCAATAGTAAGAATGTCCTTCCTCAAATTAGGGGACCAAAACTGCACACAATACTCCAGGTGTGGTCTCACTAGGGCCTTATACAACTGCAGAAGGACCTTTTTGCTCCTATACTCAACTCCTCTTGTTAGACAGGCCAACATGCCATTCGCTTTCTTCACTGCCTGCTGTACCTGCATGCTTACTTTCATTGACTGATGAACAAGGACCCCCCAGATCCCATTGTACTTCCCCTTTTCCCAACGACACCATTTAAATAGTAATTTCCCTTCCTGTTTTTGCTACCAAAGTGGATAACCTCACATTTATCCACATTAAACTACATCTGCCATGCATCTGCCCACTCACCCAACCTGTCCAAGTCACCCTGAATTCTCATAGCATCCTCCTCACAGTTCACACTGCCACCCAGCTTTGTGGCGGCACCTCACGGTAGCGGCCTCTGCAGTTCGTCTGTCTTTTTTAAATTTTTGTCCTGTTGAGTGTATAGTTTGGTTGTAGTTTATATATTGTTTTTAGCTGTGTACAGGTATATGTGGGGGGCTGGGGCAAACTTTTAAATCCCTTCCCTGTATGGGGGACCTGACCTTTTCCCTGTCAGGTCTCCATTGTCGTTGGGGCCTAGCACTGTGGAGCGGCCTCCAACCGGAACGACCTGGGGTGCTCCAGTCACGGAGCCTGCGGATTCACCATCGTGGAGCTGGCCGGCTTCGGAGCGTGGAGAGCTGTGGTGGCGTGCGGCTGTGACCCGACTTCAGAGCTTCGGATGCTCCAGCCGCAGGCCCAGTGGACGGTGACATCGAGAGCTCGCGGGTCCCTCGTGGGAAACCGTTTTTCAGAGCTCTCGCAAAGGCAACTTCTCTCGCCCGAATTGCGGGGTTGAAAATGACGCGGAGCGGGGCCTTACATTGCCCGGCGCGGCTTTAATGGCCACGGGACTTGCCATCACCAGCCGGGGGCTCCAACATCAAGACCCGGAGCAGGGCCTTACATCGCCTGGCACGGCCTTAACGGCCGCGGGACTTGCCATCGCCCGCCGGGGGCTTTAACATCGGGAGAAGAATGGAAAACAGGGGAGAGACAATGACTTTGCCTTCCATCACAGTGAAGAGGAGATTCACTGTGATGGATGTCTGTGTAAATTGTGTTAATTGTGTGTCTTCATTTTTTTTCTTGTTGTATGACTGCAGAAACCAAATTTCGTTTGAACTTCATTCGAGGTTCAAATGACAATAAATGGTATTGTATTGTATTGTATTGTCATCTGCAAATTTCCTAATGTTACTTTGAATCCCTTCATCTAAATCATTGATGTATATTGTAAATAGCTGCGGTCCCAGCACTGAGCCTTGTGGCACCCCACTAGTCACTGCCTGCCATTCTGAAAGGGACCCGTTAATCCCTACTCTTTGTTTCCTGTATGCAAACCAATTTTCTATCCATGTCAGCACTCTACCCCCATTACCATGTGCCCTAATTTTGCCCACTAATCTCCTATGTGGGACCTTATCAAATGCTTTCTGAAAGTCCAGGTACACTACATCCACTGGCTCTCCCTTGTCCATTTTCCTAGTTACATCCTCAAAAAATTCCAGAAGATTAGTCAAGCATGATTTCCCCTTCGTAAATCCATGCTGACTTGGACCGATCCTTTTACTGCTATCCAAATGCCGCTATTTCATCTTTTATGATTGACTCCAGCATCTTCCCATCCACCGATGTCAGGCTAACTGGTTTATAATTCCGTTTTTTATCTCGTGCTTTTCTTAAAAAGTGGGAAAACATTAGCTACCCTCCAATCCACAGGAACTGATCCTGAATCTATAGAACATTGGAAAATTAACACCAATGCATTCACGATTTCTTGAGCCACTTCCTTAAGTACCCTGGGATGCAGACCATCAGACCCTTGGGATCTATCAGCCTTCAGTCCCATCAGTCTACCCAGCACCATTTCCTGCCTAATGTGGATTTCCTTCAGTTCCTCCATCACCCCAGATCCTCTGGCCACTAGTACATCAGGAAGATTGTTTGTGTCCTCCTTAGTGAAGACGGATCCAAAGTACCTGTTCAACTCATCTGCCATGTCCCTGTTCCCCATATTAAATTCACCTTTTTCAGTCTTCAGGGGTCCAACTTAGGTCTTAATTAATTTTTTCATCTTCACATACCCAAAGAAACTTTTACTATCCTCCTTTATATTCTTGGCTAGCTTACCTTCGTGCCTCATCTTTTCTCCCCGTATTGCCTTTTTAGTTATCTTCTGTTGCTCTTTAAACGTTACCCAATCCTCCGGCTTCCCGCTCATCTTTGCTACTTTGTAGTTCTTGTCTTTTGTTTTTATACGGTCCCTGACATCCCTTGTCAGCCACGGTAACCCCTTACTCCCCTTGGAATCTTTCTTCCTCTTTGAAATGAACTGATCCTGCGCCTTCTGTATTATTCCCAGAAATACCTGCCATTGTTGTTCCACTGTCATCCCTGCTAGGGCATCTTTCCAGTCACGTTTGGCCAGCTCCTCCCTCATGGCTCCATAGTCCCCTTTATTCAACTGTAACACCGACACCTCCGATTTACCCTTCTCCCTCTCAAATTGTAGATTAAACTTGACCATATAGAAACATAGAAAATAGGTGCAGAAGTAGGCCATCCGGCCCTTTGAGCCTGCACCGCCATTCAATATGATCATGGCTGATCATCCAACTCAGTATCCTGTACCTGCCTTCTCTCCATACCCCACGATCCCTTTAGCCACAAGGGCCACATCTAACTCCCTCTTAAATATAGCCAATGAACTGGCCTCAACTACTTTCTGTAGCAGAGAATTCCAGAGATTCACCACTCTCTGTGTGAAAAATGTTTTTCTCATCTCGGTCCTAAAAGATTTCCCCCTTATCCTTAAACTGTGACCCCTTGTTCTGGACTTCCCCAACATCGGGAACAATCTTCCTGCATCTAGCCTGTCCAACCGCTTAAGAATTTTGTAAGTTTCTATAAGATCCCCCCTCATTCTTCTAAATTCTATCTCTCCTTTTCCTAATCGGCCACCATTCAGATAATAGTCTACTTTCCTGTTCTTGCCACCAAAGTGGATAACCTCACATTTATCCACATTATACTGCATCTGCCATGCATTTGCCCACTCACCCAGCCTATCCAAGTCACCTTGCAGCCTCCTAGCATCCTCCTCACAGCTAACACTGCCCCCCAGCTTTGTGTCATCCGCAAACTTGGAGATGTTGCATTTAATTCCCTCGTCCAAATCATTAATATATATTGTAAATAGCTGGGGTCCCAGCACTGAGCCTTGCGGTACCCCACTAGTCACTGCCTGCCATTCTGAAAAGGACCCATTTACTCCTACTCTTTGCTTCCTGTCTGCCAGCCAGTTCTCTATCCACATCAATACTGAACCCCCAATACCGTGTGCTTTAAGTTTGTATACTAATCTCTTATGTGGGACCTTGTCGAAAGCCTTCTGAAAGTCCAGATATAACACATCCACTGGTTCTCCCTTGTCCACTCTACTAGTTACATCCTAGAACAATTCTATAAGATTCGTCAGACATGATTTACCTTACGTAAATCCATGCTGACTTTGTTCAATGATTTCACCACTTTCGAAATGTGCTGCTATCCCATCTTTAATAGCTGACTCTAGCAGTTTCCCCACTACCGATGTTAGACTAACATCTGTAATACCCCATTTTCTCTCTTCCTCCCTTTTTGAAAAGTGGGATTACATTAGCTACCCTCCAATCCTCAGGAACTTCTCCAGAATCTAAAGAGTTTTGAAAAATTATCACTAATGCATCCGCTAATTCTGGGGCTACTTCCTTAAGTACTCTGGGATGCAGCCTATCTGGCCCTGGGGATTTAGCAGCCTTTAATCCATTAAATTTACCTAACCACTTCCTGGCTAACCTGGATTTCACTCAGTTCCTCCATCTCATTTGACCCCCGGTCCCCTGCTATTTCCGGCAGATTATTTATTTCTTCCTTAGTGAAGACAGAATCAAAGTACTTATTCAATTGGTCTGCCATGTCCTTGTTCCCCATGATAAATTCACCTGTTTCTGACTGCAAGGGACCTACATTTGTTTTAACTAATCTTTTTATCTTCACATACCTATAAAAACTTTTGCAGTCAGTTTTTATGTTCCCTGCCAGTTTTCTTTCATAATCTATTTTCCCTTTCCTAATTAAGCCCTTTGTCCTCCTCTGCTGAACTCTGAATTTCTCCCAGTCCTCTGGTATGCTGCTTTTTCTGGCTAATTTGTACCCTTCATCTTTTGTTTTGATACTATCCCTGATTTCCCTTGTTATCCACGGATGCACTACCTTCCCTGATTTATTCTTTTGCCAAACTGGGATGAACAATTGTTGTAGTTCATCCATGCAGTCTTTAAATACCTTCCATTGCATATCCACCATCAACCCTTTAAGAATCAATTGCCAGTCTATCTTGGCCAATTCAGTCTCATACCCTCAAAGTTACCTTTCTTTAAGTTCAGAACCCATGTTTCTGAATTAACAATGTCACTCTCCATCCTAAAGAAAAACTCAACCATATTATGGTCACTCTTGCCCAAGGGGCCACTCACAACAAGACTGCTAACTAACCCTTCCTCATTACTCAATACCCAGTCTAGAATAGCCTGCTCTCTCGTTGGTTCCTCTACATGTTGATTTAGAAAACTATCCTGCATACATTCCAAGAAATCCTCTTCCTCAGCAACCCTGCCAATTTGATTCACCCAATCTATATGTAGATTGAAGTCACCCATTATAACTGTTTTACCTTTGTTGCACGCATTTCTAATTTCCTGTTTGATGCCATCCCCAACTTCACTACTACTGTTAGGTGGCCTGTACACAACTCCCACTAGCGTTTTCTGCCCCTTAGTGTTTCGCAGCTCTACCCATATCGATTCCACATCCTCCAAGCTAATGTCCTTCCTTTCTATTGCATTAATCTCCTCTCTAACCAGCAACGCTACCCCACCTCCTTTTCCTCTCTGTCTATCCCTCCTGAATATTGAATATCCCTGAATGTTCAGCTCCCAGCCTTGGCCACCCTGGAGCCATGTCTCCGTGATCCCAACTATATCATAATCATTAATAGCTATCTGCACATTCAACTCATCCACCTTATTACGAATGCTCCTTGCATTAAGATACAAAGCCTTCAGGCTTGCTTTTACAATGCTCTTACCCCTTGTACAATTATGTTGAAAAGTGGCCCTTTTTGATTTTTGCCCTGGATTTGTCTGCCTGCCACTTTTACTTTTCACCTTGCTACCTATTGCTTCTACCCTCATTTTACACCCCTCTGTCTCTCTGCTCACACATTTAAGAAACGCACCACCTCTTATTCTCTGTTTATTATTTTTTTCTTCTTTCCCTCCTACATGTTGGGTCTGAGTGTTTCCCTTCTCTGCCTCCTGCCTCACACACTGTCTACTAGCTTTCTCTATTTGAGTCCCTCCCCCCAACCGTTCTAGTTTAAAGTCTCCCCAGTAGCCTTTGCAAATCTCCCCCTGAATATTATGGTCGCTACCTCCTAATGGCTCCATAACCTTAAGTTCTTTTATCAAATCTGGTTCATTACATAATCCAGAATTGCCTTCTCCCTGGTAGGCTCCAACACAAGCTGCTCTAAGAATCCATCACGGAGGCACTCCACAAACTCCCTTTCTTGGGGTCCAGTACCAACCTGATTATCCCAGTCTACCTGCGTGTTGAAATCTCCCATAACAACCGTAGCATTACCTTTACTATATGCCAATTTTAACTCAATCAACTTGCACCATATATCCAGACTACTGTTTGGGGGCCTGTAGATAAGTCCCATTAGGGTCTTTTTACCCTTACAATTCCTTACTTCTATCCATACTGACTCCACATCTCCTGTTTCAATGTCTCCCCTTGCAAGGGACTGAATTTCATTCCTCACCAACAGAGCTACCCCACCCCCTCTGCCCACCTGTCTTTTTGATAGGAGGTATACCCTTGAGTATTCAGTTCCCAGCCCTGGCCCTCTTGCAGCCATGTCTCTGTAATTCCCACAATATCATACTTCCCAATTTCTAATTGAGCCTCAAGCTCGTCCACTTTATTTCTTATACTTCGCGAATTCATACACAACACTTTGACCTCGGTATTCACCTCCCCTCTCGCACCGCACGCAATTGGCCCTGACCTTACTCTCTTGAAGTCTGCAATTTATGGACATCACCAGATGCTGGGTGTCTTCTCTGGTGAAGCTCTGCCAGGCCTGTATCACAGCCATCTTTAGCTTATGCTTGTTTTGGGGGCTAGTCCCCTTCAGTTTTCTCTTCAGCATATAAAGACATGCTCAATTGGGTTCGGATCAGGCAATTGACTTGGCCACTCAAGAATTGACCATTTTTTAGCTTTGAAAAACTCCTTTGCTGCTTTAGTCGTGTGTTTGGGATCATTGTCTTGCTGTAGAATGAACCGCTGGCCAATGAGTTTTGAGGCATTTGTTTGAACTTGAGCAGATAGGATGTGCCAAGACACTTCAGAATTCATTATGCTACTACCATCAGCAGTTGTATCATCAATGAAGATAAGTGAGCCAATACATTCAGCAGCCATACATGCCCAGTCCATAACACCCACACCACTGTGTTTCACAGATGAGGTGGTATGCTATGGATCTTGGGCAGTTCCTTCTCTCTTGCCATCACTCTGATATAAGTTAACCTTCATCTCATCTGTCCACAAGACCTTTTTACAGAACAGTGGTTGTACTTTTAAGTACTTCTTGGCAAACAGTAACCCAGCCACCCTATTTTTGCGGCTAACCAGTGGTTTACATCTTGCAGTTTAGCCTCTGTATTTCCGCTCATGAAGTCTTCTGTGGACAGTGGTTATTGACAAATCCACACATGAAGAGTGTTTCTGATCTGTCGGACAGGTATTTGGGGATTTTTCTTTATTATAGAGAGAATTCTTCTGTCATCAGCTGTGGAGGTCTTCCTTGGCCTGCCAGTCCCTTTGCAAGGCTTTCTCATTATCCCTTCTGACAGTAAAATGCATCTGATATGATCCTGTGCCTATTGCTTTATTCCCCCCCCCCCATCCCTCAGATATCCTGGAGGCTTTTTGAATAAGGAGATCCAATTAAAATACCTGCTTGAGATTCATGTATTGAGCCACAGAAAGCAGTCACCTTACCTATAGAATCATAGTCATACAGTTTGGAAACAGGCCCTTCAGCCCAACTTTCCCACACTGACCAATATGTCCCATCTATACTAGTTCCACCTGCCTGTGTTTTGCCCATATAGCTCTAAGCCTGTCCTATCCATGTTTAGATGTTGACTAAATGGTGTCAAGTCACCAGGTATGGGGTGATCTCCATCTATGTAGGCGTGTAAAATAACCCAGGCGAAAGCTTACTGGAGAGCAAGAATGGTCCCAAGATTTACTCTAGAGATTTCTGAAGACTTTGATGGGCCAGTTCATAGATGGCAATACTCAGCATCTACATCAAACTATTTGGGTTTGAGGGACAGTGGATGGTTTTGATACTGGCCTTAAAGATGATGTGAAATGTCAAGTACAAGTAGACAATTTCTTCCCCACTGTTATCAGAATAAGCAATGAGTGAACTGATTGAAAGATATAGCACGGAAACAGATCTTTTTGCCCACTGATTCTATGCCTACCATCAATAACCCATTCACACTATTTCTATGTAATCCAACTTTAACAACCAATCCCTGCACAGCAGGGGCAATTTACAGAGCTCAAGTAACCGACAAACCCTCATGTATTTGGGATGCGGTATTTGGGAAACCGGAGCACCCGGAGACACCTGAGGTCAGGTTGGAAACCGGGTCTCTGGCGCTGTGAGGCAGCAGCTCTACCAGCAGCATCATTGTGCTCCATTCTGATCTCCAAATCAAGGTAGCTGTGTCACTATATTCTGCACTCTCTTTTTCTCTTTATGCTGTCTACAGTTGTGTATGTTTGATTATATGTATGATATTTGCATGGAATGCACGTATTGTGTTTCACTGTATCTCTATTCAGGTGACATTAATAAACCAACATCAATACCAATTATTCAAGATAACATTCAATAGCTGCTTGTCTTGGGCCTCCCTAAAACAATGTTATAAAATCACAAGGGAATGAAGCACAACAAGCATTTATCCAGGTATTTATCACTGACTCCAGGAGTTTATGGAGCTCTCTTGGAAACAATGCGTTGTCCTCAGTGTATAATGAAATTTCAGCAGGAACAATTGTAACACAAAGGATGTGAGCCCTGAATTGGTGAGCACCTCTTAACTAGTTGATAAGTATTTCAGGATTTCTCATCTTCTCCCTCCATTCTTAACCAGCTGAACCCAGCTGAAATGGTTGAACTCCACTCAACCAGCCAGTTTTCTCCAGCACTTTGGGGGGGGGGGGGGGGGTTGTGCCAGATTTCAATATCAAATGTATCTTGTGTCTCAAATAAAACCTTAAACTCCACTTGTCCTTCCACAGACACTGTCAGACCAGGTAAGTGCTTCCAGCATTGTCTGTCCATTTTGTATTAATTAGAAAGTGGCATTTCTGCCACTAATGATTAAACCTGACAGCATAATTTACCTGACAGTATTTTTTTTGCATTCCGTGAAGTCGTTCCTTATTCAATCAGTGCCCTTTGAAACAAATTTGTGTGTGCTGTACTGTCATGCAATTGTTGTTCATGTGTCCAGTTATGCAGCTTTCCTTTTACTGCTTACAATAACAAAATGTTTTGCATCATCATTTGTATTACTTGCAGTTCAAGGCAAAACACTGAAGAAGATGCGTTTGAAATATACGTTTGTCTTTGTCCAGATGTGTGAACATGTTTTTTCTATTATTCTCTGCTAGTGCACCTCAGGGAAGTCAGGTTATTGAAAACTGTAGGCCACACAAAACCATTGTCACTAGGAAGACGGATTGGTGCCATTACTAGTTTATGTCTCTTGCTGATAGTTTCACGGAGTATCTAATATACATGCTGCATGGTGCCACTTGTAAATACTGCAGGATTAAAATCTGTGAGTAGGCCAAGTTGGAAGACTTCTCTGCAGGTTTTGCAATAATTACCAGTAAGCATTTAACCTTTCTTACTTAATGTGTCACAATCCACCATGAACAAAAACACCATGCTCAGTGAATGAACTGTAAATTTTTCTTTTGAGGGGCATAAACCCAGATGTAAAGGGCCTGTCCCACTTGGGCGACCTAATCCGCGAGTTCTGGCGAGTTTGCCCTCGATTCATACTCGCAGCATGGTCGACACGAGGACGTTGGAGGTCTTCGTAACTCTCCTTCATGCTCGAGAGTGGTCTCCATGTACTCGAGGCCTCAGCTAGGTCACGCCATTTTTTTCAATATGTTAAAAAATGCCTGAGAGTTTAAAAAAAGGTCGCCATGTAAAAAATCGATACTTTTTTTACTCGTAGGTTTAGTCGTAGTAGGTCGTAGTAGATCAGCATGTTAGTCGTAGGTAATCAAGGGTAGTTGAAGGTAGTCGAAGGTAGTCGTAGATAGTCTTCATCATACTCAAAGGGAGGTCGAAGGGAGGTCGAAGGAGATCGAAGGAGGTCGTCTTCACTCTCCACTATTCGGTGTCCAATTTTCCCGAAGTTAGCCGTAGCTAGTCGTAGCTAGTCGAAGCTGGTCTTCAACATAGTCGAAGGAGGTTGAAGGAGGTCTTCTACATAGTCGAAGGAGGTCTTCAACATGTCATTTTTTCAAACTCTTCTAAACTCGCCAATCAGGTCACCCAAGTGGGACAGCCCCTTAACTATTTAATTTTTTACGTTCAAATCTTTTTCTAAATGACACCAAGACTACAGTAATGACCGTGGGGATTTCTTTTTAACACACTCTTCATTGTTATTTCATCAATATATATCAACACACATAGGATGCAAGTCAAAACATGGGCAGCAGGTTTTGAGTAACTTCAAATCATTGGAGCATAGAACATGGGGAAGTGGCCGCGCCTCAATTAATATCATCGCCTGCTGATAATATGGAGAACTCTGATCTCACTGCTACCATTGAGAAGCAGGTGACAGAGACCATTAGCTCTAGATTCAATAATAGCTTCTTTCCATTAACCATGACACTCTTGAACCACCCTGCACAAACCTAGTGTGGCAATAAACGACTATGGATTTTGTACTACTGAGTTTGAACTAGATACTTTGGCTTGGATTATCATAGTCAGGTTTACCAAGTATGACTGATCATTTATTGTACATTTATGTGTTGTGTTGTTGCATTTAATGTGCATGTATAACTGCAGAAGGAAAAAAATTAATTGGTCTGGTCTCGGTGCAAATGACAATTAAACACTGGATTAATTAGACTTGATTCGCCTCTTGATAGAAGGGTATTGGCAATAGAACTAAAGCAAGGAAAAAATTGGGCAAAGTTGGTGTGTACTGTAATTGTCTTACTGGTGTATTGAAACGTAGATGGATCATGTCTGTGTCAATGGGAATGTAGTCCGTTTTGTTGCCCTGGAATTCCCTCACTGAGGAGACTGAGCAGTCTATAATGGAGATCACAATCACTTTAAGGATGATGTGGACCTGGTAAATAAATGGTGGTCTTGTCAGGGTTACCTACATCTCAAGAAATGTGTTTTAAACAAATGATATCAAGATTTCTAGCAGTTTGGTTCAGCCTTAAGGACAGTGAATGAGATCGCGTATGAGTCATTATCTGCTTGTCCACAACTGGATGTTGGAAAAGATACAACAGAACTTGATTGTGGTGGTTGTGAGACAGATCCTTGGAGGACACTGGTGGTGATGGTGCAGGGCTTTGTCTTTCTGGAGGGTGAAATTATGTCACAATTGAAGTCAGATTTTTCAGATTGTTATTTATTACATTACCAGAAGTGCATTTGGAAAGATTTCCTTGGCTCAGTTATTTCCAGTAACACAAACAACATTTGGTACGATTTATAAAATAATATAACTAATTCCCATGGGGACAGTTAAAATCTAATTTAAACTTTGCTACAGGTAAAATCAACAGAAGAAGTCTGAAGGGCCGGTACCACTTAGGAGACCTCCACCGCGACCTCTGGCGACCTTAAGCGACTTTAAAAATAAATCAAGGTCGCGGTGACTACGACCTCCTACGACCTTCTTCAACTATGCGTACGACCTCCTACAACCTTCCAAGACTATGTTGAAGACCTCCTACGACTATGTTGAAGACTTCCCTCGACTATGAAGAACTCCTTCGACCTCCTTCGACTATGTTGAAAACTGACTTCGATCATGTACGTTGGTCTCTGGCAAATCATTGTGAACAATGCAAGCAAGGAAGTAACTAGTTTGGAGGATGTTAGTAAAAATACAACTACTGCTGTTTGCAGTAGCCCTTTTGCTTCAGCAGCCTTTTAAGAAATGCAGAAGGGGAAGAGCAAGGGTGAAGAGGAAGCACAAGAAGTGGTCTCAATGGGTGAATGGAGATGATGTGATGGACTGTCCCAGTACACCAGATGACTGGAAGAGAGTGGCGCTGGGCATTGACAAAAGATGGAACTTTAAGCACACATGTGGGGCAGTGGATGGCAAGCATGCCATTCTTGTCCCTGTCCCTGTACCCCTCATTTTCCTTTTCGTACAGGATGGCATTCTGCTGGAACCATTCCTCAAGGTCCCCCTCCTGCTGCCTGGTGAAGGTGTAGGGCATAATCTTCCTCCAGCCCTCCCTCACCACCAATGGGTATCTGCCTCTGTTCCTTTGTCAGACACAGGAGAAAGGGCTGCTTTGCTGCCTTTAAATGAGGCAGTGAAGGATGGGGTGGCGGTGGGGACATACAGTGGCTTGCAAAAGTATTCATACCCCTTGAACTTTTCCACATTTTGTCACGTTACAACCACAAACGTAAATGTATTTTATTGGAATTTTATGTGATAGACCAACACAAAGTGGTGCATAATTGTTAAGTGGAAGGAAAATGATACATGGTTTTCAAATTTTTTTACAAATAAAAAACTGAAAAGTGTCGTGTGCAAAAGTATTCAGCCCCCCTGAGTCAATACTTTGTAGAACCACCTTTCGCTGCAATTACAGCTGCAAGTCTTTTGGGGTATGTCTCTACCAGCTTTGCACATCTAGAGACTGAAATTTTTGCCCATTCTTCTTTGCAAAATAGCTCAAGCTCAGTCAGATTGGATGGAGAGCGTCTGTGAACAGCAATTTTCAAGTCTTGCCAGAGATTCTCAATTGGATTTAGGTCTGGACTTTGACTGGGCCATTCTAACACATGAATATGCTTTGATCTAAACCATTCCATTGGCTGTATGTTCATGGTCGTTGTCCTGCTGGAAGGTGAACCTCCGCCCCAGTCTCAAGTCTTTTGCAGACTCTAACAGGTTTTCTTCCAAGATTGCCCTGTATTTGGCTCCATCCATCTTCCCATCAACTCTGACCAGCTTCCCTGTCCCTGCTGAAGAAAAGCATCCCCACAGCATGATGCTGCCACCACCATGTTTCACAGTGGGGATGGTGTGTTCAGGGTGATGTGCAGTGTTAGGTTTCCGCCACACATAGCGTTTTGCATTTAGGCCAAAAACGTCAATTTTGGTCTCATCTGACCAGAGCACCTTCCTCCACATGTTTGCTGTGTCCCCCACATGGCTTGTGGCAAACTGCAAACGGGACTTCTTATGGCTTTTTTTCAACAATGGCTTTCTTCTTGCCACTCTTCCATAAAGGCCCGATTTGTGGAGTGCACGACTAATAGTTGTCCTGTGGACAGATTCTCCCACCTGAGCTGTGGATCTCTGCAGCTCCTCCAGAGTTACCATGGGCCTCTTGGCTGCTTCTCTGATCAATGCTCTCCTTGCCCGGCCTGTCAGTTTAGGTGGACGGCCATGTCTTGGTAGGTTTGCAGTTGTGCCATACTCTTTCCATTTTTGGATGATGGATTGAACAGTGCTCCGTGAGATGTTCAAAGCTTGGGATATTTTTTTATAACCTAACCCTGCTTTAAACTTCTCCACAACTTTATCCCTGACCTGTCTGGTGTGTTCCTTGGGCTTCATGATGCTGTTTGTTCACTAATGTTCTCTAACAAACCTCTGAGGCCTTCACAGAACAGCTGTATTTATACTGAGATTAGATTACACACAAGTGGACTCTATTTACTAATTAGGTGACTTCTGAAGGCAATTGGTTGCACTAGATTTTATTTAGGGGTATCAGAGTAAAGGGGGCTGAATACTTTTGCACGCGACACTTTTCAGTTTTTTATTTGTAAAAAAATTTGAAAACCATGTATCATTTTCCTTCCACTTCACAATTATGCGCCACTTTGTGTTGGTCTATCACATAAAATCCCAATAAAATACATTTACGTTTGTGGTTGTAACGTGACAAAATGTGGAAATGTTCAAGGGGTATGAATACTTTTGCAAGCCACTGTATACTACCACCCTGGTCTCCTCCTCCAGGGGTCTCTCATGCAGGGCTACCTCCTCCTGCACTATCACCTCCAGTGGCATCACCTCCTGCCACTCCTCCTCCTGGGTGGGCAACACCTGCATGGCAGGTTTTTTTGAGGTTTGTGCCCTCCCCCCCTGCGCTGCTGCCTTTTTGCTGCCTTCTCTTAAAACACAAGTCTCCTCTCCAAAAATCTCTCCAGCTATGAATGAACATGCCTTGGAGTGACAGAGGTGACGTTCTGCTGTTTAAATTACGTTTTTTTCTACTGACCTATTTTTCACCTCGGAACTATTACCTTCGACTACCTTCGACCACCTACGACCACCTACGACTACCTACGACTACCTACGACTACCATCACGACCTCCTACGACCTACCTACGAGTAAAAAGTATCGATTTTTTTTCCATGGCGACCTTTTTTTACTCGTGGACATTTTTTATCAGGCTGGAAAAATCGCCGCGACCTACTTGAGGCCACGAGTACGCGGAGACCACTCACGAGCATGAGGAAGAGTTACGAAGTCCTCCCACGACCTCCTACGACCTCGTGGCGACCATGCTGCAAGTATGAGTCAAGGGCAAACTCGGCAGAGGTCGCCAATTAGTTCGTGAAAGTGGGACAGGGGCTTTACCCTGACATGCAAAAGTAAATAATGTAATCTCTGATAAAGGATGAGAATGTGGTAAAAATATATAAAGTAAGAGCAGAATTTGGCATTTGTCTCTTTAATCCAATTCTGCCATTTATTGCAATCATTGCTGAGCCTCTATCAAAACCAGATTTGCACTCTCTCCCTATTCCTCTTGATATATTTTGTGCCTAATAATCCGTTACCTTGTTAAATATATTCAATGTCTTGAACTGCATATCCTTCTGTAATAGAGAATTCTTCAGGTTTAGTTTAGAGCTACAGCACGAACAGGTCCTTCAGCCCACCGAGTCCATGCCGAGACCATCGATCACTTGGTTACAATAGTTCTATGTTATTCCATTTTTGCATCCACACCCTACGCACTAGGACAATTTACCTCGGTAGGTTAGGGAATTAACCTATAAACCTGCACTTCTTTGGGATGTGGGAGAAATCTGGAGCATCTGGAAAGGCACACGGTCACAGTGAGAACATGCAAACTCCACACGGACAGCATCTGAGGTCAGGATCAAACCCGGGTTTCAGGCGCTGTGAGGCAACTACTCTACCAACTGCTCCATTGTTTTCCCACCCGCTGAAAGAACACATTTATTCTAATTTCTCTCATAGACGTCTTTTGGTTTTTCTTTTTGTGCCAGGGTTATGATTATTAAATTATTGAATCTTTGATTATCACTACTTATTTTGACACCTACATCAAGACCATACCTTCCATCCACCTCCTCACCAGACAAGAGAAACATCATGTGCAGGAAGGAACTGCAGATGCTGGTTTAAATCAAAGGTAGACACAAAATGCTGGAGTACATCAGTGGGACAGGCAGTATTTCTGGAGAGAAGGAATGGGTGACATTTCGGGTCGAGACCCTTCTTCAGTCTGAAGTCTACCCGAATTCCTTCTTCGAAACATGAGTTACTCCAGCATTTTATGACTACCTTCGAGAAACATCCTACCTGCATCAAATCAGTCTTGACATATAATATTTTTGTACACAATTAATAACCTGTGCCTTTGGTTGCATGACAGGCTTTGTTTATTTCTTTTTGCACTTGTTTTATGACTATTAATTTATTGAATCTTTGATTATTATATTTCTGTGTGTACGGTGCTTAGAAGCCCATTGAGCTGCTGCAAGTAAAAAGGTCATTGTTTCATTGTTGGTACATATGACTATTAAACACTCTTGACTCTCTTGAATCGTGCCTCTTGGCACTGTGTTGGTTTGCACCAGGAATCAAGCACTGAAATGGGACCTACATGCTCTCAAAACTGGGAACTATTAAAGCACAGAATAGATGCATGAAAGCCTGCCATGAATATGTGAAAATGCCAGGGGTGGTGTGTGGCAGGGGCAACAAGAGTGATTTGCTTTGTGTACACCTCATTGAATCCCCTGTGGCAAGCCAGCCTGTGCTGCTGCGAGGTGTGCTGATTAGTGAGTCAAAGTTTGGAACAGTCAGCTCTAATGCGCAGAGAATAAAATGGCTGCAGTCATTAATAGAACAACCAGTGAGGCAGCTTTAAATATCTTAAAGAAGGCATCAATGTCAGAATTTGACGGACTTCCGTCTCCCTTACAATCTCAGCACCACGTGCTCCGAGTTTTGTGAAACTGTTCACTGAGTTTTAGAGATACATCATGGAAACGGCCCCTCGAGCCCACGCTAACCATCTGTCAACCATACACTAGTTGTATCCTACAGACTAGGGACAATTTACAGAAGCAAATTAATCTGCAAATCTGCATGTCTTTGGAAAGTGGGAAGAAACTGGAGCACCCGGAGAAAACCCACGCGGTCACAGGGAGATGGCATGAACTCCATACAGATAGCACCAGTAATCAGGTTCGAACCCTGGTCTCTGGCACTGTACATAGTAACTCTACTGCTATGCCACTGTGCACCCCCCCCCCCCCTCCTTGAAGGTGAAAGGATGCACTAATTTCAATTTATGTTGATAAGAAAGGAAACCAATACCAGATTTACAGTAGTAAGATGTGCAGAGGTGATTTTGCCTAATAGTGCCATTATTGTTTTCCTGATGCAAACAATTGCCAGCACAGTGCACAATGAGTTTAATGTTTAGTTTAGTCTATTGTCACGTGTACCGAGGTAGTGAAAAGCTTTTGTTACGTGCTTACCAGTCAGCGGAAAGACTACACATGATTTCAGTTGAGCCATCCATAGTGTACAGTTATGCAGGATTCACCCATTAAAAACAGGTGCTAGTCTACCCAAATTCCAGGTTTATACCTCTAGCTGCTTTTTACATTGTTAAATGTGCAACAAAAAAAAAACATTTTCATTTTTACAAGTTCTTACAGTTGCTCTGACAACCTGTGAGCCTTGGGGCTGTGCTTCAGCTGCAGTCAAAACTGTTCTATTCAGAGAGCGGGTTTAAGTTATTTGCTGATAAGAGAGGTTAACCACTGAGAGGCCAAAATCAACATACAGTAATGGATATTTCTTTGGAAAGATGAGGTCGAAATGTTGTTTCTATTTATGGAGTTGACCAGATGTTTAGTGCATTTCATTAGACTTTCATGCAGCCTATATTTGCTGTGACTAGGGTTGATAACTCACTGTACATTTCCAGGCATAAATCATTTAGCTAAGTGAAGGAATACATCAAAGATTGATGTGCCGCAATTAGAAGCAAACCCCAAAATGTTAAGAAAAATCTTTAAGTTCACAGTGAAATGAAAAAAAAAATGTTTCTACTCAATAGCATTAAGTAATCATCAATTAAGCATCAATTTATGGACAATAACTGTTACCAAAATCTAAATAATTTATTAAATTTTACAAACAGACTAAAATAACTTGCCAATTCCATTAGAAGAAATCAGTACATTATTTGACATGATTTTGTGGGTTTCTTAGCGGTTTACCTTTGCACATGAGAAGTTATGATGTTCATATTTATTTTTTGCTCATTTTATTCACGTGTGTGTGTTCTTTATAGCTTTTTAGCAGGACATTTTGAAATATAAAAACTAATCTTTTACGGCTTTCTTTATCAACTGACTATAGACAATAGCCAATAGGTGCAGGAGTAGGCCATTCGGCCCTTTGAGCCAGCACCGCCATTCAATGTGAACATGGCTGATCATCCGCAATCAGTACCCCGTTCCTGCCTTTTCCCCATATCCCCTGACTCTGCTATCTTTAAGAGCCCTATCCAGCTCTCTCTTGAAAGCATCCAGAGAACCTGCCTCCACCGCCCTCTGAGGCAGAGAATTCCACAGACTCACAACTCTCTGTGAGAAAAAGTGTTTCCTCGTCTCCGTTCTAAATAGCTGACCCCTTATTCTTAAACTGTGGCCCCTGGTTCTGGACCCCCAACATCGGGAACATGTTTCCTGCCTCCATCGTGTAGAAACCCTTAACAATCTTATATGTTTCAATTCGATCCCCTCTCATCCTTCTAAACTCCAGAGTGTCAAGCCCAGACGCTCCATTCTCTCAGCATATGACAGTCCCGCCATCCCGGGAATTACCCTTGTAAACCTATGCTGTACTCCCTCAATAGCAATAATGTCCTTCCTCAAATTAGGGGACCAAAACTGCACACAATACTCCAGGTGTGGTCTCACTAGGGCTCTGTACAACTGCAGAAGGACCTCTTTGCTCCTATACTCGACTCCTCTTGTTATAAAGGCCAACATGCCATTCGCTTTCTTCATTGCCTGCTGTACCTGCATGCTTACTTTCATAGACTGATGAACAAGGACCCCCAGATCCTGCTGTACTTCCCCTTTTCCCAACTTGACGCCATTTAGATAGTAATCTGCCTTCCTGTTTTTGCTACCAAAGTGGATAATTTCACATTTCTCCACTTTAAACGTCATCTGCCATGCATCTGCCCACTCCCCCAACCTGTCCAAGTCACCCTGCATTCTCATAGCATCCTCCTCATAGTTCACACTGCTACCCCGCTTTGTGTCATTTGCTAATTTTCTAATGTTACTTTGAATCCCTTCATCCAAATCATTGATGTATATTGTAAATAGCTGCGGTCCCAGCACCGAGCCTTGCAGTACCCCACTAGTCACTGCCTGCCATTCTGAAAGGGACCCGTTAATCCCCACTCTCTGTTTCCTGTCTGCCAACCAATTTTCTATTCATGTCAGCACTCCACCCCCTAATGTGCCCTAATTTTTCCGACTAATCTCCTATGTGGGACCTTATCAAATGCTTTCTGAAAGTCCAGGTACACTACATCCACTGGCTCTCCCTTGTCCATTTTCATAGTTACATCTTCAAAAAATTCCAGAAGATTAGTCAAGCATGATTTCCCATTCGTAAATCCATGCTGACTCGGACCGATCCTGTTACTGCTATCCAAATGTGTAGCTATTTTATCTTTTATAATTGACTCCAGCATCTTCCCCACCACCAATGTCAGGCTAACTGGTCTATAATTCCCTGTTTTCTTTCTCCCGCCTTTCTTAAAAAGTGGGATAACATTAGCTACCCTCCAATCCACAGGAACTGATCTTGAATCTATAGAACATTGAAAAATTATCACCAATGCATCCACGATTTCTAGAGCCACTTCCTTAAGTACCCTGGGATGCAGACCACCAGGCCCTGGGGATTTATCAGCCTGCTCAGAATGTGATGAAAAATAACCAAGTTACCAGTGGCAAATACTGAAAATGTTTAAATTTACCTACACATATTGGAGCTAATTAAGCACTGCCCTGCCATCTTCTCACATCATTTCACAATGCTACAGTGCAAGGAGAAATATAAGCCAGTTTTCAGTAGTTATAATGAAAAATGATGCTCAGTTCTGTGGAAGTGCAGGAATTTCAGTAAGATAGTTGGGATGCAAAAACAAATTCATATCTCCCCTTTATTGCATTCTAGATATCTGCTTAGCTGCATTGTTTGGAGGCAGATTTGGAATAGGTGACATTTTGGGTCAAGATCTTTCTACAGACTGAGAGTCAGTGAAGAGGGAAACTAGAGGTGTGAAAAGGTACAAAGAACAAATGAATGATAGGTATGAAAAGAACAAATCAAAGCCAGCAGTGATAATCAAGGAAAGATGGTCCACAATGCTCCATTGTTGGCTGTGGCAAAGGGGGCGATAAGCTACCACCTTGAACTGCTGCAGTATTTCAGAAGACAATTAAGAACCAACCAGATTGCTCTATGTCTCGAGTTGCACAACAGCTGTAGTGGGGAAAGAAGACACAATTCCTTTCTCTAACATACATTAGTGAAGCAGATGGGATTTTAATGGTCACCATTACTGATATCAGCTTTTGAACTACAGGACATTTAATTACCTGAATTTGAATTCTCCAGCTGTCGTGTTGGGATTTGAACTCGTGTCTCCACATGATTAATTCACACCACTGGAGTACCAGGCCAGTAACATAACCATTATGTCGCCACATTCTTGTATTTAAATAGGACCTTCAATGTAGCAAAATCTCCCAGAGTATCTCAGGAGCAACGATCAAACAAAATTTGACACTAAGGCATATAAAGATATATTGGAACTGATGATCACAAGCTTGGGTCAAAGAAGAATGTTTAAGCTGTGTCTCAGAGAAGGGAAAAACGGATGTGGAAAATTTTGAGAGCAAATTCCTGCAACTAGAATTCTCAGTAGAGGAAAGTATAGCTGATTTTTAAACAAAGAAAACCGGAGATGCGCGAAATGTCAGAATGCAGGGAATAGAGAGATTTTGTAACATCAGCTCTACCAGACTATTCTCTGCAGGGATGGATAGTCTGTGAAAATGTTCTCTCTTTATTTAGGAATAAAATGTTTCAATATTCCTCATGAGAGCAAATGTTTGGTGAAAAATGCAAGGTAATTGACAAATGGAAAACATTTCATTTTGAAGAAGGATTTTGCAAGTAGGTGGTAGATTTTACTCAAATGAAATGTGAACTAAGAACACATGTTCTGTTTTGCCGCAAACTTCTGGTGCAGCAGTAGAGTTGCTGTCTTACTGCACCAGAGACCCAGGTTCGATCCTGACTACGGATGCTGTCTGTATGGTGTTTGTACATTCTCCCTGTGACCACATGGGTTTTCTCTGGCTGTTCCAGTTTCCTCCCACACACAGATGTACAGGTTTGTCACTTAATTGGCTTCAGTAAAATTGTAAATTGTCTCTAGTGTGTATGATAGTGTTAGTGTATGGGGATCGCTGGTGGGCACGGACTCGGTGCCTGTTTCTGCACTGTATCTCTAAACTAAACTAAACTATTGCTACCCAGTTGCTTAGTGTTTCATTGCAGGTTGGTATTTGAAGAGGTTTTTATTCCTGTCAACAACTGTGTGTTATTCATTTTAAACCAGCACCATTTAGGACAGTTGAGACACACATTGTGGAATGTCAATATTACTGTCTGTATTTCTTGTTACAAGATTCAGACATATGTTATATATAGAAAGACACATTTTCACCTAGCTCCTTTGTGTGGAATTCATACCATGTTTTGGTTTATTATTTATCTGGATATTATAGTACACTAGTATGTTGGCAGGTTCCTGTTCGTAAGTCATTGGAGGCAGGATTTGGCCAATCGATCCGTCAATCGATCATGGCTGATTTATTTTCCACTCAACCACATTCTCCTGATCTCTCTCTGTAACCTTTGACACCCTTACTAATCAGGGTGACATGATGGTGTAGTGGTAGAGCCACTGCCTCAAGGGCCTGTCCCACGAGCATGCGACCTGCATGCGGCAAGCGCGACCAAACCGGAAGCGGGGGCCGCGCGGAGGTCGAGTGATTCCCGTACAGGGCCGGTCCTACCAGCATGCGCCTGCATGCTGCGAGCGCGACCAAACCAGAAGTGGGGGCTGCGCGGAGGTCGAGTGCGTGACGTGAAGTTCGAGCGAAGTCCGCGGGAAGTTCGCGTGTGACGTACGGCGTCAAGACACTGCGTACGGCGTCAAGATGCTGCATACGGCGTCGAGACGCTGCGCACGCCCGTCGAGGCGGTGCGTACGGTGTCGAGGCGGCTGCAGGCCGTTGCCGCGCGGAATTTTTTAACACGGTCAGTTTTTCGGAGCCCCGCACGATGTCGGGACCAGCCCCACACAACTCCATACGGTTCTGGCGCTCGAAGTGGGACCGGCCCCGCAAGGCCGTATGGCTCAAGCGACCATGTTATGTTGCGCTTGCCGCATGGAGTCGCATGCTCGTGGGACAGGCCCTTAACAGTGCCAGAGACCCGAGTTCGATCCTGACTATGGATGCTGTTGTATGGAGTTTGCACGTTCTCCCCATGACCTGCGTGGGTTTTCTCCAAGATCTTTGGTTTCCTCTCGCACTCCAAAGGTTAATTGGCTTGTTCTAAATGTAAATTATCCCTGGTGTGTGTAGGATGGTGTTAGTGTGCGGAAATCGCAAGTCGGTGTGGACCTCGGTGGCCGAAGGGCCTGTTTCAGCACTGAATCTCTGAACTAATCTAAACTAATCAAGAAACTGTAATAATTTTTTTAAATACGCAATGACGCCCTCCACACCTCTCTGTGGCAATGAATTCCACAGATTCACCACCCTCCAGCTAAAATTTTTTGTCCTATGTTGTCTCATGTAAAATATGAAAAAGGTTACTGTTTAACACGGGTCGTGTTAACGTTTTTCTTACTGCTAACTCTGGTAGACCGGGCCACGATTGGCATCATTCTCATTGACATGTATTGCATGGCAAGTCTAGGAACGCTGCAGAGGTTAATGTAGGAAATGATTGCAAGGATCATGATATCAATGTGGGTGAGGGGGAGAGGGTCCAAAGAAATGAACCCTGCTCATAGCAAAACATCCTTCCTTCCTGTTTCCAGCACAAAAACTGCATGGGTGCGAGATGTGGCCGGTAAAAATACATAGAGGTCATGATAAACGTTTAACCTGTGCCCATTTATAACATCACTGATAGGCAGCTCTGGAAGGTTAGATCACATAGGATCCAGGGAAAGCCGGTTATCTGAACTATTAATTTAGTTTCATAAAATATAGTTTAGAAATGGTGAGTGATATCAAATACCAAGCAAGCTGAAGACTACAAGTTAAAAATTGACAATACTAATGTCCCATCTGACCTTGTACTGCACTGCATTTATGATTCTGAATGTAAGTGTTCATGGCAATAAAGGCAACACAAATTCTGCATTGATAGAACCTCACTCAGTTTATAATGGTATCTTTCTAGCAGTGCGGCTGATTCTGAGCAAATTCGCTGTGAATTGCAGGGAGATAAAACTGTTACCTAAAGAAATATGCAGTCTTCGGGTTTCTATAAATAAGCTTAAGCTATTTCAGACTTAGTTACAGAGAAAAGAACTGACACACTTCCAAACCGTGATTAAGGCTTAAGAAAATGGGTATCTGTTTGCTTTATTCAAGAGTCAGGAAGATTGCTTGCAGTCCCTGTTGGTTACCAATGAAACAGGTTCTCAGAGGGAAATGATTGAAGCCAGCTCTGAAAAAAACCTTTGGAGTGTCGTACCATGTGAGCAGCGTCTAACCATTAAAACCATGCCACTCTTTTATCTGGTTTCTATTCTCACTTCCACTTTGCTATGCAAATCGCTTTTCCCTCAAGCACATGATATTAAAGCACGGAATTATTCTGAATGAAACGGGTGAATCGGGATCATTAGTTGCAGGCACAGCCAAGTATCAAGTCTAAGATAACAGTGAGAAGGAAAACATGACAAAAGTATTACTCCTGTAATGATAGCAACGTGAAATGTAAATGTATTTTTGTGATAACGGTTACAGTTTTTCACTATTTGTTCGGATATTTGGGATAGATAGGGTGAATGCACAGGCCAATAAAACCACATACAATAAAAACACATACTGTTGTTCATAGACTACAGCTTGGTGTTCAACACCATCATCCCTTCCAAACTGGTTACTAAGCTCGCTAGGTGCAGTGGTAGAGTTGCTGCCTTACAGCACTTAGATAGATAGATAGATAGATATGCCTTTATTGTCATTCAGACCGAAGTCTGGACGAAATTGCAGCAGTCATACATATAATACAATAAAAACAACAATAAACACATATTAACATCCACCACAGTGAGTCCACCCAGCATCTCCTCACTGTGATGGAGGCAAAAGTCTTGGTCTGCAGTCTCTTCCCTCCTCTTCTCCCTCTGCGCTGAGGCGATACCCCCCGGGTGATGTTATAAATCAGTCCCGCGGCTCAAACACCGCGGCCCGGGGTGGTCGAAGCTGCCGCCCACCAGTCCTGCAGACGCAACCGCTGGCCCGCGGCCAAACCCCGGACTCAGGCCACCACCGCCAGAACACCGTCCCAGCCACCCTCACGTGAGTACCGTGGCGTCTTCAGCCTCGGGCTGGGCCGCCCCGACATGGGTGCCGCTTCTCCCTCTGGCCGGGCTGCCCCGACTTGGGCTTCGCTTCTCCCTCCGGCCGGGCCGCCCCGACATGGGCGTCGCTTCTCCCTCGGGCCGGGCCGCCCCCGACATGGGCGCCGAACCTCCCTCGGGCTGCGAACGCCGCACCTCCCCGAGCTTGGCCGCTCCAACGGGAGCCTCGTTCCACCCTTGGGCTGGCCGCCCGCCCGCCCTCACGAGAGCGCTGTCCACAACCTCTCACGGGAGCACTGTTCCAGCCCTGAGCCGGACCACCCTCACGGGAGTGAGCTCAGGGCGAGTCCTGACGGGCTCTGCCTCCGGAGCCTCGAGGTCGCCACCTCCATTAGGCCTCAGCGCAGACGGAGGCAGAGAAGGGGAAAACGACAAAAAAAGTCGCATTCCCCCGCAGGGAGAGACTGCAAACCCCGTTTCAACCCCCCTACCCCCCCCACCCCAAAACACAAACTAAGAACCAAAAACGAGACTAACCAAAACAAAATAAGCAACACAAAAAACACAAACAAACGGGACTGCCGATGAGCCGCTGCAGCCAGGGCCGCGCTGCCACTCCGGAACTTGCAGGGAAGGAGACCCATGTTCGATCCTGACTACGGGTGCTGTCTGTACGGAGTTTGTATGTTCTCCCCGTGACCATGTGGGTTTTTCTCTGAGATCTTTGGTTTCCTCCCACACTCCAAAGATGTACAGGTTTGTAGGTTTCTTGGCTTGGTATAAGTGTAAATTGTCCCTAGTGTGTGAAGGGTAATGTTAATGTGTGGGGATCACTGGTCGGTGCAGACTCGATGGGCCAAAGGGTCTGTTTCCATGCTGTATCTCTAAACTAAACTAAATTAAACTGGATCCTCGATTTACTCATCAGCAGACCACAATCTGTATGAGTTGGCAGCAACACTTCTTCCTTGATGATCAGCTGCACAGGAACACCTCAAGACTGCATGCTCAGCCACCCTGCTCTACTCACTCCATACTCATGACTGCAGTCGGACACAGTTCCAACTCCATCTTCAAATTCGCCGATGACACCACAATTGTTGAATGAATTACAGGTGATGATGAGTCAGAGTATAGGAGAGAGATCGATCGACTGACCAAATGGTGCCAGAACAACAACCTTGCTCTTAATATGTAGGAAGGAACTGGAGATGCTAATTTAAACGTCACCCATTCCTTCTCTCCAGAGATGCTGCCTGTCCCCCTGAGTTACACGAGCATTTTGTGCCAACCTTGTTCTTAACGTCAGTAAAACAAAGCCTCCGTAGAGGCAATAGCGGGGGCTTCATTTGGCCTGACTTTTTTTGGGTGAACTGGGGCTGGGGACTGGACATTGTGCCTTCCCCCACAGTGGAAATCATTGTGGGGGGATGATTTTTGTATGTAATTGTTTGTAATTGTATTTGTTAGTCTGTGTTCAAGATGGCGGTCGGAGGGGAGAGTGGACGCTGGCGTTAAATTGCCGCTGCTCTCTCCTCAAATTGTGCTTCTGATTTTCTTTTTTTTGTGTTTTTGGAAGGAATTCTGTCCCTGATTTATGTATTGGTCTTTATAACCTATTTTTTTTAAACTCTGATTATATGTTTTCTATAAATCTCTGTATGGTGTCCTTGAGACCTCGGTATAAGGCGCCCGTAAATAAAATCCATTATTATTATTATTATTATTATTGTTGACTCTGGAACAGGAAGCTCGAGGATTCACAAATCTGTCTTTATTAATGGAATGGTGGTGGAGAGAGTCAAAAACTTCAAATTCCTGGATGTGCATATCTCTGAAGATCTGTCCTGGACCCAGCATGTTGATGCAATCTTTAAAAAAAACACCCATCAACACCTCTTCTTCCTTATAAGATTGAGGAGATTCAGTATGTCAACAAATATTCTCTTAAACTTCTACATGTATAGGGCAGAGAGCATATTGATTGGTTGCATTATGACCTGGTTCGGCAATTCGACTGCCCAGGAACGAAGAAAATTGCAAAATGTGGTGAACACTGCCCTGTCCATCATGGGTACTGACCTCCCCACATCGAAGGGATCCACTGGAGTCGCTGCCTCAAAAAGGCAGCCAGCATCATCAGAGATCCACACCACCATCGCTACACTCTCGTTTCACTCCTGCCATCGGGAAGAAGGTATATATATACTGAACTTTTTTTATTTATTATAGTGTTTACAGAGTATTATGGTTACATATCTGTTGTTCTGCTGCAAGAATTGTATTGTTCCATTTCATGACTTGACAATAAAACCCTCTTGACTCTATGTTTAAGGTGAGAAAGACAAGATTTAATACAAACCTGAGGAGCAGTTTTTTCACTCAGTGAGTGGTAGATGTATAGAACAAGCTGCCAGAGAAGGTAGTTGTGGCAGATACTATAATAGCATTTAAAAGGCACTTGGACAGGTACATGAACAGCAACATGAACAGGGATATGCAGGCTAATATGATTAATATGGATGGGGCATCTTTGTCGGCATGGATGATTTTTGGCACAGAGGCCTGAATCCATGCGCTGGGATTCAATGACTATTTTCCCATAAAAATCACAATAATTATTCAAAATAGATAAAATAATATTTTACAAGTCAACAATTGTACGGTTGGGTTTAATATCAAAGGTTCAAAGGTTTCGAAGGTCTTTTATTGTCAGGTACCAATTAAGGTACAGCGATATGTGAATTACCATACAGCCATACGACAAAAAAGCAACAAGACACAAAACTACATAAAAGTTAACATTAACATCCACCACAATGGATTCCCCATTGTGGTAGAAGGCAAAAAAAGTCAAATCTTCCTCTTTATTCTCCCGCGGTCGGGGCAGTCAAAGTCGGAGCGATCGAAGCTCCCACTGTTGGGGATCGAAGCTCCCACGTCGGGGAGATCAAAGCTGCCACAGCCGGTGATCGAAGCTCCCACGTTGGTGTGATCAAAGCTCCCACGTCGGGGAGATCAAAGCTGCCACAGCCGGCGATCGAACCTCCCACGTCGGGGAGATCAAAGCTGCCACAGCCGGCGATCAAAGCTCCCACGTCGGGGAGATCAAAGCTGCCACAGCCGGTGATCGAACCTCCCACGTCGGGGCGGTCGTAGCTCATATGGCTTGGACTTCCTGATGTCAGTTTCCAACCAGCGACCGAGAGCTCCATGATGTTAAGTCCGCAAGCACCTGCGGTTGGAGCTCCAAGGTCGATCCCATGGCAAAGGGATCGCGAGTTCCGCGATGGTAAGTCTGCGGGCACCCAGGGTGGAGCTCTCAAAATCGGTCTCCAGCAAAGGCCGCCAACTCCTCGATGTTAGGCCAAGTGCGGACGGAGATAAATTTGCATCTCTGTAGAGCTAAGAGATTAGAAAACGTTTCTCCCACCCCCCCCACATAAAAGAAACTAAAAACATACATTGAACACATATTATTAAAACGTAAAGAAGGAAGGGACAGACAGACTGATGGCGAAGCAGCCATTGCTGCCGCCACCCGGTGGTTGATCATATTGTAAATAAATTATATAGGCAAGAACTGGTTTAGGGTCATTCAACACCATCAATGTGTTGGTTACACTGAAAGTAACATTTTTTCGGTGATTTGAGTTTGAGTTTATTTTACCGAGTTTAAGTACCGAGTGAAAAGCTTTTGTTGCGTGCTAACCAGTCAGTGAAAAGACAATGTACGATTACAATCCCCTAGACCTGATGGTCTGCATCCCAGGGTCCTCAGGGAGGTGGCTCTAGAAATAGTGGACGCATTGGTGATCAATTTCCAATGTTCAATAGATTCAGGATCAGTTCCTGTGGATTGGAGGATAGCTAATGTTATCCCACTTTTCAAGAAAGGAGCGAGAGAGAAAACGGGGAATTATAGACCAGTTAGCCTGACTTCGGTGGTGGGAAAGATGCTGGAGTCAATTATTAAAGAGGGAATAATTGGGCATTTGGATAGCAGTAAAAGGATTAGTCCAAGTCAACATGGATTTATGAAAGGGAAATCATGCTTGACTAATCTTCTGGAATTTTTTGAGAATGTGACAAGTAAAATGGATGAAGGGGTGCCAGTGGATGTAGAGTATTTAGACTTTCCGAAAGCCTTTGATAAGGTCCCGCACGGGAGACTAGTCACTAATATTAGAGCATATGGTATTGGGGGTAGGGTGTTGACATGGATAGAAAATTGGTTGGCAGACAGGAAGCAAAGAGTAGGAGTGAACGGGTCCTTTTCAGAATGGCAGGCAGTGGCGAGTGGAGTGCCGCAAGGCTCGGTGTTGGGGCCGCAACCGTTTACCATATATATTAATGATTAGGAAGAGGGATTTAGGAGCAACACTAGCAAGTTTGCGGATGACTCAAAGCTGGGTGGCAGTGTGAACTATGAAGAGGATGTTAGGAGGTTGCAGGGTGACCTGGACAGGTTGAGTGAGTGGGCAGATGTGTGACAGATGCAGTATAATATAGATAAATGTGAGGTTATCCACTTTGGCGGCAAAAACAAGGGGGCAGATTATTATCTCAATGGGGTTAGGTTAGGTAAGGAGGAGGTGCAGCAAGACCTGGGCGTCCTTGTACACCGGTCACTGAAAGTTGACTTACAGGTACAGCAGGCAGTGAAGAAAGCTAATGGAATGTTGGCGTTCATAACAAGAGGATTTCAGTATAGGAGTAAAGAGGTTCTTCTGCAGTTGTATAGGGCTCTGGTGAGACCACATCTGGAGTATTGTGTACAGTTTTGGTCTCCTAATTAGAGGAATGGCATCCTTGCGATTGAGGCAGTGCAGCGTAGGTTCACGAGATTGATCCCTGAGATGACGGGACTGTCATTTGAGGAAAGATTGAAAAGACTAGGCTTGTATTCACTGGAGTTTAGAAGGATGAGGGGGGATCTTATAGAAACATATAAAATTATAAAAGGACTGGACAAGCTAGATGCAGGAAAAATGTTCCCAATGTTGGGCGAGTCCAGAACCAGGGGCCGCAGTCTTAGAATAAAGGGGAGGTCATTTAAGACTGAGGTGAGAAAAAACGTTTTCACCCAGTGAGTTGTGAATTTATGGAATTCCCTGCCACAGAGGGCAGTGGAGGCCAAGTCACTGGATGGATTTAAGAGAGAGTTAGATAGAGCTCTAGGGGCTAGTGGAGTCAAGGGATATGGGGAGAAGGCAGGCACGGGTTATTGATAGGGGATGATCAGCCATGATCACAATGAATGGCGGTGCTGGCTCGAAGGGTCCGATGGTCCCCTCCTGCACCTATTTTCTATGTTTCTATGTTTCTATGTTTCTAATCGAGCTATCGATTGCACAGATATATGATAAAAAACAAATGGGAATAATGTTTTGTGCAAGATAAAGTCCAGCAAAGTCCAATCAAAGATAGTACAAACGTCTTCAATGAAGCAAATATTAGCTCAGGGCTGCTCTCTAGTTGTTGGTAGGATGGTTCAGTAGCCTGATAACACCTGGGAAGAAACTGTCCCAAAGGACAAAGGACATTTATTGTCACATACACCAATTGGTGTAGTGAAATTTGAGTTGCCATTACAGCACACCAATAAAATAAACACAACATTATAGAATTTAACATTATACATAAAAAACATCCCCCCACAGCGGGATCAATGTTTTCCCCTGTGAGGGAAGGCAGCAAAGTTCAGTCCACTTCCTCTATGTTCACCCGTGGTCGGGGCCTATTGAGGCCTCCGCAGTCGCCGCTATGGCAGCCCGATGTTTCAGGCCCTCTCGCTGGGATGATGGAATTCCGGCGTCGGAAGAACGCTCTCAGCGGCATGGAGTTCCGAAATGGGCGCTTGCTACCGGAGACCGCGGCTCCCAATATCCACAGGCCATGCTGGTCGGAGCTCCAACACTGGCGATCTCGGCGAAAGATCCCAGGCTCCACGGTGTTTAAAGTCATCGCTGCTGCACTCCGGAGCTCCACACGGTGACCCGGGTAAGGCATCGCCCCGCTCCACGATGGTACCTCAGTGCTGCGCTGACGCTGAAGCTGCAGCTTGAAGTTCTGGGCAGTCTCCGGCAGGAAAGACCGCGCCAATCCAGGTGGTAGGCCGTGAGGAGGGGGCGAAGATGCGGCTCGGAGGAAGGACGCATTCTCGCCCAGGTAGGGACTGGAAAAAATGGTTTCCCTCTCCCCCCCCCCCGTCCCCCCCACATAAAAAGATTAAAAGGCCTCCAGAACAAAACTTTAACACACTAAAAATTAAAAAAGGGTGAAAAACGAACAGCTGCAGGCGAGGCTGCCACATTCTTTGGCGCCACCACTCACATAATCTGGACGTGTGTGTTTTCACGCTTCTATGCCACTTACCTGATGGGAGAGGGGAGAAACGGAAGTGGCCAGGGTGCGACGCGTTCATGATTATGTTGGTGACTTTGCCGAGGCAGCGTGAGGTGTAAATGGAGTCAATGGAAGGAAGGCCAGTGTGCGATGGTCTGGTCTATGTCCACAATTCTCTGCAATTGATTTATAATACAGTATGACACAAAGTTCACTGATATGGGAGTGCTATTTCATTGAACAGCACATTCAAAGAGACAACACAGCACAAAGATCAAATTACCTACTTCTGTACTGAATCATTCTATATGGTGCTCGTTTTAAAAGGTATTATTTATCAGGAGAGGTTGGATCATTTTTTTCTGGAGCATTGTAGGATGTGGGGAGATGATAAAAGTATATACAATTATGAGATGCATAGGTACGACAGACAATCTTCCCAGGGTGGAAGTGTCAAAAACTAGCTGGAATAGTTTTAAGGTGAGAAGGGCAAAGTTTAAAGGAGATATGTGGGATTTTTTTTACACAAAGGGTGTTGGGCACATGCCAGGGATGGTGATGGTGGCAGATATGATTGTGGCATTTAAAAGGCTTTTAGTTAGGCACATGGATATGCAAGGAATGGATCTATACGTATCACGTGCAGGCAGAGGAGATTTGTTTAACTTGGTAACATGTTCTGCATGGACATTGTGGTCAAAAGGGCCTGTTTCTGTGCTGCACTGTTCTATGTTTCCCAACTATAATGGTCTGTAGCCTGTACAGTTAATAGAATTAATAGGCTAAAATTGGTTTTCTTCCCTTAGTGCCTGAAGTAAAGTAAAAAGACCAAAGACCTTGATGATCTGCAGCTTTATTCAATTCATTTTTTTTGCAGCTCATGAGCTTTGATTGGTTTGAAAACTGGTTTACTGCAACAAAATAATTATTGTGTGAGTTCTTCAGGAAATATTAATATATTAATTCTCTATCATTTTTATTATCTCGAGCTAAAAGAAAATGACAGTTGCCAACAGATAGAAAAGAAGATCGCTTTAATTCCCCATAACATTCCCACCCTGATAAAATTGTATGACTCCCCGCAGTTACTATGAAACCCAATGCAAGGTGGAGGAATAACACCTCTTCTTCAAAATTGTCCAACTTTACGTCATTATTTCTGTCTGTATTGGGACAGGCTATTTCTAGTATAAGTTAGCCATCTATGAGTGTGGCTCTGTTTCTTTTCTCCCCACAGTTATTGTCTCTCTGCTGGGCATGTCACACACTGCTGTTATCAACAACACATAAGACAGACAAGGTATAGGTTCAGGTTCAGGTTTATTATTGTCACATGTACTGAGGTACAGCGGAAAGTTTTGTTTTGCATGCTAACCAAATATAAATATAGTAAAGTACAATAGATAGAGCAAAAGGGAAGATACAGCATAACCAGCCTCTGACTGTCCCATTAACTCCAACTCAAGTATACCTTCTGTTCCTCCCACCATCTTTATTTTAATCCAAGACCGCAAGAAATTGCAGAGAACTGTGGATGCAGCCCAGACCATCACACAAACCAACCTCCCTTCCATGTATTCAACCTACAATTCACGCTGCATCGGCATGGCCACCAGCATAATCGAGGATGAGAGACACCCTGGTCACTCCCTCATCTCCCCTCTTCCATCAGGCAAGAGGTATAGAAGTGTGAAAATGCACACCTTCAGATTCAGGGACAGTGTCTTCCCAGCTGTTATCAGGCAACGGAACCACTCTATCAACAATTAAGTGGTCCTGAGTTACTATCTACCTCATTGTAAACCCTCAGACTACCGTTAATCGGACTTTACTAAACTTTATCTTGCACTAAACGTTATTCACGTTATTTCCTTTATCATGTATCTGTGCACTGTGGATGGCTTGATTGTAATCATGTATTGTCTTTCCACTGACTGCTTAGCACGCACAATACCTCAGTGCACGTGACAATAAACTAAAATTGAACTCAATTAAAAATGTCTTCCTTTTATTTATTTCCTAGTTTTGATGAAGAATCCCAGAGCTGAAACATTAACTGTGATTCCCTTTCTACACATGCTGCCTGGCTTAGAGAGATATATGACATGGAAAAAGGCCCTTTAGCCCAACATGCCCACACTGCTCTTCAACAAATTCCACCCAAATCCCATTTTATTTTCCCCAAATTACCATCAACATCCCTGCATACTCACTTCGTAGCAGGGGGAATTTACAGAGGCCATTTAACCTACAAACCTGCATGTCTTTGCGATGGGGGAGGTAACCAGAACATCTGGAAGAATCCCACACGATCACAAGGAGAAAGTGCAAACTCCACACAGACAACACTGACAGTCAGCATTGTACCCGGGTGCCTGGAGCTGTGAAGCAGCAGGTCTACCAGCTGTGCCACTCTGCTACATGCTGAAGGTTTCCAGCATTTTCCATTTTCATTTTATTTTAAAGGAGAGAGTGCTTCTAGCTGATGCGATGTTTATAGAAATGAAGGAAATCGGGGCTTAATTTGTGTTTTGTTGTGATTGTGATTGTATAAAGTCATAGGATCTACTGTGAACTGTTTTACAATGGGTTGGATAGTGATTGTGTTTTCTGCAAACTGCCCTTACTTGCAACTGCATGTGTGCTTTGAGGTAACTGACATTATTTACATTCTGCCAGGCCTTCATTTGGGAAAAGAGGATTTGCTGCATTGTCCACACCACCATCAACAGATTCCAAGCCTCGGGAGTTTGCACCAATAAATAATTCATGGTGGAGGTGCAGCAAGACCTGGGCGTCCTTGTACACCGGTCACTGAAAGTTGACTTACAGGTACAGCAGGCAGTGAAGAAAGCTAATGGAATGTTGGCGTTCATAACAAGAGGATTTCAGTATACATAGAAACATAGAAACATAGAAACATAGAAACATAGAAAGTAGGTGCGAGAGTAGACCACCAGGCCCATCGAGCCCGCACCGCCATTCGCTCATGGCTGAACACTAAACAGACACCCTTACCCACAAACAGTAGACACAAGACACAGAACGCAAGACACTACCCTCCCCTTTATACCGCTATCACCCCTCTCCACCCCAAGAACCGCGTGATCTCCTGGGGGAGGCAAAAAACCGGATAAAAACCCAGGTCCAATTCGGGAAAAAAATCCGGGAAATTCCTCTCCGACCCCAATCCAGGCGATCGACACTTGTCCAGGAGATCACTTAGGTCTTACTATACTAACCATACCTAGGTCCATATCCCTGCCCTCTCCCCGTAGCCCCTTATCCCCTTGGCAGCTAAAAAACCATCTATTTTAGACTTAAATATATTTAATGTTTCTGCTTCCACTGCTCCCTGGGGCAGTGAATTCCATAAATTAACCACCCTCTGGGTGAAGAAGTTCTTCCTCATCTCAGTTTTAAAAGAGCCCCCCCTTATTCTACAACTATGTCCCCTAGTTCTAGTTTCCCCGATCATTGGGAACATCCTCGGTGCATCCACCCGATCAAGGCCCCTCACGATCTTATATGTTTCAATGAGATCGCCTCTCATTCTTCTAAACTCCAAAGAGTAGAGTTCCAGCCTACTTAACCTTTCCTCATATGTCAATCCCCTCATTGCAGGAATTAATCTTGTAAACCTTCGCTGCACTGCCTCCAGGGCCAGTACATCCTTTCTTAAGTATGGACCCCAGAACTGTACACAGTATTCCAAATGTGGTCTCACTAATACTGTGTACAGCTGCAGCAAGACCTCCGTGTTTTTATACTCAATCCCCCTAGCAATAAAGGCCAAAACTCCATTGGCCTTCCTGATTGCTTGCTGCACCTGCATACTAACTTTTAGTGATTCATGTACTACTACCCCTAGATCCCTTTGCGTTGCATTACAACGCAGCTCCACCTCATTTAGAAAATAACTTGCCCTATCATTTTTTTTCCCAAAGTGAATGACTTCACATTTATTAGTATTAAATTTCATCTGCCAAGTTGTTGCCCACTCACCTAGCTTATCTATATCCTTTTGCAGACTCTTCCTATCCTCCTCATCCCCTACTTTTCCTCCCATTTTTGTATCGTCCGCAAATTTTGATATATTACACTTGGTTCCCTCCTCCAAATCATTTATATAAATTGTGAACAGCTGGGGTCCCAGCACCGACCCTTGCGGAACCCCACTAGTTACCGGTTGCCATCCCGAGTATGAACCATTTATCCCCACTCTCTGCTTCCTATTTGTTAGCCAATCCTCTACCCATGCTAATATATTACCCCCAATCCCATAATTTTTTATTTTTAGCAATAGTCTCTTATGTGGCACCTTGTCAAAAGCCTTTTGGAAGTCCAAGTATACCACATCCACCGGTTCCCCTTTATCCACCCGGGTTGTTACTTCCTCAAAGAATTCGAGCAGATTCGTTAAACAGGACTTCCCCTTCACAAAACCATGCTGGTTCTGTCCGATGAAGTCATGTTTATCCAAGTGCCCCGTTAGTGTTTCTTTAATAATTGTCTCTAACATTTTACCCACCACCGATGTTAGACTAACCGGTCTATAGTTACCCGCCTTCTGTTTACTTCCTTTTTTAAATATAGGTGTTACATTGGCCATTTTCCAATCCACTGGGACCGTTCCTGCCTCCAGGGAGTTTTGGAAAATTATCACCAATGCATCCACAATCCCCACCGCTATCTCCCTCAAGACCCTTGGATGTAATCCATCAGGCCCAGGGGATTTATCCTCCTTCAGTCTCATTAATTTCCCTAATACCACCTCCTTGGTGATCTTAATAGTATTTAGCTCCTCCATTCCTACCGCCCCCTGTTTATCCAGCGTTGGAATATTTTTTGTGTCTTCTATGGTGAAGACTGATACAAAATACTCGTTTAATGCCTTTGCCATTTCCATGTTCCCCACCAACAACTCTCCAGTCTCACCCTCCAATGGACCAACGTTCACCTTAGCCACCCTTTTTCTTTTTATATAGCTATAAAAACTCTTACTATTAGTTTTTATGTTGTTCGCTAAATTCCTTTCATAGTCTATTTTCCCCGTCTTAATTAATCTCTTAGTTATTTTTTGCTGACCTTTAAATGCTTCCCAATCCTCTACCCTCCCACTATCTCTGGCTACCTTATATGCCCTTGCCTTCAGCCGAATACTATCCTTTATACTTTTACTGAGCCATGGCTGACTGTTCTTTCCCTTACCCCTTTTTTTCTTCATAGGAATAAATTTTTCTTGAAGGTTATACAGTAGATCCTTAAACGTACACCACTGCTCATGTACCGTCTTATTCTTGAGTCTGCTATCCCAGTCAACTTTGATCAGCTCAGTCCTCATACCTTCATAATCCCCCTTATTTAAACTAAGTACCCTAGCCTGAGTTTCAACCTGCTCCCCTTCTATTTGAATATGGAATTCGACCATATTGTGGTCACTTGTTCCCAACGAGTCCCTAACTATGACATTTTTAATTAATCCTGCTTCATTACACAGGACCAGATCCAAGATTGCCTCCCCCCTTGTCGGTTCTGTGACATACTGTTCTAGGAACCCGTCTCTAATACATTCTATAAACTCTTCCTCTAGTCTACCCTGCCCAGTTTGGTTTGCCCAATTAATATGAAAATTGAAGTCCCCCATGATTACAGCAGTTCCCTTTTTACATGCGTCAACTATTTGCAGATTTATGTTCTGACTAACAGCGTCACAGCTATTTGGAGGTCTATAAATTACACCCACTAGTGTTTTTTTCCCCTTGTTATTCTCTATCTGTACCCAAGCTGTTTCACTATCCTGATCCTTCAACGCAATATCCTTCCTCTCTATTGCCGTTATTCCCTCCCTTATTAAAAGGGCCACCCCTCCTCCCTTTCTTTCCTGTCTATCTTTTCTAATTGTCGAGTACCCCTCTATATTTAACTCCCAATCCTGATCCCCTTGCAGCCATGTCTCCGTAATGGCCACGATATCATAACTATATATACTTAATTGCACCGTTAATTCATTTATCTTATTTCGAATACTCCGTGCATTTAGATACAGCACTTTCAGATGATTTTTACTACCCTTCCTTTCTGTTTTTGCCCCTTTTACATCTAGAGCTTTATCTTCACATATTCTGGATCCTCCTGTCACATTTTGATTTTCCGTTTCCCCACTGATACCCTGCTCTATTTCCTCTACCCCTGCCTTTATTACCCCCCTTGATACCTCCCCCCCGCTACTTAGTTTAAAGACCTCTCTACTGCCCTAGTTATATGATTTGCCAGGACCCCAGTCCCAGCACCGTTCAGGTGAAGTCCGTCCTTACAGAACAGATCCCCCCTGTCCCAGTACTGGTGCCAGTGGCCCAAGAAACCAAACCCATTTTTCCCACACCAGTCTTTGAGCCACGCATTCAGCTTTTTAATTTTACGTACCCTCGCCGATTTGGCCCGTGGCTCAGGTAGCAATCCGGAGATCAGTACCCTCGAGGTTCTGCTTTTTAATTTATTCCCTAACTGCTCAAACTCGTTCAGCAGATCCTCCTTCCTCGTCCTTCCTATGTCATTGGTCCCCACATGGACCACGACCACTGGATCCTCCCCCTCACTCTGCAAATTTCTCTCCAGCATCGCAGAGATATCCTTAACCCTAGCACCGGGTAGGCAACACAGCCTTCGGGACATGTTCTGCTGGCCGCAGAGAACCTTATCTACCCCCCGAATAATACTATCCCCTATCACAACGGCATTTCTTCTAACTCCCCCCTCTTGAATGGCCCCCTGATCCACGGTGCTGCAGCCAGGTTGCTCATCCCTCCCACAGCCCCTGATCCCGTCCTCACATTGAGTAAGAGCCTCGGTCATGCTCGTCAGGGACAAGGGCTGTGGCTCCTGCCGCATCTCCTCCTGGTTCCCCCTACCTGCCTCGCTTATGGCCACACCTTCCTTTCCCTGCTCACTAACTACTGAATTAGTTAAACTGGTCGGTGTGACCATCCCCTGGCACAAAACATCCAGGTAATACTCCCCCTCCCTGATGCACCGCAGCGTATGAAGTTGGGTCTCCAGCTCATCAATGCGGAGCTCGAGTTCCGCTAGCCTCAAACACTTACTGCAGCTGTAGGGATCATCTACATCAATGGTGTCGACAAATTCCCACATCTCACAGTATTGGCACATCTCCTGGCCGCTCATCTTATATAAGTAATTAACTGGTCCTATTAAGAATCCCCTACCCGGATTACTGTATTAAAACACCCCTTATTTATATAATCCTACCTCCTATAAATGGGAAAGTACTTACCCCAGCCGTAAATTACCTACTGGTTTGGCTGTCTAGTGGTAATTCCGTCCGCTCTTTCTGTCTGGTCCACTGCTCCCTTGCAGTGCGTGGCCTACCTCTTAGCTCTGTTAGCCTCTCGAGCCGCGGCTCCGTCCTTCCTCCCTCGGCGACAGTTCTGAATAAAGTCTGCCTGTGCTTGGCTTCTACTTTTCAACTGTTTTTCCCCCCTCTGACTCACTTCTCTCCTCCCACTCGGGCTAGAGCCAATCAGTCGTATCTCTTGCTAATCTCCTGCTGCTGTTGCTCCCAAATCTACAGCAGTTCTGAATAAAGTCTGCCTGTGCTTGGCTTCTACTTTTCAACTGTTTTTCCCCCCTCTGACTCACTTCTCTCCTCCCACTCGGGCTAGAGCCAATCAGTCGTATCTCTTGCTAATCTCCTGCTGCTGTTGCTCCCAAATCTACAGCAGTTCTGAATAGGTTCTTCTGCAGTTGTATAGGGCTCTGGTGAGACCATATCTGGAGTATTGTGTACAGTTTTGGTCTCCTAATTTGAGGAAGGGCATCCTTGTGATTGAGGCAGTGCAGAGTAGGTTCACGAGATTGATCCCTGGGATGGCGGGACTGTCATTTGAGGAAAGATTGAAAAGACTAGGCTTGTATTCACTGGAGTTTAGAAGGATGAGGGGTACTCTTATAGAACCATATAAAATTATAAAAGGACTGGACAAGCTAGATGCAGGAAAAATGTTCCCAATGTTGGGCGAGTCCAGAACCAGGGGCCACAATCTTAGAATAAAGGGGAGGTCATTTAAGACTGAGGTGAGAAAAAACTTTTTCACCCAGAGAGTTGTGAATTTATGGAATTCCCTGCCACATAGGGCAGTGGAGGCCAAGTCACTGGATGGAGTTAAGAGAGAGTTAGATAGAGCTCTAGTTTTGTGCAAGATAGTCCAGCAAAGTCCAATCAAAGATAGTACAAATGTCTTCAATGAAGCAAATAGTAGCTCAGGTCTGCTCTCCAGTTGTTGGTAGGATGGTTCAGTAGCCTGATAACACCTGGGAAGAAACTGTCCCAAAGGACAAAGGACGTTTATTGTCACATACACCAATTGGTGTAGTGAAATTTGAGTTGCCATTACAGCACACCAATAAAATAAACACAACTTTATAGAATTTAACATTATACATAAAAAACATCGCCCCACAGCGGGATCGATGTTTCCCCCTGTGAGGGAAGGCAGTCGTCTTTAGCCATTTGCTATTAATTGCCGATAAATCCTGTTAAATGTCACTTCCTCAACCGAAGCACTGCTCAACACCAGGAGTCAAAGATTCACAGCCAGATAATCTGTTGATCAGAAGAAAATTAGCCTGATATTTGCAAATGAAATGAATTGGCTGGACAATGGCATCTAAAGGATAGTTGCACAGTCACAAAGCTAGTGGTGCTGCAGCTGCACAGTTCCAGCAACCCCTGTTCCTCTCTTTGACTGTATGGTTCCCTGTTTCCTTCATTATCCCAAAGACATGCTTGTACATAGGTTAATTGGCGAATGTGTGGTGGAATTGGTGGGAACATTGGGAGAATATTGGGAACGGAAAGAATAGCTGCAGGGAAAAACCTGAAGAAGAGTCCCAACCTGAATCGTCGCCTATCCATATCCACCAGAGGTGCCGCCTGACACCTTGAATTACTCCAACACTTTGTGTTTTACTCAAGATTCCAACATTTGCAGTTGCTTGTATCCACAGGGAAAATTAGTTAGAAATGCAATTGCTCTGTGGGATGGCAATGACTTGATGGGATCAATAACCTTGATGGGATCTATGCCATAAGGAGATAACATGGAAATATGGAATGCACGCAAAAAAAAAAAGATTGTTCCTTCTGACCTAAACCTTTGAGGCTGAGCTGTCTGTAAAATTCTGTGCAAAGATTGTGTGATGATTCGGTGATGCTTTATCAACATTTAGTACCAGGAAATGAAAGTCAGCATGTTGGCATATTGCCTAGTACATATTGGTACTGGAAATTGAGAATAGATTACACAACTGAAGACACTCATTGCACATGGCTGATTAGGGGAAATGGAGGCATAGATGAAAACAGCCAAACATGGAGGTGTCATCATAGCTCACAACACCAACTAGAAAAACAAGGAAAGGAAATCAGTATGAAGGAGAAAGTGAACAGAGTCAAGAGTCTGAAGACGGGTCCCAACCCGAGACGTTCTCCAGAGATGCTGCCTGACCTGCTGAGTTACTTCACCACTTTGTCTATTTGTGTAAACTAGCATCTGCAGTTCCTTGTTTCTACAATAGTCAAGACTGATTATTTGTCATCGATACTGACAAATAATATGATGGGGATATCATGCTGAGGCTTTAAAAGGCACTGGTCAGATCACATTTGGAATGTTGTGAGCAGTTTTGGGCCTCGTATCTGAGGAATGATGTGTTGGCATTGGAGATGGTCCAGAGGAGGTTTATGAGAATTATCTCAGGGATGATTGAGTTAATGTATGATGAGAGTTTGACGGCAGTGGGCCTGTACTCGGTGGAGTTGAGAAGGATGAGGTGGGATGTCATTGAAGCTTACCGAATAGTGAAAGGCCTGGATAGAGTGGTTGTGGAGTGGATGTTTCCACTAGTGGGAGAGTCCGGACCAGAAGGTATAGCCTCATAAAAAAAGGACGTACCTTTAGAAAAGGAAATGAGGAACAAATTTTTTTCGTCAAAAGGTGGAGAATCTGTGGAATTCTGTCACAGATGACTGTGGAGGCCAATCATTGGGTATTTTTAAGATAGAGATTGACAGATTCTTGATTAGTAAGGGTAGTCAAGGGTTATAGGGAGAAGGCAGGAGAATGGAGTTGAGAAGGAAAGATAGATCAGCCATGATTGAATGGCAGAGGGGCTAAATGGCCTAATTCTGCTCCTATGACATGAACTTTTGAACAGTGGAACTACAATTTTCTTGTGGGTCAGGCAGCATCTCTGCAGTTTAACAGGCCCGTAATTGCAATAATCCACAGATAATATATAATAATCAAAAACAAAAATTAAATTAATAATCGTAATACTAGGTAACCATGATAATGCAAAAACCAAAGTCCATAGTACAACCAAAGACACAAGATAACAGTTTGTGAAGTTAGTTGTTCAAGAGCCTTAATGGTTGCTGGTAAGATGCTGATCTTGCATCTGGCAGTCATGGTTTTCAGGCTTGTGTACCTTCTTCTCGATAGTAGTGAAAAGAGAGCATGGCTAGGATGGTGTGGATCTTTGATAATTTGGCTGCCTTTTTACTCCACTCTCTCCACTGCCTGATCCGTTAAGTCACACCCGCTGATTTACTCCAAAACACTTTATGTTTTGTTTGTTACAGAACTGATTTATGTTGTTTATTTAGCTTAAGAAGTTCAAACTGACTATATTTAATCTTGATCTTTTCTGCTGCTGGCAAAATGTAGCCACACCCCACACCTTTTTTTTGCAGGAATACAAAAGGAAAAGGGAGATACAGATTGCAGATATTTTCACAACACTTGTACTCAATACACTTAACTGTCAGGGTTGTTATTGTGGCAGTAGTTCATTTTTGTCCCTTATTAATCATTGGATAGGACAGTTTTGTGAATAGTTTTGAGGTGGGGTTTATTCTCTCTCACTTCCACCATTAGTTTCCAGTGTAATATAAACAACAGTTCAGACATATTTACAAGAATATGATATCTTCAGATTGCTTCATACAAAACTTGCACACATTTACTTGAAGGCGAAAATAGGACGCGCAAAAAATAATCATTGAAAAATTGTACTATACTCGTATTCAATACTGTTGACAATAATCAAGCCCCAAGAGGAAGAGGCGCAGGTTGTGCAGGAGAGGAAGATTGTCCTGAAACCAGGGCAACAAGAGAATGTAGGCAGGTGAGTGGGAATGGATCAGGCAGCATTTGTGGTGAAAGAAGCAGGAATGATCCCAGGGATAATTGGGTTAACATATGATGAGCCTTTGAAAACTCTGCCCCTGTACTCGCTGGAGTTTATGGATGAGGGAGGATCTAATTGAAACTTACCGAATAACAAAATGTCCGGATAGAATGGATGTGGAGAAGATGTTTATTGATAGTGGGAGAATCTAGGACCAGAGAGCACAGCCTCAGAATAAAATGAGATACCTTTGGAAAGGAGATGAGGAAGAATTTATTTAGCCAGAGAGTGGTGAATCTGTGGTATTCATTGTCACAGGCAACTGTGGAGGCCAAGTCTTTGGATATTTTTAAAGTGGAGATTGATAGATTCTTGATTAGTATGGGTGTCAAAAGTTATGGGGAGAAGGCAGGAGAATGAGGTTGAGAGGAAAGATAGATCAGCCATGATTGAATGGCGGAGTAGACTCGATGGGCCAAATGGCCTAAAATTGCTCCTATGACATTAACATGATCTTTGGTCAATGATCTTTCATCTGCTTGTCTATCAACTGATGCTGTTTAAGCTGCCCAGCATTTCAAAAATGTTCTGTTCTTTATTTTAGATTTCCAGCATCTGAACATGTTTTTTGTTTTTCCATTGGGAGTGTGTGGGTGGCGACAATGGCTAGAGTTTTAAAGGTAAGGCAGAGGAACCACTTCTGCTGTGGCACACAGAAGGCCAACTTCAACAACGTTTTGATTGCACCTTTGCTGTCTCCTTCAAGTATTCCATCAAAAGAGATGGACTTATGTAATAAGTTTCTTCTTCCAAGACTTCTTTTCTTCTTTCCTTCACTGCCCTGGGGATCAAGAATGATTTGCTTTTTGTCTGATATTGTGGATCCTGAGATAGCTTTCAAGACATGCAAGAGATCTGCAGATTCTGTAGCAGGTGGGGCAGAATATGTTGGGTGGGTCAGTTTAGTATAGTTTAGTTTATAGTTACTGTGTGGAATCAGGCCCTTAAGCCCACCGAATCTGCACTGACCAGTGATCACCTGTACACTAGTTCTATCCTACACACAATTTACAGAAGCCAATCAATCTACATATCTGCACATCTTTCGAATGTGGGAGGAAACTGTAACACCCGGAGAAAACCTACAACGTCACAGGGAGAACATACGAACTCCATACAGACGGCACACATAGTCAGAATCAAATCTGGGTCTCTAGCACAGTGAGGCAGCAGCTCTACTGCTGCACCACCATGCTTGAGGGGTGGTGTGCACCTTTCACTGCTTTGATTGGGCTTTTTCTTGATCCCAACGAAAGGACTCAAAGTAAGTGCCATCCCAAATGCTGCTTCTCCATTTTGATTGTTCGTTGACCAAGGATTACCTTGGGTCAGATACATTTTGGGTGAGGTGTAATAAAAGAATCAATGAAACCAAGCAGAAACCTTTGCAAGGGTGCTTTGGGGACATCCTTGAAGTGTTTTCTCTGTTCCTCATGATGGAACTTAAGTTAAGTGCCTGTTTCAAGCATCCAGTGCTGGGTATGCAACTGATATGACACACATCGAAGCCGGATTTTAGTTTAGTTAAGTTTAGTTTAGAGATACAGTGTGGAATCAGGCCCTTTGGCCCACTGAATCAGCACCGTATAGTGATCACCGCACATTAACACCATCCTACACTAAGGACAATTTTGACATTTATACCAAGCCAAATAGCCTACAAACCTGTATATCTTTGAACTGTGGGAGGAAACTGAAGTTCTCGGAGAAAACCCACGCAGGTCACGGGGAGAACGTACAAACTCCGTACAGACAAGCACCGTAGCCAGGATCGAAACTGGGTCTCTGGTGCTGTAAGGTAGCAACTCTACCATTGTGCCACCGTACTGCCGGATATGTGCAATTAGAGCAGCTAGCCTGAGGATGTTGACCTTTCCCAGGTCACTTGGGTTCACTTAACTTGCCATTGACCCTAGCACATTTTGCAGAGGGGGCACTGGTGGCACCTCCCCAGTGATACACATAGACATAGGCAAAGTAAATTTGGCAATTCAGCAAATAACAAAGTTGGATTTTGTGGAAACTTGTTAAGGATGAAAAGGCATAAGAGACAACAGAGAGAATTCCCGGGTCAAGTTGCTATACTTTGAAAAGAAGGGCTGATGATGGTGAAGTGATGAAAGCAAGAAATTAAATAAATTAGGACATTATAGGTGGCACGGGGGTGCAGCGGTAGAGTTGCTGCCTTACAGCACCAGAGACCTGAGTTCAATCCTGTCTACGGGTGTTGTCTATACGGGAATGCTACATTCTCCATCACCGTGTGTGTTTTCCCCCGGGTGCTCTGATTTCCTCCCACACTCCAAAGATGTACAGGTTTGTAGGTTAATTGGCTTCAGTAAAAAATTGTAAATTATCCTTCGTCTGCAGGATAGTGTTGGTGTACGGAGATAGCTGGTCGGTGCGTACTTGGTGGGCCGAAGGGCTTGTTTCCACCCTGTATTTCTAAACTTAACTATAAAGACATCCTTATATACTCGTACACAGTATGATTATAGTACTGAATGCGATGTGAAATTTGCAAAGAAATGTGAGGGCTTGTTTACCAGAGTTAATACTTTGACTGTTTACAAGTTGTTTAATTTGAAGAATACAAACTTGGGATAAAGGGGATTTGCTGCATTGTCTGAAGTGGTATCAGTAGAACCATGCTCCAGGAGGTTGCATTGATAAATAATCCATGATGATTTCTGTGCCACAGCTCTGCAGACTGTACTTGGATTAGGGAGGTGGGGAAAGGATTTAGTGATCCTGTTCCTGATCATTATCCATAGACTGGCACAAGAATGCGCAAGTGCATTGAGTTCAGCTCAGGACAAAATCAATGTTGGCTTAGAATTCCTTGACTTAAGAAGACCAGAACAGGCTCTCCAGGCTTATACTTGAACATTGCAACAAAATCAATATCCTACTTGAGAATAAGTGTCAAACAAAAAGTTTTTTTTTAAATGCTTCAACAGAACAAATTCAAGGATCATTTACATCTACCTCCTTGCATACAAGATCAAAAGGGATGCATTTTAAATTGTGGAAATTGAAATGATCAGTGCAAAGATTTTAATCCCTTTTGATAACCATGTATAAAAGATCAAACTGAAAATCCACAAACTTTTTTAAAAATTCCATCATGCATTTTTTTTTCTGTTAAATTCACGGTTAGTTAAACAAATTGTTCACCTATCAAGCAGTTTTAATTTAAAGCAGCGAAGACTCAGCCAAGAAAGAGATCGTTGTGAGAAACGACAGGTTTCTCTGACATTGCCCCTGTCAACAAAAGATATCCCTATTGCTGCCAGTAAACATCTCTTGGCTTTCCTTAAAGGAATATTCACTCCTGTGCTGTCGTTCTGCTTACAGAGCCCCAGGCACATTAAATAGTAACAGCTCTCCTGGCTCCTCTTCAACCTTGCAGCTCGCACCTGTGACACATTTTCTGCATCTGCCAAAATCTTTGATGTTTTCTCGTACTGCAGCAAAAATCCTGTGCTACTTTGCTGATTTTATAAAAATATATCTATGTTATTAACCATTTGGTGATCTGTTATGTAACTGTCTGGTTGCAGGGATTAAAACAACTAGGCAATTGCAGAAATGGATTAAGCAGAATGCAAGGTTTTAACAGACCAGTAAATTAAGAGCAAGAGGTTAAGAAATAACTTTCTATATGTAATATATACTGCATGTATGCACAACATATTAAAAATTGACGGCTTGATTGTAATCATGTATAGTCTTTTCACTGACTGGATAGCGCACAACAAAAAAGCTTTTCACTGTACCTTCGTACACATGACAATAATAAACTAAACAAAACCAAGTTTAATTCCCGGAACTCCTTCCCCAACTGGGTGGCGCCAGCAATGGCTGCCTCGCCAACAGTCTATCTGTCCCTTCCTTCTTTGATTTTTTTTGGTATGTGTTAAATGTATGTTTTAGTGTTCTTTAGCTTGTTTTATGTGGGGGGTGGAGGGTGGGTGGAGTTGGGGGAATTTGTTATAATCTCTCACCTCGACGGAGATGCAATTTTTTTTCCGTAGCATATCTTCGTCCGCATGGCGGCCTAACATCGAGGAGTTGGCGGCCTTTGCTGGAGACCGACTTCGGGAGCTCCAACCGGGAGCCTATGGACTTACCATCGTGGAGCTCGCGATCCCTGTCGGGATCGACTTCATAGCTCCAACCGTGAGAGCCTGCGGACTTTAACATCGTGGAGCTCGCGGTCCCTGGTTAGAGACCGACTTCGGGAGCTCCAGGCCGCAGGAGCTTCGATTGCCCGGTAAGGAGGAAGAAGATTAGACTTTATTACCTTCCATCACAGTGAGGAATGTGGGGAATCCGCTGTGGTGGGTGTTTCAGTTAACTTTTATGTAGTTGTGGGTCTTGTTGCTTTTTTTTTAGTATGGCTGTATAGTAATTTGAGTTTCACTGTACCTTAATTGGTGCATGTGACAATAAACGGTCCTTTTGAATATTTGAAACTTTGAACCTTTGAACTTTTCCACTACCACAAGGTTTACTGATTCAAAAATGTAGCTCACTGCAACATTCTCATGGGCAGTTATGGAGGAAACATAAATCCTGGCCTTGTCAACGATTTACAGATCCCAAAAATGAACACATTCATACAGAGTCATAAAGTCACACAGCATAGAAAAAGGTCCTTCTGCCCAACAGGCCCTTCTTCCCATGCTGACCAAGATGCCCCGTCTACACTAGTCCCACCTGCCCATATTTAGCCCATATCCATCTAAACCTTTCCTATCCATGTATCTGTCCAAATTTATTTTAAAAGTTGTTATAGTACCTGCCTCAACTATCTCCTTTGGCAGCTTGTTCCATATACCCACCACCCTCTGCATGAATACGTTGACCCTCATCTTTCCCATCTCACTTTAATCCTATGTCTCCTGGTTCATGATTCCCCTACCTGGGGTAAAATTTACCCTATCTATTCCCCTCATGATCTTACACACCTCTACAAGATCAACCCTTTTCCTCCTGTGCTCCAAGGATTAAAGACCTAGCCTGCTCAACCTTTCCCTATAGCTCAGGACTTTAAGTTCTGGCGACATCCTCATAAATCTCCACATTCTTGCAGGGATAAATAAACAAAAGTAAACAAATAAAAGAAATGTCCATTTATTTCTGTTGTTTATTTTTTTACACCTTTATTTGAGGTTCATCAGAAATCATTCAATTGTTCATGCGGTAATTTGTACCATCGGACTTTGCTGGCTTTATCATGCACTAAACGTTATTCACGTTATTTGCCTTATCATGTCTCTGTACACTGTAGATGGTTCGATTGTAATCATGTATTATCTTTGCGCTGACTGGTTCATGCACAACTAAAGCTTTTCACTGTACATCGATTCACGTGACAATAAACTAAACTCAAACTCAAACTCAAAGAAGCAGCCCACAGAGTGGACTGACAAAATACAAAGTGCTGGAGGAATTCAGGGGGTCAGGCAGCATCCATGCAGGGACAGATGATGTTTTGGGTCAGGATCCGTCTTCGGTCTGCAGTTCCTCATGTCTCTAGTTACTGACACTCAGGATTCCTTTAGGTAGCACTTGTGAAGGCTGCTTCCTGACTATTTTTGCCAAGGTTTGATGGATATGCTTTGGAAGAAATGCCTCAAGCGTTCATTGAAACAAAACATTGATTAACGCATTAACACATTGCCCTGCACTTTTAAATGACTGTCATGAACCGTAGCCATCATCGTTTTACATTGCACATCCACTGCCTTTCTGGTGGATGACATTGCACTGCAAAATTAGATTTTTTGGCTAGCATTCTAGACTTGTAGTGCAGTCAATGTACAGTCCAGCATCTAATGAAGCGGTTGATAGGGTATGGTTTTTGTAAATGACCCAGTCATTCGCACAACATGGTACAACATAGTTTTATTAAAGATCACTTACAGTACACATCAGCATGTTGTTATAGTTTGTGTCGCGACTATTCGACTGACAGCATGAGCTGAGTTCTGATAATGTAGGCGGAGCTTCTACTAATAAAGCACTACAATTGGTTAGTGTGGAGTAACCAATCGACAGTTTTCTCCAAAATAACGGATATTAGAAGAAATTAGTTATATTTGAGATGACTAAAAGCTGAGTTTAAAAGGCCACCACAGCTCCAGGGACCCAGTTCGATCCTGACCTCGACTTGCGAATAAAAATACCTGCTAAGATTATATTGATAATAAAAATACCAGCTAAGATTATATAAAGATCAAGACTCATGGTTGAATAATTCCAATGTAGCTATTGAAGCATTGGCTTGGCATACAGTGAAACAGAGCATGGCAGAGGGTGGAAATAAAGTGATGGCAAGAGCTCTGTCATTGGCAAGTACATGTTAAAGGAGATCAATGAAAGCGGTGGTTGATTAACACTAAGTTTTCTCAATCTATGCCAAGTTCATCTAATTACTGAAAAAACAAGAAGAAAACGTTGTTTTTATCTCCCTGCTTGATGGAGGTGACAGCAGTGAAGGTTTTGTTGTAAACAACCAAATAAATGAACAATTAAGTGGTGCCAGACAGGAAAAAAAATGAACCAATGCTGAGGACCACGCATTGTGCAGTGCCTGCTCTTAAACTGGTCAGTAATTGACTTAAAACAGGAGTGCAAACTAATTCAGTGGCTTTATTAGTAAGACATGTGGGTTGAATGCACTGAATGCATAATGACACTGGCTGAGGAAAGAGTATCTATTTCTCCTCTCCAGTCTCTCGTGTTTCCAACTCTCTTTGTTTGTCTTGCAATCACTCCACACAATTTCATTAGCCACTTATCATTTCTCCCCTGATGTATCAAACTTAATTTGGCAATAACATACTTGCCATTGAACTAGTAAGTTCTTCAGTCTAAAGAATGGTCCCGACCTGAAACGTCACCTGTCCATGTTCTCCAGAGATGCAGCCTGACCCGTTGAGTTACTCCAGCACTTTGTGTCTTCCTTTGTAAACCAGCATCTGCAGTTCATTGCTTCTAAGTTTTAGCTCAATATTGGTCCCAATGTCATTGTCTTCCATTACCTTTGAGGTACAGAAAAGTGGCAACTATGGTGTTCGAAAGATTATACATTTTGCCTGTCTTTATGTGTTGAGACATAGAACGCAAAAGTTGGGACATTATTTATCAACTTTACGAAACACTGTTTAGGTAACATTTGGAGTGCTGCATTGGAGTATTGTGTGTAATTCCAATCATCACAGTTCAATTCAGTTCAGTTTAGTTTATTGTCACTTGAGGTAGTGAAAAGCTTTTGTTGCTTGCTAACCAGTCAGCAGAAAGACAATGCATGGTTATAATCGATCCATTTGCAGTGTATAGATACATGATAAGGGAATAACGGTTAGTGCAAGGTAAAGCCAGCAAAGTCCGATCAAGAATAGTCCGAGGGTCACCAAAGAGGTAGATAGTAGTTCAGCACTGCTCTCTGGTTGTGGTAGGATGATTCAGTTGCCTGATAACAGCTGGGAAGAAACTGTCTCTGAATCTGGACGTGTGCGTTTTTACACTTCTGTACCTTTTGCCTGATGGGAGAGGGGAGAAGAGAGAGTGGCCAGGGTATGACTCGTCCTTGATTATGCTGCTGGCCTTGCCGAGGCAGCGTGAGGTATAAATGGAGTCAATAAAAAGGAGGTTGGTTTGTTTGATGGTTTGAGCTGCGTCCACAATTGGCTACAATTTCTTGCGCTCTTGGATGGAGCTGTTCCCAAACCAAGCTGTGATGCATCCTGATAAAATGCTTTCTATGGTGCATCCCAAGATGTTGGTGAGAGTTGTTGGGGAAATGTCGCACTTCCTAATCCTTCTAAGGAAGTAGAGGCGTTGGTGTGCTTTCTTGATTGTTGCTTCAATGTGGGTGGTCCAGGAGAAGTTGTTAGTGATATCGACTCCTAGGAATTCTATCTCTACTTCAGCACGGTCAATGCCATCTGGGATTAGTGTACCAGTACACTTCTTCTTCTTCTTGCGTATGGCGTGCTCAGCCTAAAGTTGGAGGACAACTTGTTCTATTTGATCCTATTTGATTGTGCTCACTGGGTTGATTGCATTCGTCGAAACAGGGCGGACCACGTGAAGGTTGCAATCTTCCATCCCACCAGTACACTCAGTAGGAAGGATGGGTTTGTGCTGGAGAGACTGCAGAGCAGATTCATCAGGATATTGCCCAGATTAGAGGACTTTAGTTATGGAGAGAGATTTCAAAGGCAGGACTTGCTTTCCTTAGAGTGAAGGAGACTGGTGGATGACCTGATAGAGGAATGTGTAGTTCAAAGAGGTAAAGATAGGATAGATAGGCAGATGTTTTTAACCATACATTTCTCATGGTAGGGGTCTCAAAAGCGAGGGCATAGGTTTAAAAGTGAAATTAGGTGATTTAAGGTGAAACTTTTTAACAGAAAGAGTACACGGGCCAAGGGCCTCCATGCTGCCCGGCTGGGTTGCTGGTCGGGTCTCCTCAGAATGCTTTCCTACCCCGGGGTGTTGGTCATTAACCAACTAGTGGCCTCCCTGCTCTGGTACAGATTGACCACGTTGGTCCCATCAGCCACCTTTTTTGGGATCATCCAGAAGAAGTTGGTGGACTTCTTCTGGGGCAACGGAAAGCACTGGGTCTCTGCAGCAGTCCTCACTCTCCCGATCGAGGAGGGCGGTCAGTCGCTGGTGTGCATTCGCACCCAATTGGCGGCTCTGCGCCTCAGGAACCTGCAGAAATACCCGTACTCAGGGCATCCTTCCAGGTGGTATGTGCTGTCGACGCACTTTTTCCAACGGGGCTGCTGCCTTCAAGGTGGTACGCGGATCCCGATGGTGGGTATCAGCTGTGCCATCCTGCTGGGGATGCCCGGCTTCTACCGGGACTTGTTGAGAGTCTGGAACCTGTTTGCCATTGACCGGGCTCCCTTTCGCCGGCAGAGGGTGAAGGCCCGGGCATGAGAGCAGCCGGCCTTTGTCCCGCCCCACCGGGTGTTGGAGGGGGGGGGGGCTCAAACATGTGGAGTACTTGCAGCTGACCAAACCCCCGCTCAGCTGGAAGTTTTCATCGGACCCGGGCGCAGGGAGGCGTCTCCTGTACGGGCTCCTCTTCCACACCCTGGACTTCCTCGCCCTGGTCCACCATCCGGACACTAAGTGGCGGTTGGTGTTGCCTTCCAGTCGTGAAGGAGCACCCCGGAGGGGGTCCCTCCAGGCAGGAATTCTCCCCCTCTACATTGGGGACCTAGGGTGGAGGGTACTGCACTGAGGAGTCCCCTGTGTTATATTCCGGATGGCAGAATGAATAACAACTTACACGCCGGTTGCCTGGATGATGAGAGAGAGAGGTTTATTACCCAACATTCCTTGATTTAATACCCAACATTCACTTGATTTAAACCAGTATTCATGAAATCTTAAATGATAAACATAATATATTTATTTGACATATTTACACATTTTTGTTTTACTTATACAGTGAGTTACTTAACTTAAATACCTAATCTGACTACTGATTTACGGATCCTGCCTGATCGTCTAACAGTAACAGGTGTAACAGGTTTAGGTGTTGACTCAACCGTTGCCTTGTTTGGCTCTGTTTTAGTGCCCTGACTTTGACCAGAGGAATCTGTCTCTTTGTCTGTACTAACTGAACTTTGTGTTTCAATCGCAGTTGTCTCTTCCAACTCACTTTCAGATTAGGACTTCATGCTCAGTTTTTGGCTCATCTTTGACTGGAATCATTTGATCAACATGAACACTTTTGATCCTATCTCCAACTTCAACTAAGTATCTTTTTGTTCCACATACTTCCACTATTTTCCCAACATCCCATTTGGCTCGACGACTTGTTGGGAAGACTGAGAACACGAACTTGGTCATCTGGCTTGAAGTACCTCTCCTTTTTGTGGGAAGTCAAAATGGTGTTTTGGACTCAACTATTTTTGCTCAACTCTCAAGGCCAAATTGGGTTGAGCTAGACTTAGGCGTATTCTTAGCCTTCTCTTCATCAACAGTTCTGCAGGTGAGTAACCTGTTGTTGTGTGTTGTGTGGTTCTGTACTTCAGCAAGAAACTAGCCAAACAATGTTTCATGCTGAGCTTTGAACTACCCTGCAAAACCTGTTTCTTGAGAGCGTCTTTGACAACTCTAACAGACCTTTCCGCTGCCCCATTGGAGGCTGGATGGAATGGGGGAACAAGTGTGTGTTTTACACCATTCCGCTGCATGAACTCTTTGAACCGTCTGAACGAAACTGAGGCCCGTTATCAGAAACAAGTTATTCTGGTAAACCATGGCATGCAAAAATTGATCTCAACTCTTTTATGGTACACTAAGAAGTAGTGCTGACCCTATATGCTTAAGCTCAATCCATTTGGAATGACTATCTACTAGTACCAGAAAGTGATCATTACCCTTTTCACAAAATTCTACATGAACTCAACTTGGCCATGACCAGGGTTGCAGTGGTGTTTTTGGCGGTTTACTCTGAAAATTTTGGCACACACTACATTTGCTCACCAGTGACTCGATGTCACTGTCAATACCAGGCCAATACACGAAACTTCTGGCAATTAACTTCATGCTTACTTTGCCTGGATGTTCGGCATGAAGTTCATTCATAATTTTGTTTCTCAAAGACTCTGGTACAACCACTCTGTAACCCCACTTAATGCATCCCTGCTCACATGACGTCGATTATGGAAAGGCTTCAGCTCTGAGTTCAGAACTGTGTTCAATCCACGATCGATTTCAGTCGAACAGCTTTGTCGGCCTTGGGTACGGCCACAATTGGCGTTGCCCAGTTACTCTGGTCTGTCTTCACGAGTACTCCATTCCGCTCTAACCTTTCAAGTTCTTCCTCCACTTGTTGCTTTAGTGCATATGGTACAGGTCTTGGTCGACAATACACAGGTTTCACATCTTGCTTAAGTCGAATGTGTGCAGAGTACCCTGTTATTCCTGTGTCACTGTCGGCAAAAATCTCTGCATGTTTGCTTATGACATTTTTAAGATGTAATTTGGACAAATCGATGCTGAAAATGTTCTTCCAGTCTAATTTTACTTCGGAGTCACGTGAGTGACTACGTGAAGAAGACCCGTCAGGGCGCATGCGCGTCATTATGTCTGACGCATTGGCGCGAACGGCAGCAGGAGGACGGAGCTCCTCCTGCAGGTGAGTAGTTACAGCTCCACCAAAGTCGGGGAGACTTTGGAGGAGTTAGAAAAAAGTAGAAAATTGTTGCTGTATGTTTTACCCCACACAATACAGGAACAAGTAAAAAACCGTCAAGGTGCAGGCCTGCTACGGACAAGGAGAGAGAGAGCTGTGGGAGCGCAGTCTCTGAAAGGCAGCCTGTCACCTCGGGGGAGTCGCAAGCCGGTAGCGGTGCGGCGACAGACTTGGCAAAGTGCCCAGCCGGGTACACAGCCAACGCCAGTCGGGCGGTCGGCATAAGCTCAGTCTGTCAGGGCTATAGACTCCGCAGAGTCGGGCCACGAGAGTCCCGTCGAGGACAGGATACCGTTCCCCAGCGGTTATCCAAAAGGAGCAGCTCATACAGGGTCTGGTTCTCATGTAGACAGATCTAATGTGATACCACAGATATGTTTATACTGAAGGTTATTGAAGGGATTCGAATAACGCTTAATGCAAATTCTGATTTACCCATGCAACATGTTCCAAAAAGGAGTTTGACTTCAGTATCACTGAACAATTGGAAGTTCAGGTGGAACTTGCAAGCTTATGTAATAAGGGTGTAATTGCTAAGGCAGTTTACCAAAGCCATCAGTTTGTGTCCAATATCTTACCCAGACCAAAAAAGGATGGGGGATGCAGAATTATACTGGACCTGAATAGTCTTAAACATTTTTGTACGGTATAGACATTTTAAGATGAAAACATTTCAGGAGATCTTAAAGATCCGGATTCAGTTTCTGTTCATTTGAAGGATAGAAGATTTAAAATTCAGCTGGATGGGGCAATTATGGCAATACAATGCACTACCTAATGGTTTGTCTTCAGCTCCTAGAGTGATTACAAAGTTGTTACAACCTATTCTAGGCATGATTAGTAGTCAAGGGCATGTGCTCATGGCTTAGCTAGATAAAATCTTGATTGTAGGACAATCAAAGGAAACAGCTGAAGCATCATTGGCAGTTGGTAAAAAACCCTTTTTGTAAAAATTGGGCTTCATAAGCTATCCAGAGAAATCTAAATTAATACCTGTGACACAAATTGACTAGTTGGGTTCACAATAGACTTAATCAACATCATTGTGACCTTGCCCAGGCAAAAAAGGGTAGAGCTCATTAAGAGCTGTATCAAGTTAATTGCTGACACGCAGCTTTCAATTAGCCAGGTGACGAGCCTGCTGGGGAAATTGCTGGCAGCATTTCCAACAGTGGCCACTTTATTATCTACAATTACAAAGGTCAAAGGAACAAGCACTGAGGATACATTGGGGTCATTATAATAGACCTATGCTTCTATCAATAGAGGCTGTTGCTGATGTACAATGGTGGATTCAGCATGTGTCCACTAGTAGTTCCAAAGTGTTATTGGACCAAGCTTCCATGATTTTGCAGACAGATGTCAGAGCACTTGCGTAGGGTGCTACTGATACAAGATCCAGCTGTGGAGACAGATGGACATTGCTTCTGCAAACATTGGGGAATTAACGAAGAGTATTTTATGGACTCAAGGCTTATGGCACTAACTAAACTAGTTTGCATGTGCAGTGCAAAATAGACAACACTACAGCAGTTGCTGATATGAATCACATGGGTGGAATCAAATCGTTATCATGTGACAGGTTGGCAAATAAAATTGGACCTGGAGTATGGATAGAGATATTTGAATTGGAGCTACCTATCTGCCAAGGAAACTTAACGTAGTACCAGATGGCAGGTCACGAAAATTCCGTGATAATCCAGAGTGGATGTTGAACCAGGATGTGTTCAAGAACATAGTACTTCTATATGGAAGGCCAAAATATGTTTCATAGGCACCAGATCCAGGGGAAGTGGCAATTGATGCTTTTTCACTAAATTGGGATGATATGTTTGTGTACATTTTCCTACCATTCTGCCTCATAGGTCGGTGTTTGAGAAAATCAAGCAGGATGCCGCTTCAGGGGTTTTGGTAATACCAAATTGCCCGATTCAACCATGGTTCCCTTTGATGTTACAGATAGCGATCCAACCTCCTTTTGCTGATTCCAAACAGTAGGAATTTGCTGGAGCATCCAGTGACGCGTTAAGTTCATCCGTTATGTGATCGTATTGATCTCTTAATTTGCAGGTTTTTAAGAATGCCTTACATTGGTTGAGGACTTTCTAGGCCAACGGTGGATATACTCACTGCAGCCTGGAGAAAGAGTACTTAAAAGCAGTATATGACATGTAAAAAAATGGGAACAATATTGTGTTCAAAAGAATATTCAATATGATACTGTAGTTATTGAAAATGTGTTAGAGTTTTATCTACACTTTATTATGATGAGGGTCTTAGCTATACTGCTATCAATACAGCTAGAAGTGCTTTGTCGGCATATCTTGTAATAGGTATAACGGACACAAAGTATAGGATCTCACCCTCTCATATCTAGGTTGTTGAAAGGAATCTTTAATTACAAACCGCCTAAGCCTAGGCATATGGTAATCTGCGATGTAAGCATTGTTCTTAACATGCTTCGTCATTAGGTCCCTGTCACGTCTATAACTTTGTTAAAATTAACCATGAAATTGGCTATGCTAATGGCATTGGTGTCAGTACAGAGAGTGCAGACTTTACAAAAAATTCAGTTAGAAAGAATGGAAGTGACTACAGAGAATGTTCTGTTTTATATTTATGACCTGCTCAAACAAAGCAGGCCAGGTGTGACAGGATTTAAGATGGTGTTCTCAGCATATCCTGCAGCTCCATGTTTATGTGTAAGGACACATTTGTTACATTACATTGAAGCCACAAGGGCTTTAAGACAAGAAGAAACAGGATTATTTGTCAGTTATAAGAAGCCAACATAAAAGAGTGGCAGTTCAGACTATCTCAAGGTGGTTAAAGCAAGAGTCGGTTCAGGCAGGAATTAACATTTGTGTGTTTACATCTTATTCCACTAGCGCAATAGCAAAATCCGCGGCCAGGGCGATGGACGTTCCCATCGACCATATAATAAAAGCCGCAGGTTGGAAAAATGAACTTGTGTTTCAGCAATACTACCATCGGCCGATTGCCGATGGAGGGCTGTTTGCCAACTCAATATTGAGTGCTGTTGCTATTGTTTAAAGTCTGTTTTCAATACTGTTTAATTCTGTTTCGTTTGTTGCCCCTACATTAAGAGGGTTTATTGGTTGTTTTATGACCAAAAATAAAACTGTTTTGTTTTTGCATGATAGGCAATGTCATGTTTACAGCATTATTGATGATACTCAGAGTCAATCGATGCAGTGAGAAGCCGGGATTTTGATCTGCAGCATAAAAATCACAGAGCTTTAAAATCTTCACGTAGTCACTCACGTGACTCAGAAGTAAAATAGGAAGATTAAACGAGAACTTACCAGTTTGAAGTTTGATCTTTATTTTATGAGGAGTTACGTTGGTGATTACGTGCCCGCCACGCCCAACCATCTCTCATAAAAAAAGGTCATAATGATAGTTCTCATGTTGATCATCTTAATATGTTACTTCAATTATGGTGTTGTCTGTGATTTCATACCTCTGCTTTGAAGATTGACGCGCATGCGCCCTGACGGGTCTTCTTCACGTAATCACCAACGTAACTCCTCATAAAATAAAGATCAAACTTCAACCTGGTAAGTTCTCGTTTAATCTTACCATTCTATTCCACTGAGCCAATCCTTTCCAAGGAGGGTTGGTTTATTTCTGTAGCTGGCCACTATGATGGGCAGTGTTACTGACTGACCTATATGCTGAACTTTACAGTTCATTTGTCCACAAGTCTCCAAAACTTTGCCTGAGTAGGTTCTCAGCTTGACCTTACTCTCAAACAATGGTATCTGTGGGAACTTTGTATCGTACAGGTCTTTGCTCATGACCGACCAATCTCTTGCCATGTCAATACACATATCGATTAACTGTTCATTAATCAATAGTTTAGTTCAAAAGTCCTTGCCTTGGCTGGTTGTAGGCTTATTGATGTTGGTTGCATAAATGGTGTACAACCCAAGTTAATTTCCATCTGGGTTCATCTCCAAGTTATGAACTCCTTTCTGGTGTTGTCGCTTGATTCTCGCAGATTGTTGGTTTCCTGTTTTAAGCTTGGCCAGACATGCTGAGGCGATATGACCTTTCTTCTGGCAGTTATAGCACTTGGCCATTTTGAACTGACAAAATTGGGATGATTGATTACCGTTACAACGATAACAACTGGCTGAACTCGGCTCCCCGCCATACTTTGGTTTTGGTTTAGCACCTCTTGGTTTGGCCATAGGCACTGCCTTGTGACTGTAAATGGCCACTGCAGTCTGTGGTGGATGAAACTCATGAGCATTCTTTGATTGAGCAACAATGTACTCATTGATTGTCTCATTCTGCTTCTGGTTTCTAGTGCCAAATTTATAGCTTTCTGCAATTTCCAGAGGCTTTGGGTTGAAATGCTCCTCCAACTTCTTCATAATGTCTTTGAACAGCATGTCTTTTGCCTTTATGGGCGCAAGAAGATTCACGAGTGTGCCGTACACTTCATGACCAATCTCCTTGAGCAGAATCGCTTTCATGCGTTCGCAAACGGCCTTATTTGTTTCAGTCGCTATCCTTCACCACTAATCTCCATTATGTTGTTTACCATGGAAAACATGTTTGCTCTCTCCATTTTGGAGCTGAACGACTCTCTACTCTTGTCAAAAGTGCCAAGGTTTCCGATCTGGCTTGAGGACTCTGCCATCGTGTTGTTCCCTTTCTTTTAAGTCCGTTCAAAAACCTCGAATTACTGTCTGTTCTGGTGTAACAATTCACCTAAAACTGAGCTGTACAAAGGCTATTCAGCTTGAGGAACTCGACAAAAAAAATCTTATACAATCCCAAGGACGGCATCTTGCCACGTAGACACAACATAGAGATAGCCTGACAAACTCTCGATGATTTGACCAGCTGCTGTTTTAAACTACAGTCCCCTGCATAGAAGGATCTGTGGCCTATCAAGTCCAGCTCGCAAACAACTGCAACACAACTCCGTATTTACTGTTTAAAACGTTAAACAAAACTGCATGTTGCAAAATAGTCCTGCACTGTTTTAAAGGATGAGTTCACAAACTCTATCCCATCCTCGTCATCAATTTTACTTCGGAGTCACGTGAGTGACTACGTGAAGAACCCCGTCAGGGCGCATGCGCGTCATTACGTCGGACGCATTGGTGCGAACGGCAGCGGGAGCACGGACCTCCTGCTGCAGGTGAGTAGTTACAGCTCCACCAAAGTCGGGGAGACTTTGGAGGAGTTAGAGAAAAGTAGAGAAATTGTTTCTGTGTGTTTTTCCCCCACATACAGGAACAAGGAAAAGGTGCAGGCTGCTGCCGACAAGGAGAGAGAGAGCTGCGGGACGCAGTCTCTGAAAGGCAGCCTGTCACCTCGGGGGAGTCGCAAGCCGGTAGCGGTGCGGCGACAGACTTGGCAAAGTGCCCAGCCGGGTACACAGCCAACGCCAGTCGGGCGGTCGGCATAAGCTAAGTCTGTCAGGGCTATAGACTCCGCAGAGTCGGGCCACGAGAGTCCCGTCGGGGACAGGATACCGTTCCCCAGCGGTTATCCAAAAGGAGCAGCTCATACAGGGGCTGCTCCACAGAGATGCTCCAGGAGGAGTAATGCAGGAGGGAAGCCACAGAGAAGGCTCCGCTGGCAGTGCCTAGGAGAGGTTCTGTTTCATAAAGCCACACTCCAGGAGGAGTAGTGCAGGCGGGAAGCCTTAGGGAAGGCTCCGCTGGCAGTGCCTAGGAGAGGCCTGCTTCATATAGCCATACTCCAGGAGGAGTTGTGCAGGCGGGAGGCCGTGGGGACGGCTCCGCTGGCAGTGCCTAGTAGAGGCCTGCTTGAAAGCACCCTCTTTGCAAGAGGTGAGTGCAGAAGGGCAGATACGCTCTGACCCTGAGTCCAACGACTTCCAAAGGGAGGGCAGGCAGCTGTCAGAGCTGACACCGTGTGCAGCACGGTTTGCCATGTCGTCGGACGCTGGTGAGCCTCTGGGTGAGGAACTTGCCACCAGCATAAATTACCAAGTCTCACATCAGCTACAGGAGCTGACAATGGATGAGACAGTAACAAAGTATGAAGCCCAATCAACTGTGGACTGTTAAAAGTTCCTGTTGGGAACAGGAAGAATTGGGGCAAGATGGGCATACTAATGAAAGCCCAGGAGCATGTGAAGCTCCAGCATATTTTTAAAGTTGCTGGCAACTGGTTGCCAGGTGGTAAGGAGGTAAGAGGGTCTGGTTCTCATGTAGACAGATCTAATGTGATACAATTAAATGTTTACCTCTGTTTATACTGAAGGTTATTCAAGGGCAACAAATAAAGCTTAATGCAAATTCTGATTTACCCATGCAACATGTTCCAAAAAAAAAAGGAGTTTGACTTCAGTATCACTGAACAATTGGAAGTTCAGCTGGAACTTGCAAGCTTATGTAATAAAGGTGTAATTGCTAAGGCAGTTTACCAAAGCTATCAGTTTGTGTCCAATATCTTTCCCAGACCAAAAAAGGATGGGGGGGTGCAGAATTATACAGACCTGAATAGTCTTAACCCTTTTGTACGGTATAGACATTTTAAGATGGAAACGTTTGTGAAGGAGATCTTAAAGATGCAGATTCAGTGTCTGTTCATTTGCAGGATAGAAGATTTAAAATTCAGCTGGATGGGGCAATTATGCCAATACAATCTACTGCCTAATGGTTTCTCTTCAGCTCCTAGAGGGATTACAAAGTTGTTAAAACCTATTCTAGGCATGATGAGAAGTCAAGGTCATGTGTTCATGGTTTAACTAGATAATATCTTGATTGTAGGACAATCAAAGGAAACAGCTGAAGCATCAGTGGCAGTTGGTAAAAACCATTTTTTAATTGGGCTTTATAAGCTATCCAGAGAAATCTAAACTTATACCTGTGACACAAATTGACTAGTTGGGTTCACAATGGACTTAATCAACATCATTGTGAGCTTGCCCAGGAAAAAAAGGGTAGAGCTAATTAAGAGCTATATCAAGTTAATTGCTAACACACAGCCTTCAATTAGCCAGATGACAAGTCTGCTGTGGTAATGGCTGGCAGCATTTCCAGCAGTTCAATATGGCCACTTTATTATCTACAATTGCAAAGGTCAAAGGAACAAGCATTGAGGATACATTGGGGTCATTATAATAGACCTATGCTTCTATCAATAGAGGTTGTTGCTGATGTACAATGGTGGATTCAGCATGTGTCCACTAGTAGTTCCAAAGTGTTATTGGACCAAGCTTCCATGATTTGCAGACAGATGTCAGAGCACTTGGGTAGGGTGCTACTGATACAAGATCCAGCAGTGGAGACAGATGAACATTGCTTCTGCAAACATGGGGAATTAACCAAGAGCATTTTATGGACTCGAGGCTTATGGCACTAACTAAACTAGTTTGCATGTGCAGTGCAAAATAGACAACACTACAGCAGTTGCTGATATGAATCACATGGGTGGAATCAAATCGTTATCATGTGACAGGTTGGCAAATACAATTGGACCTGGAGTAGGGATAGAGAGATTTGGATTGGAGCTATCTATCTCCCAGGGAAACTTAATGTAGTACCAGATGGCAGCTGACGAAAATTCCATCATAACACAGAGTGGATGTGGAACCAGGATGTGTTCAAGAACATAGTACTTCTATATGGAAGGCCAAAATATTTTTAATAGGCACCAGATCCAGGGGCAGTGACAATTGATGCTTTTTCACTAAATTGGGATGATATGTTTGTGTACATTTTCCCACCATTCTGCCTCATAGGTCGGTGTTTGAGAAAATCAAGCAGGATGCCGCTTCAGTGGTTTTGGTGATACCAAATTGCCTGATTCAACCATGGTTTCCTTAGATGTTACAGATAGCGATCCAACCTCTTTTTGCTGATTCCAAACAGTAGGAATTTGCTGGAGCATCCAGTAACGCATTAAGTTCATCCGTTATGTGATGGTATGGATCTGTTAATTTGCAGGTTTTAAGAATGCCTTACATTGGTCGAGGATTTTCTAGGCCAACGGTGGATATACTCACTGCAGCCTGGAGAAACAGTACTCAAAAACAGTATATGACTTATGAAAAAAAAAAAAAAAAAAATGGGAACAATATTGTGTTCAAAAGAATATTCAATATGATACTGTACTTATTGAAAATGTGTTAGAGTTTATCTACACTTTATTATGATGAGGGTCTTAGCTATACTGCTATCAATACAGCTAAAAGTGCTTGGTCGGCATATCTTGTAATAGGTACACGGACACAAAGTATAGGTTCTCACCCTCTCATATCTAGGTTGATGAAAGGAATCTTTAATTCCAAACCGCCTAAGCCTAGGTATATGGTAATCTGCGAGGTAAGTTTTGTTCGTAACATACTTCGTCATTGGGTCCCTGTCACGTCTATAACTTTGTTAAAATTAACCATGAAATTGGCTATGCTAATGGCATTGGTGTCAGTACAGAGAGTGCAGACTTTCCAAAAACTTCAGTTCGAGAGAATGGAAGTGAATACAGAGAATGTTCTGTTTTATATTTCTGACCTGCTCAACCAGAGCAGGCCAGGTGTGAGAGGTTTTAAGATTGTGTTCTCAGCATATCCTACAGCTCCATGTTTATGTGTAAGGACACATTTGTTACATTACATTGAAGCCACAAGGGCTTTAAGACAAGAAGAAACAGGATTATTTGTCAGTTACAAGAAGCCAACATAAAAGAGTGGCAGTTCAGACTATCTCAAGGTGGTTAAAGCAAGAGTTGGTTCAGGCAGGAATTAACATTTATGTGTTTACATCTCATTCCACTAGCGCAGTAGCAACATCCGCGGCCAGGGCGATGGACGTTCCCATCGACCATATATTACAAGCCGCAGGTTGGAAAAATGAACTTGTGTTTCAGCAATACTACCATCGGCCGATTGCCGATGGAGGGCTGTTTGCCAACTCAATATTGAGTGCTGTTGCTATTGTTTAAAGTCAGTTTTCAATACTGTTTCATTCTGTTTCGTTTGTTGCCCTACATTAAGAGGGTTTATTGGTTGTTTTATGACCAAAAATAAAACTGTATTGTTTTTGCATGATATGCAATGTCATGTTTACAGCATTATTGATGATACTCGGAGTCAATCGATGCAGTGAGAAGCCGGGATTTTGATCTGCGGCATAAAAATCACAGAGCTTTAAAATCTTCACGTAGTCACTCACGTGACTCCGAAGTAAAATAGTAAGATTAAATGAGAACTTACCAGTTTGAAGTTTGATCTTTATTTTATGAGGAGTTACGTTGGTGATTACGTGCCCGCCACGCCCAACCCTCTCTCATAGAAAAAAGGTCATAATGGTAGTTCTCATGTTGATCATCTTAATATGTTACTTCAATTATGGTGTTGTCTGTGATTTCATACCGCTGCTTTGAAGATTGACGCGCATGCGCCCTGACGGGGTTCTTCACGTAATCACCAACGTAACTCCTCATAAAATAAAGATCAAACTTCAAACTGGTAAGTTCTCGTTTAATCTTACTATTTTGTTATATTCCGGATGGCAGAATGAATAACAACTTACACACAGGTTGACTGGATCACGAGAGGGAGAAATTTATTACCCAACATTCCCTGCTTATATTAAACACCAACTCATTAACATATACATGAATTTGCATGAATACATTACACCCTGCAACCTGTTTCTCTCGCGGTTCACAGACTCTCCAGCCACCTGCCATTTTTGCAGGCTGGAAGAGTCTGTGTTCCATGTGTATATGGAGTGTGTGAGATTGCAGCCCCTGTTCTAATATCTAAAGGGGCTGCCCCTTGCCTTCTGGCTGCATTTCTCACCCACCATTCTCATCTTTGGATACCCTGTGCATAGGGGAGAGGGTAGGGCCGAAGATGTCCTGGTTGGGTTGCTCCTGGGCCTGGCCAAGCTGGCCATCCGCGAGTGATGGCGCTAGGCGGAAGAGGGCTCTGCCCGAGTCAGCTGCCTGCCCCTTTTCCGGGGTTACCAACGCGCCCGGGTGGTGTTAGAGAGGAACTACACGCTGACCATGGGCACCCTGGGGGATTTCCGGGACCGCTGGGCACTGCGGAGGGTGGAATACATCCTAGAAAAGGATTGTAACATCGCTGTTTAGTAGTTTATTTTGTATATTTGTTTGTCGTGTATTATGGTGGTGGGTTCTGGTTTGCTTTATTGTACTGCAAATATTATTTTTAATAATTGAATACATTTTTTGATTAAAAAAAAAAAATTCTAACACCACATGGTCTGACTCTCCTGGGTCCTACTGCTCCCCCCTTTCAACAGGGAACCTCTATGATGATACCTCTGGGTCCTGCTGCTCTTCACTCTCTTTAAACCATGTACATCTACTACTCCTCCTACACCACTCCCAGCACCCCTTTCCTCTCTGAGCCCCCACCATCCCCCACAGTACCGAGCCAGAGCCTCCTTCCATCCCTCTTCCCCCTCTGGCCCTAGCCATCAACCTTGTTATTTTTTCACCATCCCCCCTGACCTCTTTCTTTCCGATACAGAACGGGCAGTCTTCATCAGAGGCCTTGACTTTGTATCCCTCCACCACCACCTCTATGAATTCCAGTCCCGCCATGATGTATAGCGTTTCTTCTGTCACCTCTGCCTCTGCGCCTTTTTCTATGGGAAGGAGTCCTCAAAGCCCAGTGATGATCCCTTCTCCCGTTTCTACCTCCTCCCTAAATTCCACAAACAGAGCTGCCCTGGCAGACCCATTGTTTCTGCCTGCTCCTGCTGAACAAAATTAATCTGACCATACAATCAGTTTGAAGAAGGGTTCCGACTAGAAACGTCACCCATCTACTGTATTTTCTCCAGAGATGCTGCCTGACCCAATAGTTACTCCAGCATTTTGTATCTATCTTTGGTACAAACCAGCATATGCTGTTTTTTTAATTACACAGTGAGTAGTTTGATATCTGGAACGTGCTGCCTGAGGAGGTGGTGGAAACAGATACAATGACAACATGGGAAGGACATTTTAAACAGGCTCTTTAAGATATATAATGTGGGCAAATAGGATCAGTGAGCATCAGGTTCTGCATTGACATGGTGGGCCGAAGGGCCCATTTATGTGCAGTTCAGTTACATATCTTAGCTCATTAATATATATTCTTTAACCGATATCACTAAAATTAGTTGGGGATTAAATTGGATTAGAAGCCAAAATTCTCCCTGGGCCTGTGATACATAATTAACCCACAAGAATTGATTATAATGCAAGCGGGGTGCCACTTTCGTATGTTAATCCTGGCGAAATTGGCGAGGCTAGGCCTCTAAAATCGAGTAAAGGCTTCAGGCCTGTTAGGCCATTTGGTCAATTTAAAAGTGCTCTCTGTAGAAATGGGACAAGCGGCAGAGTGGTGCCAGTTTGTCTAGAGCCTAGATCTGAGCTGCAGGAAGAGAATGGGAACATCGGCAGACCCTGGCAATTAAGTGCAAAATGCATAGAATGGATTGGATGAATGCAAACCAGATATACACTTTGTAAATAATTGTAAATAATGTTGCAAAGCTTTATGTTACTGAATGTTGATTGGATGAGGTATTGAGCCTTGTCTGATTTTCTTGCATATCAGGGTAAATGTTGCGAGGTTCGCTTCCTCCGGGAAACACTGTTTGAATACAATGTATTAGCCACTGTATTATTGGGTTAGGGAAATGTCTGTCATGTATGGGGTTAATCAATATCTGTAATTGGATTGTAAAGAGACCAACCCCATGTGGTTTGGCCCATCAAGATCCAGGGACCAATAAAAGTCCGCTGCCACGAGGTCCTGCGTCGATCTTCTGGGAGAGCGCTAAGGACTGCGTGAGCTCTGGAGTGTCTCTGTCTGAGCGAGGCCTAGAGGGCTTGATCAGGCAGATACGAGGATCGAACCCGCAGTGGTTAGGTACAGTAGTTGGAACTGTAATTGTGTTTTGTCAAAATAAAGATTAGTTGCGCAAGTGCTTGATTCAGTGGTTTTTGACTGAAAGTAGACCAGGGGGAAGCTTAGAACAAGCAATTTACACGTACAGCTTGCAATTTCAGAATGCCTGTTGTGTGCAGTCAGTATTCCCCATGCTGTTCAATGGCCACACCACCAACAGGGCACCAGTATCCTGACTTCTTAGCATTGGTTAAAACCAAACAGCACTTAAAGGGAGGTGCTGAAAATATTATCAGTTATGGGATGATCCAAGAAAGACTCACATTTAGACGTTAGGCTTTTAAAATTTACAATTTTACCAAAGCCAATTAACCTACAAACCTATATGTCTCTGGAGTGTAGTAGGAAACCGCGACACCTGGAAAAAAAACACAGGGTAACAGGGAGAACGTACAAATTCCGTGCATACAGCACCTGTAGTCAGGATTGAACCCGGGCCTCTGGCGCTGTAAGGCAGCAACTGCTGCGCCACTGTGCCACCCTGTCATTTAGTTTATTATTGTCACTGAGGTACAGTGAAATGCTGTTGTTTGTTTATAGAGGAGCAGAATAAGGTCATTCGGTACATCGAGTCTACTCTGCCATTCAATCATCTCTCATCTATCAATTCCTCTCAACCTCATACTACTGCTTATGCCCTGTAACCTGACTAATCAATCAATCTCTGCTTTAAAAATACCCAAGGCCTTGGACTCCACAGCTTTCTGTAGCAATAAATTCTGCAGGTTCACCACTCTTTGGCTAAATAAATTCCTCCTCATCTCCTTTCTAAAGATGTCCTTTTATTCTAAGGCTGTGCCCTGTGGTGCTATATTCTCCCAATGGTGGAACCATCCTCTCCTCATCCACTCTATCCAGATTTGTCATTATTCGGTAAGTTTCGATGAGATCGCCCCTCAGCCTTCTCGACTCCAGTGAGTACAGGTCCAGAGCCATCAAACACTCATCATGTGTGCTATCCAGTCAAATAAAAGACTATACATGGATATAATAAAGCCGTCCACAGTGCACAGATAAAGGTACAATATTTAGTGCCAAGATATAACATTGAAGTCCGATAAAGTGTTATTGAAAATAGCCAAAGGTCTCCATTGAGGTACATGGGAGGCCACGACCGCACTCAGGACATTGATAGAAATCATGTATAATAGATTTCAAACTCCACACTTTAGGGTTTGGACACATGGAGTAGAATACTTTGTCCACTCCAGGTACATCCTCTTGACTGCAGGAGGCAGTGGGAAGGGATGGCAGCAAAGGCTAATGATGGGACTAGTGCCGATAACACTCAACAGGTCAGGCCACGTCAGTGGATAGAAAAACAAAATTCACCTTGCAGATCTGATTTGAGCTTCCTGTCTTCTCTTCCTGCTTCTTCCTCTTTTTCCTTTCTTTTCCTATTGATCCATTTCCTTCTGCTCTTCATCTTGACCCCTCAACTACTTAACTGTTAATTGTTTGTCAAGAATCACAATGAAGAAGTGCAGCAGATCACCACCAATGTTGGAGCACTGCAAGGGATCATCAGTGGATGAATTAGCAGAGCCAAGGCGGGTGGCCTGCTGTGAGATCTTGTTTATATCTCCACCAGCAGACTGGAAGTAACAAGCTGTATAAAAGTTCAGAGCCATAGTCGCAGGCAATGTAGTGCTTGATTTGCTTATAGCCCAGAAATTGGCGCACAGCCTCTTTCATGAAGCATCGGTTACAGAGCCTTAGATAGGTACAGCACAGAAACAAGCCTCTCAGCCCATTTGTCCATATCAACCATCAAGCATTCATTTACACTGATCCTACATTCATCTTACATTCCCTTCACCTTCTCCCAGATTCTACCACTCACCTGCACACTAGGGCAATTTACAGTGGCCAATTACCTACCTATTGCACACATTGGAAACAGAGCTCCCCTGAGTAATCCACACGGTCACAGGAAGAACATGCAAACTCCAGACTGTACCTGTAGCCGGGATTGAACCCGGATCTCTGGCTCTGAGAGGCAGTGGTTCATTAGCTGTATCACTGCGCTGCCTGTTCTTGCTGAAATGAAGGGATGGGAAATGTTCCCCAAAGCCCCTCAATGGATATAGTCTTCAGCTTAAAGACCTTCTCCCACTCACACCCTCTCTCCTCCAGCACCTTCATCTATCCTGTATTTTTTTCTGTCACGTTTTTTCATTCACCAAGTCATATCATGTGATAGGAGCTGAATTATATCATTTGGCCCATCAAATCTACTGCACCATTCAATCATGGCTATCTCTCCCTCCTAATCCCATTCTCGTGCTTTCTCCCTATAACCTCTGTATTTCCCCGAGGAAGCCCAGTCCTGTCCTGTGGCTGGGGCACATTGCTGTCAGTTCAGCCAAGGCAAGCTCTGTTGAAAATGTTGCCTAGAAAATCATCCACAGCCAGTGTTGCTGAGCACATTGTATAGCAGTGCTTCAATTTAAGGAACCAAATTTCAGAAGCAAAGTACAATACTGTACACAGCTGCTCACTATTGCACTTATGACAGGTCTTGCAACATGTCGGTTTGTAGCAACAACCTGAAGGTATTGTCCAGCAACTAAATGGCACTTAGATCACTATCCTGTTCAGTAGCATTGGGTGGGGCTCTTTCTTTTTGTTCAGTATTGTGTCCAAAGTTAGTATCTTTGATTGTGTCCAGTCACACAACATTAGGAGAGGGCAGAGGCAGCATGAGAACTCTGATGTCAAATCAACACTGCAATATAATCCCAGTGGTCTGAACTCCACCTGCAGTCTCCTCTACAAATATGGTGTCCCATCGGAACAGTGCAAACTTGCATCAAAGACATAATTTTCAAAGTCTGGTGCTGCTATTGAGAACAATTTAGGTCATAAGAGCTGCCATAACAGCACCAGTCAATGACCATCACCAAACTAAAGAGAATATAACTACCTATGCTTGAGAGTCAATAGCATTACCATCTCAATGTCTTCCAATGTTACCAAAAGTCACCCTCGTCTGGAAAACCACAGGGATCAAGCACATAACTATGGTGGCTTCAAAATCAGATCACAAGGTGGACATTCTGTAATGAGTGGCTCACCACTGAAACTGCAAAAGTTTCAGAATCTACAAGGTGCACGGCAGGGACAGGATGAAATATTTTTTGAATAGGTGCACCTCCAACAACTTCATAAGTTCATCTGTGATATGAGCAGGATTAGGCCATTCGGCCTATCAAGTTTACTTCCGCCATTCAATCATGGCTGATCTATTTCCCTCTCAACCCCATTCTCTTTCGTTATCCCCGTAACCCCTGACACCCATACTAATTAAGTACCTAGCAATCTCTGCTTTAGCAATAACCAAAGATGGTCTCCACAGCCATCTGTGGCAATGAATTCCACAGATGCACCACCCTCTGACTAAAGAAATTCCTCCTCATCTCCTTCCTAAAGGTACCTTTTATTCTGAGGCTATGACCTCTGGTCCTCGACTCTCCCACTAGTGGAAACATCCTCTCCATATCCACTCTATCCAGGCTTTTCACTATTCTCAAGAAGCTAAACTCCATCCACAAAGCAGCCTGCTTGGGAAGGGCACAGAAGCAGCCTGCCATCCACCTCCCTAAATATTAATTCCCTCCACCACTTTGGGAGCACCTTAACCTGAAGGGCTGCAGTTTTTCAAGAAGATCCCCAGCACCATCTTCTCGAGAGCACTGACAGAAAATGCTGGGCTTGACAGTGATGCACAAATCCTGAGAAAAATGGTGAAACTCAATCACTTTAAGCTGATACTGATGTAACAAACATCCTTCAAAATGAATTTGAAAAGACATCTTCTCTGTTCACCTCATACAAATGAAGCTCCTTATCTCTGGTACCATACTTATAAATTGAATCTGCACCCTTTCCTTCTTAAAGTGCTGTGTCCACAATTGAGAATAATACCCCAGCTGAAACTCAACCAGTGTTTTATAATGACTAAGGATAACCTTGCTGCTTTCTGATTGTTAATAAAGCTAAGAGTACGATATCCTTTTATTAATAACCTTTCATATTGCTCTGTCATTTTTAAAGGCATGCACATAAACCTCCAGGTCTTTTGCTCCACTACATTAAAATTGGATTATATATCTTATATTGCTTCTGGTTAAATACAGTAAAATGGACAATTTGCCTATAAATAGTTGTATTAACTTGTTTCCATTTAAAACTTACTCCGATCAGTCAGATCAGTAGAGTCCTTTGGTGATTGCGAAATCTTCAGACCACCTGCCCGCTGGTGAATCGGGTCCCTCAATGGCCCCTCAACCCGCCACTAGGAATCTCCCAGCTTCAACTCCACTGAGATTTTTCACTGCACTGGGCGACTGTTTATTTAAAGGCCTCTGATGGAATGAGGTCCCAGAAAGGTCATAGGACCTCTGGTTCAGTTTGGGTCTTGGTGGGGGAGTGGTTGTGGAAAGCCAGATTTGGGGTAGCTTGGCAAGGGTGGTGGACTGATGGAGGAAGAGGTGGCAAAATGTATAAGGAGGGTAGACACAAAAATGCTGGAATAACTCAGCAGGACATGCAGCATCTCTGGTGAGAAGGAATGGGTGACGTTTCTTCAGTTCTTTAGGAGGGAATGGTCTGGTCGGTGCCATCTGAGAGAGCTGTTTGAAAGAAGAAAGTTAATAGTGATGAACTTTGATTTCAGTGGGAGGAGGGCAGTTGATTAAGAGATTAAGGCTGGCTGCGTGAATATTTTCTTTTTGTTCCTCTTTCCAAATATCCCATTTCTCCCAAGCAATTCACATGGAAAATGTAAATAACTTTTCTGAACTTTGCCATATTTGGTATATGTTTGGGTGTACAGTTATAGAGTAATTTGGCACAGAAACAGGCCTTTTGGTGCAACTCGTCCATGCTGACCAATATGCTCTATCTATCTTGGTCCCATTTGCCTGCATTTGATCAACACACCTCTAAACTTATCCCATGAGGATGCTTCTCACCCCCAAAAATTGCACATTGGGGATTCATATCAATGAGTCAAGAACACCCTACGATAACACTGCATGCCAGGGCGGCATGGTGGTGCAGCGGTAGAGTTGCTACCTTACAGCGCTTGTAGCGCCGGAGACCCGGGTTCGATGCCACCGGGTTCGGTGCTGTCTGTACAGAGTTTGTATGTCCTCCCCATGACCTGCGTGGGTTTTGTCCGAGTTCTTCGGTTTCCTCCCACACTCCAAAGACGTGCAGGTTTGTAGGTTAATCGGCTTGGTATAAATGTAAATTGTCCCTAGTGTGTGTAGGATAGTGTGAGTATCCGAGGATTGCTGGTCGGCGCGGACTTGCTGTATCTCTAAACTAAATGAAACTAGTCTTAGGGTGTGAACTCTCCTGCATGCCAATGGTAAATGCATTTACTGGAGCCGCAGCCTGCCCATGTCACTCGGACGTTCAGACAACTCACTCTTGGGCAGTGAGCAACCCAAATTGTGGCTGCTCATTATCATAGTCATAGGTAGAGCTCCAATCAAATAATCTGGACTCTAATCTGTAAACTTGGACATTGTGTCCTGAATATCCAACCTAATCATTGATGTTGTACTGAAGCCCAAGAAACATATATCTTCTTCCTACTGAAACTCTTATCTCTTCTATCTCTCCCTTATTTTGTATTCACATGGCCATTATCCCATTAATTTCCCCAGCTCCACTGTTGCTAATTCTAATTCTGGCAATTTGTTCAATGCTTTTTGAACATCCATATGTGCAAAACATTAATTGTATTGCATTCATTAGTTCTCTCCATTAAGGATGTTTCATTTATTTTTCAATCATTATGCTCTGATTGAATTGATAAAAATGGATTGGAATGAACATATTCTGGCAATTTTTATTTTTGCTGTGCTGGGCTGGATAGTGACAAAGGAAAGTCAAAGCATATGGAGGTATTGGTGAATGTGACTCATGGTTGAGGTTATGACTAACTTTTAATTATTTAATCGGACAGTGCCTGACAGAGAATTGGCTGCGTTTTAATCTCCTTTAATTTCCATGTTGGGATGATGATCCCAGGAATGAATGTATTAATATATGATGAGCGTTTGATGACAATGGGCCTGTACTCGCTGGAGTTTAGATGAATGAGAGGGGACCTCATTGAAACGTATAGAATAGTGAAATACCTGGATAGAGTGAATGTGGGGAGGATGTTTCCACTAGTGGGAGAGTCTAGGACCAGAGGCCATAGCCTCAGAATAAAAGGATGTACCTTTAGAAAGAAGATAAGAAGACATTTATTTAGTCTGAGGGTGGTGAATCTGTGGAATTTGTTGCCACGGACCGCTGTGGATATTTTTAGCAGATTCTTGATTAACAAGGGTGTCATGGGTTATGAGGAAAAGAATGGGTTTGAGAGGGAAAGACAGATGAGCCATGATTGAATGGTGGAGTAGACTTGATGGGCTGAATGGCCTAATTCTGCTCCTATAACTTATGAACTTATGACCATGTTCTTGTTATTGATTTTACCTTCTCCTTCAATGCCTTGTGTTCTACCTTGTCTGGCAGATGCCGGTGTATAGTGTTTCCTTGCAATGGCAGATTCTACAGCCTGCAGCGGGTCATTACAAAGCTTGAAAGTCCCTCAAATAGACACAAAGTGCTGGAGTAAGCCTGTAAGTAAAGCAGCATCTCTGGAGAAAAAGTACAGATGACGTTTTGGATTGGGACCCTAATTAAATTTGCGTCAGTCTGAAGAAGTGTCCCGACACAAAACAACACCAGAGATGCTTGCCAGACCCACTGAATTACTCCAGCATTTTGCATCTATCTTTGGTATAAACCAGCATCTGCAGCTTTTTGTTTATATATCTTGAATGCCCCTCAGCTGGCTATTACAGGTCACATCCAAAGGAGACCAGGCAGCACAGCTTTAAGGTGAAAGGGCCACAGCTTTAAACCCCTGTCTCACTGTGCGAGTTGACCCACGAGGTACCCCGAGTTTAAAACAAATTTAACTCATGGTAATCACATACAATTAACGTAGCGGGAACGTCGGAACTCGTGGACGCAACTTAGCGACTCTTGGCGCTAACGGCAGGTACCCGTGACACTTGTTAACTTGAAAAAGTTCAAACATTTTAAAACTTTTCCACGAGTAAAATGTACTCTTGTGGTTAAAAATTGAAACATTTAAACTCGTTGTAAGAACGTAGTGGCCCGTGAGTTTACCTTAGTGACTTGTGAGTCTACCGTGGGAACTCTTTAACTCAGCGGGCAGGCAGCATCTCTGGAGAGAAGGAATGGGTGATGGGATGACATTTCCAAATTGGGGGGGAGTGGGGGGTTGGAGGAGGGAGGGGGGGTGGAGGAGAGAGAGTGGAGAGTGGAGGGAGTGGAGGGGGAGACAGATGGGGGGGTCTTCATTCACTAGCGGCGGGTGCCGGTCACTGAAACAGGCAGGTGAGATTTCACATCCACCTTGTGTGTGTGTGTCTCTCTCTCTCTCCCTCCCTTCCTCTCACACAGGCTGAGAGACTCTGCCTCTGTGAGTGAACTTCTCCCCCTCTCCCACACAATAAGACCGAGGTAAGTCCATCTGTGTAAGTCCATCTGTGTCTCCCACATACACAGTAAAACTCTGTGTGTATATACGTCTCCCCCCATTTCTCTCTTCCCCCCCCCACCTCTCTCTTTCTTCCCCCACACACAATAAGATGCATTCTGCTTTAGTCTCTCTTCCCTCCCACACACACAGATAGACCGAGGCCCTGTGCGCTCTTTCTCTCTCCCCCACAGTCACGCCGAAGTACACCATACTGCCTCTGTGCCTCTCTCTCTCTGTCTCTCTCCCCCTCTCTCCTTCATACACCGTCAGAGGTCCACACTGTCTCTGTGTGTCTCTCTCCCCTACACACACACACAGAGGTACACACTGCCCATTGTGTGTGTGTATCTGCCTCTGTCTCTCTCTCCCACACAGTCCAATTCACCTCTGCCTCATTACGGACATTTGGACTCTCTGTGCAACTGGTGCGGTGCAATGCTGAGAACTGTATTCTGCACTCTGTATACTGCACTTCGATTCGTACTTGAATTTGACCATTATAATTAAGTATAATATTATTTGATCTCATAAAGTCAGTCATACAACACGGAAACAGCTTATTTGGTCCAATTTCTCCATGCCGAACATGGCGCCCCGCATGCCAGCGTATGACCCATATCCTTCCAAACAGATTTAAAAACACAACAGTGCCTTCAGTGGATTTATTTCTAAATTTAAAAAAAATATATTCATAAAAAGATGTACAGGATATGCAATACACCAATGCCATGTGTAATTTCAAAAATAATCTTTCCCCTGAATAAAATATGTATAAAACAAAAAACGTGCAAAATCTTTTCATAGATTCTCAGTGGTTAATGCCTTCGGTATTTTTCTAAAATAAACTTTACTCAGAATAAGTAATGTGCACAAATCAAAAACAGTGCAATGCATCATCAGTGTCTATACATTCAATAGTGTCAGGACTGTTTCCATCTATATTTAAACAAAACTCTCTTGTCGCTATGTACCCCTTGGGGTAATATCCCTACCCTTGTCTGACGGGTGTCCCCATTTCAATATCCTGCAGCGGAAGGGCCATAGACTGTGGTCCAAATGAACTGCACGTAAATGCAATGCAGATACAAATATTATGCGTCTGTGTCTGCCATTTCCGTCTTTATGGCTTTCATGTCACGATTGCCAGTTCAATGAGTAATTCGGCTTAATTCATATTTTATATGCGGATGCGAATAGTTTAATTATAAAGTGTAAATTCTATTAAATATGTTACAGGGAAAAACGTCCAGCAATGAAAAGACATCCCTGTATTTAAATAGCGCCCATCACAAACTCAGGAGGTTCCAACGTCTATTACAGTAAAGGAAGTACAGTGAACGTACTTGGATAAACATAATGTTGAGCATGAATATTGTTTTGTTTAAAAACGGTGGTAACAAGGCTTGTAATTATGCAAAGGCAGACAAAAAATGCTGGAGAAACTCAGCGGGTGAGGCAGCACCTACGGAGAGAAGAGATATGCGACGTTTCGGGTCGAAACCCTTCTTCAGTCACTGTTGCTTATTAAAACAGACCTTCATTCACGTTTGGCTCAAGAGTACCTCGGGAGAGGAACTTGTTAACTCGGGAGACGAACTTGGAACATCGCAGAAATGACAGTTAACGGCAAACTTGAGTCATACCCGTGGGAACTCGGTTAAACTCTTGATCATACACTTGGAATCTCGTGCACAACCACGAGTCTTTCGCTCGGGGTACCTCGTGGGTCAGCTCGCACCGTGAGACAGGGCTTTAAAGGTGAAAAGCCCTCAAGGTCAATTCCAGTTGGAGGCAACCAGCTCCTCGATGTTACGCCTCAGCTCGAACGGAGATACGACACGGAAAAAGGTTGCATCTCTATTGGAAGGAAGAGATTTTAAAAAGTTCCCCCTGCCACCCCACACATAATACACAAGTAAAAATAGACTAAAACGTACATCTAACATTAACGATAAGACAAAGAAAGAAGAAAGACAGACGGACTGCAGGCGAGCCGCAGCTGCATGCACAGCGCCGCCATTAGTACAGTGGCATTGAAGAGACTTTTGGGTAGGCACGTGGATATGTAGTGGATAGAGAGATATGGATTGTGTGCAGGCAGATAAGAGTTAGTCATGGCATCATATTCAGCACAGACATTGTGGGCTGAAGAGCCTATTCCTGTGCAGTACTATTCTATGCTTTTAATTCTATCTTCCTTTAATCAGTGAAGCTGGTGTGGATGTGGGTGGTGTTGGGGGATGGGAGCCTTCAATTTGTTTAACATCTTGTTCAGCCATGGAAGGTTAAGATAATGGAGGTTAAAGTGTGCAGGTCAATGTTTACTTTGCATATATTGGAACAGATGTGTGATGATTCAGTTTATGATCTGCTGGTTCTGCATTCTGCCAAAATGTGTGGGAAATAATCCCTTTGACAAGACGGTGCCTGACTCATTTTCCATCGGAAGTAAGCACATGAATCTTAAACATTATTTTCCAGTGCCAGGTAGTTGTGTAGCACCTAAAAATGGATGCCACAGCTTTCAAGTTAAATCTTCCGCTCTGAACTCATTTTACACTCAACAAATTGTAAATGATCTTGAAATAAAATTTCAGAAAAAAAACATTGAAAGTAAAAGAATTGCAAAATTGTGTTGCTTTTTAAAGCTTTTTATAAACTCTTCTGAAGATCAGTCAGTTGAAGCAATTTGAGCTGATTTTCTTCATTAAATCATATGATCTGTTGAATGATTTCCATTCATGGATATGACATTAATGCTGCAGAGTTGCTTTATAAAAAGGGTCATTCCACAGGAATCAATTGCATTGGCGCCTTGCTAAAGAGCTCAAGGTGCATACTCAACTAGTGACTGCCCCTACAAATCAGCCTAGATATTCTTTTCCTCCTCATCCTGTGACATCTGCTGAGCTGAGTACATAAGGTGCTCTGCTCCCAACTTCATCTGGAGTCTTCCCAAATGTCTGGTTTCGACCCGAAACGTTGCCTATTTCCTTTGCTCCATAGATGCTGCTGCACCCGCTGAGTTTCTCCAGCATTTTTGTGTACCTTGTCTGTTGTCAGGGCTTGCTTAGGGCCAGAGGATAAAAATATTTTTGGCCTCCCTTTTACATACTTACATTTCATGCGGCTTCAACAGGTTTATTGACTCCATGTTTGGCAGCTTTGAAATAGTCCGAGATAGGCCACAAAAGTTGGACAACCGCTTTGTCCATGAGTCACAGCTAAAGAGGTTTACAAAGCTAAAATGAGGCAGTGGATGGCATTGTGCCTTTCCATTTCATTAACCAAGCATGATAGCTGCTGTAGCTAAAGGCCTGATGCCAGGTTTCCATTGAAGGTTGGGAACTTTAACCTGTCGTGCTGCAGCCAGCCCTTCCCCATAGCCTCCACTGCCAAACTCTAATTTTTACTTTCAATAAAGGTGAGTAGAGTAAGTAGAGTTACTGCCTTACAGCACCAGAGACCCGCGTTCGATTCTGACTACAGGTGCTGTCTGTATGGAGTCTGTACGTTCTCCCTGTGACCTGCGTGGGTTTTCCCCGGATGCTCCTGTTTCCTCCCACACTCTAAAGACATATCGGTTTGTAGGTTAATTTGCTTGGTATAATTGTAAATTATCCCTCGTGTGTAAAGACAGTGTAAGTGTGCAGGGATCGCTAGTCAGTGCAGACTCGGTGGGCCGAAGGGCCTATTTCCATGCTGGGGTATCTCTCAACTAAACGAAATAACTGGGGGCAATGCAAGCTTTGTCTTTGAAAGTCTACTTTGGTACCACCATCACTAGTTTCATGGTTGGGTGTCCCTAGATCCGGGCCCAGGTTCCTGACACTCCAAAGTCCATTTGATGAAATAAACTAGAATAGCTGCAGATATTTGGGGCCAATGTTTCTCTATAGAGCGGAGGCAGAGATTGTGATACTGGTGTATGTGTGAAGGTTGCAGGACAGAGATATTTGAGATGCAGAAGAATCGAGGATCCAAGCAATTATACACTGATATTTGGCTAATTTACTATTGTGTTTTGTTTATGACGGTGAGAAGTGTTGAAATCACCCCAGATCAAGTCCGTCTCCAAGTCGAATTTGTTGCCATGTGCACTAGTATGGTGAGGTACAGTTACATTGAAAATCAAGCTTGCAGCAGCATCAAAGGCACATAGACTCAGCCAACTACACAAAAACAAATTATATATAAATTACAGATACATTACAATTACCCTTTTCCAATCGTTATTACATATATTACAGGGGGAGTAAACTTGATGCACTGATATATTTCCAATTCACACACTCCGAATCCTGAACTTAATGATGGAAGAGTGCCCTGAGTTTCCTTATACAACAATCTCAAAAGATGCTGTTTATGTTGCACTTCTTCTGAAACAAGAAAGTCTTGATGTGTTTTCAGCAGACACTCGAGACATATACTAGAGTAATAACCAAAAGCATAATTAAAGACGTAGGTGTGAAGTATTGTGTTAACAGAGGAGTTGAGGAGTTAGTTGATGAATTCCTTGCCTTGGGGCCTTGACTATGGCAGTCACAGTCACTAATAATGAAATGTAATTCTGGAAAGAGGCCAGAATGAGGAGATATCAGAGGGTTTCCGAGCTGGAGGCTAGGCAAAGCTGAGGCTTGGGAACAATAAGAGTGTTAACCTTTGAGATTTACTTAATCAAGATCTGTAACCACTATTACTTCCACAGATATTGATGTCAAAGTGACTGCAGCTCTCATTCAGAGCAACTCGAGTTAGGTGAGACAGGGATGGAAATGTGCTTGAACAGGGGGAGTAGAATTACAGAAACGGCAGAAACCACAAGGATAATAAAAATACAAGAGCCATAGAGAATCAGAATAAAACAATATATTTAATAATAAATTATAATAAATATGCATTCAAATAACATGCTTGATAGCAGAAAAACTGAACCGAGGTTTAATTAGGAACAATGTGGCAGCAGGGATGGAGAAGAGAAAGTAGCAGGAGTGATGGTAGGTGTAACCACTGCTTATTCCTGCGCATCTTTTCTGAGTGTAACCATCAAAGCTATTGCATTAATAAGATGAGAAGTCCTACTGCCCTCCAGTGGTTTCAAAGCTGGTTTGTCTGTACTTTTGATGTCAAGCCTATAAACTAACTGAAGCCGATCAGCATGGTGGAAAGAGATGCACTGTTACATTCATTTTTAATGTTCAGGAGCACGATGAGGCCAGGTTTTAATGTTCAGCAATGGAACTTACAATTGAAATCTAACTGGAGGACTGCAATGCACAAATGGAAAACATTAAATATCAAGCACTGGCAAGCAGGATTCTCTTTTTATTATCACACGCTATCTGATCATTGAGGAACTTCTATTCACTGCTACTGCTGAGTGCGTTCTGTGGGTCCGTCCATTAAGAAGCTTTTAGATGTGGAAGATAGATATGCAATGAATGGAGGAATATAGATCACTTGCAGGCAGAGGAGATTAGTTTCACTTGGCATCATGTTTGGCAAGGATGTTATGGGCTGAAGATCCTGTTCCCTTGTCATACTTTGTTCCTATATTCTAGGCAAAGTAAGTGGACCCAAACTAAACATAGTATTCTGGATGTGACCTCACTATTGTCTGGTACAGTTGTAGCAAGTTGATCACATCATTTCTGAAGTTTACTGTATATTCCATCTCTTTACAATAAAAGCCAGCATTCCATTCACCTTCCTGCTTAGTAGCTGCCCTAGAATACTGTTTCATTCACAAGGACCCCCCAAATCACTTTGTGTTGTGACTTTCTGCAGTTTTTCACCATTTTAATAATCTTTTTTGCCACTCTTCCCTTCTAGCTGAGCAGCTTCACATTTTCCCCATTTCTATTTTATTCCATTTTACCATAATCCCATTTTTCCCATTTATTTAACCTACCAGTATCTCTCTACCAATATTGTTCACATCCTTACTGTTTGCCTTCCCATCTAGTCATAGAGTCATTCAGCACTGACACAAGCCCTTCGGCCCAACTCATTTATGATGACCAAGGTAACTACCTAAGATTGTCACATTTGCCTGCATTTGGCCCATATTCCTCTGATGGTTTCCTATCCATGTACCTATCCAAATATCTTTTAACATGATTTAATTGTACCTGCCTCTACATTTTCATCTTGTAGATCATTCTACATATCCACCACCCTCTGTTGTTCCTCAGATCCCCTTTCAGTCTTTCTCCTCTCAACTTAAACCTATGCTTTCTAGTTATAGACAACCCTACCTTCGGAGTGGGGTGGCCATAACCAAAGACACCCTACAACCAGGGTCTGGAGTGGGGTGTCTCTAGTTGCCCTATTTTGCCCTTAATGATTTTTGTAAACTTTTACAAGTTCAGCCCCGCAGCCTTATTCACTCCAGGGAATCATACTGTCCACAAATTTAGCTCCAGTACATTTGCTTCCTTCCTCTAAACCATTAATATCTCTTGACAATAGGTTCCAACACCATTCCACTAGCAACCCACAGGTTACTCAGTGCAGAACTGAAATGACCCCTTTATTCCTACTGTTGACTGCCTTTTGAAAATCCAAATATTTTAACTCTATCCTCTAATAAAATTGGATACATGTTGGCCCTTTCATGAAGCCATGTTGACTGCCTGTTCACATTATGATTTCCATATGTTCTCCTATTATGGCCTTTGTAATTGACTACAACATGTTTACAATGTTAGGAACTTGGGAGATCATGTTGCATTTGTATGACATTGGTGAGACCAATGGTTCAAGGTTTCAAAGCTTCAAGGTCAGTATATTGCCACATGTACCAATTAAGGTACAGTGAAATTCAAATTACCAGTATTGTATTCTGCTCTGGGCACCATGTTCTAGGAAAGATGTTGTCAAGCTGGAAAGTGTACAGAGTAGATTTACGAGGATATTGCCAGGACTGGGGGATCTGAACTATAGGGAGATGTTGAGTAGGCTGTGACTCTATTCCTTGGAGCACAGGAGAATGAGGGGTGATCTTATAGGGTATAAAATCATAAAAGGAATAGATCGGATAGAGCACAGTCGCTTGCCCAGAGTAGGTGAATCAAAGACCAGAGGACATAGGTTTAAGGTGAAGGGGAAAAGATTTAATAGGAATCTGAGGGGTAACTTTTTCACACAAATGGTGGTGGGTGTATGGAGCAAGCTGCCAGAGAAGGTAGTTGAGGCAGTGACTATCCCAAATTTCAAGAAACAGTTAGATGGGTACATGGAAAGGATAGGTTTGGAGGGATACGGACCAAATGCAGGCAGGTGGGACTAGTGTAGCTGGGACATGTTGGCCAGTGTGGGTAAGTTGGACCAATGGGCCTGTTTTCATGCTGTATCACTCTGTGACTAATAGGCATTTCTACAAACATTTTTACTATCCCCCTTTTATCTCCCATCATCTTTGAAAAAGGTTGTATTTTATTATCCAATAGACATAAATGTAATATAGTAAAGCGCAAGGTTTTGGAGTAATTCAGTTGATCAGGCAGCATCTATTGTGGGGCTGGATAGGCTATCCATTCTCTCCACAGATTCTGCCTGACCTGCTGAGTTACTCCAGCACTTTGTGTATTACTCAAGATTCCAGCACCTGCAGGTGCTTGTGTCTCCATAAATGAAATATGTAAAAAGCAAAATGTAAAAAGTTCTTGACGCCCTCTGGATTTCCTGAGCAGAAACAACAATACTGATCAGTGGCAAGATTAGCGAGAATGGTCCATAACCAGAGAATTAATTCCATGCTGGTTTCCTGACCCGTGCAATACCGTACTTGCTCTCGCCATTTTCACGTCCTCATCCTTTTCATTTTGAAAGAAAGCTCCATTCATTACCAGTAGTATAGTTAAGTTACACACACTGTATATATTGTGCCTCATTGAACAGGCTGCGAGGATTGTGGAGATTTTAACTGGAACAGCATATGATAGAGCAGCTGATGTTGCTGCTCCATCATACATTTCAGAACTGTGATATTGAGTTGCTGTGGCATGTTTGGCGGTAGCTCAGACACAGCACGGGCTTCACTCTAACCTGTGTTCCACTGCTGTGTGCACATTTCTAAAAGTCGATCACAATGGAACACTGTGAACCTGGGTTATGAGTTCATCTCCAAGAACCTCCGATTAGTCAAACACAGTAAACACTTGGCATAATAGAATATCACTGTTGTGGTAATGTGCATGCTCCTGCAGTCAGCAATCACCTGAATGTCCACGGAATGATTCAAATTAGTGCGAAGATGTGGATTGTCACATTTACAATCTGAGAACTGACATTCTGATGAAACAAGGGAATAGATCATCTCACTCAATACTGTGAGACTTATTTGTGCAGCAAGGAACTACAGATGTTGGTTTATACTGAAGATAGACACAAAAAGGTGGAGTAACCCAGTGGGTCAGGCAGCATCTCTGGAGAAAAGGAATAGGTGAAGTTTCAGGTCAGAACCCTTCTTCAGACTGGAGAAGGCTCCGACCAGTCTGAAGAAGGGTTCTGACTGCGAAACATCACCTATTACCTTTCTCCAGAGATGTGGCCCAACCCGCTGAGTTACTCCAGATTTGTGACCATCTTGAAGCTTATCTGGTTGTCTTTTAGATTTACTGCAATATCAGTCAGGTTTGATATCAGCAATAGAGTATATACTAACAAGAGGCAATTATATTCTGGGCACATGGTATCTTGTGGGTGGATGAGTCACTGTGACCCATTTTTCACTATCACAGGATATGAAAATCTGCTTCATGGTTTCAAAGATTTGAATTATTTATTTATGACCTGCTGACCTAGAAGGTCGATGTTGAGCCAGTCATGCACAGTGACCACAGTGCATCGTGGCGAAGGTCCGTCATTGTCCGTGAAGTCAGGCTAAATCTGCCATTTTGTTCTGTCAATCTGGGCTTTGGCAGTGACTGAAGTAAATATTCTGCCTCAAGTCTCAATGGACAAAGATTTTGTGCCCTTAAGAACTGAACCTTTCCATCAAACACAGGCACCATACAGGGAGTAAGAAAAATATTCTCCCAGCTTACTTACCCTTAACTTAAAATCGGAGCATCCTGCAACTTATCAGCCTGTTTTTAAACTGGGAACAGTGTGCTCAGAAATTGAAAATGATGGCTTGCCAGTTACCACCCGGTTCCTGCTGATGTCCAGCATGTCTCAGTCTTGGACTAGGTAGTATTGTTCGGTTATTGTAACGCTGCATTGGTGTACTTACTTTGAAAAAAAAAATCTGCCTGGTGCTCAGCACTGCAACTGTATAATTAATAACAAATGTAAGGGCTACTGACAGATAACACAAAGCAGATGACACAAAGCTGGGTGGCAGTGTGAGCTGCGAGGAGGATGCTATGCAGCTGCAGGGTGACTTGGATAGGTTGGGTAAGTGGGCAGATACATGGCAGACGCAATATAATGTGGATAAATGTGAGGTTATCCACAAGTGGCAAGAACAAGAAGGCAGATTATTATCTGAATAGTGTCAGATTAGGAAAAGGGGAGGTGCAATGAGACCTGGGTGTCCTTGTACATCAGTCACTGAAAGTAAGCATGCAGGTACAGCAGGCAGTGAAGAAAGCGAATGGCCTTCACAGCGAGAGGATTTGAGTATAGGAGCAAGGAGGTTCTACTGCAGTTGTACAGGTCTCTGGTGAGACCACATCTGGTGTATTCTGTGCAGTTTTGGTCCACCAGGTTAATTCCGGGATGGCGGAACTGACATATGATGAAAGAATAGATCGACTGGGCTTATATTCACTGGAATTTAGAAGGATGAGAGGGGATCTTATAGAAACATAAAATTCTTAAAGGATTGGACAGGCTAGATGCAGTAAAAATGTTCCCAATGTTGGGGGAGTCCAGAACCAGGAATCACAGTTTACGAATAAGGGGTAAGCCATTAAGGACTAAGATGAGGAAAAACTTTTTCACCCAGAGTTGTGCATCTGTGGAATTCTCTGCCACTGAAGGCAGTGGAGGCCAATTCACTGGATGTTTTCAAGAGAGATAGATATAGCTCTTCGGGCTAACAGAATCAGGGGATATGGGGAGAAAACAGGAACGGGGTACTGATTTTGGATGATCAGCCATGATCATATTGAACGGCTGAGCTGGCTTGAAGGATCAAATGGTCTACTCCTGCACCTATTTTCTATGTTTCTATGTTTCTACTGGTTACAATTTTAGATGACAGCTGGAAATTTAGTTTTGTTAAGTTTAGAGATACAGTGAGGAAACAGGCCCTTCGGTCCACCGAGTCTGCGCTGACCAACGATCCCCGTACACTAGCACTATCCTACACACTCGAGACAATTTATATTTTTACAGTAGCCAATTAACCTACAAACCTGTACATCTTGGAATGTGGGAGGAAACCAGAGCACCCAGAGAAAACCCACGTGATCATGGAGAGAATGTACAAACTCTGTACAGACACCATCCTTAATCAGGATCGAACCTGGGGTCTGGTGCTATGAGGCAACAACTCTATGCACCACTGTGCTGCCCAAATGACATTGTATTATCAGGAATGCTTACTTTCAACTGTGCAATGTAACCTACTTCCACCCCAACCCCACTCATCATGTTCTTATCCATGCCTTTTCACTAAAGGTGTGGCGAAACTTTGGACTTGTCTAGCCTGGACAAATACCAAAGCTTGATAATTTTCTGAAAAGGACACAAATTGCTGGAGTAACTCAACAGGTCAGATTGCATCTCTGGAGAACATGGATAGGCGATGTTTCTGGTTGGGACCCTTTCTCAAACTGATCAGTCTGAGAAAGTGTCCCGACCTGAGATGTCAACCATCTATGTTCTCCAGAGATGCTGCCTAACCCACTGAGTTACACCAGCATTTATGTCTTTTTTTGTAAACCAGCATCTTTTTTTCTGATAATTTTCTGAACATTTGAGGAAACAAGGGTTAGTGCAGAAAAATGTTTTGAGGTAGAATATCCATCGTGATCTTGCCAAAATGTCAAACAGGCACAAGGAACAGATGACCTTCTCCTGCTACCTTTCTTACATCTTTCACGACAGTGTCCCAACTGGATTATTTCAAGAGGTACACAAAAATGCTGCAGAAACTCAGCGGGTGCAGCAGCATCTATGGAGCGAAGGAAATAGGTAACGTTTCGGGCCGAAACCCTTCTTCAGACTGGATTATTTCAAGAGTTTGGAAGAGCCATGATGAATATTTAAGGGCCTGTCCCACTGTACGAGGTAATTCAAGAGTTCTCCCGAGTTCTCCTCTGATTCGAGCTCATGTAGTGTACGTAGCGGGTATGTAGGAGCTCGTGGATATCCCGTAGCGGCTCATACAAGTAACGGTAGGTACTCGGGAAATCCGGTAAACTCGTGACGTTTTTTCAACACTGTGAAAAATGTCCACAAGTAAAAAAATACTCGTGATTAAAAAAAATGTTATTTTTACTCGTACGAGCTCCTACGTACCCGCTACGTACATTACACAAGCTCGAATCAGGGGAGAACTCGGGAGAACTCTTGAATTACCTCGTACATAGAAACATAGAAAATAGGTGCAGGAGTAGGCCATTCGGCCCTTCGAGCCTGCACCGCCATTCAATATGATCATGGCTGATCATCCAACTCAGTATCCTGTACCTGCCTTCTCTCCATACCCCCTGATCCCTTTAGCCACAAGGGCCACATCTAACTCCCTCTTAAATATAGCCAATGAACTGGCCTCAACTACCTTCTGTGGCAGAGAGTTCCAGAAATTCACCACTCTCTGTGTGAAAAATTCTCTCATTATCTCCTAAAGGATTTCCCCTTTATCCTTAAACTGTGACCCCTTGTCCTGGACTTCCCCAACATCGGGAACAATCTTCCTGCATCTAGCCTGTCCAACCCCTTAAGAATTTTGTAAGTTTCTATAAGATCTACTCTCTATTCAATTCAATCATGGCACATGCGTTATCTCAGTACAGTGTGACAGGCCCTTCAGGACTTGCATATTTGACCAGAAAAATATGTAAAATGTGGTCAAGGTTTGCATGGAACCTACTGCAGTTGAGTATCTTGGTGTATAGGAAGGAACTGCAGATGCTGCTTCACAACAAAGGTAGACACAAAATGGTTGAGTAACTCAATGGGTCAGGCAGCATCTTCTGGAGAAAAGGAATAGGTGATGTTTTGAGTCAAGACCCTTCTTCAGACTGAAGTCTGAAAAATGGCCACAACCCGAAATGTCACCTTTTCACCAGTCATGCTGCCTGCCGCTGAGTTACTCCAGCATGTTGGTAGTATCTTGGCGTTATATGGTAATAGTTTTTTAAATACATAACCGTAGCTTGACTTCATCTTCACCCTTCAGTTTGAAAAATCATGGAAAATAGCAAGAATTGGTCATTTGGTACTGGAATTGGACCTCTCTATTCAATTCAATCATGGCACATGCGTTATCTCAGTACAAATTTCCCTCGCCATTTCCCAATACATCTGGATGTCCTTTGTATCGAGAAATTGATCTACATCCATTCAGTGCGTTGGCCTCCCCACCTTCTGTGAACTTATTTTTTTCACATTAGTCCAACATGTTTTATCTGTAGACAGTGACCTCTCATCCTCCACCCCCCACCCCTCATCCAGCAATTTCCACATTCAATCGGTCAAGCGCCACCAGAGCTTTGTACATTTTATTCATTCTCATTCTCAACCACACATTCTCAACCACTCTAGTTACAAACCAGTTGAACCAATATTTCCTCTTATCGCAATCCTGCTGTAATAATGCCAGTCACACGCACAGCATGGTACAACATGTTTATTAAAGTCTACTCACAATATACTTCAGCATGGTGTTAAAACCGCTACTCAGACTAACTGTTCGAACAGAATTCTGATAATATAAACCGTGTAGTAGGCAGAGCTTCTACTAATAGAGCACAACAATTGGTTAGTATGAAGTAACCAATCTACATCTTTCCTTGCAGAAATGAAATGCCAATAAGCAGAAACACATTAATACGTGGTGGCTAAATAATACAGTAGCGAAAACGCTAAATACGCATACAGGGCGTATAGATAGTTACACAAAATCTCCATATCTAAACGGTGGCCTACAGACCCGTCCGGCGCGCGTGCGGCATAAATCCGCATTTCCTCCTTTCATCGGGGAAGTGACCGGGGAAGTAACCGGGAACAGCACCGGAGACCCGCAGAGTGGAGGCGACGAAGATGGTGAGCAGGGCGCTGAACGCTGTGGAGAGGCCGCAGGGGGCACGGTCAGTGGTTGTTCTGCAGCAACAGGGCGCGAAGGAGCAGTCGGCCCGGCAGTAAAAGGGGACATCAAATGTGTGACCTCTGGATACGTAGCCACAGGACCTGGTTCCTTCACAGGAAGAAGGTGTTGACGGTTGCGTCTGTAAGGCCTCCGTTCGTTCTTACCAGGTAAGAGCGCGGTTCTTTGGCAGGGCTGTGAATGTGACCCAAATGGCCATAGCCCTTGTCGGTCTGAAGGCGAACAACTTGTCCACTGGAGAGAGGTTTAAGTGGTTTGCTGGACTTGTCAAAAGATCGTTTTTGTGCATCACGTTTCAGCTGGAGTTGTTTCTGGACAATGGGAGGTGAATGGACCTGTGGCTGCAACAGCTGCTGGGGTATGGGCAGGGCAGCATGGGTTTGACGAGTTACTGACTCCAGCGTTGGGCCGGAGAACCCAGTATGGGATCGCGGGCAATGATTCTTAGGTTGGGCAGGTCTGAGTAGCAAGTTGTGAACGCTCCATTCATTGTTTTGCGCTCCGGACAGCGCGGTCTGCAAGTCCGTTGGACTGTGGAAATTCAGGGCTGCTGGTGATATGTCGAAAATCCCATTGTTGAGCGAAGTTTCTGAAGTGCTGGCTGGTGAACTGGCTGCTGTTGTCGGATAGGAGATGTGCGGGGGAACCGTGCATGGAGAAGTGGCGTGAAAACCTCTGGATGAATGTGTCAGATGTGATGGTTTGGAGTCGGTCAATTTCGAACCAGCCCGAATACGAGTCGACGAGAACCAGGTAGTGTTTTCCATGCCATTTGAATATGTCGGTGGCTAATGTGGACAACGGCAGAGGAGGAACCGGGTGCGAGAGCAAAGGTTGTTTCTGTTGGTGTGGCGCTAGGCTGTTGCAGATAGCGCAGACTTTGACTTTATCTCGTATATACTTGGTCATACCAGACCAGAAAAACATGCCCTGTGCCCGTTGTAAGGTTGCCTCCACACCGGGGTGGCCACTGTGGACGGCATCGTAGTACTTGTCCCAACGAACAGCCGGGATGACTGCTTTATGACCCTTGACTCTAATCCCGTCCTGTAGCACTAGTTGGTCGCGAACTAGGTAGTGTCGGCGAATCGTGAGTGGGGTACTGTGTTGTTTATCCGGCCAGCCGCGCCGGATGACTGAAGACAGCAATTGTAGAGTCTCGTCTGCAGCAGTGTGCTCTGCCAGGCAGCTTAGGCATTCAGTGGGAACATACGATACCTCCATTACCGAGAACAGGTCCTGTTCAGAGGGCTGTTGTTTGCTGGTTTTACGTGGGGCCCTTGATAGCGTGTCAGCTATGTGCATGTCCTTGCCCTTTTTGTAGACTCTGGTGAAATCATAACGACGTAGCTGCATCATCATGCAGGCGAGCCAGAGCGAGTGGGTTTGTTTAAGATTGTGACCAATGGCTGGTGGTCTGTTTCCACAGTCACTGATTTTCAAAAATCAAATCCTTGAATTTCGTGCAGGCGAAAACCACGGCAAGTAACTGCTTTTCGATTTGGGCATAACGTTGTTCAGTTTCAGTCAGGGTGCGGGAGGCGTTTGCAACAGGCCTGTGGTCGCCATTGGTAGAGGTTTGTAGGCAAGTAGCGCCAAGTCTGTGCTGGGACGCTTCACATGTGAGCATCACTGGAAACTTTAAAGCAAAGTAGGAGAGGGTGGGAGTGCTGGCCAGTTGCAACTTGAGGATCTCAAAAGCTCAAAAGCTCTTTGTTGCTGTGAATACCAGGACCAGACAGTATCTTCGTGTGTCAGTTCCCGCAGGGGGGCAGATATATCGCTGAGGTTGGGAATTAATTTTCCCAGGTAGTTGGCCATTCCAAGGAATTTCTGTAAACTCGTAACGTCAGTAGGAACCGGCATCTCGTTGATGGAAGCAGTCTTGGATGGGTCCGGTCTGAGACCATCACTGGTGAAAACATGTCCGACATAGTTAACCTCTGTGACCCGAAATTTGCATTTCAGGGGGTTGTGCTTGAGATGAATGTCTTTAGCACAGTCTAGTACTCTTTTTAGATTGGCGTAATGTTCAGCCATGTCATGTCCGGCAACGAGAATGTCATCGACAATGATGGCGCACATTTGCTCCCTTGTGTGCTGGAAAACCTCGCTGGCAGAGTTGATGCCGAAGGGCATTCTCAGGAATTTGTAACGGCCGAAGGGGGTGCCGAACGTGGTGGACGAGTCAGGTCCAGCGGGATCTGCCAAAATGAACGGAGAACACAGATGCACTGTCTATCTGAGCAGCAACTTCCTCTACCGTTCACATTGGGTAGTGTGGGCGTTTGATCGCTGTGTTTATGTCTCTGGGGTTGATGCAGATTTGGCTTTCTTCTTTGTTTTTCTTTGTTGCAACCACCATGGTGGAAACCCAGTCAGATGGGTCAGTAATGGTAGCAATGACACCCAGGGACACCATCCACTGGAGCTCATTGTGTACTCTGTCGCACATGGCCAGCGGAATACGGTGTGGAGCTCGGACCACAGGAGGGATCAACGGCGATATTGTATTTGAGGGGCAGCTTTCCAAGCTTGTTGTCAAACTGTTCTCTGTATTGTGAGAGCAACTGCTGAGTGGAGATTTGATGGACAGCAGGCCCAAAGGACAAGAGGCCTTGATCACAGCATGCATTGATACCAAGCAGAGTTGCAGATTCCCCTCAAAAAATCAAAAACTTGAGTTTGTGAGCCTACGAGTTTACGACGCAGTTCAATTCAGTTTCTCCAAGTGGGTGCAGAACCTCATCCCCGTGGACCGTAGCGTGGCCGTATTGTTTTCAACATGTTCAGCATTACATATCCGTTTAAATTCAGATAAGGACAGGACATTGCATTTTGCTCCTGTGTCAATCTTAGCAAGAGCAATGTTGTTATTAACAATAAGGGTGACTTCACGGTCGAGTTGCTTGTTAGTGGAAGGGAGGTGGGAGTGAATATCTGAACTGTTATCTTGGCCTGCAGGGAGGAGAGCGGGCAATGGTGCGTCCAGCTCTTGGTACTCGTTATCAGTAGGTTCTTGTTTTAACAGGTGCACATTTTGTCTTGGGAAAGAACGAGTTGCACAAGAATGGCAACATTTCATGAAGTAGTTAAACTTTTTACAGTTATGGCAAATTTTTCCGTAGGCGGCACAGAATTCCAGATCTGGAGTATGGTAGTTGTTACAGTTGGGGCACCGCTCTATGGACCTTTGAGGCTGCCAGGGAGGGGAGGGTTGTGGACACCTGTTACGATAGGAGGTATCAGCAACATTAACACTATACTGCGAAAGTTACCCAGAGCTTACAGACCTTGTGTGAGAAGCAGTTATTTCAGCGATTCTACAGGCATGCTCGGCTTGATTCAGTCAATTCTGTGTTCCTGAGCAATTCATCTCGCACTTTGTTACTGAGTAAACCTCCTACGAGTTTATTGTGGATTAGTTCGTCACATAAATCTCCAAAGCGGCAGCGTGCAGCAATATGTTTTAAATCACTTTAAAAACTTTCAATCGGCTCATCTTGTTGCTGGAAGCGAGCAAAAAACCTGGTGAGTTCAATTATCGAGTTGGCTCGCAGGTCACATAGCTGTCTGAACTTAGCGAGTAAAACCGCAGGGTCGTCAATTGTTTCTGCAGGCACCGCAATCTGATTGTTGTGGTCTAAAACAGCAGCCGTGTAATTAAAACGCTCTGCATGCTTCATTGCTTCAGGGCCTACATGATTTAAGAGTACAGAAGCACGCACCTCTAGCGGATCGTTGCCATGAGCAATACGAATGTAGTGGGTGCAGTCGCACTCGAAGAGGCACCATCGTTCAGCGATGTCGCAGTCAACGATCAGAGGACTTGGACGGCAAAGCGCATTTACCATGATAGAGATAATGAGCACACAATACAGGTTGAAAAAAATAAAACCCAATAAACTTAAAAATTGAGTGGGTAGGGTCCCACTTCTGACACCATGTAATAATGCCAGTCACACGCACAACATGGTACAACATGTTTATTAAAGTCTATTCACAGTATACTTCAGCATGGTGTTAAAGCAAGCTTAACAGCTACTCAGACTGACTGTATGAACTGAATTCTGATAATATAAACTGCGTAGTAGGCGGAGCTTCTACTATTAGAGCATTATAATTGGTTAGTATGAAGTAATCAATCTACACCTGCCATCCCAGGATTCACTCTGGTGAATCTATGCTGCACTCCCTCTGTGGCAGGTATATACCTTCAGTTTAGTTTTGTTTAGAGATACACCGCAGAAAAAGGCCCTTCGGCCCAGCGAGTCCGCACCCACCAGCTATCCCTGCACACTAACACTATCCTATACACACTAGGGACAATTTACATTTATACCAAGCCAATTAACCTACAAACCTGTATATCTTTGGAGTGTGGGAGGAAACCGAAAATCTCGGAGAAAACCCATGCGATCACGGGGAGAACCTACAAAAATCCGTACAGACAGCACCTGGAGTCGGGATCAAACCGGGTCTCTGGAACTATGAGGCAGCAACTCTACCACTGCGCCTTTGTGCTGTCCAATGGGTCTTCAATGAAAACATAAATCTATTGCAAATCGCCTGACAAAAAGAGTTAAGGAAAGAGAAAGAAAGAAGAGAATGCACTGGAATGAAAATAATTATAGAAAGATTGGTACAGAATTTTTTAAAAATATATTCCCTTTAATATCTTGAATTTCAATAGCTCATCTGTACAATGTTGTAAATTGTTCTCTTTTAGCCAGATTAGTTGCCAGGTATTTTATAATACGGGGAGCCGTGTAGACCCGATCCACCCCCTGAACAACCGCGCTGCTGACCGGAACGCGACTCGCCCCATAGGCCCGACTTGCCCCACAGACCTCCAAGGAGACTGCGGATAACCGGGGAAGCCTGCCTGGGCCAAAGGAGTCTCAGCGGAGGCGACGATGGGAACCTCAGTGGCGGCAATGGGTGCCTCGGTGGTAACGGGATCTTCAGCGGTCAACGGTCGATGAGCGTGAGGGGGGGAGGGGCAGACAATGGGCACCCGATGTGAGGGACCGTCACGAGGGACAGTGAGAGAACAAAGGGGAGACCCGGTGTGGGGGGGGGGAGGGGGGCACTCTGCCCAGGGGATAAGTCTGTGTTTGTTTGCTTGTTCATTTGTTCCGGTGAAGGCGCTGTGCACACGGCAGCCAGACAGCAGGCGCTTGTCTTTTTCTTTTGTTTCCACTTTTAATTTCAATTTTTTGGGGGTACCTTGTGTATTGTGACTGTTGGCAGACCAATTTCCATCCAGGGATGAATACATTTTTTATCGTATCGTATTGTAGGAAATAGTTATGCTCTTACTTGCAAGATCCAACCTGCAATGCACTTAAAATACCATTTATGTGTATATGTTTCCAATTTACTACATCATATTTTTGGACCAATAACCTATGATAAACATTGGGAATATTGGGAAACCCTTGCAGGTCAGGAGCATCTTTTATTTAAGATTTGCATACAGCTTGTGCAAACCAAACGGTAGAATAATGTAAAGCAGCCAGCAATTTATAGAAGTTCACAGCCCATGAACCACTGAACATATTGAGCGAGACGCATATTAAAAGTGGTTTGCCTCGTTAACTTAATTTTCCAGCAAGACCCCAACAAATCTGACTTGATCCACACCTGCTGTGAATACTGTATACTTATAAAATGATTAGATTATAGTCGCAAGTCTTTTCAATTTATTTGGGTTCCCTGTGAAGCAATATTTTATGCCAGGTCTGACTAGACTGTGTCCCACATGATGCCGACCCAGTCTAATGCAAAGGATCAGTCTCATTGTCTGCCTCCAGCTTTGCTGGCTGAATGATCCGTGAGTGAACTTTAATAGTTTCTAAATCTCTCTGACATGCAGGAACATTTTAAAGCTATTACAATCGAAATGTGTAATTCATAGAAAAAAAATTAAAAAGAGCTTATTTAAAAATAACTAATAAATACACAAGAAGATAGACACAAAAAGCTGGAGCAATTCAGTTGGTCAGGCAGCATCTCTGGAGAAAAGGAATAGGTGATGTTTTGGGTAGAGACTCTTCTTCAGACTAGGAATAAATGCTTGGACTAATAAACACAAAATAATGTAAAATATATATATTTTTTTAATTTACTTTTCCCTTTGCCTCCTAACCCCTAAACCTTGAGTTTGCATTGCTAGGCATGTTCATGTCCCATGAATGAAACCAATTCAACTAAACAATAGCAGCAGCAGCTCATCAAATTCTTTGCCCACTCTATCGTGTTTATCCACAAAAGAACATCAAGTGCTGGAGTGACTTAGCAGGTCAGACAGCATGTTGGGCCTCGTGGTTGGAGGAAGGAATTGCAGGCTGCGGCCCGTAGAGTGAAGCTGCCGAGCTCAGCCCATGCTCATCCCCTGAGCACCTGAGAACCGGAGAAGAGGATGGATGGAGGGAGCCGGTGTTGGCAGATGCAAGAGTAAGGGCTGATAAGAGAGTTATCTACTATGTCCCCCAAGGTCGTCTGTCGGAGGTGCCGCTGAGGCACAAGGGCAGAAGGTGGCTGAGCAAGCAGAGGAACGATGGTTCACTGGATGATCCGGACCGGGCCAATGGCTGGAGGCCCTGCTGCAGCCTAGTGCTCGCCTGGATCAGGTGCCGCCCTAGAAGAATGAGCGCGGGTACCGGACTGGACGGAAAATGGTGCCAAAACCTGGCGACTCTAGCATGTGGTCTCAGTGGACTATTTCTATACATTCTGTACTAATTAGAGATTGTGCTAAGGAATGGCAATACCTTACTGAGCTGTGGCCCCATAGCAGAAGCGTCCATGTCACGGGGCTGGAAACTGGAAGTATCCTGAGCTAATTCTGCTACCACCATCATCTATTGCGACAAGTGATGGCTTCCATTGATTGTCGCCGGAAGTTTGTGTCCTTTTCAGGACGGACGATGACAGCAAGGCCAACATTTGTAACAAGATGGACACGAAAAGAAGACTGAGCTGTGCACAAAAACTGATTTCACTCTGCGTCTGTACGTGATAATAAAGAACCATTGAACCATTGAACTATTGAAATCAATGGTCTAACCTTGTGCAGATTCCATGGGGGCAATTCTCCTGTGGTCAAATCTGATGGAATTTGACATTGTAATAATCCAGGGCTTACTATTAATTAAATGGTTAACCACTTGTCTACCGATTTAGAACCACTGGCATGCGGCAATGAAATCTAGCCAATTATATGGTGTCACTCCCATCAAATTAATATTGACTACAGAAAGGACAAATAGTTATAATAATTGTATTTTTTAATATTTTACCATCCGTTCCTTTGCAGCAAACATATGCTTTAAAATTACTTGATTTCCTGCCGGGTTGAACAATACTTCATGATCTCACCTCCAGTTGGGTGATCTCAAAGCATATGGTGAAATGGATAAACTGAGTCACACTTGTAAAATTAATTAACTTCAGAAACAAAGTGAACAGATGCCAAAATCACTTCTCGCGCATCTCCACATCTAAAAGTCCAGAAGAGAAATATACATTTTTTTTCATGTTTCAGAGATCAATTCTATATGGCTACTTATTTTACATTTCTAGAATAATCATGAAAAGATACACATGTGACACTATAAATAACTGCAGTTATCATGAGTGACTTTAATCTATATATAGATTGGGCCAACCAAATTGGTAGCAGCGCTGAGGAGGAGGATTTGCTGGAATGTATACGGGATGTTTTTTTAAACAAATATGTAGAAGAACCGTTTCGAGGACAGGCCATCCATGACTGGGTATTGTGTAATGAGGAAGGATTAGTTAGCGATCTTGTTCTGCAAAGCCACTTGGGCTACAGTGACCACAATATGGTGGAATTCTGCATTAGGATGGAGTGACGGTTAATTCAGAGACTAGTGTCCTGAACTTGAATAAAGGAGATTTTGAAGGTATGAGTTGGGAATTGGCTAGGATAGACTGGCAAATGATACTTAAAGTGATGACGGTGGAGATGCAATGGCAAAGATTTAAAGACCGCATGGATGAACTCCAAAAATTGCTCATCCCTGTCAGGCGAAAAAATATAACGACGAAGATGGCTCAACCTTGGCTAATGAGGGAAATCAATTATAGTGTTAAATCCAAGGAAGAGGCATATAAATTGACCAGAGGATGCAGCAAACCGGAGGACTGGGAGAAATTTAGAACTCAACAGAGGAGGACAAAGGGGTTAATTAAGAGGAGGAAAAAGAGCACGAAAGAAAGCTTGCGGGGAATATAAAAACTGACTGTAAAAGTTTCTATAGGTATGTAAAAAGGAAGAGATTAGTGAAGCCAAATGTAGGTCCCTTTCAATCAGAGACAGGTGAATTTATAATGGGAAACAAGGAAATGGCAGAACTGTTGAGCTAGTACTTTGGTTCTATCTTCACTAAGGAAGACACAAACAATCTCCCTGATATAATAGGGGACCAAGGATCTAGTGGGAGGGAGGAACTGAAGGGAATCCACATTAGTTGGAAAATGGTGTTAGGTAAACTGTTGGGACTGAAGGCAGATAAATCCCCAGGGCCTGATGGTCTGCATCCCAGAGTACTAAAGGAGGTTGCCCTAGAAACCATGGAAGCATTGGTGATCATTTTCCAATGTTCTCTCGACTCTGGATCAGTTCCTGTGGACTGGAGAGTAGCCAAAGTAACTGCACTTGTTAAGAAAAGAGGGAGAGAGAAAATGGGGAATTATAGACCAGTTAGCCTTACATCGGTTGTGGGGAAGCTGCTGGAGTTGATTATTCAAGATGTTATAGCAGCGCATTTGGAAAGCGGTGACAGGATCGGTCAAAGTCGGCATGGATTTATGAAGGGGAAATTATGCTTGACTAATCTTCTCGAATTATTTGCAGATGTAACAAGTAGAATGGATAAGGGAGAGCCAGTGGATGTGGTGTATCTGGACTTTCAAAAAGCCTTTGACAAGGTCTCACACAAGCGATTAGTGAGCAAAATTAGAGCACATGGTATTGGGGGTAGTGTATCGACATGGATAGAGAACTGGTTGGCAGACAGGAAGCAAAGAGTAGGAATTAACGGGTCCTTTTCAGAATGGCAGGCAGTGACTAGTGGGGTGCTGCAGGGTTCAGTCCAGTTATTTGCAGATGACACAAAGCTGGTCGGCAGTGTAATGCTATGAGGCTGCAGGGTGACTTAGATGAGTGAGTGGGCACGGTGAGTGGGCAGATTAATGGCAGATGCAGTATAATGTGGATAAATGTGAGGTTATCCACTTTGGTGGCAAGAACAGGAAGGCAGATTATTATCTGAATGTGTCAGATTAAGAAAAGGGGAGGTGCACAAGACCTGGGTGTGCTTGTACATCAGTCACTGAAAGTAAGCATGCAGGTTCAGCAGGCAGTGAAGAAAGCTAATGGCATGTTGGCCTTCATTGCGAGAGGATTTGAGTTTAGGAGCAAGGAGGTCCTACTGCAGTTGTACAGGGTCTTGGTGAGACCACACCTGGAGTATTGTATGCAATTTTGGTCTCCTAAGTTGAGGAAGGACATTATTGCTATTGAGGGAGTGCACCAGGTTAATTCCCGGGATGGCGGGACTGGCATATAATGAAAGAATGGGTCGACTGAGCTTGTATTCACTGGAATTTAGAAGGATGAGAGGGCATCTTATAGAGACATATAAAATTCTTAAAGGATTGGACAGGCTAGATGCAGGAAAAATTTTCCCGATGTTGGGGGAGTCCAGAACCAGGGATCACAGTTTAAGAATAAGGGGTAGGCCATTTAGAACTGAGATGAGGAAAAGCTTCTTCACCCAGGGATTGTGAATCTGGAATTCTCTGCCACAGAAGGCAATGGAGGACAATTCACTGGATGAGTTAGATTTAGCTCCTAGGGCTAAAGGAATCAAGGGCTATGGGGGAAAAGCAGGAACGGGGTACTGATTTTAGATGATCAGCCATGACCATATTGGCTCGAAGGGCCAAATGGCCTACTCCTGCACCTATTTTTTCTATGTTTCTATGTTTTCCAAGAATTTAAAACCTCAATTTTGTTTTGTTCAGAAGGTGATTAATTTCTGTCTGTCCTCCAGACTTGTAAAAATAATTAATTTACTTTAGATGCCTGGATAAAGTGACTAGGGAAAGACAGCGTTTTTAAAGACTCGCTGCAGGCATGCTGTCTATCGGTTCTAATCTGTTACTCTTGTTCCATTGGAGATTATTATATATTATCTAGCCAGGAATCACCATAGATGCTGCTGCACCCGCTGAGTTTCTCCAGCATTTTTGTGTATCATCAGTCAGGCTGCAGGTAGGCTCTCCAAAACCTGTCTGGACACCTCTGCCTTACTTTAGTCATTCAATTTTTTCTTATTCTTTGTTGGAATGTGGACATCATCAGCAAGGTGAGCATTTATTGCTCATCCCAATGTATCTTTGAGAAAGTGGCCGTAAATTATCTTCTTAACTTCTTAACTTAACTAAATTCTCTTTTTGGTAACTTCAATGATAAAGGTGCTCCCAAACTGGGAGGTGCTCATCAACTTTAATCCTACAACGACGAAAAAACAGTGATGGCCGAGTCATGATTATGCACAAGCCCTGATGCCCTTGTCCTCCTGGGCAATAAATCTGGGAAGAGATACCAAAACAGTATCATTAATCTTCAACTGCATTAATCAGATCTCACCCCATTCCCATATTCCACGTCTTCACTATTTCACCTTCTGCTGCTTTTGTAAATCTTCCTTCAGATGCCCTTGCTTTTCTCAAATCTCATTACTCTTGCATCTTACCCCAAGGAAACCTCCTAGTTCTTCCTCAAGTTAATTATCAAAAACTCAAATCCTTTGGGATTGTGTGGAATGAGCTTCCAGTGGAAGTGGTGGAGGCAGGTTCGATTTTATCATTTAAAAATAGATTGGATGGGTATGTGGACGAGAAAGGAATGGAGGGTTATGGTCTGAGTGCAGGTAGATGGGACTAGGGGAGAAAAAGTGTTCAGCATGGACTTGCAGGGCCGAGATGGCCTGTTTCCATGCTGTAATTGTTATATGGTTATATGGTTTTCTCCTCTAAAAGCCTCTCTTATGTCTGACCTGCTGAGTTGATTCATGTATCTGCAATTAGTGATCTAATTTTTTACCCCCTAATTAACTATTTCACAGCGCTACCCTTTCCTCGATGCGTTCTAACTTTAGATCCTTAAAATCAAGTTACAAACTCAGACATAGATTTGGAAATTATTCTCAGTCAATTCATCTCTTACCTCTTGAGGCTGACAGATTAAGCATCTTCTCCCCGATGAACTGGCACTCAAACTCATTCATAGAGTCCGTCCACCTTTCTATTTCTCTTCATTTGGATTCTCAAAATCCTCCTCTTTAGTCACCTGCCTCTACACTAATAATGGCTTGGTGTTTATTTCTTAAATTATTAAAATCATTGAAGGTTCTGTTGTTTACCTTTAGGCAAACAGAACAACTAATCTGACTGCGTACTCTCAAGATGAAGTACCATTATTAAAAATACTGGGAAAAGAATCAAGAATTAACTTCAATATATTTCTCTTGAGTTTAGAAACACTAGTTACTAATGAATACTCCTGACATTGCAAAGAAAATCTGCAATATGCAGTTTTGTGTCTTAGTTGCTGATTTTGGAAACATAATATGTTCAATGACTGTTCCGAGCTTTATTCTTATTCCCCCAATGTACAATCAAAGTAATAAATCAAAAATAATTATAAATTATGATAAAGGCTTTCCATGAATATAGATTTGAATGAAACTATGGGAATTAAGCAAAATTAAAATCAATACACTTTTATGGAATCAATCTTTTAACGCCAATTTGATTTAAGGATCAGCAAACAATCAACTCAACTTCTTCCTATATATTTTTCAGAGAAAGTTCTTAAATTGGAAATAATTACAATGCAATATATATTTCATGTAAATACTATGGAAAAATCTGTTGAAGCTGTTTACAGCTGCTATAATGCCCGATGAATTATACACAAGTGTACAATATAATAAACAAAAAATACACGTTGGGAGGTTATGTTGCAGATATATGCAGTTGGAAAGGTCTCATTTACAGTATTGTGTTCAGCTGTGGCACCATGTTATTGGAAAGATGTTGTTAAGTTGGAAAGAGTGCAGAGAAGATTTACAAGGATGTCTTGAGGGTCTGAGCTATAGGGGGAGGTTGAGTTGGCTGCGACAGTATTCTCTGGAGTGCAGGAGGATGAGGGGGGATCTTATAGAGGTGTATATAATCATAAGAGGAATACATCAGGTAGATGTACAGAATCTCTTGCCCAGAGTAAGGGAACCAGATTCCAGAGGATATAGGTTTGAGGTGAAGCGGAAAAGATTTAATAGGAATCTGAGAAGTAACTTTTTCATGCAAAGGGTGGTGGGTGTATGGAACGAGCTGACGGAGGAGTTACAATAGTTGAGGCAGGGACTATCACAATGTTTAAGAAGCAATTAGACAGGTACATGGATAGGACAGGTTTGGAGGGATATGGGCCAAATACAGGCAAGTGGGACTAGTGTAGATGGGACATGTTGGTCGGTGTAGGCAAGTTGGGCTGAAGGGCCTGTTTCCACATAGTATGACTCTATGGCTGAATAATTTTATAATACTCTTAATTGATAGCAAAATAGTCATTAAATATTGTAATCCCAATAAACCTTGTCTTGTGTTTCCAGAAGTGATTTTATCTTTCCTTCCCAAATTCATATTGCCCCTCATTTGGATTCTCATTTGCAAAACATATATAGTCATGACAATCTTGTTCTCCTGGGGTTTCCACTTGTTTTCTTATTTTACAGGATTTTTGGGGTGGCACAGAAGCATAGGCAGCAGAGCTGCTGCTTTACTGCTCAAAGAACCTGCATTCTATTCTGACTCCAGTTTTTTTTGTGTGAAGCTTGCACATCCTCATTCTGATCCATGTTGGCTTCCTTTAGATGCTCAGGTTTCTTGCCGCTATCCAAATCTATGCAAATTGGTAGGTTGATTGACTATTGCAAACTGTACATATTGTGTAAATGAGTGATAAAATCTGAGGTCAATGATGAGAATGTAGGAATAAAATCTGAGGTCAATGATGAGAATGTAGGAATAAAATCTGAGGTCAATGATGAGAATGTAGGAATAATATAATGTGTAGGAAGGAACTGCAGATGCTGGTTTAAACCAAAGAGCAGAAAGCCGAATTAACTCAGCAGGACAGGCAGCATCTCTGGAGAGAAGGAATGGGTGATGTTTTGGGTCGAGACCGTTGTTCAGACTGACGAAGGTCTGCCTTCAGTCTTCAGTCCTTTTTCAGTGTGAAGAAGGGTCTCGACCTGAAACATCACCTATTCCTTCTCTCCAGAGATGCTGCTGAGTTACTTCAGCTTTTTGTGCCTATCTTCGAGAATAAAATGGGATTATCATAAATGGGCTCTACTAAATGTCTTTCCCCTCACTCCCACAATCAGTCTGACGAAGGGTCCCAACCCAGAATGTTCTAGAGGGATGCTGCCTGACTCGCTGAATTACTCATGTTTGGTGGGCTTCATCGGCTGGGTGAATCAAATGGCCCATTTCCACATTGTATACATCACTCAGCCCCACACTCACCACTATCTCTCAAACCCTAGCCATCACCACCGGCACAACTTCCTCCAATGACAAGCGTGCAGCGGGAATATCCCGGCAAGCAACTGCCAGGCCCACCAGCAGACCCGGCTTGTGTCAGCCATGAACAGAGGACCAAGGATCCACCTGGAAGGCCTGGCTCGTCTGCGTGGACAGAGGGCCCATGCCGCACACTGGAGACCCACCCTGAAGGCCCGGTTCACCCACCTAGACTGGAAAGAGTTAGACGGAGAGCAAAACCGACTGCGGGAGGGAGTGCATTACCTCGATGGTGGAGTGGACTACTGAGGACCATGCAACAGGCTTGGGCTCGGCTGGACCTACAGCGGTGGAGCAGAGACGGAGCACACCACAGTTACACTTGGCCAGGCAACCATGTAATGGTGCCAGGACAACGGGCCTTCATGGTTAGGTCAAGAACCCTGCACTTACAACAACTGGGACTTGAAAATGGTTCTACAACTGGCGACTCTGTATACTTTCTCAGTGTATTACTGCTATGCACTAATATTGTATCTGTGATGCTTACCTAAAAAATATCTAAGTGCCTATGTACTTTGTTTACAAAAAAAGAATTTTGCTGTACTTCCGTACATGTGACACATAAAGTACCATTGAACCATTGAAGTTTGAAATCTTACAAAATCAAACTTTGAGATGATGACAATTTACAATGAGCACTGTTTTTGGTCACATTAAGGACTTTTTTTTTACTATCAAACTTATTGAATTTTTGTTTATTATATATTCAATAGATAATAGACAATAGGTGCAGGAGTAGGCCATTTGGCCCTTCAAGCCAGCATCGCCATTCAATATGATCATGGCTGATCATCTCTGTGTATGTGGTGGGAGATTGCAACCTTCACGTGGTCCGCCTTGTTTCAACGAATGCAATCAACCTGGCGTGCACAATCATATAAGATCAAATAGAACAAGTTGTCCTACAACTTTAGGCTGTGCACGCCATATGCAAGAAGAAGAAGATCTCTGTGTATTTTGCATTACAGGCCTGTTATACTACTGCAAATAGTCGGTACATATGGCAATTAAACACTCTTGATCTTCTTGACTCTTAGCTATTACAAAATTGTATACAATCTATGAGAAATAAATATCTGTGGTGGTAATGGTGAAAATTGCTTGATATTCTGCATTTTGACAGTGTTAACATATCTTTGAATCTAATCCTTTGCTGTGCTAAGCACAGTTGCATACCTATGCTGATATGTTCATTTTTGCTGAGGGTAAAGTTAATAGGTTTGTACAGGCAGCTACAGATTTAAAATGCAGAAATGGTGAGCTGCACTCTGATTAAAAAAACACTTTGTAAATTCCCTCATGACATTCGATGATAAGCAAACTTACTTGCCTGGAAAATAGATTTTAGACCTACTTAATGCTCTAAGTGTGTGATGCATAAGTGCCAAGTCTGAAGTCATGACAAAACTGTGAATTTGGGATATCCTTGCTTTAAAAAAAACATTATTGTGACTGGTCTGCATAGAGATATAGAGTCACACAACATGAAAGAGCATTAAACCTTGACCAGTGCCAGGCTTGGAGCAATCGCATCAGCAGGGGTATAGGATAAAACAGCAGGGAGGGTATGGTGCAACTTATTAAATCATTGATTCAGCCACTTCAAATGCAGTTGCTTTTGACACACTCTAGGAAAGTCAAGTTGCCTGGAATGGAATGTAAGTCATGAGAAACTATATGGGCTTGACTTGCTTTCTATGGTGTAGAAGAGGCAGAGGTGGGACCTTTTAGAGGTACACAAAATGATGGTGGATATAGCCAGAATAGTTGGTAGGAAATCTTTCTGCATAGTAGACCTGTGCAAAAGTGGAGAGAATAGGTTTAAAGTGTTAGAAGGAACTGCACATGCTGGTTTAAACCAAAGACAAAAAGCTGGAGTAACTCAGTGGGACAGGCAGCATCTCTGGAGAGAAGGAATGGGTAACGTTTCGAGTCGAGACCCTTTTACAGGTTTAAGGTGGTAGGTTAGGAGGGAAAATGAGGAGCAAATTCTTTCATCTCGAGACTCTTTGGAATCTGGAACTCTCTGCCTGAGGTTGGGTGGAGGCAGGAACTCTACAACATTTAAGAAGTATCTCAACAAACATTTGAATTATCCAAATTTAGGCTGTAGATAAAATTATGTTTAATACAGATGGTTATTCCATGGTTAGCATTGACTCTCTCTTGAATACTCTCTTGAACTTCTATAGGTGTACAGTAGAGAGCATATTGATAGGTAGCATCATGGCCTGGTTCAGTAATTTGAATGCCCAGAAATGAAGGAGATTACAAAAAGTGGTGAACACTACCCATCATGGGTACTGACCTCCCGACCATCGAATGGATCGCTGCCTCAAAAAGGCAAACAGCTTCATCAGAGACCGACAGCATCCTGGCCACACTCTCATTTCACTCCTGCCATCGGGAAGAAGGCATAGGTGCCTGACAAATGTAACGTCCAGGTTCAGGAGCAGCTCCTTCCCAACAACCATCAGGCTATTGAACATTACGACCTCCAAATAAGCTCTAAACTATGAAACACCTTGATGCACTAGAACTTAGGTCGTTGTTACTAAGAACGTTGGTAATAAGAACTTTTGAAACTTTGTCGGTGCCAGAAACATGGTGACTCTTTGCCTACTGCCTAGATGAAGTCTGCAGTATGTTTTTACTGGATTTTATGCAAAAACAAAGAATTTCACTGTATCTACATACATGTGACAATGAAGTATCATTAAATCTTTGTTTTTATCTTTGCATTATAATGTTCGCTTGTTTATTGTGGTTTTACTGAGAGAATCAGAATCAGAATCAGAATCAAAATCACACTTTATTTGCCAAGTATGTCTTGCAACATATGAGGAATTTCATTGGCCAGGTCAGTCATACAATTAAAAGCAACAGATCACTCAAAGCCACATTTTAACATGAACATCCACCACAGTGACTCCTACACATTCCTCACTGTGATGGAAGGCGAAATAAAGTTCAAGTCCTTTCCCTTAGTTCTTCCTCGGTCGTGGGCCTCGAGCCCCTGTTGACGGGACGATCTTGACTCCCCTAGCCGGCGGCATTTCAGGCCCTCCGTGTCAAGGCGATCCGCTCCTGCATCGGATGGATGTCAGCTCCCCCGCGCTGGACGATCGAACCTCGCGTCGGGGCTGGTCGAACCTTCTGCGGCGTTGGAGCTCCTACCTAGCTTCTCCCGAAGACTGCGAGCTCTTGATGGTAAAGTCTGCGGTGGTCGCAATCCCAGGCAAGGGATCAGCTCCGATGTTAAGTCCGCGCCCCGCAGTGGGGCTCTCGACAGTCCGAGGAGGCCTCCAGCTCCATCAATGGAAGGCCGCAGAGCACGGAGAATGTGTTCCGAAAATTAATCACATCTCCGGGAAGGTAGGAACTTGAAAAAAAAGTTTCCCCCGATCCCCTCCCCCCTCCCCCACATAAAACAAACCAAAGAACATTCAAACTTTTAACACACTAAAAAATAACAAAAAGAATGGAAAAACGACAGACTGCCGGCGCCCCCGGTTGGTCTATGCCTCTCACGATATGATGATATATGCAAAAAATATATACCCTGTATTTAAATGAGAAAGAATTTCATTGTTCTGTTTTAGGACATATGACAATAAAACAGTCTTGATTCTTAACATAGTGGGTATTTTTCTCTACTTTGTGACTCCTCGAGTCTGTGTCATTTACGATAGTGGGGTGGCAGTGGGTAATAATGCATGGAGTCCCAGGGAAGGCTCCTTGCCCACTCCCTGATGAATGGAGATGGCTAATCGCACCAAGACTGTGGATGATACTGAACCCCAGAGAATGGCAGGAGTTGGTGGGATCACTACTCATCTGAAGTGTAATTAGCAGTTCAAAGATCTTCAACTTTCCAGAAGGCAGCTAACAATTCTCTTTTACTTACCGGGTATATTTTTTTGCATATAAAATCGTATCGTGAGAGGACACTTTAATTCACGGACACCATTTAGTGCAATTGGTCCAATTTCCTAATGTGCAGGACTTCAAAAATGAAAACAGGCACAAAACATTTAAAAGTGTAATTTGCGCATTAAAATGGTGCAAATGTGTTTGGTATCTTGTAATTGTATTTTAGATTAGTTTTGAGAACATGGATGGGTGACATTTCAGTTCGGGACCCTCCTTCAGACTGATTGTAAGGGTGGGAAGGAAGAAAGCTGGAAGAGAGAGGGGCTGGATATTTGATAGACAGATGGTGGACAAAGGCCGGAGATTAAATGACACAAGGTGTGAGACAAAAGGATTGAAGAGTTGCAAACTGTGAAGCCAGAGGAAGGTATGTAGGTGGAAGGGGAGGGGGGAAGGGAGGAATAGGTGCAACTCCCAGTGGGGCATAGTGGAGCGAGGGGGAGGAGAAAATAGTGGAGTGGGGTTTGAGTGAATAAGGAAGGGGAGGGGGAGAGGGGGGTTGCAGTTACCAAGAATTGGAGAATTCAATGTTCATACCATCAGGTTGCAAGCGGAATATGAGGTGCTGTTCATCCAGTTAGTGTGTGACCCTGGCAATGGAGGCGGCCCAGGACTGAAAGCTCGGTATGGGAATGGGAAGTGGAGTTAAGCTGGTTAGCAACCAGGAGATCCTGCAGGCCATGGTAGACCGAGTGCAATTGTTCAGCAAAACGGTCGCCTGGTCTATGCTTGGTGTCACTAATGTAAAGGAGGCCACAATGGAACACTGGATGCAGTAGATGAGATTACAGGAGGTGTGCACCTCCTCAAATTCTGCCTGCCAGGCATTGACCTGCCCTTCCTCTCTTTCAACTTTCTTCCCCACCCCCTCCCTCCACCCACTACAATCAGTCTAAAGAAAGGTCCCCACTGTATCTCTAATCTAAATAACGTAATCCAGAGATGCGGCCTTACCCCGCTGAATTACTCCAGCACTTTGTGTCTTTTATATGTAAAACAGCATCTGCAGTTCCTTGTATCTACATCTAGGTTTTCACTGTACCTTGCTGCACGTAACAATAATAAACTAATGCCTATACCAACCACACAACATTACTCAAAATATGGGCACCTTATATTAGCAATGTTACAAAATTTTGAGATTTTAAAAATCAAGTCTGCAATTTATCCCATCAGATAAAGCATAAAAAGAAGTTCAATTTGACACCTAATTCACTTTCATATCTTCAGTATTAAAAACGTTATGGCCATTTTCATACTGAAATTAGCATCTTGTTCCCTATTGCTTTTCCATTGACTTAACTCAAAAGCTGTGATCGAGGACAGTCAAAAGCCCATAACTTGCTTAAAAATTAAGAGAACTGAATGAAATTTTCAGTTACTATAGATTGAAGCATTCTGAAACAAATATGAAACAATCTTACTTGGATGACATGAAATTAAAGCATATAATTAGTTAGTTACCTAATTGTAGCTAATTACAAAATTCAATTACTAGATCTAAACATCTATCAATTTCTTAAGAATAGATTAACATTTTTAAATAGCCTAAGTATCCAAATAACATTCACACAAGAATTCACAATATAACATAATTTTTTTATCTCGTTGTCATGGATTTACAGGCCAAATGGAAGAAATTGAATGTTTAATACCTGTAAATTAATGGGAATTTATATGATCCTGCGAGTGGGGTTTTCTGGAACGCGATCATTTGGAACGTTCATTTGCGGTGAATTTAACCCCGTATTGGCATGAAAAATACTGCCGTTAATTCGGGGAATAAAATCACCGTGTCGCATGACAAAATGTGAATTAAAGGCTTCTTAAGAAGCACTTTTATACATTTAAAGAAAGCACTTTCGTTTACCTGTCCATTGTGTGAAATCCGTCCCCGTTATCGGCGTTGACGCTTCAGGAGCTGCTTTTAAAATGACTGTAGCGCTGACATTGACGATTTAATAAAAATAAAAAATTCACAAAACGCCAGTAGGAACGATTTTGTCAGCCAAGGTTTGTACTCAAACAAAATATTTCCAGGACAAGGGAGGAGAAACCCGCGTTTTAACCCCGCCCCCCCCTTAAAGGCGCCAAAATCGCGCACACGGCCAGTGGCAGAATTACAGCGCGACTGAAGGTAAGTTTTGTAACATACCTACTTATATATTTTGAGTGGCTTTGTAGTTTCAATTGTTCGGCAGCTTGAAGTTCTGGCAAAGGATCATTGACCTGAGAAATTAACTCTGCTTCTCCTTTCACTGTAGTCGCTGGTTCACTGAGTACTTCCAGTTCTTTCTGTTTCATTTCAGATTTCCAGGATCAGCAATTGTTTTGCTGTTTCATTGCATGCACATGAATTTGTTTTTGGTTGTTCAAAAATGTTCAATAAAGTGATATATAATGAATTTCACCTTCAAAAGTCAGTTCATTAATTGAGTTTGATCCCGACTATGGGTGCTGTCAGTATGGAGTTTGCACGTTCTCCCCATGACCTGTGTGGGTTTTCTCTGGGTGCTCCGGTTTCCTCTCACACTCCAAAGAGATACAGGTTTCTAGATTAATTGGCTTTGGTAAAAATTGTAAATTGTCCCATACATAGGATAGTGTTAGTGGGTGGTTGGCACGGACTCGATGGACTGAATGGGCTATTCCGCACTGTATCTCTAATCTAAATAACGTTTTACATAATCTTATATGAAGATGCCAAGGACAAGTGTGAATGCCTGCTTTAAAGTAATTTACGATTAAATGTGTGTGGCTGGAATAATACCTTTTACGAATGGAATTATTTCTGTGGAATATATTCTAAATTTGGACCTTGGCACCTAATCTGTAACTGTGTTCATGGCAAAATTTCCAAACTTGTTCAGATGTCAAAGTGGCAAACAAAAAAAGTCATACTGTAGGTCTCTGATTCCAAACTCGTTTACAACTCTATTGCAGATTGTGTGGTCACCACACACTCATGTAAGAAAAAATGGATATAACTATCTAAGAAAGTAAGAACAAAAGAGCACTTGAAAAAAATGTCATGACACTAAACCCAATTTTACTGGAGATCTTTCATGAAGCCATGGAGAGAAATAAATTCAAATTTGGAGATGTATCAATTTGCAATGCATACTAAGCATCTGCCGGGATCAAAAGATTATAAAACTTTACACAGTCATAGTACCATGATGTTCAGTAGGTGGTGTTGAGGGCCATTAATACACTGTGTCATGTGAGAGAGGTTTACTTTTGCCAAATCTAATGTTGAATTTGGAATTGCAACACTAGAGAAACGCACCATGCAAAAATGCACCATACAGAAATGCACCATCGCAATAATGCAAAACAGGAGCAGAGAAATGCTTTGAAGAAGTTAAAATATCCAATAAATATTTTTCTCTCCATTCTCCAATAAATTGCCCTTCTAATTGCCAGCGCTATGCTTAGGCAGCAGCCTGCTTCAATAAAATGAAAATATAAGAGTTTTGCAATTTTTGTAAAGATTCCATTTTTAATTAGTTCAAAGATTGATCAAAACCATATTACACACCTTATAGTGGCTGAGTAAATCAATACAATATTGATAATGCATTCACAGTATTACAACTCAACATGAGAACAGTGTGATGAAGAATCATTTGCTTATTATCAGAACAGTTTAACAAAAACTTAACTGGTCACTAATAGACTTACTTGCATTAATAGACTTACTTGCATTAATTAAATATCTATTGTGATAAATAACTGTAACTAATAATTCTGATTAATAATTTGTCAGTTGAGCATCACATAATTAGTCATTAAATGTGACACAGTTTAAAAAAAATCATTCTTGGAGTAATGTTTGACACTGGAGTGTCACTTCATTTCCTCTTGTTCACATCTGTTGAATGCTGACAAAATCCATTATTTATAAATTATGCTCTTATAGAATTATCAAGTTGGTTTCTAATCTTAATATTCAATGTAATTACACAAGCCACTGGTAAAAATAAGTATTGTGATACATCACAATTTTGCCAAGGTAATGACGTGTTGTATCGCAATACCTCAATAGACATATGAAATGCCATAAAGCCTGACTGAATTTAAAAAAAGCTCTGTAAAGTTCATAATCTATTTGTAGTTTTTAATAGATAGCACCTCAATATGTGTCTGACAGTTGAAATGATAATTTGCATTTTGGTCATTGCTTTACAACGGGAGGAGAATATTAAGGTCAGTTGATGAACAACTGCAAATAAGACAATTATGAGGTTGCAGGGGAGATCTAATTAATGTCAGACAGGCAATTCACGCCATTTCATTACATGCTGAACTTTGGATTCTTTTGCAATACTCTCTCAGAGTGCTAATTTAACACTGGTCGGTGTGATGACAATCCATTTTTATTATCTGCATCGAGCTGATAATTAAAGGAGCTAATCCTGTTCTTCAGAAGCATAGACGTGCATTATGAAAATCTACTAATGGGACATTTGAGGTACTTGAATTGCATTGCTGTCCGAAGTGCCTCAGCATTTTAAAATTAATTTAATGTTTAATAAATTTGAATCCAATCACTACATTGTCATGTGAATTTAAGGCCTTTGGAACGGCGGGGTGACATTTGAAATGACGCTGTCATTTAATGACTCTCAATACAGGAATGAATTACTTTGGCTCATCACTCATCATCAGACCCTTCCTTTGTAGTCACCGGGAGCCACGCACACCTCCAGCTCAAGGTCACAGGCTGCTCATCCAGTCAGGCACCCAGAGACATTTCCCTACTTCTAGCTTGAATTATTATTTTTTCTTTAAAGATAGAACCAATTTAATACATATAAGTGGAAAATTGTGTTCCTATGCACTTATGTGCACCAAAGCCTTACATTTGTTCAAGAAGAATGATAATGATAATGTTATCATTGCATACCGAGGCCAAAATTCTGTTAGTTATTGCAGAATACTTCAGTACTATCTGATTGTACGCACCAAATTTTTAAGAACAGATTGCCACAATCTTGCTACATGCATTCACGTCCCTTTCCATATGTTATTGTTTAGCTCATCCCTGACTCTCCAGTCCTTGTTTAGTTATAGCATCTGTCAATTGTTTCCCTGGTTATGAATGTTAATTAAACTATAAGCTGCATTAAATCTCTCTTTGTATCTGTCCAATTACTTCTGGGAGAATAGTTCAACATTTCATACTGAAGCACTGACATTGAGGCACAGCTTTTATTTAAAATAGGAATTATGGAAATAAGCCTATAGTTTAAAAATATGCAAAGTGTTTGAGTTTCTCAGTGGTTCAGGCAGCATCTCTGGAGAACATGGATAGGCAGCGTTTCGGTTCGAGACTCTTCTTCAGACTGAAGAAAACTGAAAGAGAAGTCGGGGATGACAAAATCTTGCAATTGCTAGGTGTATACAGGTGAGAGAGGTTTATGGTTGACAGATGGTTGGACAAAGGCCAAAGATGAAAAGACAAAAAGTGTGAGATTAGGAGCTAATGATAGAAGAAGCATGAATTGTGAAGCTAAAGGAAAGAATATAGGTGAAACGGGCTTGGGGGGGGGGGGGAGGGGAAAGGGAGAAATGGAAGTGAATCCAGGTGGGACATAGTGAAGAGAGAGGGGGGAATGGGTGGGGAAGGGGGACTATTAGTAGGGTTGGTTACCTAGAAGGAGAATTCAATGTTCATACCATTGGGTTGTAAGTTACGCAAGCTCCCCCCACAGTCAGTCTGAAGAAATGTCTGGACCCGAAACATTACCTATCCATGTTCCCCAGAGATGCTGCCTGACCCATTGAGTTACCACAGCATTTTGTGTTTTGTTTTTGTAAAGCAGCATCTGTAGTTCATTGTGTTCACTATTGGCACCTTCCAATGATTTCCACATTTTCTCCCCTCATAAATACCTTTCCTCTCCTGATCATTTCCCATCTCTCCAATTTAATGATTGTTGCCAGAAGGGTAGGGACTCATATTCACTGGCAAACTCTACCATTGATCATCTGCAGTCTGTGGCCTTGGAATGAAAGTAAAAGGCCAATATTTAATGCTCCCAGGATCTCTGCAAAGGTTTATTTTTGCTTCCAGTCCTTGTTGATGTCCTTTCTAAGAAAAAGAGGCTTATTTCAGGCCAGAGTTTGGACCACAAAGTAATTTATTGTTGCATTTATTTGAAGTTTGTTCTTCACCATAACTTGACATAAAAGAATGTACAGACTACTTCTGTATTATGGGGTTTGCATTTCTAGAAAATGCTCATATTGTGATTTTCCATAATGTGAAGCCACATCTATCTATCTACATATAAAAGTCAGTGTGTGTGTGTGTGTGTGTGTGTGTGTGTGTGTGTGTGCGTGCGTGTGTGTGCGTGTGTGTGTGTGTGTGTGTGTGTGTGTGTGTGTGTGTGTGTGTGTGTGTGTGTGTGTGTGTGTGTGTGTGTGTGTGTCGCGCGTGTGTCGCGCGTGTGGCGCGAGTGTGCGCGCGTGTGCGCGCGTGTGTGCGTGGCGTGTGTGTGCGCGTGTGTGTATGCGTTTTTTTGTATCTTTGTCAAAACGCTACGCGATGTGCTGAAATTTTTCCAGATTCTTACTCAAATTTCCCCTGTCATTGCTGTAATCAGGTTCTCTTCAGATTTGATGCTATATTTCACGTTATTGATAATTACAGTTTTAAAAAAAGCCAAAAACGGTTTCTGAGATAGAAAATTTTCCTGCAACTTCCACTGATGGTCACAATGCCATCTCATAGACGTCCAATCACAATGGATCTCATATACAAATGACAGCACAATGGGACGTTGCCAACGGTAACCGCAGCTCCTCATAGAGAGCCTTTTTCCAGGAGCATCCAGTGATGATGTCACAATGCCACTCACAGTGCACCATTCACGATGGGCTCTCAAGGTGCCGAATGCCACACCCCCGCCACTCCCCCCCGGGTTATTCACACCTCCCCCCCCCCCCCGGGTTATTCACACCCCCCCCCCCCCCGGGTTATTCATGATTAAAATTTCAAAAAAGGCCAAAACAACCTTTTAAAAGACCAGCTTCCAGTGACGTCACAATGCCCCCCCCCCCCTTCCCAACGGTATAGTGAAACTGAATATACCACTACCTTCCAGTGACATCAGGCCTCATTTCAAAACCAGCTTCATCAGCTCCCCAACGGTCACTTCTGCACTGCTTGAGTTTGGCTCAACATCGACTTCTGCAACGCTTGATTCTGACTGCTTCATTTTTGGCATCTTCAAAGATAAGATTTATCTTAAAACACCTCGCGGTTTAAAAAAAAAGATTAACCTTGTATTTATTCACTTTTTCGGCCCCGCTCGCTGGGCCCGGTCCGTGTTGTGTTGGGGGACAGGTTATGTAGGGGCAATGGGTGATGGGGGTGATTGACTCCGGGGGGCGCCTGTCTCTGCTATGAGCGCCGACGCCACGTTCGCTGACCAACCGTCCCGTGCGGTGCCATGCCTATCCTTGCGCACCCACCCCCCGCGTTGGGGGACTGGACCCAACGGGTCCCACATGGTCTAGTACACTATTAAAAGTCACATCTTGTTTCTGTGTGTGTGTGTACGTGTTATTGTACCTTCGCCAAAATGTTATACGGTAGTGATGAGACTTTTGCAGAACCTTATTCAGATGCCCCTCTCTGGCAGTGGTGGCCCAATCATTGAGCAGCAGCATCACCATTAGCAAAATCACGTGGGAAGGATTTATTGGCTCCAAGAAGCGCCAACGCCGACTGAAAAGTCAAGTCCATTCATTGGCTCCGGGAAGTGCTGACTGCCCCCCCCCCCCATGTGGGAAGGATTGATTGGCTCCAGGGAGCGGCGACGGGTTGCGTTGGGGGACCAGGCTTCCCGTGGGGGCTATGGGTGAGTAGTGGAATATTGCGTTGGGGGAATGGGTGAGTAGTGGAAACGGGTTACGTTGGGGGAAAGGGTGAGTGGTGGATTATTGCGTTGGGGGACGGAGCCCAACGGGTCCCACTTGGTCTAGTTATCTATAAATGCATTGCAAAACGTAGCATGGAAACAAAAATTGATACAGAAATTGAGTAAGAAAATTTTCTATTCGATATCTCTGATTTCTCAGTAGAGATTTGTGAATTCCACGGAGAAATATTTGTTATCTAATCTGCTTTAATGCAGGTGTACATCGGGAACATTAAATCATGTTTGAAGAAGTAAGAAATTTTTCATGGGGCGTTGCAAATTGTTAACCAATAACATATCCCAACTTTGTTCCTGCTTAAGTGTTATATATTATATATGTTATATATTCGCATTAGATCCTTTCTACCCCATAAGATTCCAGCTTGGTTATCGTGCTCTTCCAGTGGTCAGTCTTAAGGAATTCCTAAGTCCATTTACAGTAAGTATGGACTCCCATTATTTGTTCATTGGAACTAAACCATGGATTCCAGAACTCCAGCAACATTACATTATACATCAAATTATTTTATCTCGTTGTGCATTGAATACACTTAATTTTTTTTTCTTTCTCATTATATATAACCAGTTATATTCTACTTCTTCTCATCAGCCAAATGTGCTGAATTATAATATACAGAGAGGTGGTCAATCCAAGACCACGGGAGACAGACAAGTGGGTCACAGTTAGGAGGGGCAAGTGGCAGAGGCAGGGACTAGAGAGTACCCCAGTGGCTGTACACCTTGGCAATAAGTACTCCTGTTTGAGTACTGTTGGGGGGGACAGCCTACCTGGGGGTAGCGACAGCGGCCGGGCCTCTGGTACAGAGACCGACCCTGTTGCTCAGAGGGGTAAGGAAAAGAAGAGGAGGACAGTAGTACTAGGGGACTCTATAGTTAGGGGGTCAGACAGGCAATTCTGTGGATGCAGTCTGGAGACACGGATGGTAGTTTGCCTCCCTGGTGCCAGGGTCCGGGATGTGTCTGAACGTGTCCAAGATATCCTGAAATGGGAGGGAGAGGAGCCCGAGGTCGTGGTACATATAGGTACTAATGACATAGGTAGAAAAAGGGAAGATGTCCTGAAAGGAGGATTGAAGGACTGGTGCAGAGGGCAGGGATTCAAGTTTCTGGATCATTGGAACCTCTTTTGGGGAAGGTGTGACCTGTACAAAAAGGATGGGTTGCACTTGAACCTGAGGGGGACCGATATCCTGGCGGGGAGATTTGCAAAGGCTACTGGGGAGACTTTAAACTAGAATGGTTGGGGGGAGGGACTCAAATAGAGAAAGCTAGTAGACAGTGTGTGAGGCAGGAGGCAGAGAAGGGAAGCACTGACCCAACATGTAGGGGGGAAAGAAGAAAAATATAATAAACAGAGAATAAGAGGTGGTGGGTTTCTTAAATGTGTGAGCAGAGAGACAGAGGGGTGTAAAATGAGGGTAGAAGCAATAGGTAGCAAGGTGAAAAGTAAAAGTGGCAGGCAGCCAAATCCAGGGCAAAAATCAAAAAGGGCCATTTTTCAACACAATTGTATAAGGGGTAAGAGTGTTGTAAAAACAAGCCTGAAGGCTTTGTATCTCAATGCAAGGAGCATTCGTAATAAGGTGGATGAGTTGAATGTGCAGATAGCTATTAATGACTATGATATAGTTAGGATCACGGAGACATGACTCCAGGGTGACCAAGGCTGGGAGCTGAACATCCAGCGATATTCAATATTCAGGAGGGATAGACAGAAAGGAAAAGGAGGTGGGGTAGCGTTGCTGGTTCGAGAGGAGATGAACACAATAGAAAGGAAGAACATTAGCTTGGAGGATGTGGAATCAATATGGGTAGAACTGCGAAACACTAAGGGGCAGAAAACGCTAGTGAGAGTTGTGTACAGGCCACCTAACAGTGGTAGTGGAGTTGGGGATGGCATCAAACAGGAAATTAGAAATGCTGCAACAAAGGTAAAACAGTTATAATGGGTGACTTCAATCTACATATAGATTGGGTGAATCAAATTGGCAGGGGTGCTGAGGAAGAGGATTTCTTGGAATGTATGCGGGATAGTTTTCTAAACCAACATGTAGAGGAACCAACGAGAGAGCAGGCTATTCTAGACTGGGTATTGAGTAATGAGGAAGGGTTAGTTAGCAGTCTTGTTGTGCGTGGCCCCTTGGGCAATAGTGACCATAATATCATTGAGTTCTTCATTAGGATAGAGAGTGACATAATTAATTCAGAAACGAGGGTACTGAACTTAAAGAAAGGTAACTTTGAGGGTATGAGATGTGAATTGGCCAAGATAGACTGGCAATTGATTCTTAAAGGGTTGACAGTGGATATGCAATGGAAGGCATTTAATGGCTGCATGGATGAACTACAACAATTGTTCATCCCAGTTTGGCAAAAGAATAAATCAGGGAAGGTAGTGCATCTGTGGATAACAAGGGAAATCAGGGATAGTATCAAAACAAAAGATGAAGCATACAAATTAGCCAGAAAAAGCAACCTACCAGAGGAGGACAAAGGGCTTAATTAGGAAAGGGAAAATAGATTATAAAAGAAAACTTGCAGGGAACATAAAAACTGACTGCAAAAGTTTTTATAGATATGTGAAGAGAAAAAGATTAGTTAAAACAAATGTAGGTCCCTTGCCGTCAGAAACAGGTGAATTGATCATGGGGAACAAGGACATGGCAGACCAATTGAATAACTATTTGGTTCTGTCTTCACTAAGGAAGACTTAATTAATCTGCTGGAAATAGCAGGGGACCGGGGGTCAAATGAGATGGAGGAACTGAGTGAAATCCAGGTTAGCCGGGAAGTGGTGTTAGGTAAATGGAATGGATTAAAGGCCGATAAATCCCCAGGGCCAGATAGGCTGCATCCCAGAGTACTTAAGGAAGTAGCCCCAGAATTAGTGGATGCATTAGTGATAATTTTTCAAAACTCTTTAGAGTCTGGAGTAGTTCCTGAGGATTGGAGGGAAGCTAATGTAACCCCACTTTTTAAAAAGGGAGGGAGAGAGAAAACGGGGAATTACAGACCAGTTAGTCTAACATCGGTAGTGGGGAAACTGCTAGAGTCAGTTAATAAAGATGGGATAGCAGCACATTTGGAAAGTGGTGAAATCATTGGACAAAGTCAGCATGGATTTATGAAAGGTAAATCATGTCTGACAAATCTCATTAAAAATTTCGAGGATGTAACTAGTAGAGTGGATTAGGGAGAACCAGTGGATGTGTTATATCTGGACTTTCAGAAGGCTTTCAACATGCAACATCTCCAGGTTTGCAGATGACACAAAGCTGGGGGGCAGTATTAGCTGTGAGGAGGATGCTAGGAGGCTGCAAGATGATTTGGATAGGCTGGGTGAGTGGGCAAATGCATGGCAGATGCAGTATAATGTGGATAAATGTGAGGTTATCCACTTTGGTGGCAAAAACAGGAAAGTAGACTATTACCTGAATGGTGGCTTATTAGGAAAAGGGGAGATGCAATGTGACCTGGGTGTCATGGTACACCAGTCATTGAAAGTAGGCATGCAGGTGCAGCAGGCAGTGAAGAAAGCGAATGGTATGTTAGCATTCATAGCAAAAGGATTTGAGTATAGGAGCAGGGAGGTTCTACTGCAGTTGTATAGGGTCTTGGTGAGACCACACCTGGAGTATTGCATACAGTTTTGGTCTCCTAATCTGAGGAAGGACATTCTTGCCATAGAGGGAGTACAGAGAAGGTTCACCAGACTGATTCCTGGGATGTCAGGACTTTCATATGAAGAAAGACTGGATAGACTCGGCTTGTACTCGCTGGAATTTAGAAGATTGAGGGGGGATCTTATAGAAACGTACAAAATTCTTAAGGGTTTGGACAGGCTAGATGAGGAAGATTGTTCCCGATGTTGGTGAAGTCCAGAACAAGGGGTCACAGTTTAAGGATAAAGGGGAAATCTTTTAGGACTGAAATGAGAAAAACATTTTTTCTCAGAGAGTGGGGAATCTCTGGAATTCTCTGCCACAGAATGTAGTTGAGGCCAGTTCATTGGCTATATTTAAGAGGGAGTTAGATGTGGCCCTTGTGGCTAAAGGGATCAGGGGATATGGAGAGAAGGCAGGTACAGGATACTGAGTTGGATGATCAGCCATGATCATATTGAATGGCGGGGCAGGCTCGAAGGGCCGAATGGCTTACTCCTGCACCTATTTTCTATGTTTCTATGTTTCTAATCATTAATAAAATTGTTTGAATCATTCACCTAGTTGTCAAGTTAAAAACAACTATATGGAGTCTTGGAGTCATACAGTGCGGAAACAGGCCCTTCAGCCCAACTTGCCCACACCAGTCAATATGCCCCTGCAACCCTAGCCCCACCTGCCCGCGTTTGTTCCATATCTCTCCAAACCTGTCCTATCCATGTACTTGTCTAAATTTTTTAAACGTTGGGATAGTCCCTACCTCCTCTGGCAGCTTGTTCCAGACACACACCACCCTTTGTGTGAAAAGGTTACCCCTCAGATTCCTATTAAATCAGAATCAGAATCAGAATAAATGTATTAGCCAAGTATGTATACATACAAGGAACTTGACCTGGTGCCTTGCACGCACATGATAAAAACACGATATACAGCAGACAATCAAAATTTACTATTACTATTACTATTTAAACATGCAAAAATAAAGTACCAGAGTAGAAAGAGGCTACAGACTTTTGGCTGTTGAGTCGAGCTACTGCCCGTGGGAAGAAGCTGCCCCTATGTCTGTCTTGGCAGCCTTGATTGTCTGGAGTCACCACCCAGAGGTAAGCATTTCAAAGAGATCGTGACCAGGGTGGGAAGAGTCAGAGATGATCTTCCCCATTCGACTCCTATAGCGTATAGTTCATCAATGGGGAGAAGATTGCCTCCAACAATTTCTGAGCTGATCAAACGATGCGCTGCAGCCTCCGGATGTCATGCTTGGTGGCTGAGCCAAACTAGACCATGATGGAGAAGGTGAGGACAGACTCTATGATGGTAGTGTAAAACTGGACCATCATTGCCTGTTGCAGATTGTGTTTCCTTAGTTGCCGCAAGAAGTACATCCTCTGTTGGGCCTTTTTGACTGTGGAGTCGATGGTGGCCTCCCATTTAAGTGGAATCCCTGGAGATGATGGTTCTGAGGAATGACTCCAAAGATATGACTGTGGTGTTGTTAATGATGGGGAGGGGGAGCTCTCCTAAAGTCTTCAATTAATTCCACTTTATTAAGAGCATTGAGCTCCAGGTTGTTGTGATGGCACCAAGAAACCAGCTGTGTCACTTAGACAGGAAGTGACCTTCCCTTTCACCTTGAACCTATGTCCTCGGGTCCACGATTCACTGAATCTGGGCAGAGACTCTGTGCATCTTAGTTTAGTTTAGTTTAGTTTAATGTCACGTGTACCGAGGTACAGTGAAAAGCTTTTGTTGCGTGCTAACCATTCAGCAGAAAGACATACATGATTACAATCGATCCATTTATAGTGTATAGATACATGATAAGGGAATAATGTTTAGTGCAAGGTAAAGCCAGCAAAATCCAATCAAGGATAGTCCGAGGGCCTCTGGTTATGGTGGACAGATTGTTGCCTGATTGAGGTGGTCTTGGAGGGGAGGATGCTCCTCAAACTGTGGAGTATCCTGGACAATACAGCTCACCCCCTCCATGACACACTGGTCAACCTGAGGAGTACCTTCAGCAACAGACAGGTTCCACCAAGATACAGGACAGAACGCCACAGGAGATCCTTCTTCCCTGTGGCTATCAAACTGTACAACTCCTCCCCCGTCTGTTGTGGGGTAGACTGAAACTGACTCCCCTCCCCCCCCCCACCCCCAATCTTTGCACATCCTCAATCCTTTCCACTCGTCACTTTAATTTAATGTGTCATGTATTTGTGTTTTATTGACTGTTGACAGATCAATTTCCCTCCTGGGATAAATAAAGTTCTATCTTATCATATCATATTGTATCATAACAGCTGAGAAGAAATTGTGCTCAAATCAGGTGGTGTGCATTTTCACACTTCTATATTTTTGCCTGATGGGAGAGGGGAGAAGAGGGAGTGGCCAGGGTGAGACTCATCCTTGATTATGCTGCTGGCCTTGCTGAGGCAGAGTGAGGTATAAATGTCATCTACCCAATCTATTCCTCTCAGAATTTTATACACTTCTATAGGATCACCTTGTAGCAGGGACTCGCAGGAGCCCATACAAAAACTAGTCGGACACGAGTTGTGTGCACTAGACGTGTTTATTCTCTCCGATACAGCTCCCTACTCACCCCGGACATGGGCGTTGCCCGGCCTTAAATACAAACTCAGGTACCGACCCCGTGACTAGGCCTCCCACACCAAGACGCCCCCCTTTAGAGCCGATGGTTTGTTGTGCCCTTGGGTTGCCACCAGGTGCCGCCACATGACCCCCCCCCCCTCGAACCAGAGGCACCAAACCGGATGGGATGTCGCACGATGCAGCCCGAACGCGTAGATACAATCCCACGACCCGGGTGCTTGCTTGGTTCGGAAGACTATCCGGGAGCTCGGGACGGGGGACGCCCACGATGGGGAGGTTAAGCCACATGGACTGGCTCGCTCAGGGTCCAAGTGGGCAGGTGGCGGCACCTGGTGGCAACCCAAGGGCACAACAAACCATCGGCTCTAAACGAGCCACAGACACAGTTTCACGTCGGCCTCCCATGTCCAAATCAAATGTAGTAGGCTCGTCCCGCAGCACACGAAAGGGACCTTCATACGGGCGATGCAAGGGCGACCTGTGGGAGTCACGGCGAAGAAAAACGTACGGGCAGCCCATCAGCGGCAGTGGCACATGGGAAGGGGCCACTCCATGACGCAACGTTGGGATGGGAGATAGGGCGCCGACCCTCTCCCACGAGCGGATCAACACCGATGACGGGGGTTCCTGGGACCCATCAGCAGCAGGGACAAACTCCCCAGGGACGGTGAGCGGAGCACCAGATACTAACTCCGCGGAGGACGATGACAGAACCTCCTTGGGGGCCGTCTGAATCCCCAACAGATCATCCATCCACTCAGCCATCCAGGGCCTGTGAGACGAGCCTTCAGGGGGGCCTTCAGACAGCAGTGGAACCGCTTCACCAACCCATTTGACTGGGGATGCTATGCTGTCGCGTGGTGGAGCTGCATCCCCAACAGGCGGTGTACCCAGACTGGGCGCCCCGTCGGATGTGATGTGCAGTGGAACCCCAAAGTGGGCAATCCAAGTTGCCACGAGGGCACGAGCGCACGACAGAGTTGAAGTGTCCGTGAGCGGGATGGCCTCCCAGCCACCACATAAAACAGTCAACCACCGTAAGCAGGTATGAAACACCCTGGGATGGAGGCAGTGGTCCCGATGTCCACGTGTACGTGATCGAACCGCCGACGTGGCACTGTGAAGTCTTGAACGGGCGCGCGGACGTGTCGATTCACCTTTGATGTCTGGCACGGGATGCCCAGCGAGCGACCTACTTCTGATGTCCGTGCCACATAAACCTTGCAGCCACCATAGCGACCGTGGCCCGGATGGATGGATGGGGCCAGCCCATGGATCACCACAAAGACACGATAGGTTCTTTGCTGGGCCTGTCAGGTCGTGCCAGGACCACGACCCGGCAGGCCCAGTGACCCAGGACAACGCCCACGACTTCGACCGCCGGCCCTGCAGTCTGCGGTGCTTCTGGCTGCGGCGCGAACTTTAAATCACCGGCCGCCGGCCTGCGGCCTACACCAACCTGAAGCCACGGTCTCCTACCTTGACTTTCATTCATCTGGATGCCTGCAGCGGCGACTGCGGAGGGTTGAGGTCCAGACCACAGGGGAAAATGGAGGAGGACTGGCCAAATTTTGTGCCTTCCACCACAGTGATGAATGCTGTGGTGGATGTTTGTGTTACATTTTTATTGTGTTTTTGTGTGTTCTTTCTCATTGTACCGCTGCTGGCAAATTCATTTCACTTGCACTTTATGTGTAATGTGACGTATAAAACCGTATTGTATTGTAGAAAAAAAAGAAAAAAAAGAGGGCCAGTACTTTCTCGAGGTCCTTCATAGCCTTCACGGACCACAAGCCCCTCACGTTTGTTTTTGCGAATGTTTCAGATCCTTGGTCCGTCTGTCAGCAGCGCCAGGCCGCCGGAACGATAGGCCTCGGCTGACCCGTGGATACGTCACAGAGGATGGAACCCGCGGGACCTAACGGCAGATCCTCAAGCACCAAGCCAGAGATCGCGGTGCGGTACATCGGCATCTCATCATCTGCCAGCTGGTCGCCACCAAGGCGGAGTAATCTATTCCCGAGGCCGGGTTAAGCATGGCTGAAATTGCCGGATGGGTCAAAGTATCCGCCATGAGGTTGCATTTCCCGGCGATGTGCCGGACGTCCGTTGTATACTCCGAAATAGCCGCCAGCTGGCGCTGCTGATGGGCGGACCAAGGATCTGAAACCTTCGCGAAAATGACGTGAGGGGCTTGTGGTCCGTGAAGGCTATGAAGGACCTCGAGGAAGTACTGGTGGTAAAAACACCACATTCTTCTCCTTGGATCTCCTGGGTCCTTCTCAGCCATCCTCCTCTCCTGTGCCACTTGTCTTGTCTGTGGCTCTTGTGGGCGTGGCCCTCTTGTGGGCATGATCCTGGGCCGCTGGGCCTGCCAGGTCGTGGTCCTGGGTCGCTGGGCCTGCCAGGTCGTGGTCCTGGGTCGCTGGGCCTGCCAGTGCGTTGAGTCAATCCGGTCCAGCGATTCCGGGGATTCCAGCGGTTCAAGCGGTTCCAGGTATTCCAGTGCACCCACCTGCTGCTGGTTGGAAAGCCACAGCTCATCAGCACGGGCCGCTAGCCGGATGGGATCCTCTAAGCTCTCCCCCGCGAACTACCGGCGGATGTCTCGCGGCAACTGCTGCAGGTAGGTAAATTCAAAGAGCGGGCAGGGCAGGTTGTCGCCCATGAGCGTGAGCATCTCGCTCATGAAGGCCGAGGGCATCCAGTCTCCGAGCCCGCCCATGTTGAGGATGGGGCAGCAGCTCCTTGAGGCCTGCATATTTACCCGCCGCCGGCGGGTTATTGAGGTAAGGAATGACCCGACCGGCCGTCTGCTGGTCAAGGGCGCTTACCACATAGTGATAGTGAGTCTCATCAGCTGTAACACCGCGGATGTAAAATTGGGATTCGGCCTGTCGAAACCAAACCCTGGACTGCGAGGTCAAGAATGTCGGTAACTTTAGGGAGACCGCGTTGAGTCCGGCCTCGTCGGCCTCGTAGGCGGTGTAATGTATTCATGCATATTCATTATATGCTAATGAGTTGGTTTTGTATATAAGTAGGGAATGTTGGGTAATAAAACTCTCATGTGATCCAACCAGCCTGCGTGTAAGTTATTGTTCATTCTGCTGTCCGGAATATAACAAAATTGGCGACGAGGATGGGATGGAGATTGTGAACTCATCCTTTAAATACAGTGCAGGACTGTTTTGCAACACGCCTGCAAAGGCCTGCAGATCCTTCTATGCAGAGGGCTGTAGTTTAAAACAGCAGCTGGATAAATCGGCGAGAGTTTGTCAGGCTATCTCTATGTTGTGTCCACGTGGCAAGATGTCGTCCTTGGGAGTGTATAACATTTTGGACTGAGTTTTTTTTTGTCGAATTCCTCAAGCTGAATAGTCTTTGTACAGCTAAGTTTTAGGTGAATTGCTACACCAGAACAGACAGGAATTTGGTGTTTTTGAACGGACCTTTTATTTAAATTTAAAAAATGAGAACGACACGATGGCAGCGTCCATGGGCTCAATCGGAAACCTTGGAACTTTTGACAAGAGTAGAGAGCGTTCAGCTCCTATATGGAGAGAGCAAACATGATTTTCATGGCAAACAATATATTGGAGATTAGTGGTGAAGGAGAGATAGTGGGTGAAACAAATAAAGCCGTTTGCGAATGCATGAAAGCGATTCTGCTCACGGAGATAGGGCCTGAAGTGTACGGCACACTCGTACATCTCCTTGCACCCTTAAAGGCAAAAGACGTGCCTTTCAATGACATTATAAATAAGTTGGAGGAGCACTTCAACCCAAAGCCTCTGGAAATTGCAGAAAGCTATAAATTTGGCACTAGAAACCAGAAGCAGAATGAGACAATCAATGAAGTACATTGTTGCCTTGAAAAACTTAAGTTTACACTGCAACTTTGGAACCGTTCTTGGACGCGCACTATGCGACAGATTTGTTTGTGGTCTAGTGGATGAACGAATTCAGTCCAAACTGATGAACACTCCAGATCTCACATCGAGAAAGCATGCAAGATTGCTACCACAATAGAGATGGCATCAAAGAATGCTCTCGAGTTTCGCCCACCACGAACTGCAGTGGCCGTTTACAATCACCAGGCAGTGCCTATGGCCAAACCAAGAGGTGCTAAACCAAAACCGAAGTATGGCGGGAGCCGAGTTCAGCCAGTTGTTATTGTTGTAACTGTAATCACTCATCCCATTTCGTCAGTTCAAAATGGCCAAGTGCTATAACTGCCAGAAGAAAGGCCATATTGCCTCAGCATGTCAGGCCAAGCATAAAACAGGAAACCAACAATCTGCGGGAATCAAGCAACAACACCGGAGAGGAGTTCACAACTTGGAGGTGAACCCAGATGGAAATGAACTTGGGTTGTGCACCATTTATGAAACCAACATCAATAAGCCTACAACCAGCCAAGGCAAGGACTTTCATACTAAACTATTGATTAATGAACAGTTAATCGATATGTGTATTGACACGGCAGCAGATTGTTCGGTCATGAGCAAAGACCTTTATGAAACAAAGTTCCCACAGATACCATTGTTTGAGAGCAAGGTCAAGCTGAGAACCTACTCGGGCGAAGTTTTGGAGACTTGTGGACAAATGAACTGTAAAGTTCAGCATAATGGTCAGTCGGTAACACTGCCCGTCATAGTAGCCAGCTACAGAAATAAACCAACCCTCCTTGGAAAGGATTGGCTGAGTAGAATAGAATTAGACTGGAAGAACATTTTCAGCGTCAATTTGTCCAAATCACGTCTTGAAAACTTCATAAGCAAACATGCAAAAATTTTTGCTGACAGTGACACGGGAATAACAGGGTACTCTGCACACATTCAACTTAAGCAAGATGTGAGGCCTGTGTATTGTCGACCAAGACCTGTACCATATGCACTAAAGCAACAAGTGGAGGTAGAACTCGACAAATTAGAGCGTAATGGAGTACTTGTGAAGACAGACCAGAGTAACTGGGCAACGCCAATTGTGGCCGTACCCAAGGCTGATAAAACTGTTCAGCTATGTGGTGACTACAAAGTCACAATCAACCAAGCCGTTGATGCCGAATAATATCCGTTACCAACCTCGCAAGATCTATACGCAGAACTTAGCGGAGCAAGAGTCTTCACTAAACTGGATTTGTCTCACGCTTACGCCCAAGTCAATGTCGACAAGGAAAGTCAGCAGTACTTGACTATTAACACACATAAGGGCTTGTATTCATATACAAAGCTATCCTATGGTGTGAAATCCTCCCCGAAAATTTTTCAGTCTGCCATGGACCAAATATTACAAGGCATTCCGCACTGTGTGTGCAACCAGGATGACCTATTGATATTCAGAGAAGGCATGGTAGAACATCTGAAAATCCTCGAGCAAGTTCTCATAAGACTGAACTGCCACAATGTCAAACTGCATCAAAGTAAATGTGCATTTGCGCAGTCAGAGGTGGTCTACCTTGGACTCAAGATAGACGCCAACGGACTTCGCCCTGTGAAAGCAAAAGTTGAAGCAATAGTGAATGCTCCAAAACCCAACAATGTGTCAGAGCTACGATCATTCCTTGGGATGGTGCAGTTCTCTGCACGATTCCTTCCAGATTTAGCAACTGTGCTAAAGCCACTTCATCATCTGCTACAAAAAGACGTGAAATGGACGTGGGGAAAGGAACAGCAACGTGCATTTGACTTCTGCAAGGAGAACTTGACAAGTGACAAACTTCTTGTTCACTATGATACGACACGCGAGATGAAACTTGCTTGTGATGCTTCAAGTTATGGTGTAGTTGCAGTGATTTCCCATGTAATGAATGACGGACAGGAAAAACCCTATTGCTTTTGCATCCCGCACCCTGTCATCGAGTGAACGCAATTATGCACAGATAGAAAAGGAAGCACTCAGCATTGTGTTCGGAATAAAGAAATTCCATCAGTTTCTTCTCGGCAGACCATTCACCCTAGTGACTGATCACAAGCCACTACTAGTGATATTTGGTCCCAAGTCAGCTATACCTTCCATTGCGGCATCAAGGATACAGCGCTGGGCAATTTTTGCTGTCCCAGTATGACTATAAGGTAGAGTACAGAAGCTCCAAGTTGCAGTTGCAGATGCTTTGTCCTGGTTGCCCCATGAGAACTCTGACGTGGGAAGTGAGAACTCAATCTACACATTGCAAGTGGTAGATGAAGACTTTCCAGTGACTGCAACAGAAATTGCAGCAGAAACAGAGAAAGACAATGTGCTGAAGTGGGTCTATGAACAGACATTGAACGGTTGGGCTGAAATCGATAGTGGATTGAACTCAGTTCTGAACTCAGAGCTGAAGCCTTTCCATAATCGACGCCATGAATTATCATGTGAGCAGGGATGCGTTAACTGGGGTTACAGAGTGGTTGTACCAGAGTCTTTGAGAAACAAAATTATGAACGAACTTCATGCTGAACATCCTGGCATAGTAAGCATGAAGTCAATTGCCAGAAGTTTTGTGCATTGGCCTGGTATTGACAGTGACATCGAGTCACTGGTGAGCAAATGTAGCGATTTTTGCGAAAAGAGTAATGATCACTTTCTGGTGCTGGTAGATAGTCATTCCAAATGGATTGAGGTTAAACATATTGGGTCAAGCACTACTACTGAGCGTACCATAGATGAGTTGAGATCAATTTTTGCATGCCATGGTTTACCGGAAGAACTTGTTTCTGATAATGGGCCTCAGTTTCGTTCAGAACATTTCAAAGAGTTCATGCTGCGGAATGGTGTAAAACACACACTAGTTCCCCCATACCATCCAGCCTCTAACGGGGCGGCGGAAAGGTCTGTTACAATTGTCAAAGTTGCTCTCAAGAAACAGGTTTTGCAGGGTAGTTCAAAGCTCAGCATGAAACATCGTTTGGCTAGTTTCTTGCTGAAGTACAGAACCACACCACACACAACAACAGGTTACTCACCTGCAGAACTGTTGATGAAGAGAAGGCTAAGAATATGCCTAAGTCTAGTTCAACCCAAATTGGCTTTGAGAGTTGAACAAAAACAATTAAGTCAGAAACGCCAATGTGACTCCCACAAAAAGGAGAGGTACTTGAAGCCAGATGAGCAGGTTTGTGTTCTCAGTCCTCCCAACAAGTTCAGTCGAGACAAATGGGATGTTGGGAAAATAGTGGAAGTATGTGGAACAAAAAGATACTTAGTTGAAGTGGGAGATAGGATCAAAAGTGTTCATGTGTTCAAATGCCATCAGGCAAGAGATATCGCAGCATCAAAGCCCGGACTACAAGACTGCTAAACAGCTTCCTGCCATATGCTGTGAGGCTGCTAAACAGCCACTCTGTACTCACAGTCACCTGATTCTGCGGCTTGGCACGGACACTATAATAACTGGCACTGGCCACTTCAATAACTGGCACTGGCCACTCAAATAAGCCACCCTGGACATGTTTATGATTGGTCTCACTGTATTTTAACGTTGTTTGTATATATTTTAACTTATACTGTTCCATCAGGGACTGGATTGTTTTCAGTGTTGTTATTATTATGTGTGAAATGTTTTAAACGTCATGTGCGATGCTCCGGTATTCCCTGGGAAACGTCTTTTCGTTTTGCACTGCACAACTGTTGCTTGCAAGATGACAATAAAGGAATTGAATTGAATTGAATTGAATTGAATTGAATTCCAGCCAAAGATGAACCAAAAACTGAACATGAAGTCCTAATCCCTGAGTCTTTATCGGAAAGTGAGTTGGAAGAGCCAACTGAGATTGAAACACAAAGTTCAGTCAGTACAGACAAAGAAACAGATTCCTCTGGTCAAAGTCAGAGTACTAAAACAGAGCCAAACACGCCTACAGTTGAGTCGACACCTAAACCTGTTACACCTGTTACTGTTAGACGATCAGGCAGGATCTGTAAACCAGTAGTCAGATTAGGTATTTAAGTTAAGTAACTCACTGTCTAGGTAGAATGAAAATGTGTAAATATGTAAAATAAATATATTGTGTTATCATTTAAAATTTAATGAACTGGTTTAAATCAAGTATCATAACAAGAAAATTGTAACTGTGTACTTAGATTTAATACTTAAAAAAGGGAGAGCAGTGTAATGTATTCATGCATATTCATTATATGCTAATGAGTTGGTTTTGTATATAAGTAGGGAATGTTGGGTAATAAAACTCTCTTGTGATCCACCCAGCCTGCGTGTAAGTTATTGTTCATTCTTCTGTCCGGAATATAACAGGCGGCAGCGGCAGAATGCATTTTTTTCAAATTTCCCTTCCAGGATTACACTCCTGGTCGCCGGGGGTCATCCATGTGGTGGGGACTCGCAGGAGTCCAGCCAAAAAACTAGTCAGACACGAGTTGTATGGACTAGATGTGTTTATTCTCTCCGATACAGTTCCCTACTCACCCCGGACACGGGCGTTGCCCGGCCTAAAATACCAACTCGGGTACCGACCCCGTGACTAGCGCCTCCCACACCACAACACCGCCCTCTAGAGCCGATGGTTCGTTGTGCCCTTGGGTTGCCACCAGGTGCCGCTACAACCTCTTATCCTCCTGCTCTCCAAGGAATAGAGTCCATTCACTGTGTAGGTCCTGCCCATGTTGGACTTCCCAAAAAGCAACACCTCACATTTCTCTGTATTAAATTCCTTCAACCATTCCTCAGCCCACCTGGCCAATCGATCAAGATCCTGCTGCAATTTTTCCCAACCATCTTCACAATCTGCAAAACCATCCACTTTTGCATCATCAGCAAACTTGCTAATCTAATTTTTTAGATTTTCTAGATTAAATAATTGAATTGGATTTCTTTTAATTTAATACGAATATGTAGTTTGGCTCCATTACATTGCACAGCGAACATTTTGATCCCTGGATATAACTGTATTACAGCTTCTTGGTACCATATTAAAGAAACACACTTTGCGTTCTTGGTTTAGTTTAATTACCCGTAACTATTGAAGTGATGGGAAAAAGTTATTTTCTCTTTATGGAGACATCCTAGGATGAGACAGCAGACCATATTATTGTATTTATCTTATAAATGTTGGGTTCAATGTAGCAGGTAATTTCTGCTGAGCATTATCTGTTAGCAGCTTTCAGGTGACATGTTCTGGGAATGAGAGGGTCTCGAACACTAGGACAGAGAGGGCACTAAAACAAGGAAGAGCGGTGTGTGAATGCACAATAAAGACACATGAAGATTTCAGAGGTGGGAAGAAAATTTAAACTGCTTTCTAACACCTTGTGCTTTACTTTGGAATCCAAACAAGATGTTGGAAAATATCCAAAATTTGATGAGTTTCTGCATGCAAATGTCAACTTCAAATCATGAGCTTCTGCTCGAGTGAATCTGTATCTGGGATATTTGAGGTGAAACCATTTTAAAGAGTCAGATTTGCAGCTAACTGTGATTTCACAGGTCACAACGCCCTAAATGCACCTCAGCACCAACATTACGAAGTCACTGAGCTTGGTTTCAATGGAATTCCCAGAAGATTATAAAGAAATTACAGCACATGCATATTTTTGTGCAGTGCCTCTCTACTATAAACCTTATAGCCAGCCCCAGATCCCTTTATATTTCACTTTTCAAATATTTATCTAAAGGTCATTTAAATGTTTGTGTCCCTTGGGTAACCTTTTGTGTGATTCTTTATAAATTTTCAGCTTGCCTTCCATTGACAAATGGAATAAGATGAGAAAGCTGAAAAATCTTGATCATCTATTCCACCTCATAGCACAAAGCCAAACTAACCTGTTCTTGTGGATTTAGATCAGTGAATGGAAACTGGAGTTAATAGGTTCAGGAGGAGAGAAAAAAAATCAGGGTTTAAAAATGATGGGTTGCATTATGTATTCATTCATACAGTCAAAGAGTTTTACATGCCTCCATCTGCACTAGTCCCACCTGCCCATGCTTGGCCCTTTACCCTCTAAACCTATCATATATTTTTAATCTCTTCCTTGAACTGGGGACCTTTTCCTTGTTGTGTCTCCATTTCGCTGGGGCCTAAAATCATGGAGCTGGCGGCCTCCAACCGGAATCGACCTGAGGGCTCCAGTCGTAGAGCCTGCGGATTTACAATCACGGAGCTGGCTGAGTTCGGAGGCTGTGGTGGCACTGCGGCTGCGACCCGACTTTGGAGCTTCGGAGGCTTCGCCCGCAGGCCCTGTGGACGGTAAAATCGGGAGCTCACAGGTCCCTTGTAGGAGACCGATTTTCGGGAGCATCCGCAACGGCAACTTCGCCCGCCCCGAATCGCAGTGGTTTGAATCGGCCCGTCGCAGGGCCTTACATCGCCCGGCGCAGCTTAATCAGCCATGGGACTTACCATCACCCGCCAGGGGTTTAACATCAAGAGCCTCAATCACCTCGACGCAGCAGTTTGACTGCCTGACCTTGGGAGAAGAACAGGGAAGAGATAAGAATTTTGCCTTCCATCACAGTGAGGAGGTTTGGAGATTCACTGTGATGGATGTTTGTGTGGAACTGTTAATTGTGTGTCTTGGTTTTGTTTTTTGCTGTTATGACTGCAGGGAACGAAATTTCGTTCAAACCTTTGTTTGAATGACATTAAAGGCATTCTAATTCTAATCTATGTACCTGTCCAAATGTCTCTTAAATATTAAGATATTACCTGCCTCAACTACGTCCTCTGGCAGCTCGTTCCATATACCCACCATCCTCCGTGTATAAAAGTTACCCCTCAAGTTTCTATTAAATCTTTACCGCTCACCTTATCCTCTGGTTCTCGATTCTCCAACTCTACGCGACAGATTTTGTGCATTTACCTGATCTATTCCTCTCATGATTCTGTACACCTCTATAGGATCATCCCTCATCCTCCAACATGCCAAGGAATAAATTTCTAGCCGGCTCAACCTCTCCCTCGAGTTCTGGCAACATCCTCGTAATTCCTCCCTGCACCCTTTTCTTTGAAACTGAACACATTACCCTAAATTTGGCCTCACCAATATCTAATGCGACTGTAACATGGCCTCCCCAAATCCTATCTCCTGTGACACCACTTTCAAAGAACTATGCACCTGCACTCCTAAATCCCTCTGCTCTACAACACTCCCCAGAGCCCTACCATTCACAGTGAAGATCCTGTTAGACTTCTCAAAATGCAACAACTCACAATTTTCAATATTGAATTCCATCAACCATTCCTCAGCCCACCTGCCCAACTGATCACGATCTTGCTGCAATTTCTGACAACCATCTTCACTATCTATAATACCACCCACTAAGTGTCATCTGCAACCTTGCTAATGATGCCTCGTATATTCTTATCCAAATTATTGATATAGATGACAAACAGCAATGGGCCCAGCACCGAACCTTGTAGGCACACTACTAGTCACAGGCCTCCAGTCCGAGAAGCAACCTTCCACCGTCACCATCTGCTTCCTTCCATGAATTGAACAAGTTTAATCCAATTAAGTAAAGTGACAAATATTTCAGAAATATAACAGAATTATCCTTTAGCAGAATTATCTAAGCAACTAGATTTTACTATTGCACGATTTAAAAATGTGACAATTTACCGTCATACTTTAAAAAACTTTGCTTGACCTCAATTCAAGAACTATCACGTTGACATGAGAATGAAGATGAAACAGGCTGAAAGTGTTGTGATCCAGTAGTCACAGCCAAAAACATTTGAATGTCCGAGTTAGATTTAGCTCTTGGGGCTAACGGAATCAAGGGATATGGGGAGAAAGCAGGAATGGGGTACTGATTTTAGATGATCAGCCATGATCACATTGAATGTTGGTGTTGGCTCGAAGGGCTGAATGGCCTACTTTCTATGTTTCTATGTTTCTATGTCAGAGACACTGTTTACACACACTGTGCATTTATTTTCATGCCGAACAAATGGAGAAAAATAGTATTTAATGTGTTAAAAGTGTCACACAGAAGATACAGCAAAAAACAAGCAATCATGCAACTAATGAGTGGAGGAGGCTTCAAGACCATCCACGTTAATGACAGGGCTCAGTGTGTGAGAGGTAAAGAAAAAACTGAAGCATTTGCATCCGTGTTCAGTCATAACTGCCAGTGGATGATCTCCTTCATCTCCTTCCAGAGATCCACACCATCACTGACAACAACCTTCAACCAATTTATTCATTCAAGAGATATGAAAAAATTATTTTCTTCTCACAAAAGCCCAACTATAGTGCGAGAGACCTGCGCTCCAGAATTAGCTGAACCTCTCACAAAGCTGTTCCGGTACATTTACAACCCATCAATGTGGAAAATTGCCCAGATGTGTGCTTGTCACAAAAGGACAGATCCAATCCCATTAATTACAGCCAGATCAGTTTTACTCTCAATCATTGATAAAGTGATGTAAGGTTGCTGTCAAGTGGGAGTTATTACTGATGCCTAGTTTGAGTTTCACCAGGAACGCTCAGCTCTTCACAGCCTTGGTCGAACCATGGTTTAATATCACCAGCAACCTAACCTATTCCCCTCACACTGATGTTTAAGAAAGAACTGCAGATGCTGGAAAAATCGAAGGTAGACAAAAATGCTGGAGAAACTCAGCGGGTGAGGCAGCATCAATGGAGCGAAGGAATAGGTGACGTTTTGGGTCGAGACCTTAATTTAGACTGATGTGGGGGTGGGGGAGGGGGGGCGGGAAGAAGAAAGGAAGAGGCGGAGACAGTGGGCTGTGGGAGAAATGGGAAGGGGAGGGGAAGGAGGGAGAAAGCAAGGACTTCCTGAAATTGGAGAAGTCAAAGCTCATACCGCTGGGGTGTAAACTACCCAAGCGAAATATGAGGTGTTGCTCCTCCAATTTGAGGTGGGACTCACTGTGGCCATGGATGAGGCCCAGGACAGAAAGGTCAGATTCGGAATGGGAGGGGGAGTTGAAGTGCTGAGCCACTGGAAGATCATTTTGGTTAATGCGAACTGAGCGGAGGTGTTGTGGGAAGCGATCGCCAAGCCTGAGCTTGGTCTCACCGATGTAGAGCAGTTGACACCTAGAACAGCGAATGCAATAGATGAGGTTGGAGGAGGTGCAGGTGAACCTCTGCCTCACCTGGAAAGACTGCTTGGGTCCTTGGATGGAGTCAAGGGGGGAGGTAAAGTGACAAGTGTAGCATTTCCTGCGGTTGCAAGGGAAAGTGCCAAGGGAAGGGGTGGTTTGGGTGGAAGGAACAAAGTGACCAGGGATTTATGGAGGGAGCGGTCTCTGCGGAAAGCCAAAAAGGGAGGAGATGGGAAGATGTGGCCAGTGTTGGGATACCATTGGAGGTGGCAAAAATGTGGGAGAATTATCTGTTGTATGTGATGGCTGGTAGATTGGAAGGTGAGGACCAGGAGGACTCTGTCCTTGTTATCAGTGGGGGGATGGGGAGTGAGAGCGGAGCTATGGGATAACGAGGAGACCCTGTTGAGAGCCTCATCTATAGTCAAAGAGGGGAAACCCCTGTTCCCTCAAGAATGAGGACATTTCCGATGCCCTGCTTTGGAATACCTCATCCTGGGTGCAGATGCTGCGTAGACGGAGGAATTGGGAGTAGGGAATAGAGTCCTTACAGGAAGCAGGGTGGGAAGAAGTGTAGTCCAGATTGCTTCGTCCAAAACCTCCGCTCAGTTTGCATTAACCAACATGATCTCCCCGTGGCTCAGCACTTCAACTCCCCCTCCCATTCCGAATCTGACTATTCTGTCCTGGGCCTCCTCCATGGCCAGCGTGAGCCCCACCGCAAATTGGAGGAACAGCACCTCATATTCCTCTTGGGTAGTTTACACCCCAGCGGTATGAACATTGACTTCTCCAATTTCAGGTAGTCTTTGCTTTCTCCCTCCAACCCCTCCCATTCCCAGCTCTCCCACAACTTACTGTCTCCGCCTCTTCCTTTATTTTTCCTGCCATCCCCCCCCCCCCCCCCCCCCCCACCTCCACATCAGTCTGAAGAAGGGCCTCGACCCAAAACGTCACCTATTCCTTTGCTCCATAGATGCTGCCTCACCCGCTGATTTTCTCCAGCATTTTTGTTTCCCCTCACATCGATGCTGTGATCAAGAAAGTGCATCAGAATATAAACTTTTTTTTCGGTGTCTGAGAAGGTTCAGCATGTCCATGGTAGTACAGTAAACCCTCGCTATAATGAACCATAGGCAGGAGAATGGCGTCCATTATTGCTGATTGTCCGCAATAACTGAACAAGGTATTATCATAGTTTTTAGTTGTCTAAAATGTTGAAAATTATAAGGAAGATGAGTAGTTTACAATCTGTTTAACCCAAGAGCGAACATACTGGGAAAGCATGATGGGAAAAATGATTTGCATTGTAAACCTAAGAATGTTAGTGAGGCAATGAATAGATTTATCAAAATGTTTAGGTTCCACAGCACAACTAGTTTAATTAAAATAAACATTGGGGTTGTAAACAGCTGTGGGTAATAAAAGTAATCAGGAGACTGACATTTATGGTACCTATTTGTTCTACAAATGGGAAGAATGGTATACTAAGTAACAGGGAGTATAAGGTTAAAGATAACTCTAGAGATAGACAATGAGGAAAGGTTACAGAGACATTGATCAATGATGACTTATTTCAAAAATATAGAATCCACAAGTAACCACTGTGTGATGAGAATATAAACATGCTGTAGGTACTGTGAATCTTTGAAGCACTTTGGGTTCTCTCAGAGTGTATCACAATACGCAATGTTAAGGCCTTCAATAAACCGACTTGTTCAAGAAACTCACCACTAATCTACGAGATGTTTTATTTTGTGTCTGTGCCAATCTGAGCTGGACCCAAAGTAAAGTCAGATACAGGATGCAGGTATAACGCAAATTTGCATCCAACAGTAGTTAAAACAAAGAACTGCAGATGATGGTTAATATGCAAAAGGACACAAAGTGCTGGAATAACTAACTCAGTGGGTCAGGCTGCATCTCTAGAGAACATGGTGACATTGGGACCCTTTTTCAGACTGATTCTGTCTGCTGAGTTACTCCAACACTTTGTGTAATTTCACCTTGAAACTAGGCGCTGATGCCGCTGGTCTGCACCAACGAGCCCTTCTACACCACCTACCACATGGTCTGGTTTATGCAGCTGTTGTTGCAACTCACATTGTAGCCCCTGACCATCAGCTCTTTCTTCAGCCCACTGCCAATGACAAGATTGACTCGGTCACTGTGGGATTCCCTCGCCTCACACCAGTTGCCTTTTCTTCACCTTGTCTGCTTCCCGCTCCACCGCCGCCTCCTCATCCTTCTCCCATCGCTTTTTCCACTACGCTGTTCCCACCTCCATTGCCGCTCCCTCATCCTTCTCTTCCGCAGTTACCGTCATCTTGGGTCGAAGTAAAAAGCACTGCAAATGGTTGTTTGGGGGTTTTGGGTTGAAGTAAAAAGCACTGCAAATGGTTCTTTGGGGGTTTTGGGTTGAAGTAACAGGCACTGCAAATGGTTGTTTGGGTGTTTTGGGTTGAAGTAAAAGGCACTGCAAATGGTAGTTTCGGGGTTTTGGGGTTGAAGTAAATGGTTGTTTGGGGTTTTGGGTTGAAGTAACAGGCACTGCAAATGGTTGTGTGGGGGTTTTGGGTTGAAGTAACAGGCACTGCAAATGGTTGTGTGGGGGTTTTGGGTTGAAGTAACAGGCACTGCAAATGGTTGTGTGGGGGTTTTGGGTTGAAGTAACAGGCACTGCAAATGGTTGTTTGGGTGTTTTGGGTTGAAGTAAAAGGCACTGCACATGGTAGTTTCGGGGTTTGGGGTTGAAGTAAATGGTTGTTTGGGGGTTTTGGGTTGAAGTAAAAGGCACTGCAAATGGTTGTGTGGGGGTTTTGGGTTGAAGGTAAAAAGCACTGCAAATGGTTGTTTGGGTTTTGGGTTGAAGTTAAAAAGCATTGCAAATGGTTGTTTGGGGGGTTTGGGTTGAAGGTAAAAAGCACTACAAATGGTTGTTTGGGGGTTTGGGTTGAAGTAAAATGCACTGAAAATGGTTGTTGGTCTAAACTTGACAACTTCCTGTTTGCACTATATATTGATTTTAGATAAAACGCTACCACTTGCGGCTGGGATTTTTGGCCACCTTACTCAGTCCCCCACCGCTCATCAGGTGCAGAGGATTCTTTCCCATCATGAAAAATAAAAGTGTTATTAGTGTTTTCAAAATGTTGAGAATCTCTCTTCTGTCAATCACGCCATGAAGGCCACACCTTTTCTGGTGGGAGGGGGAGGGATTATAAAACCCAGAAGTGTGGGTGTGGCTCAGTCTCTGTATGATGGGGGAGGGAGAGGTCACGACTGTCTGAGCTGTGAATCAACTGAACACGCTGAATGTCTACTGAACTGTGAGTGTGGTGTTTTGTGTGGTTTTATGGTGGTTTTATGGTGGTTTCTCCCTGCTTGAAATGGTATGAAACTGCATTTGAATGTGGTGGCCTTGCACCCTGCATGAAATGGTATGAAACTGCATTTGAATGTGGTGGCGTTGCACCCTGCATGAAATGGTATGAAACTGCATTTGAATTTGGTGGCCTTGCACCCTGCTTGAAATGGTATAATAATAATAATAATACATTTTATTTATGGGCGCCTTTCAAAAGTCTCAAGGACACCTTACAAAGTTTAACAAATAGTGTAGAAACATGTAAAGCGGAATGAAATAAATAGCAAAGACATCACCAGTACACAAATTAAAGACAGAATTCAATCCAAAAACAAAAATCAAAAACACAATATGAAGAGAGAGCAGCGGCTGCTAAAGCGCGCCAGCGTCCACTCTCCCTTCCAGCAGCCATCTTGGACACTTGGTATGAAACTGCACTTGAATTTGGTGGCCTTGCACCCTGCTTGAAGTGGTATGAAACTGCAGTTGAATTTGGTGGCCTTGCACCCTGCTTGAAGTGGTTTGAAATTGCACTTGAATTTGGTGGCCTTGGATCCAGCTTGAAGTGGTATGAAACTGCACTTGAATTTGGTGGCCTTGCACCCTGCTTGGTGGTATGAAACTGCACTTGAATTCAGTGGCCTTGCACCCTGCCTTGAAGTGGTTGGAAACTGCACTTGAAGTCGGTGGCCTTGCACCCTGCTTGAAGTGGTAGGAAACTGCACTTGAATTCGGTGGCCTTGCACCCTGCTTGAAGTGGTAGGAAACTGAACCTGAATTTGGTGGGCCTTGCACCCTGCTTGAAGTGGTATGAAACTGCACTTGAATTTGGTGGCCTTGCACCCTGCTCAATGTGGTAAGAAACTGCACTTGAATTTGGTGGCCTTGCACCCTGCTTGAAATGGTAGGAAAATGGATTTGAATTTGGTGGCCTTGCACCCTGCTTTAAATGGAATTTCAAGAAATAGCCATGAGTCAACTGCCAGCCCACCAGCTGTGAGTGAGCTGCTAGCACATCAGGCTTGAGGGACTCAGCTGCCACCCCAAGAATCCATTTGGCCCACTATGTCCATACTAGCTGTCTGGAGACCAGTCCCTTCAGCCCACAACACCCAAACCAGCGCTCCAGAAAGTCCCCCCCCCCCACCACTAGCAACCAATATTGGAATTGGTGGAGAGATGGAATATTGTGTCGGGGACCAGCCCTCCCGTGTGAACATGGGACCCAACGGGTCCCACTTAGTCTAGTGAATAACCATAAGTACCCAGTCTGCTTGTCTTCCAATGCTAACTAAATGAAGTCAGCCTTTGTGTATTATAGTAACTGTAATTCTTTCTCCAGCTTTGCTTGAGCATCACTGACGGAGAATGATGTACAATCTGTTGGCCACTCTACATGAGCCCAATTCCCTCCACACGACCACATTTGTAACCATCTCCTACAAAGATCAGAGAGATAGGCCTGAGAGAGAGGGATGAGGTATTCACTTACTGTCTGAAGTGCCTTGTATAATGGGAACTTATGAGGTTGGGATGCATGCCTGTTGTGAATGGATGTAGAAGAATAGAACGCTGATGCTGCTGAAGATTCAGTGCGCTGGTTCAGTGAAGTGATGCAGTAGTCTCAACAAGACAGAGAGGAGGGAAGCAGATGTAGATTTGTTGCCCAAAGCACAGTGGGAGTGAAAATTAATTTTGAACTCTGGTAAGAAGCAGTGAGTGACCTTGAGAAAATAGAAAGTCACACGGAGTCTGGTTCTTTTTAAGTGCAATGAATAGAGATCGTATTTATATTGCTACTAGTAAACATCAATCCACAAGACAAAACTGCCATTGCACTGTCACATTCATTGACATGTAAAAGTAGATAAACGAAACACTTGTCATATGCAGGTAGGTTGTTAGAAAATGTATGGAATCTCATTTTAAGCAAATGTGCGTGTGCATCTGTAAGTGATTGATTGCAGGGGTAAGCATGTTTGTGATATTATTCAATTGAACAACCGATGGACAGAAATAGATAGAGAACGTCACTCAGCATAGATATTGAATGAATAAAAAATTATGGCAAAGCTTTCTTTAATAAAGGCAATGTTCTCGGTTGATTTAGGAATTGATTTTGCCCTTACTTTTAGCACTATTTCAGGTGTCATTTTAACTTAGCAAATCCAGTGAAACCAATTGGTTTTACATTTGAAAAATAAAAATTTTACAGAGCTATGAGGAAACCATAAATGAGTGGTTCTAATTAGGTAGCTCTTTCAAGGAATAAGGATTCCAGGACTGAGAATAAAATGTTTACAGAAATGTTTACAAAATGTTTGTGCTACACTCTGGAAATGTGATAGTAATCTTCCAAAATTCTTTAGACTACAGATTGGAGGAAGGCAACTGAAGCTTCCTACCATTCTTACCCCACTCCCACCTCTTCCCTACTCATTAAAACATTATGTAGAGAAACAAATGGAATTTCAGACCAGTAAGCCGAATACCAGTCCCAGGGAAATGGCTAGAATCTATTGTAGTAGCATAGAAACATAGACAATAGGTGCAGGAGTAGGCCATACGGCCCTTCGAGCCAACACCGCCATTCAATATGATTATAGCTGATCATCCAAAATCAGTACCCGGTTCATGCTTTTTCCCATGTGAAGCATGTGGAGCATGTGATAAAATGTGAAAAAAATATCAATGTGATTGGACAAAATCAACACAGGACAATGAAAGGAAAATTATGCTTAACAAAACAACTAGAGTTTTTTTTGTCACAAGTAGAATTGGTGAATATTGAGGATTTGGACTTTCAAGGGTCTGTCCCACTTGGGCGTCATTTGTGCGTCATTTACGCGACATCCTAAAAATTAGCGCGTTGTGACACGCACGTGACGCATGATGCGGCGTGGTGGCGTATGCAGTGAAGCGCGGTAATGCACGGTGCTTTCCTATCGCCCCAGGATTTTAGAATGTTCAAAATCCTCGCGCGCCACCTGCGTGACGTATCCCTTGCGCACACTGACGTACTGAGGGCCTACGCTGACGTACTGATGGCGTACGTGTAGCGCGTGGGGACGCATGGTTACGGACGGTGATGCACGAACATTGCCTATGCTAATTTATTATGCGTCACCGTGAGTCAACGTCCGTAACCATGTGACACCGCACGACGCCCATACACTGTCGGCTCACCATTTGCGCATCATTTGAGCGCCGCACCCGGGTATAAAGTGCACCGAGTTTTGAAAAATGTTCACTGTGAAAATCGTTGCCACAGAGACTGGCACGACTTGGCACACGGCTGGCGTACTGCTTGGCACTGCCGGCCTGTCGTGTAAATGACAAGCAAATGACGCCCAAGTGGGACAAGCCCTTTAGAATACACGTTTGAGGTTAGTGTGTAAAATTGTCCTTGATTATGCTGATGGCCTTACTTAGATACTCCAGCACTTTGTGTCCTTTTATGTATTAAATAGTGTTTGCAGTTTAGTTTAGTTTAGAGATGAAGTGTGGAAACAGGCTCTTTGGCCCATCGAGTCCGTGCCGACCAGCGATTCCTGCACACTTGCACTATCCTACAAATACTGGGGGAAATTTACAATTCTTACCAAAGCCAATTAACCTACAAACCTGTACATCTTTGGAGTGTGAGAGGAAACCGGAGATCCCGGAGAAACCCACACAGGTCACGGGGAGAATGTAGAAACACCATACGATACAGACAGCACTTGTGGTTAGGATCGAACCCAGGTCTCTAGCGTTGTAAGACAGCAATTCTACCACTGTGCCACCACACCACCCAGTTCTTTGTTTATACAGGAGTGTGGACGACTAGCCACTGATGAATGATCACACTATACCTCCCTGTATTTTCTTGGCCATAACCATGCAAGCTTAGATCATCATTGTATTTGCTGATTCTCAGTCTAAACCTTCATTCTGGGTTGTCCATTCCAATCAAGGATTTAGGACTTAATCGTGTAGCAGCACCCTAAATTATGTTTGCCTACATGTGTACCTTAGTGATTCCTCTAATTTTAAAATTACAATGTATTTGTGACTAGGCACTTTCACTCACTGAATAATTCCCATGGATGAAAAATGATCAAATGAAATCTTATTTTTTCCCATGTCACACATTTTCCTAACTTGGAGATGAATTCTGCTGCATTTCTTTTTTTTTCATTGCTGAATGTTCATAACTCTCCACCTAACAGCATTGTTATAAAACCTCATCTCACCAACTGCAGTAAATCAGCAAGGAAGCTCCCTTTCACATTCACAGTGGAGTCTCAGGACACTTGTCTGACAGTGACGCACAAGTTCTGACAATCAGTTTAAGAAGAAGTCTGAAGGGAGCCCATGATTTATATTGTTAAAGAAGGAACTGCAGATGCTGGAAAATCGAAGGTACACAAAAATGCTGGAGAAACTCAGCGGGTGCAGCAGCATCTATGGAGCGAAGGAAATAGGGCAACGTTTCGGGCCGAAACCCTTCTTCAGACTGATAGGGGGTGGGGAGAAGAAAGCAAAAAAGGCGGAGGAGGAGCCCGAGGGCTGGGGGATGGGAGGAGACAACCAGAGGGATGATGAAGGGGAGGGGACAGCAAGGGCTAGCAGAGTTGGGAGAATTCAATGTTCATGCCCCCAGGATGTAGACTGCCCAAGCGGAATATGAGGTGCATTTCCTCCAATTTCCGGTGTTGCTCGCTGTGGCCATGGAGGAGACCCAGGACAGAGAGGTCAGATATGGAATGGGAGGGGGAGTTGAAGTGCTGAGCCACCGGGAGGTCAGGTAGGTTATTGCGGACCGTAGGTTATTGTCGGTCCGCAATAACCTACCTGCATCCTGGGGGCATGAACATTGAATTCTCCCACTCTGCTAGCCCTTGCTGTCCCCTCCCCTTAATCAGCCCTCTGGTTGTCTCCTCCCATCCTCCAGCCCTCGGGCTCCTCCTCCTCCTCCGCCTTTTTCTTTCTTCTCCCCACCCCCTATCAGTCTGAAGAAGGGTTTTGGCCTGAAACGTTGCCCATGATTTATATTTTTTGGAGGTTTATGTAAGTTTCATTAATTCCTAAATGTGCCTAATTTTTGCATGCACTTTGCTTTCTGATTGAATTGTTTGGTAGAAAGAAACTTTCTGATTTCACAGCAAAAATATAAGTAATTCAATGATTATCATTAGCCCAGAGATAATTCATTTTCTGTGTCCTAGTTTTATCTCATGGCAAAGCCAAATTGAATCTTAAAACTAATGTGTGCTCTTGTTCCTACTACCTGATAAAACAGCGTTGTATTCAACATCATTTATTTCATTTATGGAATATTTTCTTGTTTAAAAAATCATCAGTGGATTTTTTATCCATGTTTATTTCCAATTCTTTTTTAACAGTGACATTACACCAAGGTACCAGGCATCTTAAGGCACAGCTAGCTGCAAGCAAAACCTGCAGAAATACATTAAAACCTTAGCATGCATTAATCATCAGGGAATGTAAATGATTCACTACATAAGTTCACAAGGTGTACTGTAGGACTAGAATTAGGCCATTCGGTCTATCGAGTCCACTCCACCATTCAATCATGTGTGGAATTCTCTGCCTCAGAGGGCGGTGGACGCCGGTTCTCTGGATACTTTCAAGAGAGAGCTAGATAGGGCTCTTAAAGATAGCAGAGTCAGGGGATATGGGGAGAAGGCAGGAACGGGGTACTGACTGGGGTTGATCAGCCATGATCACAATGAATGGTGGTGCTGGCTCGAAGGGCCGAACGGCCTACTCCTGCACCTATTGTCTATTGACTATTGTCTATTGATCTCTGCTTCCTATTCCCATTTTCCTACCTTCTCCTCAAAACCCTTGACACCCGTTCCAATCACTTCACATTGTACATGTTTATATCTTTGACAGTGTTTTATTTTCACCAACCAGTCATTGAGTCATATAGCATGGAAAATTGAAACAGCTTTCAGCCCAACTCATCCATTCCAACAGATTGCCCATCTAAGATAGTCCCATTTGTCCCAGTTTGACCCTTACCTCTCAAATCTTTTCCTATCCACATAACTGTCCAAATGTCTTTTAAATGTTGTTATGGCCCCTGCCCCAACCACTTCATCTGATAGTTACCTCCATACACTTACCACCCACTGTGTGAAAAAGTTGCCCTCTATGTTCCTATGTTCCTATTAAATCTTTCCCCTCCAACCTTAATGCTATGCCTTCTAGTTCTTGATTCCCGAACCATTGGAAAAATAATGTGTTCATTCATCCTAACTTTGCCCCTCAAGATTTTATGCCCTACACCTCACACTTGAAGTGGCATGATTGTGAATATTTGGATAAAGCCACAAGATTGCACCAGACCATACAATCTTGTTATATGAAAAACTAGCAGAATAGGAAGCAATTTGCACTGGAGGCTACTTTGTTAGGTATCCTTTGGACAAAGAACACATTGGAATTTGTCAAACGTCAGCATACTAACAAATTATAATTATAGTAGTAGGAAAGTGGAATTATCAAGGGGTACTGATGTTTTCTTTTAATGTCCTTATATGTCTGTAATATTAATCATTGCAAAGGGAACAGCTGGTATTGTAAGGGATTAAAATTAACTAGGTTTGCAGTGTAATCATTTTAGATGCTATAACCAGATATGGGTGTCCATCAAGAGTTCACCTCTCATCAAAAGTATTCAAATATGTTGAAAAGCAATTTGTGAAGTTACCAGAGTTGAAAATATTAATACACTTGGCGATGATGAATTCTACTACAATGAGCTTCGACTGCCTGCTCCACTTAATTAAACTGATATTATTTATTTTTGCAAAGTATTAGGTTCTCCCATGTGTAACATTGCTAACATAGACCACCACTATCATACGCATAAATAATTAGAAACACATTACGCCAGTTGCAACATTTATTGAATAATTCATGATTAAAATCTGTGTGGTAGCAAGCGTTTCCTACTCAAATTAATTTTTTTTCAATGAAGAATAAAATAAAGGGTTCCGATATAAAGCTGTAAATGGTAGAAGCCATTTCCAGGGATTTGTTACTGTTCTCACACCTGAATAATATGCTATGCATTAGGCATGCATAAAACCCCCCATCCTACATCAGACGGGTAAAAATAATATTTATCAATAGACAATAGGTGCAGGAGTAGGCCATTCGGCCCTTCGAGCCAGCACCGCCATTCAATGTGATCATGGCTGATCATCCACAATCAGTACCCCGATCCTGCCTTCTCTCCATATCCCTTAACTCCGTTCATTAACCCCACATTCAAATATGGTGGCTTCACTCTAATCCATATTGAAAGTTTAAATAGATGACATAAGGAATGGTGTCATCTCTTGAACTACAGCACGGGATGTTAATGAAAATCATTGTAACTCAAGCCAGGCACACAAACAATGAACAAACAATAATCACTTTATGCTAATATGATGTCTTAACAATGTATTTTTGTGTATGCAATTGCATGAGAAAGAAAGAAGAAACATATTGCTGTATAGTATTATGGGTAGAAAATGAGGTTCCGGGAAAATGTGTATCTTGTACTCAAATTCTACACTCTAATATCAGGATAATATTTATTTTGGTATTAAAAATTGGGATGTAGAACCTGTGGGGAGTAGACTGGTCCTTGCCATTTTAAGAAACATTCCGCACCAACTTCCAGCCATTCAGTGTGCGGCCTATTTAACACGTTTGCTATGCGTATGCATTCTTCCCTTCTTCTCTTTTTACACATGATTTTCAGTCACTTTCCTTGCTTGAAACCATTGTTAATGGTGAAAAAAACATGAGGCGTGATTAAAAAGTTGGGAGATGAAACAAAAATCGGTCATATTTTCACCGTTAACAAGTGGCGGCGTGCCCTGCAGCTGCGGCTCACCTGCAGTCCTTTTGTCTTTTTGTTTTCTTTTGTCCTGTTGTTTTAGTTTAGTTTGTTTTAGTTTATTCCGTTTATTTTAGTTGTGTATGTGTGGGGGGGTGGGAGAAACTTGTTTTTAGTCTCTTCCTTCAGGGGGGATGCGACCTTTTCTTGTCGTATCCCCGTCTCCGTCTCCATCTGCGCTGAGGCCTAATCGCGGAGCTGGCGGCCTCCAACTGGGACCGACCTCGAGGCTCCGGAGGCAGAGCCAGGACTTACCAACGCGAGGCTGGCCGACTTCGGGGCTGTGGTGGCGGCGACCCGACATCGGAGCCTCGGAGGTTCGGCCGCGGGCCCAGTGGACTCAGCCGCGGGCCCAGTGGACGACATCGTCGGGAGTTCGCAGGTCCCAGGTTAGTGACCGGTTCTCCGGAGCTCCCGCAACAACAGTTTCATCCACAGGACTGGAGGGTGGCAGCTTCGTCCGCCCCAGGCCAGAGTTTGAACCGGCCCGTTCGCGGAGCTCGGATTCGGCCGTGTGACTTACCATCACCCCGCGGGGTCCCAACATCGAAAGCCTGGATCGCCTCAACGTAGAGGGAGAACAAGGAGGGAAGAGACAAGGACTTTAAGACTTTTGCCTTCCATCACAGTGAGGAGGTGCCTGGTAGACTCACTGTGGTGGATGTTAAACTGTGTTCATTGTGTGTTTTGTTATTTTGTTCTATGTTCTGACTGCAAGGTTCGTAATTTTGTTCAGACTGAGAAGTCTGAATGACAATAAAGGATACTTTTTGACTTTGACATATGGTTGACAGGGACAAGGAAAGCTTTCACTTCAATAGGATATCTGGTCAATTAGGTAAAACAGTGACAAATGGGATTCCAGCATCTACAGTCTCTTGTATCTCCATTCTCATCCCAGGAATGAGCCTGATGAAACTTCTTTAGATTGCCTTAGAGGAGTTAGGAGGAGTTCGAAAGTTAAGAATCATAAAATATGATGATTAAAGTTTGAGTAATTTTCACCCATGTCCAGAGAAGCATTAGAAATTCTGATGAAGACCCATGAAGAAGATATGTTCACTTCATACTGAGAATGCTTATAAGGCACACATGATGGGAGACTTAGAAACGGATGTTGGTTATGGCAGACAGCTCGCATCACCTTCCCCTTTGCTTAGTAGTTCAATGGACTCGGCATGGCCAAGGACTAAGGACTTTGGAATTTTTGCAATAATATTGTTTTGTCTTTAGTTTACTGATTGTTTTTCTTTGTTATGTTATTAATGGGTAATGTTTTTGGGAGGCTGGTTAAGCTGCTGCAACTAGGAATGTCATTGTTCCATTTTCGGTACATATGACAATTAAACCCTCTTGGCTCTTGACTCCCTTGAAAGTTATGTGTAGGAAGTAACTGCAGATGCTGGTTTATACCGAATTTGATCACAATGTACTGGAGTTGCTCAGCGGGTCAGACAGCATCTATGGAGAAAAGGAATAGGTAACTTTTCAGGAAACAACCCTTCCTCAGACTGAAAGTCTCCAGTCTGAACAAGGGGTTCTGACTAGAAAGGTCACCTATTCCTTTTTTCCAGAGATGCTGTCTGACCCGCTGAGCGACTCCAGCACTTTGTGTTTATCCAGTGAAAGTTACACTGGAGGAAATTTGGAATCATCATTTCATCAAGAAACCATTTTTTTCAGATTTGGCTACAGAAAAATAAGATGTGCGTTACATAGATTTTTTTTGTGACCAGTAAAAATAAGTGCCTTTGTTCCTGCCTGTCTTTCATAGAAATGAAACAAGATAGCTATGTAAACGTGCAAAATGGTAACTGGGGATTAGTTTTTACAGTTAATTTGAAAGACAAAGCGGATGAATGAGCTCTCCAGTGACTGCAGCTGTGATGCAGAAAAATGCAGTGACAGAATATAAGCTATTTTGTGGACTTTGAAGTGGAAGTATTTGTGTTCCACCCCCTGAAAGGATATTTCACCCCTGGCAACATGCTTTCCAGAATTGGACGCAATTGTATGATGCTTATTTAAAGTAGCATGTTAATGTAAAGAAAATGTAGTGGAATGTAACAACACCATTTTCCAGCTTGCCAGAAGTGTTTGTGTATGGATGCATTTGAGTCACTGCTGGCTGTGACATTTAATTGCTAGCTGATGGCATTGAACTTATTAGAGTTTTTGCTATCACGATTGCTGGGGTGTCAATTGAAATCTTTGCCGCCTGTAGCCTGCAGCTCACTTCTGCTTGTTGCCAGTCGAGAAACACAATTTTCAAACAGATGTATTTCTCTTTCCATATTTGTTTCAATTTAAAATGTATTTCCCCCCCCCCCCTCCCCTGAGTCACTTCATCTCAATGTACCTCGGCAGAAGCCCACAGCCATGAATATGCCACATTACTGTCAAAATAACAATAGGATGTGCAGCAGAATAACTCCAGCTGATAATCTGTATACATACCTTACTTACAAGTTGTTTTCCTTCCGTGTTGTCCTTCTGATATGATCAAGAATATGGGATTGTTGCAAAGCAAATCTGGAGCAAATTCCAAACATTGTCATAAGTTCGAAGATAGACAGAAAAATCTGGAATAATTCAATGGGTCAGGCAGCATTTCTGGAGAAACGGAATAGGTGACGTTTGGGGTCGAGACCCTTCCTCAGACTGAGAGTCAGGGAAGAGGAAAACTAGAGATATGAAAAGGTACAGAACAAATCAGAGCCGACACCAATGGCCAAGGAGTCCACAATGATCCATTGTTGGCTGTGGAGCAGGTGATAACAAAGGGATTCGAACAGTGAAACTAGCAGGACAACTAGGGTGGGGGAGTGATGCAGAGAGAGGGAATGCAAGGGTTACTCATGTTAATGTTGTTCCAAATGTGGTAATCAGAGATGCACAAAGCTAAACATTTTAATATATTACGTAAGGCGGTTTATTTCAGATAAAAGGCTGTGCAACAAATAAAAACATTTGGATTTATTTAGTACCATAACACATTGAGATTTTCAAAGTGCTTTTTCAAAATGGTTTACTCTGCATGTGCTCCCAGGCCTTTGTTTTAGGGGAAATGTTCTGAATAGGGGAAGATAAGGCAGAACAACAAAATAATCTGTTATTAATTTTTCTTCATTGTCTAAAATAAATATTAGAATCCATCAAATATTTGATGCACCAAATGATCCAGAATGGCAGCACAAAGCTACATTCAAACTCTTTTCATTCAATTACATGGGTAAGTAGACAAACAGATGGTTTGCCTAAACACGTTCCACAGTATATAAACATTTTACGTGTGCATCCAATGAATTAGTGCAGGGGCTGCTCCTTGCCTTCTGGCTGAACTTCTCACCCACCATCCTCATCTTCGGACACCCTGTGCGTAGGGGAGAGGGTAGGGCCGATGATGTCCTGGTTGGGTTGCTCCTAGGCCTGGCTCCAAGCTGGCCAAAGTCATGGGCCAGGCGGAAAAAGGCTCTGCCTGAGCCGGCTGACTGCCCCTTTTCCGGGCTTACGTCCATGGGCTCTATTAGAAAGGGACTACGCATTGTCCACAGGCTCCATGCGGGATTCCGGGACTGTTGTGCACTGCAGGGGGGGGGGGGGGGGGGGTGGAATGTATCCTCAATAAGGATGGGCAAATAGTTATATAATATTTAAGAATATTTGTTTATTTTGAATTATGGTGGTGGGTTTGTTTGTATTTTTGTTTGTACTTTTTGTAAATAGTTAATTTAAAAAATGTTGGGGTAAAAAAAAAAGAATTAGTGCATATCCTTTTCTCTGTTGCCAATATCTTAGATTTCTTTTCTTCCAAGAGTCAAGAGAGTCAAGAGAGTTTATTGTCATGTGTCCCAGATAGGACAATAAAATTCTTGCTTGCTGCAGCACAACAGAACATTGTAGTCATAAATACAGATCAGATCAGTGTGCCATATACCATAGAATAGTAAGATTAAACGAGAACTTACCAAGTTTGAAGTTTGATCTTTATTTTATGAGGAGTTACGTTGGTGATTACATGAAGAAGACCCGTCAGGGCGCATGCGCGTCAATCTTCAAAGCAGCGGTATGAAATCACAGATAACACAATATTTGAAGTAACATATTAAGATGAGCAACATGAGAACTACCATATGACCTTTTTTATGAGAGAGGGTTGGGCGTGGCGGGCACGTAATCACCAACGTAACTCCTCATAAAATAAAGATCAAACTTCAAACTTGGTAAATTCTCGTTTAATCTTACTATTTTACTTCGGAGTCACGTTAGTGACTATGTGAAGGGTTCAAAGCTCTGTGATTTTATGCCGCAGATCCAAATCCCAGCTTCTCACTGCATTGATTGACTTTCGATGAGAAACAATCAATAATGCGTTAAACATAAAATGTGAATATCATGCAGTAACAATTGATTTGAATAATCAAAACCAGTAACCCCTCTATCCCAGGGGGAAACTAAACACGACTTAATCCTGAATTTGCAAACAGCCTCTCGCCGATCGGCAATCAGCCGCTAGTAAATGTTTTAAAAACAATTCATTTGACCACCCGGCACCTGTAAGAATATGACCGATGTGAACATCCATCGCCCTAGCCGACGACGTTGCTGCTGCACTAGTGGAAAAGGATATATACACTTCAGTGTTAATACCTGCCTGTATCAATATTTGCTTTAAACCACCTTGAGATAGTCTGCACTGACATTGTCCTATGTGGCTACATGTAACTAATAAACAATGCTGTTTCCACATTTCTTAAGGTCTTTATAGCTTCAATATAATGAAAATAAATGTTCCATTACACATAAACATGGATCAGTAGATTATGCTGAAACACAATTTTAACAAACCTGTGACACCTGGCCTGCTCTGTTTGAGCAGGACGCAAATATATAACATAACATTCTCTTCAGCAACTTCCATCCTGTCTAGTAGAAGCTTTTGCAAACTCTGCTCTTGCTATGCTGACCAATGCCAAGAGCATAACCACTTTCATGATTAGTTTGGCAAATTCAGAGACTTAACAGGAACCTACTGTCGAAGCATCTTGAGGACCACACTTACATCCCAGATCGTCATAGACCTGGGTTTAGGAGGTTTAGAGTTGAAATTCCTTTCATCAATCCAGCTCTGATATGATGAAACCCAATAGGATCTTTCCTGACCCCATCAAAACCATACGAGGACAAAGCACTTAAAGCTGTATTAATGGTGTTATAACTGAGCCCCTCATCATCGTAGAGTGTCAACAGGAACTCTAAAATATCCACAATACCTGCAGTACTATAGTCAATATTATTTTGTACACAATAGTGCTCCCATTTAAAAAAAAATGTTTTACATAAGTAATATACCCCTTTTGAGTACTCTTTCTCCAGGCTACAGTGAGCATGTCCACCGTTCACCCAGACAGTCCTTGCTCCAGGTATGGCCTTAAAACCTGCAAATTAACAAGTCAATACTATCACATAACAGATGACTTTCCCGTGTTAGCGGATGCTCCATTCAATTCATACGCTTGGGAACCACCAAAAAGAGGTTGGATTCCTAACTGTAACATCAAAGGGAACCATGCTTGATTCGGCCAATTAGGTATTACAAGCACCCCAAAGCGGCATCCTGCTTGATTTCTTGCAGACTCCGACCTATTAGGCAAAATGGTAAGAAAATATATAAAACATACCACCCCAATGTAACGTCAAAGTATCAATTGCAACTGCCACCTGGTCTGGTTCCCATGAAACCTATTTAGGCTGCTGATGGTTGAACCTTGATGCAAAACAAATCGATATCTGGCATTCATATACAAGTACTATATTATTGAACACCTCCTGGTTCAATATCCAATCTATGTTGTCATTGAACTTTCGTGACTTGGCGTCTGCTACTATGTAGAATCTTCCTGGTAGATAAATAACTGAAATATATTTTTCAATGCACCAGGCCCAAATTTGATTAGCCAATCTGTCACAAAATACCGACTTGATTCCACCGATGTGATTAATATATATGCCTCTTGCGTAGTATTGTCAATCTGAAACTGAACATGCAGATTACATTTACATAGATACATAGATACATAGAAAATAGGTGCAGGAGTAGGCCATTCGGCCCTTCGAGCCTGCACCGCCATTCAATATGATCATGGCTGATCATCCAACTCAGTATCCCGTACCTGCCTTCTCTCCATACCCCCTGATCCCTTTAGCCACAAGGGCCACATCTAACTCCCTCTTAAATATAGCCAATGAACTGGCCTCAACTACCCTCTGTGGCAGAGAGTTCCAGAGATTCACCACTCTCTGTGTGAAAAAGTTTTTCCTCATCTCGGTCTTAAAGGATTTCCCCCTTATCCTTAAGCTGTGACCCCTTGTCCTGGACTTCCCCAACATCGGGAACAATCTTCCTGCATCTAGCCTGTCCAACCCCATAAGAATTTTGTACGTTTCTATAAGATCCCCTCTCAATCTCCTAAATTCTAGCGAGTATAAGCCAAGTCTATCCAGTCTTTCTTCATATGAAAGTCCTGACATCCCAGGAATCAATCTGGTGAACCTTCTCTGCACTCCCTCTATGGCTATAATGTCCTTCCTCAGATTTGGAGACCAAAACTGTACGCAATACTCCAGGTGTGGTCTCACCAAGACCCTGTACAACTGCAGTAGAACCTCCCTGCTCCTATACTCAAATCCTCTTGCTATGAAGGCCAACATACCATTCGCTTTCTTCACTGCCTGCTGCACCTGTATGCCTACTTTCAATGACTGGTGTACCATGACACCCAGGTCTCGCTGCATCTCCCCATTTCCTAATCGGCCACCATTTAGATAATAGTCTGCCTTCCCGTTTTTGCCACCAAAGTGGATAACCTCACATTTATCCACATTATACTGCATCTGCCAAACATTTGCCCACTCACCCAGCCTATCCAAGTCACCTTGCAGTCTCCTAGCATCCTCCTCACAGCTAACACTGCCCCCCAGCTTAGTGTCATCCGCAAACATGGAGATGTTGCTTTCAATTCCCTCGTCCAGATCATTAATATAAATTGTAAATAGCTGGGGTCCCAGCACTGAGCCTTGCGGTACCCCACTAGTCACTGCCTGCCATTGTGAAAAGGACCCGTTTACTCCTACTCTTTGCTTCCTGTTTGCCAGCCAGTTCTCTATCCACATCAATACTGAACCCCCAATACCGTGTGATTTAAGTTTGTATCCTAATCTCTTATGTGGTACCTTGTCGAAAGCCTTCTGAAAGTCCAGATACAACACATCCACTGGTTCTCCCCTATCCACTCTACTAGTTACATCCTCGTAAAATTCTATAAGATTCGTCAGACACGATTTACCTTTCGTAAATCCATGCTGACTTTGTCCAATGATTTCACCACTTTCCAAATGTGCTGCTATCCCATCTTTAATAACTGACTCTAGCAGTTTCCCCACTACCGATGTTAGACTAACTGGTCTGTAATTCCCCGTTTTCTCTCTCCCTCCCTTCTTAAAAAGTGGGGTTACGTTTGCTTCCCTCCAATCCTCAGGAACTACTCCAGAATCTAAAGAGTTTTGAAAAATTATCACTAATGCATCCACTATTTCTGGAGCTACTTCCTTAAGTACTCTGGGATGCAGCCTATCTGGCCCTGGTGATTTATCGGCCTTTAATCCATTCAATTTACCCAACACCACTTCCCGACTAACCTGGATTTCACTCAGTTCCTCCATCTCCTTTGACCCGCGGCCCCCTGCTATTTCCTGCAGATTATTTATGTCTTCCTTAGTGAAGACGGAACCAAAGTAGTTATTAAATTGGTCCGCCATAACCTTGTTCCCCATGATCAATTCACCTGTTTCTGACTGCAAGGGACCTACATTTGTTTTAACTAATCTCTTTCTCTTCACATATCTATAAAAACTTTTGCAGTCAGTTTTTATGTTCCCTGCCAGTTTCCTTTCATAATCTATTTTCCCTTTCCTAATTAAGCCCCTTGTCCTCCTCTGCTGGTTTCTGAATTTCTCCCAGTCCTCTGGTATGCTGCTTTTTCTGGCTAATTTGTACGCATCATCTTTTGCTTTGATACTATCCCTGATTTCCCTTGTTATCCACGGATGCACTACCTTCCCTGATTTATTCTTTTGCCAAACTGGGATGAACATTTTTTGTAGTTCATCCATGCAGTCTTTAAATGCCTTCCATTGCATATCCACCGTCAACCCTTTTAGAACTAATTGCCAGTCAATCTTGGCCAATTCACGTCTCATACCCTCAAAGTTACCTTTCTTTAAGTTCAGAACCGTTGTTTCTGAATTAACAATGTCACTCTCCATCCTAATGAAGAACTCAACCATATTATGGTCACTCTTGCCCAAGGGGGCACGCACAACAAGTCTGCTAACTAACCCTTCCTCATTACTCAATACCCAGTCTAGAATAGCCTGCTCTCTCGTTGGTGCCTCTACATGTTGGTTTAGATAACTATCCCTCATACATTCCAAGAAATCCTCTTCCTCAGCACCCCTGCCAATTTGATTCACCCAATCTATATGTAGATTGAAGTCACCCATTATAACTGTTTTGCCTTTGTTGCACGCATTTCTAATTTCCTGTTTGATGACATCCCCAACTTCATTACTACTGCTAGGTGGCCTGTTAGAGCAATAAGCCTTATCCATAAAAACCTCTTAATAGTTAATTGCCCATGTCTCCAGAAGTGATGCCTCTTGCTCAGTCCATCTGCCTCCACAGCTGAAACTCGTGTCCGTGACACCCCCCCCCCCCCCCCCCCGAGTGCACTGACATTCATCTGCAAAATCATGGAAGGCTGGTCAAGCATTACCTTGCTATAACTTCTGGACACATGGTGAATCCACCATTGCATATCAGAAATAGCCTTTACTTCTTCTTCTTCTTCTTCTTCTTTGGAGTTTTACGGCAGCCGGCATCCGCAATGTTGCATTGCTGCCACCTTCTGGCTTCATTCCACCGTACTCATGTCTTTGCATTATATCCTTTTTAGAAGCCCAGAGGCCCTCAAGAAATCAAACAACAACTTTATTCCTTTTCCTTTCCCTCCACACTCTAGAATGTTCTTTACTGATACTTCTGTCAATCCAATTTTCCTCATTTCAATGATCATAAATCCTCTTTCTGTCTCATATCTCCTACATGCAATTAGGACATGCTGAACTGTTTCTGGCTGATGGCATTCCTCACACAGCCCAGTAGGGTGTTTTCCCAATATTTTTAATGTGCTGTTCAGGTAAGTGTGTCCTATCCTCAATCTTGTTAATACTACCTGTTCCCCCCTCTTCTTGCTGTAATGCCCACTCTGTTTTGTAGCGTATAGAGGTGTCTCCCCTTTGTCTCCTGTTCCCAGTATTGTTGCCATTCCTGATTTATTTTCTTCCACACAATGTGTTTTCCTTCAGATTTGGATAGTTGTAAGTTTACCTCTGTTTCTTTTTTTACAGCCTCCTTTGCCAATTTATCCACCTTTTCATTCCCTAGAACACCAATGTGTGCTGGGACCCACAACAACGTCACGTCACTGCCCCTCCTTGTCACTTGGCTTAATAGTAGCAGGATTTCATACACTAAGTCAGGCCGCCTATGGGATGCACCAGACCCAATATTCTGGATTGCAGATAATGAGTCGCTACATATTAATACTTTACATGGTTGCATCTGTTCCATCCACCGAACTGCCATCAAAATAGCGTACAGTTCCACTGTATATACTGTCAAATAGTTATTTGTTCTTTTGTAAAGCTCAACATTCATCCCCTGGACTACCACAGCCGGCCCTGTTGTTTCAGCTACTGGGTCCTTTGATCCATCTGTGAAAATTAAGAGGTGTTCCCTGTATCTATTATCTATATGGTTATGATATTCTGTCTTTAGGTCTGAATTTTTGTTCCTCCTTTTTGCCTCCCATATCTCCAGATCAACTTTTGGGATGTTCAGTAACCATATTGGCACAGATGGCCACAATACTGCAGGGCAGAACTCTTTGTCCTTTACTTCCATGTCCCTTGCCACAACTCCTCCAACCCAGCCAAAGCGTCCACACTGAGCCACTCCTCTCTCCCAGCACTCATTTGCTACCTGTTTTGTTGTAGCCTTTACTGATGACTGCATAGGTCTATTAAAATGACCCGAATGTATCCTTAATGCCTCAATTAGCTTGATACACCTGTCAATTAGCTCTACCCTTTTTTCCCTGGGCAGAGTCACTTAATTGAATCAATTGTGACCCAAATAGTCAGGTGTTAATTTGGATTCTTCTGGATGAATAATGCCCAATCTTTGAAAATTGGATTTAACAACTATCACCTGTTACTTCACCTGTTCTCTTGGATACCCCTGTAATCAAGATATCATCAAGTTAATCCATGAGCACCGGACCCTGGCCTCTCAGCATGCCTAGTATAGGTTTTAACAATTTTGTTGCCATAGTTGATCCATCCAGGTGAATTTCAAATATCCTTATCCTGCAAATAAACAGACATTGAGTAATGCGCATCTTTAAGCTCTATAGTCGCCATATAGCATCCTCTTGACCCAGTTAATTGGCAGTGACAATTCCATCTTACAATGTCTATACTATATCCCCCATCCTTTTTTGGCCCGGGAAAATATTAGACACAAATTAATTGGTTTGGTGAACCAACTTTACCATTACACCTTTATCACATAAGCTTGCAAGCGCAGTCTGAACATCCATCTGTTCTGTTAATGAAACCTGAATAGTTCTCCCAAGAACATGCTGAATGTGCAAATCACAATTTGGATTGAAATCCATTCGAAACCTTTGAATAACACTCTGTATAAACAGAGCTAAGGTAATTTGCTTCCATTCATCCCAGAAAGAGATGTAATGTACCCCAGATTTAAGTTGTGTCACATTTGATATGTGCACCTGAGAACCAGGCCCGCCTACCTCCTTGGTACCTGGTGGATGACGTTGTCCCCGGCTCCTTGGCGGGAAAGCCAATGTTTGACCATGTTCCCGCTTCGTTTGTCCGCGTACTTTCTTTTTTGGAAACTTGCCGACTGCCGGTGGCTTGATCAAGCCCACCGTCTTTGCCTCGTCATCCATGTCCTTGACACTCTTGGCGAGGTCCTCTCCGAAGAGTAGGTTTGCCGGCTGTATGTTGCTAGGCTGGAAAAATACTGCAATCTTGGAATTAATGGTGGGCCGAATGGCACTTTCCCTGAGACAATTTATCTCAAAAATGGGTGCTACAAACCAACCCTGGTATCTCTTGCTGCGTCTCTGACTCATGCCCTCCATCCATCGTTCTCGCGAACGCCGTGATTCCTGAGCCAAGTAATTTCAGGATTCTCTGCAGCTTCATCTACTGGGCACTGCACGCCCACGCCCATCTGGCTCCATATCACCCGGTTCACTGCTGGCACCTTCAGCAACACGCAGTTACCCCGGTATCTTGGTGATTCCAGACTCGGACTGGACAGCGAATCATACTGCCAGAGATGGGAACTCTGACAACGGCCGTCTTCGCTTTCCCAGTGGCACTCCATACTCTGACGAGACAGCGAATCGTGCTGCCAGAGAATGGACCTCTGACAACGGCCGTTCTTCGCTAAGATCCAAGTCTCTGTCAGAGTCGGGGTCAGAACGTAGCTGACCCTCTGCACTCACCTCATGCATGAGGGTGCTTTAAGCAGCCCTCTACCAGGTGCTGCCGGTGTGGCCTTTCTGCAGCTTACCGCCCACACGACTCCTCCCCCCGGAGTGTGCGATTCTGGAGCAACCTCTGGATGAGGTGCTCCATTTGGGAGAACCGTTTTACAACGTCTCCAGCCCCGTACAGGCTCGTTGTGGCCCGACTCAGTTGAGTCTGAGGGCCTCCCAGACTTCCCCGTGCCTTACGCCCGACAGGCGTTGGCTTTGGTGCTTTTTAGCACTGAGTCGGAAGTCGCCTCGCTCCCGGTCGGCGACTGTGCAGGGGTACGAGGCAGCCGCTCACAGACCGCATTCCCACGGCTCTCCTATGATTTACCTGCAGCTGCCCTCCCCCTGGTGGTCTTCATCATGGTGCCATCTGTAATAAAAAACAGAGCACCACAAAAAAGAAACTTGTCCCTCCAGCTAAGTTTCTCACTTAGCTGGAGCTTTAAAACTATAAAAGTACTTTAAAAGTACTTGCTACAGGAGGAGCTCTGTCCTCCCCGGCTCGTCTTCACCATGGTGCTGCCTGTGACAAAACACAGAGCACAGCACCACAGTAAAGGAAACTGTTTTACTTCAGCTAAGTTTCTCACTTAGCTGGAGCTTTAAAACTCTTTAAAAATACTCTAAAAGTACTTACCACGGGAGGAGCTCTGTCCTCCCGCTGTCCTTGCGCCAATGCGACCGACGTAATGACGCGCATGTGCCCTGACGGGTCTTCTTCACGTAGTCACTAACGTGACTCCGAAGTAAAATATATATATACACACATCAATAAGCAGATAAAGTGCAATAGGCTGTTATATTTCAGAGTTTGTTTGATGTTGTGTTTAATAGTCTGATGGCTGTGGGGAAGAAGCCGTTGCAGATTTCAGGCTCCTGTACCTTCTACCTGATGGCAGCGGAGAGATGAGTGTGTGGCCAGGTGGGGTGGGTCCTTGATGATGCTGGCAGCCTTTTTGAGGCAGCGACTGCGATAGATCCCCCCGATGATATGGAGGTCAGAGCCAATGATGGACTGGGCAGTGGTTACAACGTTATGCAGCCTTTTCTGCTCCTGGTTGCTCAGGTTGCTGTACCAAGCCACGATGCAACCAGTCAGCATGCTCTCTACTGTGCACCTGTAGAAGTTCGAGAGAGTCCTCCTTGTCATACCGACGCTCCGTAATGTTCTCAGGAAGTAGAGGCGCTGGTGTGCTTACTTTATGATTGCATCAGTGTTCTGGGACCAGGAGAGATCTTCGGAAATATGCACGCCCAGGAATTTGAAGTTCTTGACCCTTTCCACCATCGATATAAACGGGACTTTGGGTCCCCATCCTACACCTTCCGAAATCCACAATCAGTTCCTTGGTTTTGCTGGTGTTGAGAGTCAGGTTATTGTGCTGGCACCATGTTCCATACAACATAATCAATCTATCCTGCAATATTATGGCTAGATTGAAATACACTAATGTCAATCCCCTTTTGCAGAATCAGCTTCAATTGTTTTTATTCATCTCAATTTAAGCAAACCTATCCCCAATAATAGATCATCAAGGAAGTTACGTTAATGCTGGTTGAGGGGTGAAATTTGCCAGGACCCAGGCACAACACTCAGTTGCACTCCTTTACTCTCTCTACACCAACGACTGCACCTCCACAGACTACTCTGTCAAGCTTCTCAAGTTTGCGGACGACACAACCCTGATTGGACTGATCCAGGATGGGGTGGAATCTGCCTACAGACAGGAAGTGACACAGTTGGCGTCCTGGTGCCATCGCAACAACCTGGAGCTCAACGCTCTTAAGACAGTGGAATTGATTGTATACTTTAGGAGAGCTCCCCCTCCCCTCCCCCACTCACTACCAACAACACCACAGTCACTTCTGTGGAGTAATTTAAGTTCCTTGGAGCCATCATCTCCAGGGACCTTACCACCATCGACTCCACAGTCAAAAAGACCCAACAGAGGATGTACTTCTTGCCACAGCTGAGAAAACACAATCTGCCACAGGCAATGATGGTCCAATTTTGTACTGACATCATAGAGTCTGTCCTCACCTTCTCCATCATGGTCTGGTTTGTGTCAGCCACCATGCATGACATCTGGAGGCTGCAGTGCATTGTTCGATCAGCCGAGAAGGTTGTTGGCTGCAACCTTCTCCCCATTGACGAACTGTACACTGCAAGGGCCAGGAAGAGAGCGGGTAAGATCATCTCTGACCCCTCTCACCCTGGCCACAAACTCTTTGAAGTACTTCCCTCTGGGAGGCTACTCCAGACTGTCAAAGCCTCCACAGCCAGACATAAAAACAGCTTTTTTCCACGAGCAGTAGCTTTACTCAACAGCCAAAAGTCTGTAGCCTCCTTTTGCTCTGGTATTTTATTTTATTCTTCACATATTTAAATTATAATGTTTTATTTTTAATTGTTTACTGTATATCGTGTTGTTATTCCTTGTGAGCAAAGCACCAAGGCAAATTCCTTGTATGTATATATACTTGGCTCATAAAATGTATTCAATTCAATTCAATTCAAGTACGGAAACACGCCTTTCGACCCAACTTTCCTACACCAACCGACACGTGCCATCTACACGAGTTCCACCTGCCTGTGTTTGGTCCATATCCATTTAAACCTGTCTTATCTATGTACCTGTCTGATTGTTTATTAAACGTGGCAATAGTCACTGCCTCAACTACCTCCTCTGGCAGCTCGTTCTATACACTCTACCCTTTGTGTGAAAATGTTAACCCCTCAGATTCCAATTAATTCCCCCTTCACATTAAACTTATGTCCTCTCTTTCTCGATTCCCCTACTCTGGGCAAGAGACTCTGTGCATCTACCCGTTCTATTCCTCTCATGATTTTGTACACCTCTATAAGATCACTCCTCATCCTCCTGCGCTCAGTTATTGGATCTTTGTCGCATGCACTGCAGCATAGGGGGCATCATATATACTCAAAGCTAAAACAGCTGTACCCAGCTTCCAGGGCAGAATCAGTGAAATCTCACCATGCCTTAACATAGATTATGTGATGAAAGGTCATTGACTTGTAAAATTAACTCTGTCCCTTTCAATGCAGATGCCGCTGTCTAACCTGTTGAATATTTCATCATTCTCTGTTTTCATTACCAGAATTATCTAGCAATCACTCCTAAATAGAGCAAGCATCAAATAAGTAAGAATAATTCTAACTGGAACTAGTGAGTTCCTACGGTTGAAATCTGTTCATTTATTCCCATTTTGTGACACTATTGCTGGATTACTGGTCAGGTTGCGGCTTCAACATTCCTTCTTTATGCATTTAGCTTCCTCTCATTTAAGTGCTTTGGCAATTCAAGGAGCAGCTCTGTCTATCTTTGCAGGGAAATAAAAAGCATATTTCCTCATGGATAAAGTCATTTAGCTTTATGCTTGTATGATTTTCAAATAAAACCATAATGGATGGCTTTGGAAATATGCTTTCCTACAGTCTCGTTTATACTGAGACTGTAAGACTGTAAGACTTTGCTTGATATAAGCAGGCTGCCACAATTCCTGCACATGCAAATGAAGACTTGAAAAGAACACTGTGATAATGTGGAGGCACAAGGAACTGCAGATTGCGCAATCTTGCGTTGAACACAAAATGCTGGAGTGATGCAGTGGTCAAGTAGCATCTTTGAAGGACCTGGATGGGCAATATCTCGGGTTAAGGTACTTCTTCCGGCTGATTGTGGTTGGAGGGAGGAAGCTGGAAAAGAGAGGTTGGGGTGAAGCAAAGTCTGGCAAGTGATAGGCTGATACAGGTATGAGAGGGGAGATGGGTGGACACAGACTAGAGATGAAAATGAGACAAAAGGGTGACAATGAAATGTAAAGCCCGAAGGAGGGATATATGTGGAAGAGGACTGGGGGACGGTGCAAGAAAGAGGACAAGATAGTTTGCTGCGCACTTTGGTGGGCGACACAGGAAGGAGAGGAGGGAGAAAAGGGGAAAAGCTCTACCTAACATTGCAGAATTCATTGGTGAGTTGTAAGTGAGCTGCTGTTCCTTCAGTTTTGGCATGGTCTCACACTGGTAATGGAGGACACCCAGAGCAGAAAGGACGGTATAGGACGGGATATGGAGTTAAAATCGTCAGCAACTATGAGATCCAGCAGGCTTTGGCGGAATGATTGCAAATATTCAACAAAATAGTCACATAGTCTAAGCTTTTGCTAATTTAAGGAAGGCGGACCATGCAAATATTTCACAAGATAGTCACATAGTCTCAGATGTTGTTGATAAAAAGAAGGCTGACCGAGTACATATATTCAACAAAATATCACATAGTCTAAGCATTTGCCGATGAAAAGAAGGCCACATTGGGAGCACCAAATGAAGTAGGCATGGTTGTAGAGATTCATGTGAACCTCTGTCTCACCTGGAAACCCTGCTGGGGAACCCTGGATAGAGGTGAGGGAGGAGGTGTAGGGAGAGGTGTAGGCGGAAGAATCTGTGGAAGGGGCAGGTTGGGTGAGAGGGGATGAGTGAATCAAACAGTTAAGAGGGAGGTGTCTCTGCGGAAAGTGTCAAAAGTTAGTGAATGGAAGATGTGAATGGTGGTTGGATCATATCGTAGAAAGTGGAAATGTCAGAGAATAATGCGTTGAATATGGAAACTGGTGGGGTGGAAGGAAGGTGATCTGAGGAATTATTTCCTTGCTCTATCTGGGGAAAGCGGAATGAGAGCAGAATTCTGGGACACATGAGGAATCCATCTGCCAAATCTGGGGGGAAATCCATTTTTATTGAAGAAAGAGGACACCTTGGATGTCCTGGAGTGGAAAGCCACATCTTGGAAGCAGATGTAAAGGAAACAGAGAAATTGAGAATAGGGAATAATGTGGGGGGAGGAATAGTTAAGATAATTATGGGAGTCAATGGGTTTATAGATATGGTCAATTGATAGTCTATCCCCTGTGATGGACATAGAGAGATTGGGGAAAGGGAGCAAGGTGTCAGAGATGGTCCAAGTGAATTTGAATACAGGGTGGAAGTTAATGATAAAGTTGATGAAATTATTGAGTTCTGCCCAAAGTGTAGGTCAGCTACAATGCAGTCGTTGATATAGCAGAGAAAGCTGTGGGATGATGCCAGTGCATGTTTGTAATAAGGACTGTTTGACGTAACCAACAAAATTATCATTGGCCCCATAGCTGTGGCCCACACTAATGCCCATGGCTACACTTTTGACTTGAAGAAAGTGAGAGGAGTTAAAAGAGAAGTTTTTGAGGACGAGGCCAAGTTATTTCGGGCAGACGAGAGAGTTAGTAGAGGGGAACTGATTGGGTCTCCGTTCAAGATAGAACCGGAAGGCCCTGAGATCTTCCTGGTAGGGACAGGAGGGGCAAAGGCACTGAATGCCCATGGCAAAGATGAGGCAATATGGACATAGATGGTGACGTAGCTAGTAAATCTGCCAATTAGCACGTTTGCAAATCCATAATGAGTAAATATCAAATATTGGGTAGATCTTTCACGCATTTGTTCAAAAATGGTGCTTGAAATCTTTTAGGCAATAGACAATAAACAATAGCCAATAGGTGCAGGAGTAGGCCATTTGGCCCTTCGAGCCAGCACTGTCATTCATTGTGATCATGGCTGACCATCCACAATCAGTACCCTGTTCCTGCCTTCTCCCCATATCCCTTTAAGGCTACTTGGGAGATACAAGATACAAGGTACATTTATTTGTCACATGTGCCAGTTGGCACAGTGAAATGTGATCACCATATAGCCATACAATAAAATAAAGAACATAACACATGATAGAGTTCAGCATAAAACATCCCCATACAGCAGAATCAAAAGTTTCCCAATGTGAGGGAAGGCACCAAAGTCAGTCCTCTTCCTCTGATGTTCACCCGTGGTCGGGCCCTCCGGAGCCCTCCGCAGTCGCCGCTATGGACAGCCCGCCGCTCAGGCCAGCTTGCTGGGATGTTGGAACTCCGACGTCGGAACGGGAGGCCAACCTCAGTGGCTTGGACCTCCAAATCGGCAAATCGGCCGATAGGGTAGATAGGGTCTCAATATAACGTCTGGCCCAATGAGCAACTTATTAAACAATGTAGCATTAATTTAAGACTGCTCTGAAGTGACGATGAGATTTCATAATCATAATCATAATCATAATTTATTAGTCAAGTATGTTTTGCGACATACGGGCGAGATGAGCCATCCGCAGTCGCGGCGATTGAAGCTCCCGGAGCCGGTGATCGAAGCATCCCGCGAAGGGTCAGTCGAAGCTCCCGCGATCGGGGCGGTCAAAGCTCCTGCGGCTTGGAGCTCCCGAAGTTGGTCCCTAACCAGGAACCGCGGGCTCCAATATGTTAAGTCGTGCAGACTCCCACGGCTGGAGCTCCGGAGGTTGATCCCCAGCAAGAGGCCGCCAGCTCCACGATGTTAGGCCACAGTGTGGACGGAGAGACGACATGGAAAAAGTGAATATTGAATGAGAATAATGCCTGCTGAGGAAACTGGTGAATTGTATTTAAGTTAAGTTTTGTTTTCACCCATGTTTTTGCCTTGTAACAGTGGTAAAAAAAATAGTCATACTTAGGGTTAGTATGATTTTGGGTAGAGAATATAATACTCTTGTATAGTTATTATCTTTGAGTAACAGAAAGAAAGATCAATGTGAGTTCTATTGACATCATATCCTTACAGTTTCTTGGTCTGGATTATTTTTGTTTCCCTTTATAACCCAGTTTGGAGAGAATATGTGAAGGATGTTATATGGTGAACATTGATGTGATATATTAAGATCCTCACTATCAATTCAGAATAAGGAGAGGATGTTCGCCTAAGGAAACAGTTCAAATAACATAGTTCATGCCTTTGACGGAGTCTATGAATATTTACATCGAAATCAAGGCATAAAATCTTAGGCTAATGCAAGGTTCAGACTAGCAGATAGCTGATAGCCATATGAATAAAAAGGATAAAGCAATCACATACAATTAAGTTCAGGATAATTATTCATAGAACAGAACAGCACAGCACAAAAGAAGGCCCTTTGGCCCACAATGACTGTGCCAAGACCATCACTTATCTACCTACACATAACTCATATCCCTCCATTCCCTGCATATCCATGTCTTTTAAATGCCACTGATGTATCTGATTCAACCACCATCAAACATGCACAAAAATCTACTCACATATTGGAGGAATTTCTTGTTAAATGTGTGAGATATGTATGTGCATTCTTAGAGACCTAGCATTTAATGTCTAGATATGCAAGATAGATAGTCAAGAGGCTCCATAGCCAATTTACCAATATACGAGGATGTTGCCAGGACTAGAGGGTCTGAGCTATAGGTAGAGTAGACTGGGACTCTATTCCTTGGAGTGCAGGAGGATGAGGGGCGATCTTATAGAAGTGTATAAAATCATGAGAGGAATAGATCGGGTAGATGCACAGAGTCTCTTGCCCAGAGTAGGGGAATCGAAGACCAGAGGACATAGCTTCAAGGTGAAAGGGAAAAGATTTAATAGGAATCTGAGAGGTAACTTTTTCACACAAAGGGTGGTGGGTGTATGGAACAAGCTGCCAGAGGAGGTAGTTGAGGCTGGCACTATCCCAATGTTTAAGAAACGGTTAGACAAGTACATGGATAGGACAGGTTTGGAGTGATATGGGCCAAGCACAGGCAGGTGCACTAATGTAGCTGGGATGTTGGCCAGTGGGCAAGTTGGACTGAAGGGCCTATTTCCACACTATATCACACTATGACTCTAATAGCCTGGAAAATTTGTTCATGTCAAGATTTACTTTAAGTCCCTGCGTGGATTCATAAGCGCATTTCAAACAGCTATCTTCACTTGGCTGTGATGAGTGTATGCATTCTAGAATTTCTCCCCTTATAGATTTGAAGGTACTATTTAATTTAGAGATAGTTAACATTAGAGATACAATGTGGAAACAGGCCCTTTGACCCACTGAGTCCGCACCGATCAGTGATCCCCATACCCTCGCACTATCCTATACAATAGGGGGCTGTTTTTACCATTTTATTTACCAAAACCAATTAACCTACAAAAGTCTTTTGAATGCCACAGATGGAGATGATGTATACCTACAAACCTGTACGTCTTTGGAAAGTGGGAGGAAACCGGAGCACCCGGAGAAAACCCACACAGGGGAGAACGTATAAACTCCATATATACAGCACCTGTAGTCAGGATCGAACCCAGGTCTCTATAGCTGTGAGGCAGCAACTCTAGCGCTATGCCACCGTGCCGCCCAATGGGTCGTTAATGAAAACAGAAATCTACTACATATCGCCTGAATAATTAGTTATGGAAAGAGAAAGAAAGAGGAGAGTGCACAGGAATGAAATTAAATATAGGAAGGTTGGTACAGAATTTGTTTTAATGTTTTACTTCCCATAGCACCCCTAGTCAGGATTGAATCCAGGTCTCTGGCGCTGTAAGGCAGCAATCTACTGCCGCGCCATCGTATCGCCCAAACTTTGGAAGTCTAGAAAGTAATCCCTCAGACATGCTGAGGTGATCTCGAAAGTGACGGAATGTTAGAAGACTGTGAGGACCTGCTGCTGCTCTCTCAACACCTGCATGAAATTCTTGTAGCTCTGCTTTGAGTGATGGACCTTGTTGTCATGGCATCATCAATGAATATTCTGTAGAAATAGATCTATCACCTTATTCACATCTTTTACGTTCTGTGCGGGAAGATACAAATCTCAGAGTGGTTATGAATGTTAGTTTCTTATATATGAGAATTTTTATGAAACAAAATTTAATGAGGAAAAAGACACCTCTCCCTGTTAAAGTAAAGACAGATCTTACACCCCTTCTGCTGGTTGGAACCCCTGGCGACATTAAATGTAGAATCTCAAATGGTCCTTGTCTCCACACAAGAGAATTCATGGGAATTACACTCAATTAACCCAAGAAAGAAACATTTCTCAAGCAGTATATCCTTCTGCTGTCAGAATAGTGACTACTCTTTTTGTGATGATTGACAGTGCTTACTATTCCAGTCTAAAGTATGAAAATCAGATGAAAATCTCATTTTACGTACATGATCAAGCAACTTTTTGTTGCACGATGAGTACTTCCTGTCACATCACAATGGCAACCAGCTTTAATCAAGCTGTTGGCCACATTCTTGACACATTAACCATTAGCAGATCAGTGTTTATTAATTATGTTAGTTGCTCATTTTGTAATGTAATAAATTAAGTAGAATGTGATGTGCAGAGGGTGAGAGAGAGTCCATCAGCATGGAAACAGGCCCTTCGGCCCAACTCATCCATGCCCACCTAGATGCTCCATCCAATCAAGTCCCATTTTCTCACACTTAATGTACGTCTCTCGAAACTATTCCTTTCCATTATTCCAAGTAGTATAATTCCAAATCAATTACAACATTTGTGCAGTTTCCACATCATATGGTGGCATAGTCATGCAGCTGGGAGAGCTGTTGCCTCACAGAGTCAGAGACAGGGTTCAATTCTGATCTCGGGTGCTGTTTGGGTGGAGTTTGCATGTTCTCCCTGTGACCGCGTGGATTTCCTCTGGATGCTCTGGTTTCCTCCCGTATCCCAAAGACATGCAAGTTTGTAGGTTGACTGGCTTCTTTAAAATTGGTCCCCTAGTGTGTAGGGAGTAGATGAGAAGGTGGGATACTGCGAATATGTGATTGATGGTTGGCGTGTACCCGATAGGCCAAAAGGCCTGTTTCCATGATGTCTCTTTAAACAAAACTACATTATACTGCAGCGCTGCAATGCAATGAGTGTGTCACATAATTGTTAGAGTAGAGCAAATAGATATAGTGTGTCTGGGTATTGTTATAAATTGCTTTTCACAGGTACTTTACGAGGTCAGATATCAGCCTGTACATGTACTAGTGGAACTACTGAAACTCATTGCAACAGCCAACAGTTCATTTTCAATCCGATTGTGGCATGTCCCAGTGAATATCAGGACCCTGCTTGTCTTTACTATTGATTGATTACCTACTGTGATAGTTGAGATGTCAGCTCATTTCTGAGATGTCAGCTCATTTCTGGCATTGAAGAAGTCTGTCACTGGCTTTCTTGTGACCATCTCTTTGATTAACTGGACTGCTTACTCACGGATGTTCATTCAACATCGTCCAACATTTTCCCTTGTAAATTAAGTCAGTGGTTTATGCATCCTACTCAGAATTTGAACACAAATTGCAGGGGTAACTCAATGGGTCAAGCAGCTTCTCTGGGAAAAAGGAATAGGTGACGCTTTAGTCTCAACCCTAAACGTCACCTATTTTTTTTTCTCAAGAGATGCCACCTGACCCGCTGAGTTACCCCAGACTTTTGTAAACCAGCGTCCGCAGTTCCTTCCTATACTACTCAGAATTTGCTCAGAATATTAGATCCCAACTTGGCCATTGCACTGAGGAAGATAATTGGTTATGTCAATACAATCTTGTTAAAGCCTCTCTTATCACCATCTAGAAATGAAAAAAAAACAGTTTAGGCATGAATATATATTAGAATCAAAAATGTATTTACTGTCTGACATGATCACTTTTGCATTCTGGATCTGTATTCAAGTTATTTCACTTTATATTCTTTGTGACAGTCCGACCATAATGATATTTAGTTTAGCTTAGAGATACTGCGCAGAAACAGGCCGTTCGGCCCACCGGGTCTGCGCCGACCAGCGATCCCCACATATTAACACTATCCTACACACACTAGGGACAATTTTTACATTTACCAAACCAATTTACCTACATACCTGTACGTCTTTGGAGTGTGGGAGGAAACAGAAGATCTCGGAGAAAACCCACGCAGGTCATGGGGAGAATGTACAAACTCCGTACAGACAGCACCCATAGTCGGGATCGAACCCGGGTCTCCGGCGCTGCATTCGCTGTAAGGCAGCAACTCTACAACTGCACCACCGTAGAGTATTGACTGAGAAGCCCACTTCATATACCTGATGACATAATGCAGGTGTGAATTTACATGTGGAATGGTAGAATGACATACCATCTTCAGTTATTCAGCTGAGACTTTGTCATTCTTCTTAAGAAGACATAAAATATTGCATGTTAAACATTCCACAACTGCAACTATGTTTACACTTTCAAGATATTTTATTGGCTGCAAACTGCTTTGCTATTATGAGATTGCAAAATTTGATATGTTTTTTGCAAAGGTGATAAAGAGGATTAACGAGGGCAAGGTGGTAGACATTGTCTACATGGAAGATAGACACAAAATGCTGGAGTAACTCAGCAGGTCAGGCAGCATTTCAGCAGGTCAGGCAGCATCTCTGGAGAAAAGGAATAGGTGATGTTTCATGATGTTTCAAACTCTACATAGACTTTAGCATGGACTACATGGTCTTTAGCAAGACCTTCGATAAGGACCCACATAGTAGATGATTCTGCAAGTTAGATCATATGTAATCCAGGGTGAGCTAGTCAATTGGATATAACATTGGCTGAGTAGAAGGTAGTAGAAGGTGTCAAAGGGTGGTAGTGGATGGTTATTATCTATATAACTAAAAGTCTCATCTTGACCACTTCCTGTCTACGTTGTTAATTGATTTTAGAAAAAAAACGCTACCCTATATCGCTATGACTTTTGGGCATCTTACTCACAGTCCTCCTCCGCTGCAGCAGCTCAAATGCTGTTACCCCGCAATATGGTTGCAATGAATGATGATTGGTTAACCCTCTATGTGTTTGCAATAAATGCTTTGTTACCCCGCAATGTGGTTTCAATAAATGATGAGCGGATTTTTCCGATCGCTGAAAAATAAAAAAAACGTATGAATGTTTTTTTTAAATCTTGAGATCAGCTGATTGGTCCTCTCGCCTGTCAGTCACCATGGTGAAGGTAATGTCCCTTCTGGGGGGGGTGGGGGCAGGACTATAAAACCCCGGATGCCTGGACGTGAGTCAGTTACTCTGGAAGATCGCGAGGGAGAGGCCACAACTGTGATTCTGCTGTGAGTCTACTGAACTGTCAGTCTACTATGTGCTTGCAATAAATGCTGTTACCCCGCAATATGGTTGCAATAAATGATGATTGGTTAACCCTCTATGTGTTTGCAATAAATGCTTTGTTACCCCGCAATGTGGTTTCAATAAATGATGAGTGGTTAACCCTTTATGTGCTTGCAATAAATGCTTTGTTACCGCACAATGTGGTTGCAATAAATTATGATTGCTTAGCCGTTAATGTCCTTGCAATAAATGGTTTCTCAGCCCCCACTGTGTGTGCAAGGAATAAATGGTTTCTCAGCCCCCACTGTGTTTAATCCAAAGGTCCCGCTCATTCCGTAACATAAGCTGAGTAGACAGGTCGCGCTGATTGCATAAGTTCCGCTAAGCGCAGAGGTCACGCTGATTACGTAACTTCCGCTGTGCAGAGGTCATGCTGATTGCGTAACTTCCGCTAAGTGCAGAGGTCACGCTGATTGCGGAAGTGCCGCTGACTGCGGAAGCCCCACAGAAGAGAGGCCATGCTCAGCTGTGTGAGTAGATTCAAGAACGTTTTGCTGTCATATATATGGTGTGTGAGTCTCTGTGTGTATGTGAGTGTGTGTGTGTGTGTGTGAGTGTGTGTGTGTGTGTGTGTGTGTGTGAGGTGGAGGGTGTGAGTCTGTGTGTGGGTCTGTGTGTGTGAGTCTGTGTATGTGTGTGTGTGTGAATCTGTGTGTGTGTGAATCTGTGTGTGTGTGAATCTGTGTGTGTGTCTGTGTGTGTGAGTGAGTGAGAGTGAGTTTGGGTGTGTGTGAGGTGGAGTGTGTGTGTGTGTGAGTGTGAGGTGGTGTGTGGATTGAATTGACTTGAAATGGATTGACTTGATTTGACTTGAAATGGATTGACTTGACTTGACTTGAAATGGATTGACTTGACTTGACTTGACTTGAAATGGATTGACTTGACTTGAAGTGGATTGAATTCACTTGAAATGGATTGACAAATTGACTTGAAATTGATTGACTTGACGACTTGAAATGGATTGACTTGACTTGAAGTGGATTGAATTCACTTGAAATGGATTGACAAATTGACTTGAAATTGATTGACTTGACGACTTGAAATGGATTGACTTGACTTGACTTGAAATGGATTGACTTGGCTTGACTTGAAATGGATCGACTTCAAATGGATTGACTTGATTTGAAATGGATTGACTTGACGGGCCCACACTGACATCTGAGCCATATGTTTTTTCTTTGTCCACGATTACATAATTTTTGGTCTGGCTACTTTAATATAATGTCTACCATAATGAGAATACCTGTACAGCCCTGTCCATTGATTGACATCGTTGGAGTTCCGGATGAGTCAGGTCAATTATAAACTTTGTGCAAAAATAAATTATTAATTTTACATCTTTAATAGCCAGACGTTGTCTACTCCTACAGTGGAAATCTCCTAACCCACCCTCTGTGTCACAGTGGCTCAAAGATGTAGTGTTTTTTCTTAAACTAGAGAAAATTAAATATACATTGAGGGGGATGTACTGATAATTGTTTTCACAAAGGGCAACCTTTTTTATCATACTTTACAGACTTGCAGGTTCTGCCAGACTAAGGGCTGGTTTGTTAAATTTTGTTATGTGTAGGTGCATTCTTCACTCTTAATTAGCCAGGGTGGGGTGGGTGGGGTGAGGACTGATGGTATGGTTGTATTATATACTAGACTAAGTGGGACCCGTTGGGTCCCAACATCACACGGGAGGGCTGGTCACCCAACGCAATATTCCAGCTCTCCACCAATTCCAAAATTTGTGGCCAGTGGGGGGGAGGGGGCTTTCTGGAGCGCTAGTATGGGTGTTGTGCACTGAAGGGACTGGTTTCCAGAGGGCTAGTATGGACATTGTGGGCTGAATAAATTCTTGGGCTGGCGGCTCAGTCACTCAAGCAAGTTGGGCTGGCAGCTCACTCACTCATGGCTGGTGGGCTCGCAGTTGACTCACGGCTATTCCTTGAAATTCCATTTCAAGCAGAGTGCAAGGGCACCAAATTCAAGTGGAGTTTCATACCATTTCAAGCACGGTGCAAGGCCACTAAAGACAGTGAGCCGTGAGCTCTCCCTCCCCCATCTTGCAGAGACTGAGCCATGACCACACTTCCGGGTTTTATAGACCAGAAGGGGCGTGGCTGTCATGGCGTGATTGACAGGAGAGAGAATCTCAAAATTATTTAAACACTAATAACTCTTTTATTTTTCATCGATGGGAAAAATCTTCGGCACCTGATGAGCGAAGGGGGACTCTGAGTAAGATGGCCAAAAACCACAGCCGTACGTGGTAGCGATTTTTCTAAAATCAATATAAAGCGCAAACAGGATGTGGTCAACATTAGACTTTTAATTATATAGAAGGCAAGGCAGCTTTAATTAGGCAAGGCAGCTCTAATTAGTCACGGCAGCTCTAATTAGGCAAGGCAGCTCTAATTGGGCAAGGCAGCTCTAATTGGGCAAGGCAACTCTAATTAGGCAAGGCAGCTATAATTAGGCGGCAGCTCTAATTAGGCAAGGTAGCTTGCTTTAGCACTTTCAAAACCAAAGGCAAGGCAGCTTGCTTTAGCACTTTCAAAACCAAAGGCAAGGCAGCTTGCTTTAGCAATTTCAAAACCAAAGGCAAGGCAGCTTGCTTTAGCACTTTCAAAACCAAAGGCAAGACAGCTTGCTTTCGCACTTTCAAAACCAAAGGCAAGGCAGCTTGCTTTTGCACTTTCAAAACCAAAGGTAAGGCAGCTTGCTTTAGCACTTTCAAAACCAAAGGCAAGGCAGCTTGCTTTAGCACTTTCAAAACCAAAGGCAAGGCAGCTTGCTTTAACACTTTCAAAACCAAAGGCAACGCAGCTTGCTTTAGCACTTTCAAAACTAAAGGCAACACAGCTTGCTTTAGCACTTTCAAAACCAAAGGCAACACAGCTTGCTTTAGCATTTTCAAAACCAAAGGCAACACAGCTTGCTTTAGCACTTTCAAAACCAAAGGCAACACAGCTTGCTTTAGCACTTTCAAAACCAAAGGCAACACAGCTTTAGCACTTTCAAACCAAAACACACTATTTCATTTTCAAACTACATTTTCAAACCACAGGTCAGTAAAAAAACTGACAGTTTAGTAGACATGTGTTCAGTGTTATTCACAGCTCAGACTGAGAATTGCGACCTCCCGCTCCCCCATCTTGCAGAGAACTGAGGCACCTCCACACTTCCGGGTTTTATAGTCCCTCAGGAAGGGCCGTGGCCTTCAGGAGAGAGAATCTCAATTTTTTTAAAACACTAATACCTCTTTTATTTTTCATTGATGAGAAAAATCCTCTTGTCCTGCGCAGCGGATGGGGACTCTGAGTAAGATGGACAAAAATCACAGCCGTAAGTGGCAGCGTTTTTTCAAAATTCATGAAACAGAAAAACAGGAAGTGGTCAAGATCTTACTTTTAGTAATATAGATATATATATTTTATATTTATTTTATGTTTCTGTATAGTTTTGTATTTTTCTTTTGTGTATTATTTGAGTGTTTCTTAGTAACATGTCCCTTTTCTTTTTTGTGTTGATTTATTTAAAATGAAAAAATTAAAATTAAAAATAAGAAATGGATTGACTTGTCTTGAAATGGATTGACTTGACTTGACTTGACTTGAAATGGATTGACTTGACTTGAAATTAATTGACTTGACTTGACTTGAAATGGATTGACTTGACTTGATTTGACTTGAAATGGATTGACTTGACTTGAAATGGATTGACTTGACTTGAAATGGATTGACTTGACTTGAAATGGATTGAAATGGATTGTTGGCCCTGCACTCACTGTGCTGGACTTGACTTGACCCACAACACCCATGCTAGCACTCCAGAAAGCCCCCCCCCCTCTTCCCCACTGGCCACCACTATTGGAATTGGTGGAGAGGTGGAATATTGCGTTGGGGGACCAGCCTTCCCGTGTGAACCACTTAGTCTAGTTTAAATTAAAGGCATGTGACAAGAGACACACCACAGGGATCGGTGCTGGGTTCACTGCTATTCCCCTCATAAAATCATGAGGAGAATAGATAGAGTGAATGCACTGCATCATTTTCCCAGGGTAGGACATCATGAACTCAGGGGCATAGGTTTAACGTGAAAGGTAAAGACTTATTTGGAACCTTAGGGACAACTTATTGACACACAGATGGTGGTGGGCATATGGAATGAGCTGGTCAATGAAGTCTGTAGGAAGGAACAGCCGATGCTGGTTTAGACCTAAGATACACACAAAATGCTCGAGTCAGGCACCTCGAATCGGTAGGGATCTGACTCGAAACGTCACCTATTATTTTTACTCAGAGATGCTGACTGAGCCGTTGAGTTACTCCAGCATTTAGTGTCCATCTTTGATCAATGAATTAGTTGAGGTGAGCACAATAACAACATTTAAAAGACATTTGGACAGGTGCATGGATCGGAAATGTTTAGAGGGATATGGGCCTAAATGGGAATGAAGGTGGCAGAAATGTCAGATAATAATGTGTTGAATGCAAAGCTTGGTGGGGTGAAAGATGAGGACCAAGAGAACTCTATTCCTGTTCTGTCTGGGGAAGGGGAATGGGGCAAAATCAGAACTGTAGGGAATGAAGGAGACACATGTGAGGGCTCCATCCACTACAGCAGGGGCAAACCATGCTTACTGAAGAAACAGGACCACAACTGCCCAAGAGTGGAAAGCCTGATTTTGTAGCAGATGTTGGTGGAGACGGAGAAAATGTGAGAAAGGGATGGCATTTTTGCAAGGGGCAGGATGGGAAGAGGTATATTCGAGGTCCCTGTTGATATCATTGGGTTTGAGTTGGTATTTGTGCACAGTCTGTTTCCTTAGATGGAGCGATAGAGATCAAGAAATAGGAGAGAGGTGTCAGAGATTGTCCAAATGAATTTGATGCCAGTTGATCAACTAGATGGGTTAAGTAGATGGACTTGACAAGTACTGCAAGGGTGCAAGAGGCAGCACCAATGCAGTCATCAATGTGGTGGAGAAAGAGTAGGGGGAGTCTAAGAGTAGGGGAATGGTTAACATGGAAGAAAATAATTTTAAACATGTATAAATATCTTTGAGTTAGTTTAAAAACATCTAAATTCATTAATAACTGCAAGATTGAACTGAAATGAATAAAGTAAGTTACCCTCCCCTTTGCTTCATAATTCATAGACAAACCATTCCCATTGAAGTCAGTGGGTTCAGAGTCTAATATAGCACAGGATCCAAGAGGTGATTTGCCAATATATTTGTACATATCCTGGACTAACTAGTGTTTAAATGACTTAGCATCAGCTCAATAAGGAAATGTAACCCAACCATTAAGTCTGCTTATCTCTCTGCTTCAGTCTGCTATCGTCTGAAGAAGCGTCTCGACCTGAAACGTCACCCATTCCTTCTATCCAGAGATGCTGCCTGACCTGCTGAGTTACTCCAGCATTTTGTGTCTATCTTTCCTTGCTGCCTGAACTATTGACCAACATGAAACAAATAATCACTGTCCTCATTTCAATCTTACTGGGAAAGAAATAACCAGCCACGCGCGACAGCCTCGCCTGCGGTCTGTTCGTCCTTTCACTCTTTTTGTTATTTTTAGTCTGTATAAAAGTATGTTCCTGGAGGTTTCTTAGTCTTTTTTATGTGGGGGAGGTGGGGAGGGGAAGGGGGAAACCCGTTTCCCAGTCACTTCCTGTTCGGGATGCGTCTATTCTCCGAGTCGCATCTCTGCCCCCCGCCCCCCCTCATGGACTACCATCTGGATTGGCATAGCCTTTCCTGCCGGAGACCGGCCAGAGCTTTAGCGGTGGCGCAGCACTGGGTTCCATCGCGGAGCGGGCGATGCCACACTGGGGATCGCAGTGTGGAGCTCCGGAGTGTTGCGCCTGCTGATTAACACAGTGGAGCTGTGGTTTGCGGAGCTTCCAGCCACGGGCGGCGCTGACATTAACATCGCGGAGCCTGAGATCTTTGCCGGGGATCGCCAGTGTTGGAGCTCCATCCAGCTCGGCCTGAGGACTTCGGGAGCCGCGGTCTCCGGTAGGAAGCGGCCGATTCGGAAACTCCATGCCACTGAGAGTGTTCTTCCGTTCTGACGCCAGTGCTCCGATCATCCCTGCGAGAGGGCCTGAACATCGGGCCGCCATTGCGGCAACTGCAGGGGGGCCCAAAGCCCCCGACCACAGGTGAACAAAGAGGAAGAGGACTGAACTTTATTGCCTTCCCTCACAGTGGGAAACGTTGATGTGTGGGGATGTTCATGTTAAATTCTATCATGTATTGTGTTCTTTTTATTCGTATGGCTGTATGGTAATTCAAATCTCACTGCACCAATTGGTGCATGGGAAAATAATCAATACAGTTATTTCTGTATATTTATATATTGATCTAGAATGCCTTATGTCTTATAAAATACAATCAAAGAAGATAATTTAAAAGGTTTTGGTCAGCTAACCAAATTCACAGCCACCATATAATGCCGGGGGCAGCGTTTTATAAAGTTTTATAAAGTAGCACCCTTCTATTTCAACAAATTCAACAACCAGAAATGAAATATATAACAGCAAGTGTTCATTCCATTAGCTAGAATTAAAATGAAAATGCAGAATGAATGAAGGATATGACCATGAAATAAATAGATATTTAAATCCTTGGAGAAATGATATTCCTCTGCACAATATAAATCAATAGTTTATCAGACATTGTGCATCATTCATTGAAGAAGTCGCTCTGTACATCCTCTTAAAGGAGCTGGCATTTATTCACTCTGAAGACTCATGCTGTGATATCCTGCAAGTTGGTACTAATGTTGAATTCTGGGAGAGCAGTGATAGTCTGCTTCTTAATTGTTGCAAGAATAAAGCAGATATGTTATGATATGTGTAATGTGCCTTTAACGACTTAATAAAGTCCACGCATGCGCGGGGATTCCAAGCATGTTCCAGGCATGCGTAGGAGATTTACTTACTGGAAAAGCTTGTCCTTGAACATGGTGGCGGCAGTGGTGCCTTAACGAATCATTTTTCTGCCACAACGTGAAGCTCCCAGCTGGACCAGTTAGCTGCTAAGGACCAGTGAAACTGTCAAGCGCCGTAGGATTGGTGAGTGAGCAGCATTTAAGGCACGGAAAATATTAAAACTGCCAGAAAACGGCATGGTTACCCGAAGGGTGGGGCAGACGGCCGCTCAGCAGCAAGCCGAGTCGAGTGCGGACAAGGAGACGGGCGACCAGCGGCCTACGCAGACGGCCACCGGTAGCGCTCCACAGCACACTGCCGGTCCACCTCCCGTGTGCGGTATACGACCACCGACCCCATTAACCGTCAACAGCGGAGAGATTGAGGGTTGGAAAACATGGCATCGGATGTTGGCAAATGACAGCGTGGCCGCACAGCTAGACAGGCAAACACCTGCATACCAGACGGCATTGTTTCTCCATACAATTGGCCCGTCAGGACTGGAGATTTATGACAGTTTTGTGTTCGCCAATGACGAGGAGAACTGGCCGATATCATTCGTATGTTCGAGAGCTACGCCATTGGCGAGAAGAATGAGACGTATGAGCGATACCTCTTCAACAAGATTGTGTTGGGCATTAGCGACTCGCAGACGAGGAGACGTTTGCTGCAGGAAAGCAAGCTCACTCTCAACGGATGTATCGACATCTGCAAGAGTGCCGAGACTGCTGAGTCACATCACCAAGCTTTCACCGGAAGTAGCAGGTCTGCTGCTGCAGTCCACAAAATCAGACAGCAGACCGGCAAGAGAGGCGTGGCGGTGCAATACCCACACAAGCAAAGCAAGTGGGCTACGCCTAAGAATAGCCAAGGCAAGCACAATCAAGAAGCGAAAACATGCAAGTATTGTGGAAAGGAGCATGCAATGGACAAACAGAAATGTCCAGCCTACGGACAGACTTGTAGGGCATGTGGCAGTCGCAACCACTTTGCCAAAGTGTGCAGAAAGAAGAAAGTGTACAAAGTGGACGTCCAGGCCGGAAGTGACACAAGCACTGAGTATATTGATAGTATCACACTCACAATTAACACGGTGCAGCCTAGAGATGATGTCTATGCATCGATGCTTGTCAATGGGAAGCAGGTCGACTTCCAAATGGACAGAGGAGTGAGCGTGAACATCTTGCCATGCAGATATTTACACGGCGGAGACCACACACTAGCCCCATGTCAAAAGAAGCTCATGATGTGGAATAAGACTACAATGGACGCGGAAGGATTTTGCCGGGTTAAGCTGCTCAACCCCAAGACAAACCGCAAATATTCTGTGGAGTTAATTATGGTCAGTGATGGCTTTACACCACTGCTATGAAGCAAAGCTAGTCAGCGAATGAATTTGATCACTGTAAATGACGACAGCTTTCACCGTGTACACACGTCGACAGTCGTAAAAGAGAAAGCGGGTAAGACTGAAGAACGCTATGCAGAGGTGTTCGACGGTAAACAAGGAGAGCTACCCGGTGAAGCCCACGTGCAGATTGATGAGGAAGTGCAACCCACAGTCTTGCCACCACGACGTTTAACTCTTGCGATAAAGCAGAAGGTGAAGACGGAGCTAGGGCGCATGGTTGAGCATCATGTGATCGCACCAGTTCATGAGCCGACGAGTTGGGTCAGCCAGCTCGTGGTCGCGGAGAAAAAGAATGGCGATCTCCGGGTGTGCATCGATCCACGACCGCTAAACAAAGCGCTGAAGCGTGAACACTATCCGCTCCCAGTTATTGAGGACATCTTGCCAGATCTCGACCAAGCGAAGATCTTCAGTAAACTAGACATGAGTCAGCATCGCGAGTCAGCACCGCGAACGCAGCAGCCCCCTCCGGTCAAAAACAACGGCGGCGGAAAACTAAGGCCCGACGACGGCAACTTACTTTCGCTGACCACCCGTACACTTCGGCCACGACATGGCCCGCGCTGACTGTCGCTGTCCACCGGGCCGCTCCGACCTTGGCCGTTACACAGGGATGACGTGACAACTTTTAACAGCATCAAGGGAGGACGTTTATTATTCCCTCCCGTGTCTTATTTAGTTTTATCATTTATCGCGATTTTCCTTCTTTTTTTAAACTAATAAAGCGGGGTTTTTAATCTTCTAAAATCTTTTATCGTGCAAGGAAATCTCTGTGCTACCAACCGAGACCAATTTTATCGTGACTTTCTTTTTAAACTAGTAAAGCAGCGTTTTATCCTGTCATCGTGCATTTCGTGCTACCAGCCGAGACCAATTTTGTGATCATCGCTGATAACCTACTTCTTTTAACTGTTTTTAACCTTGAAGATTTTCCTGCCACCCAGCCCAATTGCAATATATGCCATAGAATACTGTAACCTCGCTCGTGCCATATTAGATTTCTAAAATCAAAGGTTGAATTAGTACCATGGTTGGATCTGGAAGAATACGAAACACATCAACACCAGTGTTGTATTTGGTTCTGTTGATGCCTTCTCCCAACTTGGATTGAGGATTTTCCATGAATGGGACCATGGTCCGTCAAAGATTTGTGTCCAAACGACGTACGTAAATACGTTTAGTGGAAATGGGTCGAAACACTCAGCCACCCCCTTTCTAGGTTACCCTAGAGGTCGCCTACCATTGTTCATTATTGTCAATTTACTGGCTGGGGACATCAACCTCAACCCTGGCCCAAAAGGTCAGCACCATGGACGTAAACCAAAGTACCCGTGTCACCAGAAAGAGAAATCCAGGCGAAACATCTTACAATATACTTGGTGCCACCCTTGAAGAATCCAAACAAACCAAGTATCTGGGCATCAAATTGCAGAATGATCTGCGTTGGAATGGTCAGACTCATCATTGAAAGCAACAGGTGTCCTAAATTTTCTGAGGTGCAACTTTCATCATTGTTCAACTTCTGTCAAGGAGAAGCTATACTTCACCCTTGTTAGACCTCATTTGGACTACGCAGTTGCAGCATGGGACCCATACACAAATAAAAACATTTCTTCCATCGAACGTGTCCAAAGACAGGCATCTCGATTTGTTACTTTTGAGAGAGAAGCGAGTGTTACCAAACTTCTGAATTCTCTGGGGTGGAACGCTCTCCAAGACAGACGTGAAGCTCACCGTTTGACCTGTTTTTACAAAATGTTAAATGGTCAGCTCAACATAGATTACAAGACCTACACCAAACCCAAACCAATTAGGAGCAGACGAGGGCATTCGATCCAATTTGTGATTCCAGCTACCAAGACAGATGTGTACAGCAATTCGTTCTTCCCCCGCACAAACCATGGAATAATCTCCACCCTACTATAGTTACCCAACCAGATGCAACTAAATTTAAGGTAGCTCTTTCTACCCAAAAACCCTTTCTGGCTTAAGTCCTCCCTCCACCACCTCCAGTTTAAATTCCATTTGGAATATTTTGGAGGACCAAGAAACCAAGAACCAAGCTTTCTGGCAGGTGAAACTTGACGACGAATCGTGCAATCGGACGACGTTCAACACAACTTTCGGGCGTTACCGGTGGCGCCAATTGCCATTCGGTTTAAGTGTATCGTCTGAAATCTTCCAGCGAAGATTACTTCAAGTGCTCGAAGGGCTACCTGGAGTGATCTGGGTTGCAGACGACACCCTCATCTATGGTAAGGGAGAGGCGATGGAAGACGCGGTCATCGACCATGACTCGAAGCTCGAGCAGTGCTTTAGCGATGTGTACAGCAACACATCAAACTTAACAAGGACAAGTCCGTCTTCAGAGCAACTGATATACCCTTTTTAGGACATGTGATCACTGGCACAGGACTGCAACCCGATGCCAAAAAGGTCGCAGATGTCGTCAATATGCCAGCGCCCTCAGATGTACAGAGTGTGCAGAGGCTAGTTGGGTTTGTCAACTACCTGAGCTGTTTTCTACCCAGCCTGTCTGATACCCTTGAGCCCATCAGACAGCTGACGAGACCAGACATAGCATGGGAGTGGTCTGCTGAGCAAAACAAAGTGTTGTCCAAGATCAGACAGATGGTATCTGAAGCACCGATCTTGGCATACTACAATCCCAAGGAGGACCTGACGATTCAGTGTGATGCGAGCAACAAGGGACTGGGGGAAGCCTTGCTCCAAAACGGACGTCCCATCGCATATGCGAGCAGAGCAATAACTGACACAGAATCGCGATATGCCTCGATTGAGAAGGAGATGCTGGCCGTGGTATTTGCAATGGAGCATTTCCATCAGTATACATTTGGTCGTTTCACCAGCGTGATCAGCGATCACAAGCCGCTGGAAATGATAGCATAGAAGCTGCTAGTGAAAGCGTCGAAGTGTCTTCAAGGAATGCTACTCCACCTACAGAGCTATGATGTCAACATCAGCTACTGTCAGGGGAAGCTCATGTACCTTGCGGATACAGTGTGCAGTTAGCGGTACTCCGCGCAGAGAGCAAGCATTCAAGGAGGTAAACATGGTATCACACTTGCCAATTCGAGATGAGCGTCTTGAGCAAATTTGCGATGAAACAGCGAAAGAAGACACACTACAGATGCTGAAACGTGTCATCATCAGTGGTTGGCCTAGTGAACGAGATAGGTACCAGAGCAGCTCACGCCTTATTACAGCTGTAGGGATGAGCTTGCAGTCCAAGATGGTTTGATCTTCAAGGGCCAGTGCGTGATCATACTGATAAGCTTAAGAAGAGACATGAAAGAAAAGATACACTCTTCACATCTAGACGTCGAAGGCTGCCTGCGATGAGCACGCAAATGCCTATTCTGGCCTGGCATGAGTAGCCACATCAAGCAGTATATTGCTACATGTGATGTGTGCCGCAGCTATGAGGTGAACCAGCAAAAAGAAACACTCATGAATCATAAGCTATCGACAAGGCCATGGGAGAAAGTCGGCACAGATCTCTTTACATGGGATGGGAAAGATTATCTCATCACTGAAGACTACCATAGCAACTTTGTCGACTGGCTGAGAGACACGAGCAGTCCAACCGTGATTCGCAAGTTGAAAGCTCATTTCGCGAGATACAGCAGCCCGACACAAGTTGTGAGTGATAATGGGCCGCAGTACACATCGGTCGCAATTCGCCAGTTCGCGACGGAATGGGATTTTGAGCACCTGTGCAGCAGTCCCGGTAATAGCAAAGCGAACGGAAAGGCAGAATCAGCCGTCAAAACAGCGAAGTGAATCATGACAAAGAGCAGCAAATCGCGATCCGACCCCTACCTAGCGATGTTGGATCATCATGATGTGCCTTCGCAAGGGCTCATGAATCCTCGCACGCGTACACTATTGCCGACGACAGCGAGACTACTTGAACCCAGAATTGTGTACGAGCATGAACGCATGAAGCAGCACATTCAGCAGCAAGCTGACAATTGCAATAAGTCAGCTAAAGACCTTTTCACACTTCATGAGGGCGACACAGTGCGAATGCAACCCCTCGTACAAGGAAAGAAGACTTGGGAGAAAGCCATCGTTTCTTGCCAGCTTGATGAGCGTTCATATGTGGTTCAGAACCCATCTGGCATATATCGTCGCAATCGCATACATCTCCGCAAGACCTGCGAACATCCACCAGACGAGCTAGTTGCATGTCAACATGAGAAGTACGGCCAGATCATCAAAGACCAGGGCGAATCTACTACACCGACCACAACTAATACGACACAAGCGTTGAAACAGCAGCCAGTGCCTACTGAAAAGAAAACAGCTACTGAGCAAACTGACAAAAACAAGGACATTGACATAAACGAAACTGTGAGAACTCGCTCAGGTTGAGCTGTGAGACCGCCTAAGTATTTTGGAGACTATGTGACCCATTGATTTAGTTCTTATCAATTGTTATGTCTGTCTGGGGTTGCAAGTATGATAAAACAAATTTATGTAAATATGATAATGAGAAGGAAAGGAAATTTTACTTTAGAAAAAGTGTTCTTTTCTCACTTGGACAGATATATACATTGTACAACTGTACGTTTTTCTCTTTTGGAAAAAGAGGGGATGTTATGATATGTGTAATGTGCCTTTAACGACTTAATAAAGTCCACACATGCATGGGGTTTCCAGGCATGTGTAGGAGTTTTACTTACTGGAAAAGCTTGTTCTTGAACACATACAATCAAGGGACAAGCCTCTAGGTAGTTGACAGACCAACCCCACTACAACTTCCTATTGAATAGATGCTGAGTCCCAATTGATTTCACGTGCAATAGTTTTGAGAGTATTGTCCATGCTACTCTGCAATTTCATCCTGATAGATAAACACTAGAGCATGCCTTGAAGCAAAGCAAGACAGGATTCATGTTATTGTTGGTCAATAGTCTCCCAGATACGCCCACCTTGTGCTAATCATCAGGTCTACACCTTCCCCTCTATCAATCCAAAAATACAAAACACAAAAACACGCTGGCGGTCGAGGATGGGTCGACGGTGGGTGCCGGAGGTCGGATGGGCCACGTGGGTGCCGGAGTTTGGACACGTCACCGAGAACAAAGGAGGGCCCAGAGTGGGGGAACCGCCATGAGTGGGGGGGGAGAATAAAGGAGCAAAGGAGGACCCGGCGTGGGGGAGCAGCCGAGAACTGAGCGGGACCACAAATGGAAGGTGTTATAAATGGTTTGTGTTAAAATGGGATACTTGTAACTTTGTCAGTGCCCTTTATGTGGCAACTCTTTGCATACCTTGGGTATTCAAAACAAAGAATATCACTGTGACTTGTCACATGTGACAATAAAGTATAATTCATTCATTCAAATAATGCCATGTATGTGTGTGCTAGTCCGGAAGAAAGTGCTAACGGCATCATAGTGAACAGAACAAATGAGGTAACTGGTTCCTAATCATCGGTGACTGCAGTTGTCTATGGACTTTCACAATGCTGAATGCTTGATAGGGTATTAAATTGGGCTTCCAAGTTTGCTAGTTACTACTTCCTTTGGTAACAATAATTGATTGAAAATAAGTTTCAATTTATCTCCCAGAGTGCATATATTTCTCAAGTTATGACAGAAAAGGAGGATATTTGACCCAATGGCAGTGGGTTAATGTTGTCACCATACTGACAGGTGCTAAGGTACCCCACCACATATCCTTCATTGGGAATCTAGATTGCTGTGCCATTCAAATTGTGTAGGTAGAAATATTAAATCCATATCCGCTTATCTGCTTAACCATTTTTATGGCCTTATGATATATTTACTGTAATCAGTGTAATCATGATTTGGTTTGGATTTATTTTGTGCAGCAGAAATGTTTATTTGGCAGGCCTATCTGAAAGTGCAAGAGCAGAGATATTTAATCTTGTGGGATACTGGAACTAGGCGGCAGCATTTTAAATTAATTGTCACCTATTTTACCGTGGACGTCCAGTCCCTTTACACGTCCATCATCCAGCAGGAAGGTCTCAAGCCCTCCAGTTCTTTCATGAACAGAGACCCAATCAGTTTCCCCTACTAACACTCTTCCCAGCCTGGTGGAACCTGTCCTCATCCTCAACAACTCGTCTTTTGACTCCTCTCACCTTCTTCACATTCGCATAGGCCCCAACTCTGTCTGCATTTTGTTGGTTACATTGAACAGTCCTTGTTCCAAACTTACACTGGCACCATCCTGCGCCCACCCTTTCCTCGCTACAATGATGACTGGATCGGGGTAGCCTCCTGCACCCGACAGAACTTATTGATTTCAATAACTTTACCACTAAGTTCCACTTTGTCCTTAAATTCGCTATCTCTGACACCTCTCTCCCCTTTCTTGATCTCTTTGTCACAGGGAACAAACTATTCACTGATGACTACTATAAACCCACTGAACCTCACAGTTATCTGGACTATACCTCTTCCCACCTTGCCTCTTGCAAAGATGCTATCCCTTATCTCAAATGTTCCGTCTCCGTTGCATCTGCTCCCAATTCCATTCTTTTCATTCTAGGACATCCCGAGATATCCTTTTTCTTCAGTAAACGCGGTTTCTCCCATGTTATAGATACATAGATACATAGAAAATAGGTGCAGGAGTAGGCCATTCGGCCCTTCGAGCCTGCACCGCCATTCAATATGATCATGGCTGATCATCCAACTCAGTATCCCGTACCTGCCTTCTCTCCATACCCCCTGATCCCCTTAGCCACAAGGGCCACATCTAACTCCCTCTTAAATATAGCCAATGAACTGGCCTTAACTACCCTCTGTGGCAGAGAGTTCCAGAGATTCACCACTCTCTGTGTGAAAAAGTTTTTCCTCATCTCGGTCTTAAAGGATTTCCCCCTTATCCTTAAGCTGTGACCCCTTGTCCTGGACTTCCCCAACATCGGGAACAATCTTCCTGCATCTAGCCTGTCCAACCTCATAAGAATTTTGTACGTTTCTATAAGATCCCCTCTCAATCTCCTAAATTCTAGCGAGTATAAGCCAAGTCTATCCAGTCTTTCTTCATATGTAAGTCCTGACATCCCAGGAATCAGTCTGGTGAACCTTCTCTGCACTCCCTCTATGGCTATAATGTCCTTCCTCAGATTTGGAGACCAAAACTGTATGCAATACTCCAGGTGTGGTCTCACCAAGACCCTGTACAACTGCAGTGGAACCTCCCTGCTCCTATACTCAAATCCTTTTGCTATGAAAGCTAACATACCATTCGCTTTCTTCACTGCCTGCTGCACCTGCATGCCTACTTTCAATGACTGGTGTACCATGACACCCAGGTCTCGCTGCATCTCCCCATTTCCTAATCGGCCACCATTTAGATAATAGTCTGCTTTCCTGTTTTTGCCACAAAAGTGGATAACCTCACATTTATCAACATTATACTGCATCTGCCAAACATTTGCCCACTCACCCAGCCTATCCAATTCACCTTGCAGTCTCCTAGCATCCTCCTCACAGCTAACACTGCCCCCCAGCTTAGTGTCATCCGCAAACTTGGAGATGTTGCCTTCAATTCCCTCATCCAGTTCATTAATATAAATTGTAAATAGCTGGGGTCCCAGCACTGAGCCTTGCAGTACCCCACTAGTCACTGCCTGCCATTGTGAAAAGGACCCATTTACTCCTACTCTTTGCTTCCTGTTTGCCAGCCAGTTCTCTATCCACATCAATACTGAACCCCCAATACCGTATGCTTTAAATTTGTATACTAATCTCTTATGTGGTACCTTGTCGAAAGCCTTCTGAAAGTCCAGATACAACACATCCACTGGTTCTCCCCTATCCACTCTACTAGTTACATCCTCGAAAAATTCTATAAGATTCGTCAGACATGATTTACCTTTCGTAAATCCATGCTGACTTTGTCCAATGATTTCACCACTTTCCAAATGTGCTGCTATCCCATCTTTAATAAGTGACTCTAGCAGTTTCCCCACTACCGATGTTAGACTAACTGGTCTGTAATTCCCCGTTTTCTCTCTCCCTCCCTTCTTAAAAAGTGGGGTTATGTTTGCTACCCTCCAATCCTCAGGAACTACTCCAGAATTTAAAGAGTTTTGAAAAATTATCACTAATGCATCCACTATTTCTGGAGCTACTTCCTTAAGTACTCTGGGATGCAGCCTATCTGGCCCTGGTGATTTATCGGCCTTTAATCCATTCAATTTATCCAACACCACTTCCCGACTAACCTGGATTTCACTCAGTTCCTCCATCTCCTTTGACCCGCGGCCCCCTGCTATTTCCGGCAGATTATTTATGTCTTCCTTAGTGAAGACGGAACCAAAGTAGTTATTCAATTGGTCCGCCATATCCTTGTTCCCCATGATCAATTCACCTGTTTCTGACTGCAAGGGACCTACATTTGTTTTAACTAATCTCTTTCTCTTCACATATCTATAAAAACTTTTGCAGTCAGTTTTTATGTTCCCTGCCAGTTTCCTTTCATAATCTATTTTCCCTTTCCTAATTAAGCCCTTTGTCCTCCTCTGCTGGTCTCTGAATTTCTCCCAGTCCTCTGGTATGCTGCTTTTTCTGGCTAATTTGTACGCATCATCTTTTGCTTTGAAACTATCCCTGATTCCCCTTGTTATCCACGGATGCACTACCTTCCCTGATTTATTCTTTTGCCAAACTGGGATGAACAATTTTTGTAGTTCATCCATGCAGTCTTTAAATGCCTTCCATTGCATATCCACCGTCAACCCTTTTAGAACTAATTGCCAGTCAATCTTGGCCTATTCACGTCTCATACCCTCAAAGTTACCTTTCTTTAAGTTCAGAACCGTTGTTTCTGAATTAACAATGTCACTATCCATCCTAATGAAGAACTCAACCATATTATGGTCACTCTTGCCCAAGGGGGCACGCACAACAAGACTGCTAACTAACCCTTCCTCATTACTCAATAACCAGTCTAGAATAGCCTGCTCTCTCGTTGGTTCCTCTACATGTTGGTTTAGATAACTATCCCGCATACATTCCAAGAAATCCTCTTCCTCAGCACCCCTGCCAATTTGATTAACCCAATCTATATGTAGATTGAAGTCACCCATTATAACTGTTTTGCCTTTGTTGCACGCATTTCTAATTTCCTGTTTGATGCCATCCCCAACTTCACTACTACTGCTAGGTGGCCTGTACACAACACCCACCAGCGTTTTCTGCCCCTTCGTGTTTCGCAGCTCTACCCATACCGATTCCACATCCTCCAAGCTAATGTCCTTCCTTTCCACTGCGTTAATCTCCTCTCTAACCAGCAACGCTACCCCACCTCCTTTTCCTTTCTCTCTATCCCTCCTGAATATTGAATATCCCTGGATGTTCAGCTCCCAGCCTTGGACACCCTGGAGCCATGTCTCCGTGATCCCAACTCTATCATAATCATTAATTGCTATCTGCACGTTCAACTCATCCACCTTATTACGAATGCTCCTTGCATTGAGACACAAAGCCTTTAGGCTTGTTTTTACAACGCTCTTACCCCTTATACAATTATGTTGAAAAGTGGCCCTTTTTGATTTTTGCCCTGGATTTGTCTGCCTGCCACTTTTACCTTTCACCTTGCTACCTATTGCTTCCGCCCGCATTTTACACCCCTCTGTTTCTCTGCTCACCCATTTAAGAACCCCACCACCTCTTATTCTCTGTTTATTATTGTTTTCTTCTTTCCCCCCTACATGTTGGGTATGAGTGCTTTCCTTCTCTGTCTCCTGCCTCACACACTGTCTAATAGCATTCTCTATTTGAGTTATCATTGATGGATCCCTTACCCGCATCTCCTTGTGTCCTGCAGGATCAAGGATAGAGTTCCCCTGGTCCTCACCATTCACCCTACCAGCCTCCGCATTCAACTCATCATCCTCCGACATTTCTGTCATCTCCAGCAGTAACTGCAGGAGATGTGTCACATGTCCCTGTACCTCCTCCCTCACCTGCATCCAGGGACTCGAGCAGTCTTTCCAGGTGAGACAGAGGTTCATGTGCACCTCCTCTAACCTCATCTACTGCATCCAGTGTTCGCCCTACAGCCTCCTGTATATCGGCGAGACCAAGCTGAACACTTGCGCTCAGTCTGCCAAGGTCCACTGGATTTCCCAGTTGCTAACCATTTTAACTCCTCTTCCCATTCCCATACTGACATTTCTGCCCAGGGCCTCTTCCATTGCCAGGTGAGGCCATAACGTGGAAAAGCACTTCATATTCCTCTTAGGTAGCTAACAATCCATCGGTATGAACATTGAATTCTCCAACTAACCATGCCACATTACTTTCCCACCCTCCTCTCTCCTCTGTGTCTCACCTGGGCTCACACCTATTTTACTCTCCACTTTCCCTTCCACCTATGTTCCATCCCCTAGCTGCTGAATTTGCAACTCTTCAATCTTTTTGTCTCATGCCTTTTGTCTACCTTCTCTCTGGGCTTTGTCCAACCATCTACTTATCAAACCCCCCTCCTGCATCCACCTATTACTTGGCAGGCTTTTGTCCTTCGCCTCCTCTCTTCCAGTTTTCTTCCCCTCTCCCCATTACAATCAGTCCAAAGAGGAGTCCCAGCCCAAAATATTACTTATCCCTGTTCTTCAGAGATTATACTGAGTTACTCCAGCACTTTGTAGTTTGTTGTCACCTATTTAGTTCAGAGACGAGGTGTATCTGTTCCTCTCAGAGTTGTGAGTTTAGTTTAGAGATGCAGCGCAGAAACAGGCCCTTCAGTCCATCGAGACCGCGCCAACCAGCGATTACCCCGTAAACTATTACTATCCCATGCACCAGGGACAATTAACAAATTTTAACCAAAGCCAATTAACCCACAAACCTGTACGTCATTGATGTGTGAGAGGATATCAGAGCACCCAGAGAAAACCCATGTGGTCACAGTGAGAACATACAAACTCCTTATAGACAGCAGCTGTAATCAGGATTGAGCCCGGGTCTCCGGAACTGTAAGGCAGCAACTCCATCGCTGCACCACTGTGCCACCGTGCCACCCCAAGTCTTTGCAACTATCATCCTGAAGGACAGTTGAAGCAGAGCTTTAAATAAATTTCAGGCAATGTTGGTAAGATTCTTAATAAGCAAGAGGGTGAACTATTATTTGGGATAGGTGGGAATGCAATCAAATGCAGTCAGCCTTGATCGTTGAAAGGCAGAACAACCTTGATGGGCTGAGTGACCTGCACCTGATCCTTATACTGACATTCACATCAACATTCATTTTTATCACAGCAAGAAATCAATGATTGCTCAATTCATACTTTACAGCAGATGGATTATGGCACAAACACCAATTTTTCTGATCGATGGCTGGAGCAATAAAAATAGGCTTATAGTTAATCCAGCAGGCTAGTAAGAGGGTGGATTTTTCTTTTTCTTCAACTAAAACTGCAAGAACTCTGAATGGGGGGCCTTGCTGAGTGCAAATCGCTCACTTCAGATCACGTCCTCTCTATTCTTCTCATCAGTCATTTGAGATAATTCTTGCTGAGGAATTCATCAGTCACACAGAACATTGATTCAAGAGATAAATATTAATGCAGGATTGGTGGTGGAGCCTAGTTTAATTCCCTTTTTTTTTCCATGCACTAGCAATGCACTAATGACACAGGAAATATTTTTAGCAAGGAAATTTCATTGCAAGCCATTTTTATCATTCCTATCTCTTTAAACTGTCCCTCACAATTTTTGTGCACACTAACTTGAACATTGTGGCCCGATAAGTCACCCTGAGATCGTTTGCATAAATCAGAGCACACCCAATATGTTTAGTTTAGTTTAGTTTAGGGATACAACGCCCTTCGACCCACCGATCAGCGATCCCCGCACATTGACACAATCCTACACACACTAGGGACAATTTACACTTATACCAAGCCAATTAACCTACAAACCTGTATGCCTTTGGAGTGTGGGAGGAAATCGAAGATCTCGGAGAAACCCTACGCAGGTCACGGGGAGAACGTACAAACTCCATATAGACAAGCACCCCTAGTTAGGTTCGAACCCAGGTTTCTGGCACTATCAGGCAGTAACTCTACCGTTGTGACACCATGCCACTGGTGTTGCAGAGCTAAATTTCTTAGATTTGCATTGTAAGTGCAATGCTTGTAAATTAGAATGAGATAAGGTACTTGACATAATCAGGGCCACCAGAGCAAAGTGGATTTACACTTTGGTGCAAACCAGCATCTGCAGTTCATTCCTACAGATCAAAGTGGAAATGAGGAGTTTATTAGTTTGAAGCAAGTCGAACATTTGTGATGCTTTCGGTGGAGTTTGCAAATAGATTTTGAATCTTCTACGCTGTGTTTTTCTGTCACTACCTGCTTTTGATACCAATGTCTCTTCACAACATCAGACCATTTATAGACTTTCACATCCCTCCGATCACGGACAGGGCATCTGAAGAGCAGTTTGGTATTTCCCATGAGCATATCTTGCCAGACTTAATTGGTAGCACATTCCCATTAAAACACAATGATTGAGAATAATCTGAGGAAGTGTTGCGACCCAAAACATCGTCTGTCCATTCCCTCTGCAGATGATGCCTGACCCGTTAAGTTCCTCTTGTACTTTGTTTTTGTCTGCGGATTCTAGCATCTGCAGTTTCTTGTATGTCCATAAACCCCAAACAACATTTGTTTTTCACATCATGAGTTGTCCAATGTACAGCCAGGCAGTCGAAAGATGGGGCCATTTTCAGGAGCACAGTTTCATTTTCAGGAGCCTGATGATCAATGTTTGATCATGTGAACTGCTGATCACATACACATTATACCAGTGGCAAACCAAGAATATTATATGAGTGAATGGCAGTCCATTCCCTGTGATGCAATGGCAGGGTCCTCCAACTGGCAAGTAATTTCATAATCTCTTCACCCTACATTTTTCATCTTGCCCAACATTCAGAAGACTTCATGATGACAAAGTACACAATCCTATTTCGATGGCCTACGATTCCAAGCAGCATCAGAAGAGGGTCACAGTTTATGCACTATCCGCGTATTTGCCAAGACTATGTCCTTCTTCCTCTGTTCCTATGGATATTGAAAGCCAGTTATGTGACATAGAAACATAGAAATATAGAAAATAGGTGCAGGAGTAGGCCATTCGGCCCTTCGCCAGCACCGCCATTCAATATGATCAAGGTTTCAAGGTTTCAAGGTCAGTTTACCAATTAAGGTACAGTGAATTTTGAATTACCATACAGCCATACTAAGTGAAAAGCAACAAGACACACAACCATGTAAAACATCCACAGTGGATTACACATTCCTCACTGTGCTGGAAGGCAATAAAGTTCAATCTTCTTCCTCTTGTTCTCCCGTGATCGGGGCAGTCAAACCAGCCGTAGTCAGGGCATCAAAGCCCCTGCAGCCGGTGGTCGAAGCCCCCGTCGGGGTGATCGAAACTCCTGCATCGGGGCGGTTGAAAGTCTCTCTCCGTGGCATGAAGCTCCCGAGTTGGCCTCTTCTTCCCAGAGATCGCGGGCCTCACGATGTTAAAGTCCACAGGCCCTGCGGTTGGAGTCTCGATCCCCGATCATGGCTCATCATCCAAAATCAGTACCCTGATGCTGCTTTTTCCCCATATCCGTTGATTCCGTTAGATCTAAAGCTAAATCCAACTCTCTCTTGATCCAGTGAATTGGCCTGCTTTCTGTGGCAGAGAATTCCACAGATTCACAACTCTCTGGGTGAAAAGGAGTTGACCAGAATAGTGCAAAAGGATACAAAGTGCTAGGACAACACAGCGGGTCAGGTAGCATCTATGGAGAACATGGATAGGTGATTGTTCAGGTCGGGATCTTTCTCCAGACCTGTTTCTGCCAGAATCATGCAGTCAGCACAGCATTGCCATTGAGAAAAAGCTGCACTTTAACATAACCAAGGAGATTGTCCCAGTTCTAGTAGATCCCAAAATGAATGGAGCAAACCAACAGGTTTGGGCGGCACAATGGCGCAGTGGTAGAGTTGCTGCTTTATAGAGACCCAGTTTCGATCCTGGCTACAGATGCTGTCTGTGTGAAGTTTGCACATTCTCCCTGTGACCACGAGGGTTTTCTCTACGTGCTCCAGTTTCTCCCATACTCCAAAGGCGCACATGTTTGTAGGTTAATTGGCTGGTAAAATTGTAAATTGTCCCTAGTGTGTTGGATAGTGTATGTGGTGATCGCTGGTTGGCGTGGACTTGGTGGGCTGAAGTGCCTGTCTCCATGCTGTATCTCTAAAGTCTAAAGGTGATGTTTAGGGTCAAGATCCTTCTCCAGACTTATTTCTACCTGAATACTGCAGTCGGCACATCATTGCTATTGAGAGAGAGCTGCACTTCAACATAACCAAGGAGATGGTCCTCACTCCGAAATGAATGCAGCAAACAAACAGGCTGCAAGAGGTTTCACAGGGCAGGTTCTTTCAGAGGAATTCACACCTGTTCATATTAATTCAGTTTGGACACAGTAACTTCACCCCATTATAGACAAAGAGGTATCTTCTCCATGCAGCATTCATTCTTTCTCGTTAACTACTCCCTCAACCCTCGTTTTCCCAACATGGCTACACCAGTTAACATAGAAACATAGAAACATAGAAAATAGGTGCAGACGTAGGCCATTGGGCCCTTCGAGCCTGCACCGCCATTTGATATGATCATGGCTGATCATCCAACTCAGTATCCCATTCCTGCCTTCTCTCCATACCCCCTAATCCCTTTAGCCACAAGGGCCACATCTAACTCCCTCTTAAATATAGCCAATGAACTGGCCTCGACTACCTTCTGTGGCAGAGAATTCCACAGATTCACCACTCTCTGTGTAAAAAATGATTTCCTCATCTCGGTCCTAAAAGTCTTCCCTCTTATCCTTAAACTGTAACCCCTAGTTCTGGACTTCCCCAACATCGGGAATAATCTTCCTACATCTAGCCTGTCCAACCCCTTAAGAATTTTGTAAGTTTCTATAAGATCCCCCCTCAGTCTTCTGAATTGCAACGTGTACAAGCCGAGTCTATCCAGTCTTTCCTCATATGAAAGTCCTGCCATCCCAGGAATCAATCTGGTGAACCTTCTCTGTACTCCCTCTATGGCAAGAATGTTTTTCCTCAGATTAGGAGACCAAAACTGTACGCAATACTCCAGGTGTGGTCTCACCAAGACCCTATACAACTGCAGTAGAACCTCCCTGCTCTTATACTCAAATCCTTTTCCTATGAATGCTAACATACCATTTGCTTTCTTCACTGCCTGCTGCACCTGCAGTCCTACTTTCAATGACTGGTGTACCATGACACACAGGTCTCGTTGCATCTCCCCTTTTCCTAATCGGCCACCATTCAGATAATAGTCTACTTTCCTGTTTTTGCCACCAAAGTGGATAACCTCACATTTATCCACATTATACTGCATCTGCCATGCCTTTGCCCACTGACCCAACCAATCCAAGTCACCTTGCAGCCTCCTAGCATCCTCCTCACAGCTAACACTGCCCCCCAGCTTCGTGTCATCCGCAAACTTGGAGATGTTGCATTCAATTCCCTCATCCAGTTTATTAATATATATTGTAAATAGCTGGGGTCCCAGCACTGAGTCTTGCGGTACCCCACTAGTCACTGCCTGCCATTCTGAAAAGGACCCGTTTACTCCTAGTCTTTGCTTCCTGTCTGCCAGCCAGTTCTCTATCCACATCAATACTGAACCCCCAATACCATGTGCTTTAAGTTTGTATGCTAATCTCTTATGTGGGACCTTGTCGAAAGCCTTCTGAAAGTCCAGATATAGCACATCCACTGGTTCTCCCTTATCCACTCTACTAGTTACATCCTCGAAAAATTCTATAAGATTCGTCAGACATGATTTACCTTTCCTAAATCCATGCTGACTTTGTCCAATGAACTCACCACTTTCCAAATGTGCTGCTATCCCGTCTTTAATAACCGACTCCAGAATTTTCCCCACCACCGATGTTAGACTAACTGGTCTGTAATTCCCCGTTTTCTCTCTCCCTCCCTTTTGAAAAAGTGGGGTTACATTAGCTACCCTCCAATCCTCAGGAACTACTCCAGAATCTAAAGAGTTTTGAAAAATTATCACTAATGCATCCACTATTTCTGCGGCTACTTCCTTAAGTACTCTGGGATGCAACTTAACCGGCCCTGGGGATTTATCAGCCTTTAATCCATTCAATTTACCTAACACCACTTCCCGGCTAACCTGGATTTCACTCAGTTCCTCCATCTCATTTAACCTCCGGTCCCTTGCTATTTCCGGCAGATTATTTATGTCTTCCTTAGTGAAGACAGAACCAAAGTAATTATTCAATTGGTCTGCCATGTCCTTGTTCCCCATGATCAATTCACCTGTTTCTGACTGCAAGGGACCTACATTTGTTTTAACTAATCTTTTCCTCTTGACATATCTATAAAAACTTTTGCAGTCAGTTTTTATGTTCCCTGCCAGTTTCCTTTCATAATCTATTTTCCCTTTCCTAATTAAGCCTTTTGTCCTCCTCTGCTGGACTCTGAATTCCCCCCAGTGGTAGGCTGCTTGTTCTAGCTAATTTGTAGGCTTCCTCTTTTGTTTTGATACTATCCCTGATTTCCCTTGTTATCCACGGATGCACTACCTTCCCTGATTTATTCTTTTGCCAAACTGGGATGAACACTTGTTGTAGTTCATCCATGCAGTGTTTAAATGCCTTCCATTGCCTATCCACCGTCAACCCTTTAAGAATCATTGGCCAGTCTATCTTGGCCAATTCACGTCTCATACCCTCAAAGTCACCTTTCTTTAAGTTCAGGACCTTTGTTTCTGAAATAACAATGTCAATCTCCATCCTACTGAAGAACTCAACCATATTATGGTCACTCTTGCCCAAGGGGCCACGCACAACAAGACTGCTAACTAACCCTTCCTCATTACTCAATACCCAGTCTAGAATAGCCTGCTCTCACGTTGGTTCTTCTACATGTTGGTTTAGAAAACTATCCCGCATACATTCCAAGAAATCCTCTTCCTCAGCACCCCTGCCAATTTGATTCACCCAATCTATATGTAGATTGAAGTCACCCATTATAATGGTTTTACCTTTGTTGCACGCGTTTCTAATTTCCTGTTTGATGCCATCCCCAACTCCACTACTACTGTTAGGTGGTCGGTACACCACTCCCACTAGCGTTTTCTGCCCCTTAGTGTTTCGCAGCTCTACCCATATCGATTCCACATCCTCCAAGCTAATGTCCTTCCTTTCTATTGCGTTAATCTCCTCTCTAACCAGCAATGCTACCCCACCTCCTTTCCCTTTCTGTCTATCCCTCCTGAATATTGAATATCCCTGAATGTTCAGCTCCCAGTCTTGGTCACCCTGGAGCCATGTCTCCGTGATCCCAACTATATCATATTCATTAATAACTATCTGCACATTCAACTCATCCACCTTATTATGAATGCTCCTTGCATTAAGATACAAAGCCTTCAGGCTTGTCTTTACAATACTCTTACCCCTTATACAATTATGTTGAAAAGTGGCGCTTTTTGATTTTTGCCCTGGTTTTGTCTGCCTGCCACTTTTACTTTTCACCTTGCTACCTATTGCTTCTACCCTCATTTTACACCCCCCTGACTCTCTGCTCTTGCACCCATCCCCCTGCTACATTAGTTTAAATCCTCCCCGACAGCACTAGCAAACACTCCCCCAAGGACATTGGTTCCATTCCAGCCCAGCTGCAGACCGTCCTGTTTGTACTGGTCCCACCTCCCCCAGAACTGGTTCCAATGCCCTAAAAATTTGAATCCCTCCCCCTTGCACCATTTTTCAAGCCACGTATTCATCTGCAATATCCTCCTATTTCTACTCTGACTGGCCCATGGCACTGGTAGTAATCCAGAGATTATTACCTTTGAGGTCCTACTTTTAAGTTTATCTCCTAGCTCCCTAAATTCACCTTGTAGGACCACATCCCTTTTTTTACCTATATCGTTGATGCCAATATGCACCATGACAACTGGCTGTTCACCCTCCCCCTCCAGAATGTTCTGCAGCCGTTCAGTGACATCCCTGACCCTTGCACCAGGGAGGCAACATACCATCCTGGAGTCTCGTTTGCGGCCACAGAAACGCCTATCTATTCCCCTTACAATGGAATCCCCTATTACAATTGCCCTTCCACTCTTTTTCCTCCCCTCCTGGTGCCATGAACTTGGCTGCTGCTGCCTTCCCCTGATGAGCCATCTCCCCCAACAGTATCCAAAATGGTATACCTGTTTAGGAGGGAGATGACCGCAGGGGACTCCTGCACTACCTGCCTACTGCTTTGCTGGCTATTGGCCACCCGTTCCCTTTCTGTCCTCTTACCTTTTACCTGCGGTGTGACCAACTCACTGTACGTGCTATTCACGACTTTCCCAGCATCGTGGATGCTCCAGTATGAATCCAGCCGCAGCTCCAATCGTTCAATGCGGTCTGCCAGGAGCTGCAGCTGGACACACTTCCTGCAAACGTAGTCATCAGGGACACCGACCATATCCCTGATCTCCCACATGTTGCAGGCTGAGCAAACCATGGGGCCAATCTCCACTGACATAGCTTACTCCCAAATTAACTCTATATTAAATATTTTAAAAAAACGTTATCCTTTAAACTGTACCTTTACTAATAAATACTGTACCCTTAACTCCCAGAATCCTTAACTCACAGAATCCTTAACCTGAAAGCAGAAATGTAAAAATGTAAACCTGGGGTTGCACCCAATCAGCTGCTTCCTCTGGTCCTCTTCCACCAATCAGAGGCTTCCACCAATCAGAGGCTTCCACCAGACTCCTTCTCTGGAAGTGAGATGGAACGCTGCAGATTATGGGTAACTCCTCCTCCTCTCACCAACGGCTCCAACGGCTCCAACGGCTCCAACGGGCCCAGGTAACTCCTCCTCCTCTCACCAACGGTTCCAACGGCTCCAACGGCTCCAACGGGTCCAACGGCTCCAACGGCTCCAACGGGCCCAGGTAACTCCTCCTCCTCTCACCAATGGCTCCCCGGGCCCAGGTAACTCCTCCTCTCACCAACGGCTCCCTGGGCCCAGGTAACTCCTCCTCTCACCAACGGCTCCCTGGGCCCAGGTAACTCCTCCTCTCACCAACGGCTCCCCGGGCCCAGGTAACTCCTCCTCCTCTCACCAACGGCTTCCCGGCCTCTCTAGTTATCAACACCCTAGTGAATAGTGCTGGCTTTGAAGACGAGTCATGGTTTGAGTGGGCAACAATTTTTCAGACAGTCATTACACACACATTGTGACTTTCAAGAAGTTGCAGAGGTAAAATAGTTGTTAAATGAAATGACATTGTTCCTTTTACCTCTTGTCCCAAAACGAAAATTACCCCAATGAGTCAGTCCAGTTTATTGTCTGAATAACTTTTCAGAATAAAAAGCAATAAGTGTTCTGGGTCAAAAATACATCCGGAGAACTGAGCGGAGACTGGACGGTTCACAGTTTCCAAAACAAAGTTGAGAAGAGGGCTGAGACGTAAACCATTCTTCTTCAATATGAGGATTGGTGTGTTTCTTCTTCAAGAGTTTAATGATAAAACAAATGGCGTATAGGACAGGCTACAGTCACAGTAGATTTGTAGTTAATGGGGTAATCTCATGAATCATCCTAAGATGCTGTTAAGGAAATTATATCTGAAACCTAATTTCTCATATCGTCAATGAATTGTTGACATGTTGATGAACACAATGCCAATAATTTCTATCGTGATATTATATTTAACATTCAAAAGATACTTTATCTAAAGTTATGAATGCAATAACATGACACTGTTAAAGGTAAATGGAGAAACTAAAAGATGGTGCACATAAATGAATGGACTGAATAAGGTAACCTGCCCCATTATAAAATTGATATCAACCATGCTAGTTAATGCATTTAAGAGCGCATGAATTCGGAACCACCAATGCAACTTGAGAAGTATTAATGTGGTTAGCACGCAACAAAAGCTTTTCACTGTACCTCGGCACACATGACAATAAAATAAATAAAATTAAACTAAACTAAAATGAGTGCAGTAAGGTACCTGACCCACAAAGCCAATATGATCTCCCGTTTCATCAAATCAAGACAGTATAATTGATGGAATGTAAAGATTTGTAATTGTTGGAACTTCTTTATGCAAATAAAATCATACATGCCTGTTCTCTGCAGATATGTATCTTGCTAGGCCACTCAGAGCAATTTACATTGCGCAGAGAGAAGAGTTAGGAATATCTAACATATTTAACATATGATGTGCATAATTGATGGCACTGGGCCTGTACTCACTGAAGTTTAGAAGGATGAGGGAGACCTCATTGAAACTTACCGAATAATGAAAGGCTTGGATAGAGTGGATGTGGAGAGGATGTTTCCACTTGTGGGAGAGTCTAGGACTAGAGGTCATAGCGTCAGAATTAAAGGACGTTCCTTTAAAAAGGGGATGAGGAGGAATTTCTTTAGTCAGAGGGTGGTGAATCTGTGGAATTCTTTGCCTCAGAAGGCTGTGGAGGCCATCAATGGATATTTTTTAAGGCAGAGATAGATTCCTGATTCGTACGAGTGTCAGGGGTTATGGGGAGAAGGCAGGAGAATGGGGTTAGGAGGGAGAGATAGATCAGGCATGATCGAATGGCAGAGTAGACCTGATGGGCCGAATGGCTGAATTCTGCTCCTATCACTTATGACCTTGTGATCTCACAAAATACAAAGTTTACCAATCATGGCGTAGGTTGCTATCCACCATCCTCTATGGGATGTTGTGGGCGGCTAGTAAGCAGAAGGGGCAGGTACCCGAAGTTCGATCTGGCTTTCTTTATGAACTCTCACTGAGATCATTCTGTATGCGGATCGTGACCAGAATCCTGACTCTACTATCAAGATTCCTGTCATCAAAGCTGAAATCACTGTAATCTACTGCCACAGATAGTTCCAAACAGAAGTTAAAGTGAAAGATTAAGCAACGGGGAATTGCGCTTTATGCAGCGTGGTCCACTGTATTTGAAATGGCATCACTAATTATTCCAATTCTGGCTCACAGGAAGCTGAGAGCAGCCTGGCATGAAATTACAAGAAGCTTTAAATAAGTTCAGTGAGACAATGGCAGCCTTTTATACAATCTGTGAGATATGCTAGCAAGAAACAACCAGCTCATTGGTGGAAATTGTAGTACTTATCTGAAGAAATTCAAACTGAAGAAATGTCACTGACTTTTGCATTAAATCCTTTCTGCTCTAAAATCGCTTTGAGCACAGTGACCACAATATTCTAAAGTGAAGCTCTCCTCATGTCAATTCCAATTTGCCAGTCCAAATACCAACAACATCTAGGAAATAGCCACTACATTTTCACTGCTATAAAATGTAGGGCTTAAATCGGTCAAAATCGATGCAATGCTGGTCAATCGAATATGCACAACACTCCTCATTTTCTTCCCCACATCAATCAGAAGGAAAGATGAGCACTGAATCAAAGGTGCCCGACATTTACTGTTGCCCTGTTTTGGAACCTCATGAACCTGAAGCAGTTCACCCATTGGGAACAGACACAAAATGCTGGAGTAACTCAGCGGAACAGGCAGCATCTCTGGAGAGAAGGAATGGGTGACGTTTCGGTCAAGACACTTCTTCAGACTGAGAGTCAGGGGAGAGGGAAACGATAGATTTGGAAGACTGTGTGAAAAATAAGAGATCAAAATAAGAGGGGATAAAGATCAAAGAAAATGTAGAGTAGATCATTGTTAGCTTGGGGAAGGTGACAATGAGGCATACAATGTAAAACTTAATCAGGCGGACAGTCTGACAGGTCGTGGAACTAGAATGGGGGAGGGATGGAGAGGGAAAGCAATGGTTACTTGAAGTTAGAGAAGTCAATATTCATACTGCTGGGTGGTAACCCATTGGGAATCTTGATCTGCATTCTACTTCGTGAACCTCCCGTGGTCTGCAACAGAATCTAAAAACATAAATGAAATTTCAGTAAACTGAAGAAGAGTCACAACCCAAAACATCACCTATCCATGATCTTCAGCAATGCTGCCTGACCTGCTAAGTTACTCCAGCACATTGATTCTATGTTATCCCACTTTCTTATCCACTCCCTACACAGTGAACATTTTTTACAGAGGCCAATTATGCTACGAACCGACGATAGGCACAAAATGTTGGAGTAATGGGCCTGTCCCACATAGGCGATTTTTCAGGCGACTGCCGGCGACTGTCAGAGTGGAACACATACACACATCGCTTCCTTCACCAGCCCATTATGCAAGCGGGGGGAGCGCTGTCTGAGTGAAATTCACACAGTGCAAAGCCAATGTGATACACACACCGTGATGAACAGGAAGGTTGGCGCTGCAACTAAGACAGTGAAAGCACAGTGTACGGGAAGGGTCACGTAAGTCCTTTAAAAGAGAGGGGGAGAGGGGGGGGGAGAGGGGGGAGAGGGGAGAGAAGGGGGGAGAAGGAGTGAAGACAACTTTTAAGAAGCCAGAGGTACACGGCTGTGAAGCTCGGCGGACATTAACATTTCCGGTCGGTTATCCTTGGTTCTGAAAACGACTGCTTACGTTTTTTTTTTCCAATGAGCCAATGAAATTCACCGGTCAGCACCGGCTACAACCTACGAGATCCTACGAGAACCTACGATCTCCTGGCAACCTACTACCACTACACCTACGGCACGAGAATTCTCGCTACTTTCCATGGCGGCTTCATTCTGGTCGCCGTTAATGTTACAACATGTTGAAAAATTTGCGGCGACCATAATGAGGCCGCGACTTGTTCACAGAATGCGGGTACTCCTTGCTACCATGAAGGTGACTACCCGGCAACCACCCGCGAACATGTGGCGACCATGTGGTCTCCTTCAGTCGCCTAAAAAGTCGCCTAAGTGGGACAGGCCCATAACTCAGTGGGCCAGGCAGCATCTCTGGAAAAAGTAATAGGTGATGTTTCGAGTTGGAACCCTTGACCCGAAACCTCACCTATTCCTTTTCTCCAAAGATGCTGCCTGACCCGCTGAGTTACTCCAGCATTTTGTGTCTATCTTCGGTTTAAACCAGCAACTGCAACTCATTTATACACCTTAGCCTACAAACCATATGTCTTTAGGATGTGGGAGAAAACAAGAGAATCCAAAGGAAACTCACATGGTCGCAGAAATAATTTGCGATCTTTACACAGACAGCACTCGAGATCAAGACCAAAATTGGGTCTCTCGCATTGTGAGGCAGCATCTCTACCAGCTGCGCTAACGTGTCACCTTCATAAATTTAGAATAAAATATAAAAAACTAATTCCATTGATAAAATCTCAAATTTACAGTTTCCATTCAATTTTCTTGCAACTCTCAAGCCTTCAAGATCCATTGCATTCAATTTTCTTGCAACTCTCAAGCCTTCAAGATCCATTGCATATCAAAAGCAACGGAAGCCAATTTGTTGTGTATGAAGTGTTGTGAAAATTCAAGGCAGGCTTGCAGAGTTAAAAAAGTCAACAGAACTTGCACTTCCAAAATAGACTTCATGCAAGAAAATGATAATCAGGAACCTTGTATTTTACTTCGGAGTCACGTGAGTGACTACGTGAAGAACCCCGTCAGGGCGCATGCGCGTCATTACGTCTGACGCATTGGCGACAACGGCAGCGGGAGCACGGAGCTCCTGCTGCAAGGTGGAGAAATTACAGCTCCACCAAAGTCGGGGAGACTTTGGAGGAGTTAGAAAAAAGTAAGAAGTGTTTCTGTGTGTTTTTTCCCCACATACAGGAACAAGGAAAAGGTGCAGGCTGCTGCCGACAAGGAGAAAGAGAGCTGCGGGACGCAGCCTCTGAAAGGCAGCCTGTCACCTCGGGGGAGTCGCAAGCCGGTAGCGGTGTGGCGACAGACTTGGCAAAGTGCCCAGCCGGGTACACAGCCAACGCCAGTTGGGCGGTAGGCATAACCCAATTCTGTAAGGGCTATAGACTCCGCAGAGTCGGGCCACGAGAGTCCCGTCTGGGACAGGATACTGTTCCCCAGCGGTTATCCAAAAGGAGCCGCTCATACAGGGGTGCTCCACAGAGACGCTCCAGGAGGAGTAGTGCAGGAGGGAAGCCATAGAGAAGGCTCCGCTGGCAGTGCCTAGGAGAGGTTCTGCTTCACAAAGCCACACTCCAGGAGGAGTTGTGCAGGCGGGAAGCCTTAGGGAAGGCTCCGCTGGCAGTGCCTAGGAGAGGTCTGCTTCATAAAGCCATACTCCAGGAGGAGTTGTGCAAGCGGGAGGCCGTGGGGACGGTTCCGCTGGCAGTACCTAGTAGAGGCCTGCTTGAAAGCACCTTCTTTGCAAGAGGTGAGTGCAGAAGGGCAGATACGCTCTGACCCTGAGTCCGACGACTTCCAAAGGGAGGGCAGGCAGCGGCCAGAGCTGACACCGTGTGCAGCACGGTTTGCCATGTCGTCGGACGCTGGTGAGCCTCTGGGTGAGGAACTTGCCACCAGCATAAATTACCAAGTCTCACATCAGCTACAGGAGCTGACAATGGATGAGACAGTAACGAAGTATGAAGCCCCAATCAACTGTGGACTGTTAAAAGTTCCTGTTGGGAACAGGAAGAATTGTGGCAAGATGGGCATACTAATGAAAGCCCAGGAGCATGTGAAGCTCCAGCATATTTTTAAAGTTGCTGGCATCTGGTATAACGAGCTTTGCCAGGATGGTGGATGGAGAGGCCATGACAAATGACAACAAAAGGCGCTATTGTGGAGTGCCCACTTTGAGATCAACTGCCTCCGCAAGATGCGATTAGACCAACCATCAATGCTAAATATGCTTCACTCTGCCAGCCTGGCACAGTGCAACCGGCACAGCTGTTTGGCGAGGATTTCGCACAGCAGGTGAAGGAGCTGGAGGAGGAGGCTAAGACGGCAGCCACATATTCACCAAAGCAGAAGTATCCCTATAAGGGAGCAGACTGGTCCGGGCAAGGGACGAGTCCAGCTACGATGCAGCGCAGTTGGCGTTCGGCTGTAGCACCGCCACGGAGGTGAGATATCCAGCTCAAGGCCGGGGAAGAATGCCAGGTGGTAAGGAGGTAAGAGGGTCTGGTTCTCATGTAGACAGATCTAATGTGATACAATTAAATGTTTACCTCAGATATGTTTATACTGAAGGTTATTCAAGGGCATCGAATAAAGCTTAAATGCAAATTCTGATTTACCCATGCAACATGTTCCAAAAAAGGAGTTTGACTTCAGTATCACTGAACAATTGGAAGTTCAGCTGGAACTTGCAAGCTTATGTAATAAAGGTGTAATTGCTAAGGCAGTTTACCAAAGCCATCAGTTTGTGTCCAATATCTTTCCCAGACCAAAAAAGGATGGGGGGATGCAGAATTATACGGACCTGAATAGTCTTAACCCTTTTGTACGGTATAGACATTTTAAGATGGAAACGTTTGTGAAGGAGATCTTAAAGATGCGGATTCAGTGTCTGTTCATTTGCAGGATAGAAGATTTAAAATTCAGCTGGATGGGGCAATTATGCCAATACAATCCACTGCCTAATGGTTTCTCTTCAGCTCCTAGAGGGATTACAAAGTTGTTAAAACCTATTCTAGAATGATGAGAAGTCAACGTCATGTACTCATGGCTTAGCTAGATAATATCTTGATTGTAGGACAATCAAAGGAAACAGCTGAAGCATCAGTGGCAGTTGGTAAAAAACATTTTTTAATTGGGCTTTATAAGCTATCCAGAGAAATCTAAATTTATACCTGTGACACAAATTGACTAGTTGGGTTCACAATGGACTTAATCAACATCATTGTGACCTTGCCCAGGCAAAAAAGGGTAGAGCTAATTAAGAGCTGTATCAAGTTAATTGCTGACACACAGCCTTCAATTAGCCAGGTGACAAGTCTGCTGTGGTAATGGCTGGCAGCATTTTTAGCAGTTCAATATGGCCACTTTATTATCTACAATTACAAAGGTCAAAGGAACAAGCATTGAGGATACATTGGGGTCATTATAATAGACCTATGCTTCTACCAATAGAGGCTGTTGCTGATGTACAATGGTGGATTCAGCATGTCCACTAGTAGTTCCAAAGTGTTATTGGACCAAGCTTCCATGATTTGCAGACAGATGTCAGAGCACTTTGGTAGGGTGCTACTGATGCAAGATCCAGCGGTGGAGACAGATGAACATTGCTTCTGCAAACATGGGGAATTAACCAAGAGTATTTTATGGACTCGAGGCTTATGGCACTAACTAAACTAGTTTGCATGTGCAGTGCAAAATAGACAACACTACAGCAGTTGCTGATATGAATCACATGGGTGGAATCAAATCGTTATCATGTGACAGGTTGGCAAATACAATTGGACCTGGAGTAGGGATAGAGAGATTTGGATTGGAGCTATCTATCTGCCAGGGAAACTTAATGTAGTACCAGATGGCAGCTCACGAAAATTCCATCATAACACAGAGTGGATGTGGAACCAGGATGAGTTCAAGAACATAGTACTTCTATATGGAAGGCCAAAATATGTTTCATAGGCACCAGATCCAGGGGCAGTGGCAATTGATGCTTTTTCACTAAATTGGGATGATATGTTTGTGAACATTTTCCCACCATTCTGCCTCATAGGTCGGTGTTTGAGAAAATCAAGCAGGATGCCGCTTCAGGGGTTTTGGTGATACCAAATTGCCTGATTCAACCATGGTTCCCTTTGTTGTTACAGATAGCGATACAACCTCTTTTTGCTGATTCCAAACAGTAGGAATTTGCTGGAGCATCCAGTAACGCATTAAGTTCATCCGTTATGTGATGGTATAGATCTGTTAATTTGCAGGTTTTAAGAATGCCTTACATTGGTCGAGGACTTTCTAGGCCAACGGTGGATATACTCACTGCAGCCTGGAGAAACAGTACTCAAAAACAGTATATGACATGGGAAAAAAAAAAAAAATGGGAACAATATTGTGTTCAAAAGAATATTCAATATGATACTGTAGTTATTGAAAATGTGTTAGAGTTTATCTACACTTTATTATGATGAGGGTCTTAGCTATACTGCTATCAATACAGCTAGAAGTGCTTGGTCGGCATATCTTGTAATAGGTACACGGACACAAAGTATAGGTTCTCACCCTCTCATATCTAGGTTGATGAAAGGAATCTTTAATTCCAAACCGCCTAAGCCTAGGTATATGGTAATCTGCGAGGTAAGTGTTGTTCGTAACATACTTCGTCATTGGGTCCCTGTCACGTCTATAACTTTGTTAAAATTAACCATGAAATTGGCTATGCTAATGGCATTGGTGTCAGTACAGAGAGTGCAGACTTTCCAAAAACTTCAGTTCGAGAGAATGGAAGTGAATACAGAGAATGTTCTGTTTTATATTTCTGACCTGCTCAACCAGAGCAGGCCAGGTGTGAGAGGTTTTAAGATTGTGTTCTCAGCATATCCTACAGCTCCATGTTTATGTGTAAGGACACATTTGTTACATTACATTGAAGCCACAAGGGCTTTAAGACAAGAAGAAACAGGATTATTTGTCAGTTACAAGAAGCCAACATAAAAGAGTGGCAGTTCAGACTATCTCAAGGTGGTTAAAGCAAGAGTTGGTTCAGGCACGAATTAACATTTATGTGTTTACATCTCATTCCACTAGCGCAGTAGCAACATCTGCGGCCAGGGCGATGGACGTTCCCATCGACCATATATTAAAAGCCGCAGGTTGGAAAAATGAACTTGTGTTTCAGCAATACTACCATCGGCCGATTGCCGATGGAGGGCTGTTTGCCAACTCAATATTGAGTGCTGTTGCTATTATTTAAAGTCTGTTTTCAATACTGTTTCATTCTGTTTCGTTTGTTGCCCTACATTAAGAGGGTTTATTGGTTGTTTTATGACCAAAAATAAAACTGTTTTGTTTTTGCATGATATGCAATGTCATGTTTACAGCATTATTGATGATACTCAGAGTCAATCGATGCAGTGAGAAGCCGGGATTTTGATCTGCGGCATAAAAATCACAGAGCTTTAAAATCTTCACGTAGTCACTCACGTGACTCCGAAGTAAAATAGTAAGATTAAACGAAAACTTACCAGTTTGAAGTTTGATCTTTATTTTATGAGGAGTTACGTTGGTGATTACGTGCCCGCCACGCCCAACCCTCTCTCATAGAAAAAAGGTCATAATGGTAGTTCTCATGTTGATCATCTTAATATGTTACTTCAATTATGGTGTTGTCTGTGATTTCATACCGCTGCTTTGAAGATTGACGCGCATGCGCCCTAACGGGGTTCTTCACGTAATCACCAACGTAACTCCTCATAAAATAAAGATCAAACTTCAAACTGGTAAGTTCTCGTTTAATCTTACTAATCCTTTCCCAACATGTCATCTATTCAAAATGTATTCACAAGCTGACAGTTCCCCCGGTAGGTGAAGGCATTGCCTGTTCTTAGTTTAGACTTTAGACTTTAGCGAAACAGCGTGGAAAAGGGCCCTTTGGCCCACTGAGCCCAATGATCATCTATCGCTTCATATACTTGCACTATCCTACACACTAGGGACGATTTACAATTTACAGAAGCCAATTAACCTACAAACCTGCACGCCTTTGGAGTGTGGGAGAAAACCGGAGCACCCGGCGAAAACCCATGTGGTCACAGGAGTAACGTAAAACTCCGTACAGACAGTACCCCTAGTCAAGATCAAACCTGGGTCTCTGTTGCTATAAGGCAGCAACTCTACAGCTGCACCACTATGTCACCCTGCAAGTTATTGCAGAAAATTAGCCAGGCCATTAGCTAGAAGCCCTTGTAGCCAAAACAGAAATTATTGGAAATACTCAGTAAATCAGATAGCATTTGTGGAAAGGAAAACAGTTACTTTCAGTTTGAAGCCTTTGATTATAATGGAGACAGAGAGATATATTACTTTTAAGTTATAGAGAATGTGGGAAGAAGCCTGGATAGGATAATGGGAATATGCAGGAAGGAACGGCAGAGGCTGGTTTACACCAAAGATGGACACAAAATGCTGGAGTACCTCAGTCTGGACAGGCAGCATCTCTGGATAGAAGGAAAATGTTCTATCCAGTGATGCTGCCTGTCTTGCTGGGTTACTCCGGCATTTTGTGTCTATTTTAGGATAATGGGAAGATCTGTGATAGGTTAGGATACGGACCGATGTGGGGATGATAATGCGGCAATTGTTAGAGCTACTGCCTCACAACATCAGAGGCCCGGATTCAGAATCCCGACCTTGGGTGCTGTCAGTGTGGAGTTTGCACATTCTCCCCGTGACTGCATGAATTTCCTCCGGGTACAGTTTCCTCCCATGTCCCCAAAACGTGCGGGTTTGAAAGTTAATTGCAGATTACCAAACTGTCATGGACCAACCACATTGATGCGACTGCCAGGAAGGCACAGCATTGCCTTTACATCCTTAGGACACTGAGGAAATTGTGTATGTCTCCAATGACTCTTGCAAACCTCAACAATAGAAATAATACTTTCAGGGTGCACCACTACTTGGTTTAGAAACAGCTCTGCCCAGTACATCAAGAAATTGCAAAGTAGTGTAGATGTAACCCAGTCCATTACACAGACCAAAGTTCCCACCACTGTCTCCATCTATACTTCCCTCTCACTCAGAAAAGCAGTGAACATAATCAGGGACAGGCACAAAAAGCTGGAGTAACTTAGCGGGTCAGACAGCATCTCTGGAGAAAAGGAATAGGTGACGTTTCGAGTCGAGACCCTTCTTCAGACTGAGAGTCAGTAAGAGCCCCCGAAAAACGTCACCAATTCCTTTTCTCCAGAGATGCTGTCTGACCCGCAGAGTTACTCCAGCTTTTTGTGTCTATCTTTGGTTTCACTGTTTCCGACTGGCAATAAGTACAGAACCTGGAAAGCGCGCACCACCAGTCTCAAGAAGGCCCATTCTTAGTCACATGTGTGACCAAAAATATGAAAAATTGTGGAATACATCTCTTTTAATTCTGAAAGCGTTACAGGTATATTGTTTTGTATTGTATATATGATTCACAATGTTTTTCGAAGTTTATCAAATGAAATGTTTATGTTATGCTGACAATGTTTTGTTTAGGGTCAGATATCAAATATGTCTGGTCACGTGTGTGATCTCACACGGAAACACTTTTTTCATAACTCAGTTTTATCTTACAAACTCTGTGAATTTTAAAAAGCTAGAATGTTCATATCTTTAGCCGACATGCATTATAGTTCTGTAGGTAGGAAAATAGCAATGAATAAGATTCATCTCTTACAAGAATCTTTCCAAAGAGTGGCCCAGAACAGGTTCTTCCCCTCTGTTATCAGCTTCTGAATGGTACTTCCATAGCCAGGGTACTGCTGATTCACTTCTATGCTATTGCAGACATTGGACTTTATCTCTGGAACTGTTGCACTACAAGGTGCTACAATGGTGAGAACTATAAGACACTCTGTATCTTCCGCTTTGCACTACATATGGTTCTTGAGTTCGACTTGATTACATTTGGTACAACTGATCCGAATTGATAGCATGTAAACCAAGGCTTTTCACTGCACCTTGGCATGTGTGACAATAATAAACCTACACCAAAATCTAAATCAAATTGGCGTGGTGTGCAGTTTCAAAAATGGAATAACATAGAACTAGTGGGAATAGGTAATCAATAGTCACCATTGACTAGGAAGGCCAAAGAGCCTTATTCCACGTAGTATCTTTCGATCAAGTTAATCAGTGACAAAGAAATGTATGCTATCTGAAGAAGGGTCTCGAACTGCAACCGTCACCCATTCCTTCTAACCAGAGATGCTGCCTGTCCAACATTGTTATCTATCCTTGGTGTAAACCAGCATCTGCAGTTCCTTCCTACATGTTATGTTACAATAGCAGGTCAGGTGTGGCATAGAGAGATGAAAAAACTGAGGTAATATCACAAACAGATGACATTCAGTCAAAATGGCCAGTTCTGACATAGATAGATGAGGCAAATATATTGGAAGTTGAAGAATTTGATATTGAGTCCAAAAGATTGAAACTAGATTGAATGGAAGACTGATCTGGGAAGTGTTTCCAGCTTTTTTTCTTTAAATGCCACCTTTAAATTAATACCTTTGACCCACTGCATAACTTATCATTCTCTGGCACAGTATGAGTTACTCTCCCAGTGACCTGAATCCTGCTCAGTCCAAGCAGTTCAGCATTGCTCAACCCACTGTCATCTCCATGACCATCGTATTTAACCATCCATCCCACCCCTCCCCCACCCCCCCCCCCACCCCAACCCCCAAACCATATCTGGCCTAATTTCTTCCCCACCCTTCCCCTTTCCTCGCTAAGGATTTTTCGACTATCCATAAACCACATTACATTTTCCTGTAAAGAATTGCTGTGATGTGCTTCCACCCTGCTAACAAAGCTAGTATGGCAATGGCCCATGATGTATTTTGTTTTCTTTGACATATACTGTTGTCCGTTAACAATGACCTCTGAAAGTTTTCCGGAGTATTTGAAAACCTGGACCATTTTGTCCACATTCAGTACATCATCTTTGCTGCCTAAGTCATTAGAAATATTCCAACTAGTTCTACTCTTCTCTGCCTCACTTCAAGGAATACATCCCCAGTAATACTTCTGCCCACTGACTGCCCAATCAACTCTGAAGTCTCAGCAAGATCTATCATTCATCCTAACCTCCTTCAGTGACCTCAGTAGAGGCATGGTATTAGCTTTCGTAGATAAACTGCTCACAGCTAATTTATCTTTCCAGCACTGTCCCGCAATCGCTTTGATTACAATTTACATTCTAGTTGGAAGGGGAATGTCATGATTTTCTCATCTTATCACAAAAAAACAATCTTCATTGACCTTGCAAAGAATTCCAGAAATGTAGAAACAAGGACCTGCAGATGCAGGTTTACACAAAAGGACACAAAGTGCTGGAGTAACTCAGCAAGTCAGGCATTTCTGGAGAGTCTGAAGAAGGGTCTCGACCCCAAACATCACCTATTCCTTTCCTCCAGAGATGCTGCCTGACCCGTTTATTTACTCCAGTAATTTGTCAGTGAAGACCAGCATCTGCAGTTCCTTCCTACACATCGCTGGAGAACATGAATAGATGACGTTTTGGGTCAGGATGCTTCTTCAGACTGATATAAGGGTGGGGGAAGGTGGAGGGCGGAACAAAGAGCAAGCTGGGAGAGAGGAGAGACATGACAAAGCATGGCAGGTCATAGGTGGACACAGGCAATGGTTTTTTTGATAGGCAGATTGTTGGAACTTTCTACAGATGGACACAAACTGCCGGAGTAATGCAGCAGGACAGGCAGCATCTCTGGAGAAAAGGGATGACGTTTTGTGTTGGGATCCTTCTTCAGGCTGAAAGTAGGGGTGATGGGGGGGGGGGGGTGCTGGGGGAGGTGAAGAGCTGGATGTGAGAAAGACCAGGCCAGCCACAAATGACCACAGGCAGGGCATTGCCTGGTAGGTCCATTGTTGGCTAGAGAAGGTATAATCTTAATAGAAACTACATGGAGAATGGTGGAACTGGTAAAATGACTCGGGAAGAGGACGGGGGCAAGGAGGGATGAGGGACGGAGAGGAATAACTGGTTAAATGACAGGAGGATTCAGGATGAGAACATTCTGTTCTTTTGTTCGGAAATCACACTCTCTCTCCAATTAGACATCTCATGAATATCATGTAGGAAGGAACTACAAATGACGGTTTAAACCGAAGATGGACACAAAATGCTGGAGTAACTCAGCGGAACAGGCAGCATCTCTGGTGAGAAGGAATGGGGACGTTGCGGGTCAAGACCCTCTTCAGACATCACCCATTCCTTCTCTCCAAAGATGCTGCCTGTCCCGCTGAGTTAAGGGCCTGTCCCACTTGGGCGTCATTTGCGCGTCATTTACGCGACATCATTTACATGTCATGACACACATAGCGTGCATTACGCGCGCATGGCGTTGGTGGCATAGGCAGTGACGCGCGGTCGTGCGTGGCGCCACAGGATTTTGGGATTCTGCTTGACGCGCGAATGACGCCCAAGTGGGACAGGCCCTTTACTCCAGCATTTTGTGTCTATCATGAATATCATTTTTTGTATGGCTTTGTAAATATTTGATTAGTGTATAAATGTAAATAATTTGGTGTACATATAGCTGCTGGTGTACATATGGTGTACATATAGCTGCTAAATTTCTATAAGATAATTATAAGCAGTGGGAATTATAAGGGGTGGGAATTAATAAGTTTTGGCTTCTTCCTGCTCCTTTTCGGACACTTACGATTTCATTTATTTATAGATATTGTTTATGACACTTTATAAATATTCTTGTTTTGTTTTTTGTATGCTGTTTCACACTCGCTTTTTATTCTGTTCGAAATAAAGAATTAAATAAAAAATACAAAAATAAATAAAATATCATTTAGAGGAACCATCCTCTATTATGCAAATAACCACAAGGCCAAGCTTTGGGGCATAACTGGAGTAGTTACAAACAAACAGATGGGAACCTTTTCCTCTCCCACAACTTGTGCTGAACCTTTAAGGGCCTGTCCCACGAGCATGCGACAAGCGCGACATAACGTGGTCGCTTGAGCCGTACGGCCTCGCGGGGCCGGTCCCACTTCGATCGCCGGAGCCGTATGGAGTTGTGCGGAGCTGGTCCCGACATCGCGCGGGGATCCGAAAAATTGAGTCAGTGTTCAAAAATTCCGCGCGGCAACGGCCTGTCGCCCCGCAGCCGCCTCGACGCCGTACGTACCACCTCGACAGGCATGCACAGCCTCGATGCCGTATGCAGCGTCTTGACGCCGTACATCATGCGCGAACTTCCCACGGACTTCGCTCGAACTTCACGTCACTCACTCGACCTCCGCGCGGCCCCCGCTTCCGGTTTGGTCGCGCTCGCCGCATGCAGTCGCATGCTGGTGGGACCGGCCCTGTACGGGGATCACTCGACCCCCGCGTGACCCCCGCTTCCGGTTTGGTCGCGTTCGCCGCATGCAGTCGCATGCTCGTGGGACAGGCCCTTTACTCTTTCCCCCCATGTCAATGGATATGACCATTGCTAATGATCACGTTTAAAGTTTCAGTTTTCATTGTTTCTAATCATACCCAATTGTTTACCTGAATGCTAATCTCATCCTGATATTCTAATTATCCATGCTGGGCATGTCCTTTTATCTCTCAACTCTTGTACTAAACAGTGTGACATTTTCAAGTTGTCAGTCTGCATTTCATAAGGATTATGGAATGAATCTGAGGACATCTAAGGCACACGGTTTTGGTAACTAATATGACAAGAATATCCTTATTGGATTTACACGTGTATCATTTGCTGAAAAAATCAGCAATTCTTCAACCTTACATTAGCTTAAATTGATTTTCTAATTGCTGCCAGATTAGTTTCTCAAAATGTTGTTATTCTTCTGATAAGTTTTGAGCAGTTACATTATGGGTCACTTTCATCTTATGGATTCTTTCATTGGAATTTAACCAAAATCAATATCATGATTATCAGTAATGGAGCCAGTCATCAGTATGGTTTGAAGCCTAAACTTTAGTATTGATCATTGTGATTCTGATGTAATCAAAGTCATCAACTAATTTTTTTGTAACAACCCCAGCTGAATCAATAATTCAATGTACGATTTTGTTCAGCTCTGCCAAGTCATCCTGCCAAGTCATCTTCCTCTTCCTTCCACCCTCATTTGAATGATTATTTGCTGAACTCCAGCTTCAATCTTAAATATTAATATTGATTGTTGTGGTTCTGATGTAACTGGAGTCATCAGGTAATTTTTTAGTAACAATGCAATCTAGATCATTAATTCAATGTAAGATGTTATCCACTTCTGCCTATACATCCTTCTCCTTCTTACACCCCCATTTCAATGAGTCATTTTGAAACTCCAGCTTCAACTCATTATTTCCTAGAATAGTCAAGTTTTACTATGCAACCCACCTAGGAAATTTTAGTTTAGTTTAGAGATACAGTGTGGAAACAGGCCCTGTGACCCACCAAGTCCACACTGAACAGCAATCACCCGTACACCCTTATATATCATTCTATCCTACACACTAGGAACAATTTACAGAAGCCAATTAACCTACGTCAATAAAATGTTGGAGGAAACCAGAGCACCCAGAGAAAACCCGAACGGTCACAGGGAGAACGTACAAGCTCCGCACAGACAGCACCCATAGTTAGGATCGAACCCGGGTTCTGGTGCTGTAAGGCTGCAGTTCGACCGCTGCACCTCTGTGTCGCCCCATGTTAGACCCATCTTGGAGTTCTTATTTTTAGTACTTCACTCAGATTCAATATTTAAATCCTTTGTTGAAAGACAATCTTCAGTCTCTACCATCTAGACACCTCTCCAACAATGTTCTAAAACAGACCGCAGGAGACCTTATCAAATTCTGATTGATGGCATCATTAGAATTGAAATTGCAGAAATAACACTCATTCTCAGCAGCTCACTCACTGATGGCGTCGTGGGAGTACAACAATTTGAAGGGGGTGCTGTCATTTGTGTAGGAAGGAACTGCAGATGCTGGTTATAACCCAAGATAGACACAAAATGCTGGAGTAAATCAGCGGGTCTGGCAGCTTCTCTGGAGAAAATTAATAGGCTATTTTCTGGGTTTTGACCCTTTTTCAGACTGAGTAGAGTCAGAGTCATAGAGTGATACAATGTGGATACAGGCCCTTCAGCCCAACTTGCCCACACCACCCAACATGTCCCAGCTACACTAGTCCCACCTGCCTGCGCTTGGTCCATAAACCTGTCCTATCCATGTACCTGTCTAACTATTTCTTAAAGGATGGGATAGTCCCAGCCTCAACTATCTCCTCTGGCAGCTTGTTCCATACACCCACCACCCTTTGTGTGATAAAGTTACCCCTCGGATTGCTATTAAATCTTATCCCCTTCACCTTGAACCTGGGTGATTCTTCAGTGTCTACTTTGGTGTCCCGCTACTTTGATGCTATTTTTAAGGAAAATCCATAATTCTATCCCATTTCTTCTTTTTCTGTATTGTTAATAAACATAATCCTCATAAATAAAGATTAAACCATAAATGAATAAAGTGTTATTTTTTTATTTTTTATCCTGATGTTCGATGCCCCCACCCCACGAAAACCGCATGTCCCGATGGTTACTATTGAAATTTCAAGTCGGCATATTTATTTAATGGGGGAACTATCTGAAATGAAAATACTTTTAAACGGTAGGTATTAATAATTAAAATATTTATCATCCTTAAAAAAATTCTCTATTCTTGATAAAATTATAAATCTTACCGTTTTTTTCAAAACGTTCTTGTCCCGATGATTGGAGTCATTTACCGTCACTCACCTTTGTCGAGCCGTCCCACATGGCTATGAATAGAATAGACACGAACTTCTGACCTCAAAAGACCGCGGAATTCATAAGTCCCCTACCTTGTGAATTTCTCCTGATTCGCGGGACGAGAAGCGTGTGAAAAGTCCGTTTCTTGCTGCATAGCGGGTACGTACCTTTATTCAGCGCTATCTCTGAACGGTGCTGAACTTTTAGAAAATAGAAAAAAAATCATTCTTTTTTGATTTGTTCTGGAGAACAAATCATGCCATGTGCCATTCGTCCAAATGATATGGCCAGGTATGGCCTTCTGTCGAGGCCATCCTGGGCTAAAGGCTTGGGCCACCATTCCCGTCACAGCCACATCCGCAACTTAACCCCCGATCTCCATCCAGATCCAGCCGGACACAAAGCCGTCACAGCCGTCACATCTTCCCCTGACACTTGTTCCCGTCTCCCCACCCCCCACCGAAGAACAAGGGCTGAAGAGGGCCGGGCGTGGAGAGGGACATTGGGTCACGGCAAGATGCGACTGCTGGAGATGGAGCTGCTGGAGCTGGAGATTGGGGGTAAGTAACCCTAGCCCCAACCCTGGCCCCAGCCCTAAACCTGGCCCCAGCCCTAGCCCTAGCCCCAGCCCTAGCCCCAGCCCCAGCCCTAGCCCTAGCCCCAGCCCCAGCCCCAGTCCCAGCCCCAGCCGAAGCCCCAACCCTAGCCCAGCTCCAACCCTAGCCATAGCCCCAGCCCCAGCCCCAACCCCAACCCCAGCCCCAGCCCCAGTCCCAACCCTAACCCTAACCCCAGCCGCAGCCCCAGCTCCAGCCCTAGCCCGAACCCTAGCCCTAAAGATAGTTTTAGTCATCTCCATCACGCGACGCTCCCAAACTTGGTCATCTCCACCATGCTCAGTCATATCCTTCACATAAATATTTTATGCTCATAATATGTAAAATAACACAACAAAGACCATAATTTTCAATTGTAATTGATAAATGAACGGTATGCTTCTGCCTATTCATCTGAAGTTAATATTGTTTTAGAGGAAGTTGGTGAAATGTTATGTGGAGATTACCATTCTTGCTGAAAATCAACACTTTTTTCGGCAGTAAACCGTTACGAAGGTTTTAAATCAACGCGTTAGACTGGAAACGTTTTTTTTTTTTGCTGGTTTATTTTAGGAAGATAATCTATAATTTGAAAGACTGCGACAAAAATTTGATTATATATTCTTAAATCAGTTATATTTTGTGGTTGTTTAACATAAAAATATGACGGATATGACTGAATGCAATGGGCAACCTGGAAAAAGAAGAGGAAAAGTAAATTAAATTCTCTAAAAGATTGCGCCAAACATATTTTCCCCATAGTAGAGATGTTCATCTATGTAAAACAACATTCAAAGTTTGCAAAAATTTAAGTTTATTTTTCGGGTTTCCAGAAACTTAAAAGTAGACACTTAAAGGCATGTCTCACGAGTCTGCGGTCATTGGCGGCGAAACAGGAAGAATCTACCGCTCCTGGGCCGCCATAGACCGCGCACTCGGTCAAACGAGTGCCGGTGCCATGCGGCGTTGCTCCCAACACCGCACGGTGCTAAAATAAAACCAACACTGTTCAAAAATATGTTCCTACCGCACAGCCGCCGCCAGTGAGGCACGAGTGCAGCACGGCTGCCGCCACAGCCGCCGCCAGTGTGGCACGAGCGCCGTGCGTCGAACTTGCACCGCCACAGCCTCCGCCAGTGAGGCACGTGTGCGGCACGGCCGCCGCCACAGCCACCGCCACAGCGCCGCGATCAGCACGGCCGCTGCCACAGCCCCGCAGATCCAAAATGACGGATTCGCAGTCGGCCCGCCCTTTTTTTTTACTTACCGCAAGCTCGTGGGACCAGCCGTACTTAAATCACTCGGCCCCCGCGCAGCACCCGTGTGGCGTTCCTGTGGCATAGGCTCAGCGCGCTCGCCGTTGCCGTGCGGTCCCCTCTACAGGCGAAGCCGCGCTTCACCGCCGATGACCGCAACACCGTGAGACAGAGCCTTTACTGAAGAATCACCCACCTATGTCCTCTGGTCCTCGGTTCCCCCACTCTGGGCAAGAGACTGTGCATCTACCCGATATATTCCTCTCATGATATTGTACACCTCTAAAAGATCACCCCTCATCCTCCTGTGCTCCAAGGAATAGAGACCCAGCCCACTCAACCTCTCCCTGTAGCTCACACCCTCTAGTCCTGGCAACATCCTCATAAAATGGTGGAGGTAAAGAGGTGGAGAAGGGGCAAATATATCAGGCGAGCAGAAATCATGGCCAGCAACAGATTACCTCAGGAAGGGTGGAGCTCATAATGGCCCATTGTTGGCTGGGGACGGTGTGATAACAAGAGGGATATAAGGATGTGAACAGTGGAAATTGTAGGATGGCTAGGGTGGGGGAAGGGGGAAGAGAGGGAAGGGAATGCAAGAGTTACTTGAATTTTGAGAAATGAACATTCAAACTGCTGGGCTGTAAGCTGCCCCAGTGAAATATGACGTGCTGCTCCACCAATTTGCATGGGCCTCACTCAGACAGCGGAGAGGGCCCTGGACAGAAAGGTCAGTGTGGAAATGGGAAGGGAAGTTAAAATGTTTGGCCAAGTCTACACTCGATCTTGCCAATATATTGCCAATATATATCTAAGAAAATGTGTGCACTGACTGGTTGGCATTTCTAATTTTGTTGCACATGTTTACATGTTATAATGACAATAAAGTATTCATTCATTCATTCAGAAGCCCACACTGGGAACACAGGAACACCGGATACTGTAGATGAGGTTGGTTAAGAAAGAACTGCAAATTCTGGAAACATCGAAGGTAGACAAAAATGCTGGAGAAACTCAACGGGTGAGGCAGCATCTATGGGGCGAAGGAATAAGTGACGTTTCGGGTTGAGACCCTTCTTCAAACCTTTCTGAAGAAGGGTCTCGACCCGAAACGTCGTCTATTCCTTCGTTCCATAGATGCTGCCTCACCCGCTGATTTTCTCCAGCATTTTTGTCCACCATAGATGAGGTTGGAAGAGGTGCAAGTGAACCTCTGCATCATCTGAAAAACTGCCGAGGTCCCTGGGCAGAGTCGAGGGAGGAGGTATAGAGACAGGTGTTGCATCTCCTGCAGTTACAAGGGATGGTACCTGGGGAGGGAGTGGTTTGGGTGAGAAGGGATGAGTTAACCAGGGAGTTGTTGAGAGAACGGTCTCTGCGGAAAGCAGAAAGGGGTGGAGATGGGAAGATGTGACTATTGGTGAGATCCGATTGGAGGTGATGAAAATGTCAGAGGATGATTTGTTGTATGCAATGGCTGATGGGGTGAAAGGGGAAGGTATTTTGCAGGATTACTTAGAAATTTTTTAAGTATTGATTTTCCAGGCTTTGCACTACTTGGACCACCTCTCAGTTGGGCTCAAATATAACATTCATAGCGAGGTGCTATCACAACAAGGCACTTCAAATCCAACACAAATGTAGCTCAATGAGCACTAAGTAACAGCACAGGAGGTCTATAGTCTGACTCTAACATTTGACCCTGAGTTGCTTTATAAGAGGAAAACTTCAGACAGGCAATATCTGGAACAACCATGCCTGTTTTTTTGAGGGTGTCATAAATAGAATTCTTAAGTAATTTCAGGACTATCTTATTACATCCTAAGCGAATACAGGTAAAAACACTTCAACAACAAATGGAGATTGATTTATCATGCAAACTGAATGCTAAAAATGTTGCTATCCAATACTTTGATTGCTATGATTTAAAGACTTTTACTTTAGACTTTCTAGATACAGCATGGAAACAGGCCCTTTGGCCCACCGATCACTCCGTATACTAACACTATCCTACACACTAGGGACAAGTTTTATACTTTTTTTTACACTCCGTACAGACAGCACCTGTTAGTCAGGATCAGTCCCGGGTCCCCGGCAATGTAAGGCAGGAGGTCTACAGCTGCACCACTGAGTCGCCCAAAATGTAATACTTATTTACTAAGCAGGTCCTAGTGTGGCGACAATTATCAAAAAATGATTAGTATTCATATCTAATTAACGCGGATGTTTTTTTTTTTTTTTTTTTTTTTTTTTTTTTTTTTTTTTTTTTTTTTTTTTTTAATTTTTATTTATTAGAAGTACATTACATCACAGCCACATACATTAATACTCGTCATTTATATCTTCTTACAATTAATGTACTCCCTTTATTTATTTTTTTACACTAAAGAAAGAAAAGATTGAAAGAGAGAAGAAAGTGAAGGAAAAAGTGCAAGTGTAGAAAAGTGTAGAAAATGTAACAACAAAAAAGGACGAAGACCCTATGAGAGCGAAATTAAAAACAAAAAGAAAAAGAGTTAAGAAATAGGCCCTAAGAAAAGAAAAGAGAGAGAGAAAAAAAAGAAAAACAAATGTTTTTTTTTGAGCATCACGTAAATAGGACATACCAACTCTTCAACTATCATCCCCCCTTACCCGACCTCAATTTTTTATTTTTTTAAAGTACTTTTGCACCCTATGTTTGTAATAATTCTATAAATGCAGACCACGTCAGGTGGAAGTGATCTGGTTTACCTGCTAGGAGGAGTCTTATCTCTTCAAGGTGTAGTGTTTCAAACATATTTGAAATCCACATATTTATAGTTGGTATTGGAGCCTTCTTCCAAAATTTTAGAATTAGCTTTTTTCCAGTTATTAACCCATAATCCATTAATTTCTTTTGAAACACATTTAGTTCTGGATCATCTTCCGCTATTCCGAAGATAATCCATTCTGCTTTGGGTATCAGTCTTGTTTTAAATAACTTTGTAAAGATTTCAAAAATTTCATTCCAAAATTTTTGAATTTTTGTACAGAAGACAAATGAGTGCGCTATAGTTGCTTCTTGGGATTGACATTTATCACAAATAGATGATACGTTTGGGAAAATTTTATGAATTTTAGTTTTCGAATAATATAATCTATGTAAAATTTTAAATTGTATTAAAGTGTGTCTTACATTAATCGAGCATTTATGTACTTTTAATAAGTATTCATTCCAACTTTCCTTTGAAATTTTAATAGCTAACTCTTGTTCCCAGTCTCTTCTGATACCCTCCGTAGATGGTATTTGTACATTTAAGATAATATTGTACAAATATGATATTAAGTTTGCTGATTCCGCTTTTATCTGCATTGCCTCGTCCAGTACATCTGCTGGGTTATTATGATGATCTTTTATATATTTTTTCAAATAGTCGCATATTTGAAAGTATTTAAAATATTGATTATTTCCGAGTTTATATTTTATTTGTAATTGTTGAAATGAAAGTAATTTTCCAGTTTCATACAAGTCACCAAGCGTTTTAATTCCTAGTCTATCCCATTGTGTATAAGCTTTATCTATAATAGAAGGACTAAACGAAGGGTTATTGACTATAGGTAATAAAAGTGATAAGTTTCTTAATTTTAAATTTTGTTTTATTTGTTTCCAAATACGGATTGTACTATGAATAATTGGGTTCTTATTATAGTTTATGTTATTCAATTTCATTGGAGAGAGGAGGATCGCTCCAATGTTTCTAGAGGAGCAATCCTCTTTCTCCATTACAATCCAGTCTACTTGCTGGGCGGAGTTATCCATCAGTTGAATCATATTTTTAATATTTACTGACCAATAATAATACATAAAATTGGGTAGTGCTAGACCCCCCAATACTTTAGATTTATTCAGATGGGTTTTTTGTATTCTATGTGATTTATAGTCCCATATAAAATTAGTGATATCTGAGTCGAGTTTTTTAAAAAACTTCTTAGGTAAGTATATAGGAATTGATTGAAATAGGTATAAAATTTGTGGTAAAAAGATCATTTTTATTGCGTTTATTCGGCCTATTAAAGACATCGGAAGCGTTTTCCAGAATTTAATTAATGTATTCAGTTTATTAAGTAGGGGGTCAAAATTTGCCCTGAGCATACCTTGATATGCTCTGGTAATTTCGATTCCCAAATATTTAAATTTTTCTGTAGCTATTTTAAAAGGGAATTTTAAAAGATGTGTTGAATCTTTCGGTTTTATTGACATAATTTCACTTTTATTCCAATTTATTCTATATCCAGAAAAAGATCCGAAGTCTTCAATTAAATTTAATATATTTGGTATAGTGATTTGAGGTTTTGTAATATACAATAATATATCATCCGCGTATAAAGATATTTTATTATATGAGTCTTTAGTATTATATCCATGAATATCAGGGTGTATTCTAATTTTTTCTGCTAGCGGTTCAATAATGAGAGCAAACAGCTGTGGTGATAATGAGCATCCTTGTCTATTTCCCCTTGATAGTTGAAATTTCGAGGATAATATGTTATTAGTAAGTATTCAAGCTGTAGGTTTGTTATATAGTAACTTAATCCATAAAATAAAATTCTCTCCCAGTTGAAATTTTTGTAATACTTTATCCATATAATTCCATTCTACTTGATCAAATGCTTTTTCAGCATCCAGCGAAATAATTGATAATTCTTGATCTTCAGATTTGTGTGAGTGCATTATGTTGAGTAGACGTCTCATATTATTAGAAGAGTATCTCTTAGGGATAAACCCTGTCTGATCTGCGACTGCTGGAGATGGAGCTGCTGGAGCTGGAGATTGGGGGTAAGTAACCCTAGCCCCAACCCTGGCCCCAGCCCTAAACCTGGCCCCAGCCCTAGCCCTAGCCCCAGCCCTAGCCCCAGCCCCAGCCCTAGCCCTAGCCCCAGCCCCAGCCCCAGTCCCAGCCCCAGCCGAAGCCCCAACCCTAGCCCAGCTCCAACCCTAGCCATAGCCCCAGCCCCAGCCCCAACCCCAACCCCAGCCCCAGCCCCAGTCCCAACCCTAACCCTAACCCCAGCCGCAGCCCCAGCTCCAGCCCTAGCCCGAACCCTAGCCCTAAAGATAGTTTTAGTCATCTCCATCACGCGACGCTCCCAAACTTGGTCATCTCCACCATGCTCAGTCATATCCTTCACATAAATATTTTATGCTCATAATATGTAAAATAACACAACAAAGACCATAATTTTCAATTGTAATTGATAAATGAACGGTATGCTTCTGCCTATTCATCTGAAGTTAATATTGTTTTAGAGGAAGTTGGTGAAATGTTATGTGGAGATTACCATTCTTGCTGAAAATCAACACTTTTTTCGGCAGTAAACCGTTACGAAGGTTTTAAATCAACGCGTTAGACTGGAAACGTTTTTTTTTTTGCTGGTTTATTTTAGGAAGATAATCTATAATTTGAAAGACTGCGACAAAAATTTGATTATATATTCTTAAATCAGTTATATTTTGTGGTTGTTTAACATAAAAATATGACGGATATGACTGAATGCAATGGGCAACCTGGAAAAAGAAGAGGAAAAGTAAATTAAATTCTCTAAAAGATTGCGCCAAACATATTTTCCCCATAGTAGAGATGTTCATCTATGTAAAACAACATTCAAAGTTGCAAAAATTTAAGTTTTATTTTCGGGTTTCCAGAAACTTAAAAGTAGACACTTAAAGGCCTGTCTCACGAGTCTGCGGTCATTGGCGGCGAAACAGGAAGAATCTACCGCTCCTGGGCCACCATAGACCGCGCACTCGGTCAAACGAGTGCCGGTGCCATGCGGCGTTGCTCCCAACACCGCACGGTGCTAAAATAAAACCAACACTGTTCAAAAATATGTTCCTACCGCACAGCCGCCGCCAGTGAGGCACGAGTGCAGCACGGCTGCCGCCACAGCCGCCGCCAGTGTGGCACGAGCGCCGTGCGTCGAACTTGCACCGCCACAGCCTCCGCCAGTGAGGCACGTGTGCGGCACGGCCGCCGCCACAGCCACCGCCACAGCGCCGCGATCAGCACGGCCGCCGCCACAGCCCCGCAGATCCAAAATGACGGATTCGCAGTCGGCCCGCCCTTTTTTTTTACTTACCGCAAGCTCGTGGGACCAGCCGTACTTAAATCACTCGGCCCCCGCGCAGCACCCGTGTGGCGTTCCTGTGGCATAGGCTCAGCGCGCTCGCCGTTGCCGTGCGGTCCCCTCTACAGGCGAAGCCGCGCTTCACCGCCGATGACCGCAACACCGTGAGACAGAGCCTTTACTGAAGAATCACCCACCTATGTCCTCTGGTCCTCGGTTCCCCCACTCTGGGCAAGAGACTGTGCATCTACCCGATATATTCCTCTCATGATATTGTACACCTCTAAAAGATCACCCCTCATCCTCCTGTGCTCCAAGGAATAGAGACCCAGCCCACTCAACCTCTCCCTGTAGCTCACACCCTCTAGTCCTGGCAACATCCTCATAAAATGGTGGAGGTAAAGAGGTGGAGAAGGGGCAAATATATCAGGCGAGCAGAAATCATGGCCAGCAACAGATTACCTCAGGAAGGGTGGAGCTCATAATGGCCCATTGTTGGCTGGGGACGGTGTGATAACAAGAGGGATATAAGGATGTGAACAGTGGAAATTGTAGGATGGCTAGGGTGGGGGAAGGGGGAAGAGAGGGAAGGGAATGCAAGAGTTACTTGAATTTTGAGAAATGAACATTCAAACTGCTGGGCTGTAAGCTGCCCCAGTGAAATATGACGTGCTGCTCCACCAATTTGCATGGGCCTCACTCAGACAGCGGAGAGGGCCCTGGACAGAAAGGTCAGTGTGGAAATGGGAAGGGAAGTTAAAATGTTTGGCCAAGTCTACACTCGATCTTGCCAATATATTGCCAATATATATCTAAGAAAATGTGTGCACTGACTGGTTGGCATTTCTAATTTTGTTGCACATGTTTACATGTTATAATGACAATAAAGTATTCATTCATTCATTCAGAAGCCCACACTGGGAACACAGGAACACCGGATACTGTAGATGAGGTTGGTTAAGAAAGAACTGCAAATTCTGGAAACATCGAAGGTAGACAAAAATGCTGGAGAAACTCAACGGGTGAGGCAGCATCTATGGGGCGAAGGAATAAGTGACGTTTCGGGTTGAGACCCTTCTTCAAACCTTTCTGAAGAAGGGTCTCGACCCGAAACGTCGTCTATTCCTTCGTTCCATAGATGCTGCCTCACCCGCTGATTTTCTCCAGCATTTTTGTCCACCATAGATGAGGTTGGAAGAGGTGCAAGTGAACCTCTGCATCATCTGAAAAACTGCCGAGGTCCCTGGGCAGAGTCGAGGGAGGAGGTATAGAGACAGGTGTTGCATCTCCTGCAGTTACAAGGGATGGTACCTGGGGAGGGAGTGGTTTGGGTGAGAAGGGATGAGTTAACCAGGGAGTTGTTGAGAGAACGGTCTCTGCGGAAAGCAGAAAGGGGTGGAGATGGGAAGATGTGACTATTGGTGAGATCCGATTGGAGGTGATGAAAATGTCAGAGGATGATTTGTTGTATGCAATGGCTGATGGGGTGAAAGGGGAAGGTATTTTGCAGGATTACTTAGAAATTTTTTAAGTATTGATTTTCCAGGCTTTGCACTACTTGGACCACCTCTCAGTTGGGCTCAAATATAACATTCATAGCGAGGTGCTATCACAACAAGGCACTTCAAATCCAACACAAATGTAGCTCAATGAGCACTAAGTAACAGCACAGGAGGTCTATAGTCTGACTCTAACATTTGACCCTGAGTTGCTTTATAAGAGGAAAACTTCAGACAGGCAATATCTGGAACAACCATGCCTGTTTTTTTGAGGGTGTCATAAATAGAATTCTTAAGTAATTTCAGGACTATCTTATTACATCCTAAGCGAATACAGGTAAAAACACTTCAACAACAAATGGAGATTGATTTATCATGCAAACTGAATGCTAAAAATGTTGCTATCCAATACTTTGATTGCTATGATTTAAAGACTTTTACTTTAGACTTTCTAGATACAGCATGGAAACAGGCCCTTTGGCCCACCGATCACTCCGTATACTAACACTATCCTACACACTAGGGACAAGTTTTATACTTTTTTTTACACTCCGTACAGACAGCACCTGTTAGTCAGGATCAGTCCCGGGTCCCCGGCAATGTAAGGCAGGAGGTCTACAGCTGCACCACTGAGTCGCCCAAAATGTAATACTTATTTACTAAGCAGGTCCTAGTGTGGCGACAATTATCAAAAAATGATTAGTATTCATATCTAATTAACGCGGATGTTTTTTTCTTTTATTTCAGCCCCATCTCCCTTACTTGTTCTTTTCCACATGCAGCATGCTGCAGGGCATAGGTGCAACATGCAACCAGTGCATTTCTTTATCTGCAAAGTTGCAGCTTCACTGTGACATTTGGAGCTAAAGATTGTGATTGCAGAGGTGATTCTGCAATCTGTCACTGCCAGCCAAGAACCGGCAGCACAGACCAGAAGACGAGAGGGTTGAATTGTATAATTGCTCATTGCAATTCATCTTACATCAGTGCAGTTAAAAGCAGCGCTAACTGAGATAGACATCTCACGAACATGCCCCCAGTGAAGCACAGAAACTTGTCTACTTTGTACGATGATACTAATGATTAATTCACAGATTTCCTTAAGCCTAATATGTGCTCCAGTAAAATTGGTTTATTTTTGAATTCAACAGAAGCTTGGCACATGCCCAAGAGAAACAGCATGCATGAAGGAACAATAAGAGTTAAGAGCAAATCAAAAACAAATCTGCCTGCAGAGGTGAACTATCCAGGGGACTTGCAATCATTCAGTCTGAAATATTGGATATTCAGAAATTGAAAAGGTTTATTCCCTTTGTGAATGTATACTGAACATTAAAGTACATTGTGATGACAGAAGGTGAAGAAAGCAGCCCTTAATTGGAAAATAAAATGGTATTTCTGAAACTTCATTCATGTATGAGAAAATATATACTTTTGGTTCAGTTTGCATTAATCATTAGATATTTATTCATTAGATATTTAATGTTACATCCTTCCACTTTGTTTACCAAAATCTATACAATGGTTGTTGTACACCATTAAATAGGATGAGAATTATTACACAACAATAAAATATTTTGCTAACAGGAAGATCATCAATACAAATAAAAGTTATAATCAGATTCATTACTTACAATCACACTATGTATTTTAATTGATAACAGAGTTCTTAGATATATCATTTCACTGCCCAAATATTACAGCATTAATAATTTTGGTAAAAATTTAAGTTTCTTGTTTTGTAGTTTAGCTTAGTTTTAGTTTAGTTCATTATTGTCACGTGTCAAGAGTCAAGAGTCAAGAATGTTTTATTGTCATATGTCCCGAAACAGAACAATGAAATTCTTACTTGCAGTAGCATAACAGGTAAAAGCTTTGGGGCATGCTATCCAGTCGAAGAAAAACACTATACAATCAAGCCGTCCACAGTACACAGATAACCGATAAATGAACTGGTGAGTTTGCAGATCACACCATGATTGGTATATGGTGGACAATGAAGAATGTTGTTTATGATTAAACCAGGAAACTGATCAACTGGGAAAGCGAGCAAAGGAATGGCTAATCAAATTTAACACAGGTAGCTGCAAAATTATGCATTTTGGGAACTTAAACCAGGGCAGGAAATGTACAGTGAATAGGAGGGCCATGGGGAGTGTTACTGAACAGAGAGACCTCAAGATTATGAGTACATCGTTCCCTGAGAGTGGCAATATGGTTAGAGTGGTGAAGAAGGCTTATGGCATGCTTTTCTTCATCGGCTGTTGCACTAGGTACAAGAGTTGTGATATGCTTATGTACAGTTGTACAGAAGATTCGTTAGGCTGCAATTGGAGTACTATGGACAGTTCTGGTCACCATGTTATACGAAGAATTTGTTTAAGCTGGAGAACATGCTGAAAAAAATCACAAGCATACTGCCCAGATTGGAGGGCTTGAGTTAAAAGAAAAGAGTGGATTGTCTAGGACTATTTTCCCTGGATCAATGAAAGTTGGAGGGTGACTTAATGGATGTTTATAAAATTATGAGGGGCACAGATAGGGTAAATTGTATTTTTCCTGGAGTAATGGAGTTTAAAACTAAAGGGAATAAGTTAAGGTGAGTGAGGAAACACTTCAGGGGTGAGGAGATCTGAGGGGCAAGAGGGGTATTGGGTAAATGGAATGAGCTACCAGAGGAGATGGTAGAGGCAGGTACAATTACAACATTTAAAATATATTTGTACAGCTGCTGAGAGCAATAACAAAACAAGGATGTGTGAGTTTGAGTGTGCTCCAGCGGTGGCTGAAACTGCGGAGATCCCAGCCCCTCTCCCAGCATACCTCACTTACTTCAATCAATTGAGAACAAACTTGGAGGTTAAAGCAAGACCTGTGTTTCAAAGGGAGATCAGAAACGGCAGTGAACTTTGTTTCACTAAAATATGGCTCACCCCTGATTCACCTGACCCTGCGATACAACATGACGGTTTCTCAGATATGGACCATACAGAATCCTCAGGCAGGGAGAAAGGTGGCAGCATTTGCTGTCTGACAAATGCTTCATGGTGCACTAATGTGTAGGAAGGAACTGCAGATGCTGGTTTACACCTAAGATAGACACAAAATGCTGGAGTAACTCAACGGGACACGCAACATCTCTGGAGAGAAGGATTAGAAACATAGAAACATAGAAAATAGGTGCAGGAGTAGGCCATTCGGCCCTTCGAGCCTGCACCGCCATTCAATATGATCATGGCTGATCATCCAACTCAGTATCCCGTACCTGCCTTCTCTCCATACCCCCTGATCCCTTTAGCCACAAGGGCCACATCTAACTCCCTCTTAAATATAGCCAATGAACTGGCCTCAACTACCCTCTGTGGCAGAGAGTTCCAGAGATTCACCACTCTCTGTGTGAAAAAGTTTTTCCTCATCTCGGTCTTAAAGGATTTCCCCCTTATCCTTAAGCTGTGATCCCTTGTCCTGGACTTCCCCAACATCGGGAACAATCATCCTGCATCTAGCCTGTCCAACCCCATAAGAATTTTGTACGTTTCTATAAGATCCCCTCTCAATCTCCTAAATTCTAGCGAGTATAAGCCAAGTCTATCCAGTCTTTCTTCATATGAAAGTCCTGACATCCCAGGAATCAGTCTGGTGAACCTTTTCTGCACTCCCTCTATGGCTATAATGTCCTTCCTCAGATTTGGAGACCAAAACTGTATGCAATGCTCCAGGTGTGGTCTCACCAAGACCCTGTACAACTGCACTAGAACCTCCCTGCTCCTATACTCAAATCCTTTTGCTATGAAAGCTAACATACCATTCGCTTCCTTCACTGCCTGCTGCACCTGCATGCCTACTTTCAATGACTGGTGTACCATGACACCCAGGTCTCGCTGCATGCATTCTTAATGCATCACCCCAATGGGTGATGTTTCCACACGAAACATCACCCATTCAGAAAAATACTCCAGCATTTTTGTATCTATCTTTGGTGCACTGATGCGATGATCTCAACTCAATTCTGCTCCCCTGACCTGGAATACCGGTTTATAAAATGCCATCTCAAAGTCAACACCATGTTGGCACTGGACAAATAATACTCTGTCGAGACAGGAAACTCTCTTGAGATAGAAAACCCTGATGATTTGCTCATTGTCACCAGTGACTTCAATCAAGCTAACTTAAGGAACATACTCCCCAAACACCATTATCATGTCTTCTGGCCCATGCGAGGGATGTTAAAAGTATTAGACTTCACTTTAGACTTTATAGGTACAGCATGGAAACAATCCCTTTGGCCCAACGAGTCCACCTCAAACAGAGATCACCCTGTACACTAGCACTATCCTACACATTAGGGCCACAATTTACAATTATTACCAAAGCCAATTAACCTACAAACCTATACATCTTTGGAGTGGAGGAGAAAACAGGTGCACCCGGAGAAAACCCACACAGTCACAAGGAGAATGTACAAACTCCATACAGACATCACCCATAGTCAGGATCAAACCTGGATCTCTGGCGCTGTAAGGTGGCAACTCTAACACTTCACCACCGTGCTGCCCATCTTAACCACTGCGACACCACCATCATAATCATAACCATGAACATACTTTATTAGCCAAGTGTATTTTGCAACATACGAGGGATTTGATTTGCCATACAGTCATACCAATAAAAAGCAACAGAACACACAAAATACATTTCACCACAGTGCCTCCTCCACATTCCTCACTGTGATGGAAGGCAAAAAAAAAGTTCAATCTCTCCCTTCTTTGTCCTCCAGCTGTCAGGGGCCACTAACCTTCCGTTGATGGGACGATCTTGACTCTCGTAGCAGGCGGCGGGCCTCCTCGTCGGAGCAATCAAGCTCCTGCATCGGGGGGGGAATCTCAGCTCCCCCGTGCCGGGCGATCTACCCCGGGTCGGGGCTAGTCGAACTTCGTGCGGCTTTTGGAGCTTCCCGACATTGGTCTCAACCTGAGACTGCGAGCTCCTTGATGTTAGAGAGATATACCTGTCACTCCATCCTTTGCATCTCTGTGTATTTTCATGGTTGACAATTGCATCATAATCCTATTTAAGCACATCTAGAGTTTGCTTAAATAAAGGAGTGCCCATCTCGATACCAGATGGTTTTGTGGCAGTGGAAGGCTAAGTGTCGATAAGAAGAAAATAATTGTTCTTCATTGTGATTAGGTTTCATCATGGCCAAATCTCTTTGAAAGGTGAACAAAGACAGAATCATAACTGACCTCCAAGTCTTCATAGTAGAATACAAATAATATTGTATCTAATAATTGTACAAATTATACAAATAATTGTATCTAATAATAATAATAAACTTTATTTCGGACTCAAGGTCCAGACAAGGGACAACATTACATAAAAATACATTGCATATAAAAACATCATAAAATACATATAAAATCTAAACACTATACACAACACTACTAGAGATACATTTGTATCAAGTCTATGAATGCAGAAACCTATGTGGCTGTGAACAAGGAGAGGTTTTACCTTCAAGTGGTGATTATTTGCAGGGAAGTTGCATGATTTGAATAAGGACATAGAGCTTCTTGTTTATATTCTTAATGCTTCTTCCCAATTTTCTGTGGATAAGTGGTTCGTTTGTGTTTCCAGCATCAGATATCAGGATTCAACATAGAAACATAGAAAATAGGTGCAGGAGTAGGCCATTCGGCCCATCGAGCCTGCACCGCCATTCAATATGATCATGGCTGATCATCCAACTCAGAATCCTGTACCTGCCTTCTCTCCATACCCCCTGATCCCTTTAGCCACAAGGGCCACATCTAACTCCCTCTTAAATATAGCCAATGAACTGGCCTCAACTACCTTCTGTGGCAGAGAGTTCCACAGATTCACCACTCTCTGTGTGAAAAATGTTTTTCTCATCTCGGTCCCAAAAGACTTCCCCCTTATCCTTAAACTGTGACCTCTTGTTCTGGACTTCCCCAACATCGGGAACAATCTTCCTGCATCTAGCCTGTCCTAAGAATGTTGTAAGTTTCTATAAGATCCCCCCTCAATCTTCTAAATTCTAGCGAGTACAAGCCGAGTATATCCAGTCTTTCTTCATATGAAAGTCCTGCCATCCCAGGAATCAGTCTGGTGAACCTTCTCTGTATTCCCTCTATTGCAAGAATGTCTTTCCTCAGATTAGGAGACCAAAACTATACACAATACTCCAGGTGTGGTCTCACCAAGGCCCTGTACAACTGCAGTAGAACCTCCCTGCTCCTATATTCAAATCCTTTTGCTATGAATGCTAACATACCATTCGCTTTCTTCACTGCCTGCTGCACCTGCATGCCTACTTTCAATGACTGGTGTATCATGACACCCAGGTCTCGTTGCATCTCCCCTTTTCCTAATCGGCCAACATTCAGATAATAGTCTACTTTCCTGTTCTTGCCACCAAAGTGGATAACCTCACATTTATCTACATTATACTGCATCTGCCATGCATTTGCCCACTCAACCAACCTATCCCAGTCACCTTGCACCTCCGAGCATCCTCCTCACAGCTAACACTGCCCCCCAGCTTCGTGTCATCCGCAAACTTGGAGATGTTGCATTCAATTCCGTCGTCCAAATCATTAATATATATTGTAAATAGCTGGGCTCCCAGCACTGAGCCTTGCGGTACTCCACTAGTCACTGCCTGCCATTCTGAAAAGGACCCGTTTACTCCTACTCTTTGCTTCCTGTCTGCCAGCCAGTTCTCTATCCACATCAATACTGAATCCCCAATACCGTGTGCTTTAAGTTTGTATACTAATCTCTTATGTTGGACATTGTCGAAAGCCTTCTGAAAGTCCAGATATAATACATCCACTGGTTCTCCCTTATCCACTCTACTAGTTACATCCTCGAAAAATTCTATAAGATTTGTCAGACATGATTTACCTTTCATAAATCCATGCTGACTTTGTCCAATGATTTCAACACTTTCCAAATGTGCTGCTATCCCATCTTTAATAACTGACTAGCATTTTCTCCACTACCGATGTTAGACTAACTGGTCTGTAATTCCCCGTTTTCTGTCTCCCTCCCTTTTTAAAAAGTGGGGTTACATTAGCTACCCTCCAATCCTCAGGAACTACTCCAGAATCTAAAGAGTTTTGAAAAATTATCACTAATGCATCCACTATTTGTGCGGCTACTTCCTTAAGTACTCTGGGAGCCTATCTCTGCAGCCTATCTGGCCCTGGTGATTTATCGGCCTTTAATCCATTCAATTTACCTAACACCACATCCTGACAAACCTTGATTTCACTCAGTTCCTCCATCTCATTTGACCCCCGGTCCCCTGCTATATCCGGCAGATTATTTATGTCTTCCTTAGTGAAAACAGAACCAAAGTAGTTATTCAATTGGTATGCCATGTCCTTGTTCCCCATGATCAATTCACCTGTTTCTGACTGCAAGGGACCTACATTTGTTTTAACAAATCTTTTTCTCTTCACATATCTATAAACACTTTTGCAGTCAGTTTTTATGTTCCCTGCCAGTTTTCTTTCATAATCTATTTTCCCTTTCCTAATTAAGCCCTTTGTCCTCCTCTGCTGGACTCTGAATTTCTCCCAGTCCTCTGGTAGGCTGATTTTTCTGGTTAATTTGTATGCTTCATCTTTTGTTTTGATACTATCCCTGATTTCCCTTGTTATCCACGGATGCACTACCTTCCCTCATTTATTCTTTTGCCAAACTGGGATGAACAATTGTTGTAGTTCATCCATGCAGTATTTAAATGCCTTCCATTGCATATCCACCATCAACCCTTTAAGAATCAATTGCCAGTCTATCTTGGCCAATTCAGTCTCATACCCTCAAAGTTACCTTTCTTTAAGTTCAGAACCCATGTTTTTGAATTAATTATGTCACTCTCCATCCTAATGAAGAATTCAACCATATTATGGTCACTCTTGCCCAAGGGGCCACGCACAACAAGACTGCTAACTAACCCTTCCTCATTACTCAATACCCAGTCTAGAATAGCTTGCTCTCTCGTTGGTTCCTCTACATGTTGGTTTAGAAAACTATCCCGCATACATTCCAAGAAATCCTCTTCCTCAGCACCCCTGCCAATTTGATTCACCCAATCTATATGTAGATTGAAGTCACCCATTATAACCGTTTTACCTTTTTTGCACGCATTTCTAATTTTCTGTTTGATGCCATCCCCAACTCCACTACTACTGTTAGGTGGCCTGTACACAACTCCCACTAGCGTTTTCTGCCCCTTAGTGTTTCGCAGCTCTACCCATATCGATTCCACATCCTCCAAGCTAATGTCCTTCCTTTCTATTGCGTTAATCCCCTCTCTAACCAGCAACGCTACCCCACCTCCTTTTTCTTTCTGTCTATCCCTCCTGAATATTGAATATCCCTGGATGTTCAGCTCCCAGCCTTGGTCACCCTGGAGCCATGTCTCCGTGATCCCAACTATATCATATTCATTAATAACTATCTGCACATTCAACTCATCCACCTTATTACGAATGCTCCTTGCATTGAGACACAAAGCCTTCAGGCTTGTTTTTACAACACTCTTACCCCTTATACAATTATGTTGAAAAGTGGCCCTTTTTGATTTTTGCCCTGGATTTGTCTGCCTGCCACTTTTACTTTTCACCTTGCTATCTATTGCTTCTACCCTCATTTTACACCCCTCTGTCTCTCTGCTCATGCTCCCATCACCCTGCCACATTAGTTTAAATCCTCCCCGACAGCACTCACAAACAATCCCCCAAGGACATTGGTTCCATTCCAGCCCTGGTGCAGACCGTCCTGTTTGTACTGGTCCCACCTCCCCCAGAACTGGTTCCAATGCCCTAGAAATTTGAATCCCTCCCCCTTGCACCATTTTTCAAGCCACGTATTCATCTGCAATATCCTCCTATTTCTACTCTGACCAGCCCGTGGCACTGGTAGTAATCCAGAGATTATTACCTTTGAGGTCCTACTTTTAAGTTTATCTCCTAGCTCCCTAAATTCACCTTGTAGGACCTCATCCCGTTTTTTACCTATATCGTTGGTGCCAATGTGCACCACGACAACTGGCTGTTCACCCTCCCTCTCCAGAATGTTCTGCAGTCGCTCAGTGACACCCTTGACCCTTGCACCATGGAGGCAACATACCATCCTGGAGTCTCCTTTGCGGCCACAAAAACGCCTATCTATTCCCCTTGCAATTGAATACCCTATTACTATAGCCCTTCCACTCTTTTTCCTCCCCTCCTGTGCCGCAGAGCCACCCACGGTGCCATAACTTGGCTGCTGCTGCCTTCCCCTGATGAGCCATCTCCCCCAACAGTATCCAAAATGGTGTATCTGTTTAGGAGGGAGATGACCGCAGGGGACTCCTGCACTACCTGCCTACTGCTACGCTGGCTAGTGGCTACCCGTTCCCTTTCTGTCCACTTAACTTTTACCTGCGGTGTGACCAACTCACTGTACGTGCTATTCACGACTTTCTCAGCATCGTGGATGCTCCAGTATGAATCCAACCGCAGCTCCAATTGTTCAATGCGCTCTGCCAGGAGCTGCAGCTGGACACACTTCCTGCGCATGTAGTCACCAGGGACACCGACCATATCTCTGATCTCCCACATGTTGCAGGATGTGCAATCCATGGGGCCGATCTCAACTGCCATGGGTTATCCCCAAATTAAATCAACTCACTCCCACTATAAAAATCTTAATCCTTTAAACGTTACCTTTACTAAAAAGCACTGTACCTTAACTCTCTGTACCCTTAACTCACTGAACCCTTAACTCACTGAACCCTTAACTCACTGAACCCTTAACCAGAAAGCAGAAATACAAACCTGGGGTTGCTCCCAATCAGCTGCTTCCTCTAGTCTGCTTCCACCAAACAGCGGCTTCCTCCAGACCACATCTTGTGAAGTGTGCTGGAACGTTGCAGAGTGGGCAACGCTGCAGCAGCTGCTCCAACCGCTCCTGGGCCTCTGTGAAACAAAGCCCCGCACTCCGTTTTTGAACTCACCGCCCGGACGCTGCTCCAACCGCTCCTGGGCCTCTGTCATGAAACTTCTCAAACACCAAACTGCATTATATTTCTCTCTGCAACATGATGATGTTAAATATAGTTGTTTGCCTCCCCCAGAAGAGTATAGACATGGCCCGATGAGGAACACATGCATATTGCTGCCTTACGAGTCCGACAGGTGGCGCCGCGAGCCGGCAGCCTCGCCAGCCTCGGCAGCAGCTGTTCGTCCTTTCCACTTTTTTTTTGTTTTTAGTATGTCTGAAAGTGTGTTTGTGTGTGTTTTAGTGCAGGGGGGTGGGGGGCGGGAATTGGGGGAAACTGTTTTTTAGTCGCATACCTCGGTGGAATGCGACTTTTCTCCAAGTTGCATTTCGCCCTCCATCGCGGCCTAACAACTTGGATTGGTGCGGCATTTCCCAGAGTCGGGTCCAGAGCTTCAGCAGTGGGCACAGCGCGGACTTCCCATCGCGGAGCCGGGCGATCCCTTGCCGGGGGTCACTAGAAGAAGTGCTCCAATCGTTGGCCCGCTGACTACGACATCCTGAAGCCACGGTCTGCGGAGCTTCTAGCCGTGGACGCAGTGTGGACTTTCCATCGTGGAGCAGGTGAGCCCTTGCCAGGGGTCACCAGAAGAAGTGCTCTGACCGCTGGCCTGCGGCCTATAACATCGTGAAGCCCCGGTCTCCGGTAGGAAGCAGCCGATTCGGGACCTCCAAGCCGCGGAGTGTCCGTCTGTCCCGACGTCGGAGTTTCGAGCATCCCGACGAGAGGGCCTGTACATCGGGCCATCCTTAGCGGCGACTGTGGAGGGTTCACGGCCCCGACCACAGATGAACAAAGGAGGACTGACAAAGTTATTGCCACCACAGTGGAGAATATCGATTCCACTGTGATGGATGTTCATGTTATATTCTATTGTGTATTGTGCTCTTTTGTTTGTATGACTGCATGGTAAGTCAAGTTCCACTGTACCTTAATTGGTGCATGTGGCAATAAATGTGAACTTGAAACTTGAAACTTGAAACTAAACTAACCTTTCTTCAAGATTGACAAAATTCCTTTTGACTGGCTTTATGACTTGACATTAGTTCCAAAGTAAGATGCGACAATCAAATATCCTTTCTGCAAGCAAGATTCCTTGCAACATGCACAGAATAACAGATGAAGAAAAGACTGAAGCCTCGGCTGATAGAACAGGGCATGGATTTGATAAATCCTCTGCTTTCATTGCCCAAAATTCAAATCCTGCCCTCAGCTGCAGAGAATGTTGGAAACATCCTGGCACAGTCACCCCCACCATTGAAAGCATCCAGATGAGGCAGTGTCTTGAGAAGGTGGCATCTATCATCAAGGATCCCCATCATTTCGATCATGCCTCTTCTCACTGCTACCATCACGCAGGAGGTACAGAAGCCTGAAGTCACACACGTACAGCTTCAGAAACAGCTACTTGCCTGCAACATTCAGGTTATTGCACCAACCACTACGACCCTACCTTTATCTTGACAACAGCAAACTACCGCCCCATGTCAGTCTATGTGCCTGAGATGCTGTAAGATTTATCATTGTACTTTAGACTTTAGTCTTTAGACTTTAGAGATACATTAGGGAAAGAGGCCCTTAGGCCACCAAGTCTGCGCCAACCAATGACCCCCCCCCCCCATACCAACACTATCCTACACACTAGGGACAATTTACAGTTTTATCAAAGCCAATTAACCTACAAATCTGTATGCCTTTGGAGTGTGGGGGTAAACCGGCACACCCAAAGAAAACCCACACAGTCACAGGGAGAATGTACAAACTCCATATGCGATAACAGCACCTGTAATCAGGACCGAAACCAGGTCTCTGGTGCTGTAAGGCAGCAATTCTACCACTGCGCCACTGTGCCGCCCCAATGAGGTACTTGTACCTCATTGTACTTGTGATAATAAACTCGAACTTGAACTTGAACTTGATTTACAAAGAAATCTAGGGGTTTCTGCAGCAACAGACGGGATTCGAGGATAGTGTGCTGCCTCCCTGGTGCCAGGATCCAGGATGTCATGGACAGAGTACTGAAAATCCTCAAGGGTGAAGGTGAACAGCCGGAAGTGGTAGTGCATGTTAGCACAAAAGATGTCGGAAAGAAGGGGATGAATATTCTGAAGCATGACTTTAGAGAGCTCGGAAAGGTGCTAAAAGCAGGACCTCCAGGGTGGTTATCACCGATTGGCTTCCAGTTCCTTGTGCTGGCAGGAGGAGGAACTGGGAAATACAGGACCTGAATGTGTCGCTGAGGAACTGGTACAAGGGATTTAGATTCTTAGATCACTGGGATCTGTTTTGGAGTAAGGGGGAACTGTACAAAAGGGACGGATTGCACCGTAACAGATGGGGGACCGGCATTCTGGCAGGCAGGTTTGCCACTGCGACACAGGTGGTTTAAACTAAGTAAGGGGGGGGGGAGGGGTGTCAAATGGGATAGTCAAGGATGGAGTTAAAGGGAAAGGGAGTAAAGGGATAGTTAATGCCCCCAGAATTAACGGGAAATAAAGCTCACAAAGGGATAGGAGAGTATGGCCAAGTGTAATAGGGATCGATGTGAAAGGTGAGATGCGTAAGGAATTAAAAATATTGTATATGAATGCACGAAGTATAAGAAGTAAAGTAGATGAGCTTGAGGCTCAGTTAGAGGTTGGTGGATATGGCATTGTGGGGATTACTGAGACGTGGCTGCAGGAGGATCGGGCATGGGAACTTAATATTCAGGGTTATACATCCTATAGAAAGGACAGGCAGATGGGCAGAGGAGGGGGGGGTAGCTCTGTTGGTGACGGATGGAATTCAGTCCCTTGCAAGGGAAGACATAGGGACTGATGAGGTAGAGTCACTGTGGATTGAGTTGAGGAATTGCAAAGGCAAGAAGACACTAATTGGTGTTATCCACAGACCCCCAAATAGTAGCCCGGATGTAGGGTGTACGTTGCAGCAGGAGTTAAAACTGGCATGTTACAAAGGTAATGCCACTGTGGTGATGGGGAATTCAATATGCAGGTAGACTGGGAAAATCAGGTTGGTTCAGGACCCCAAGAAAGAGAGTTTGTAGAGTGCCTCCGAGATGGATTCTTAGAGCAGTTTGTAATGGAGCCGACCAGAGAAAAGGCAATTCTGGATTTAGTGTTGTCCAATGAACCAGATTTGATAAAGAGAAGAGGTAAAGGAACCGCCTGGAGGTAGTGATCATAATATGATTAGTTTTAATCTGCAATTTGAGAAGTAGAAGGTTAAATCGGAAGTGTCAGTGATGCAGTTGAACAAAGGGGACTATGAAGGCATGAGAGGGGAGCTGGCCAAGGTAGACTGGAAAGGGATCCTAGCAGGAATGACGGTGGAACAGCAATGGCAGGAATTTCTGGGCATAATCCGGAAGACGCAGGATCATTTCATTCCAAAAAGGAAGACAGATTCTAAGGGGAGTAGGAGGCAACTGGCTGACAAGAGAAGTTAGGGATAGAATAAAACTAAAAGAAAAGATGTATAACACCGCAAAGAGTAGCCGGAAGCCAGAGGATTGGGAAACGTTCATAGGACAACAGAAGAAAACAAAACGGGCAATACGGGCTGAAGAGATGAAGTACGAGTGGAAGCTGGCCAGGAATATAAAGAAGGACAGTAAAAGCTTCTTTAGATATGTTCAGGGAAAAAGAATAGCAAAGTCAAATGTGGGTCCCTTGAAGGCAGACACGGGTGAAATTATTATGGGGAACAAGGAAATGGCAGAAGAGTTGAACAGGTACTTCGGATCTGTCTTCACTAAGGAAGACACAAACAATCTCCCAGAAGTACTGGAGGACAGAAGATCTAAGGGGGTAGAGGAACTGAAATAAATTTTCATTAGGCGAGAAATAGTATTGGGTCGGCTAATGGGACTGAATAATGATAAATCCCCTGGGCCTGATGGTCTGCATCCCAGGGTCCTCGGGGAGGTGGCTCCAGAAATAGTGGACGCATTGGTGATCATTTTCCAATGTTCAATAGATTCAGGATCAGTTCCTGTGGATTGGAGGATAGCTAATGTTATTCCACTTTTCAAGAAAGAAGCGAGAGAGAAAACTGGGAATTACAGACCAGTTAGCCTGACTTCGGTGGTGGGAAAGATGCTGGAGTCAATTATTAAAGAGGTAATAATGGGGCAGTTGGATAGCAGTAAAAGGATTAGTCCAAGTCAGCATGGATTTATGAAAGGAAAATCATGCTTGACTAATCTTCTGGAATTTTTTGAGGATGTGACAAGTAAAATGGATGAAGGGGAGCCAGTGGATGTAGTGTATCTAGACTTTCATTAAGCCTTTGATAAGGTCCCGCACGGGAGACTGGTGACTAAAATTAGAGCACATGGTATTGGGCGTAGTGTAGATTGATGATGCATGTGAATCAATCACACTTAGCCAGCATCACTAACTCCACCCCATTATAACATTTATACTAACGCCCATTCCCAGCACCGTTAGTTGAAGCAGCCAGGATGAACTAACAACATCTCGTTTTGTAATGCTGCCAAGTTAATGTGCTGATTAAAGATGTGTGTAAATCTTATACAGTTTGAAGTGATTTACATGGTGTCAGAAATGGTCTTATCCACTCCTCTTGTATAACGTTTTTTTATTTTGTCTTTTGTGAGTTTTGCTTTACTTCACGATGGCTACTTCTTGTCGGAAGCCTGAGCCTCTTGTCTTTGATGCCGATATCAGCGAACGCTGGGCCACGTTTGAAATTGATTACCAGCACTACATGAACATTGTACACCGAAATGAACCAGATGCTGTCAAGGCCTCTCTCCTGCCATGGGCTGAAAAGACAATTCTCAGCCCATGGCATTCCTGTCACTCTGAGAACCGACAATGGTCCACAGTTCACCAGCCACTTATTCAAGCTTTTCGCAGACCGATGGAACTTCCAGCACGTCACAAGCAGTCCCGAGTATCCACAGAGTAATGGACTCGCTGAACGCGCTGTCAGAAGCACCAAGCACTTGCTGGAGGGAACGCGCATTTCAAAGTCAGACGTCTATCTCGATCTCCTGAATCTCAGAAACATCGCAAGAGACGGAACCTTGGGGTCACCAGCACAGCGTCTGCTATCAAGGGTGACGAGGTCTCCGGTCCCCATCGCACAACAGCGGCTGGTTCCTCGGGTGTTGAAGCCCGCCACTATCCAGCAACGTCTCCAAGAGAAGCACGACATCCAGAAACGGTCATACGACAGTTCCAGCAGACCACTCCAGCCTCTACTGCCGGGCCAGGTCATCCGTCTACGAACTCCAACTGGACATTCTCGTCTGGGCGTTGTTGTACGCCCGACTGATGAGCCGCGATCGTACCTTATGGACTGTGAGGGAGCGGTTTACCGGAGAAGTCGACAACACCTGCTTGCTGTGAAGGAGCCCCGACCACCGCCTGCTGATCCCTATGCTCCGCCGCTCCAGTTCCAGCCGCCTTCCGCAATGTCTCCCGCCCGTCCCCGCATGCCTTGCACCCCCCCACGTCCCTCTGTCTCCACTAACCACGGGGTCTCACCCACCGCATGTTTCCCCCCTCGGTCACCACAATCCTCTCCCGTGCGATTTTCACCTTCAGCCTCTCCGCCTAATCCTTCAGTTGAGGGAGGGGATGGTTGGGTCCGCACGCGCTCGGGCCGTGTTAGTAGACCACCAGACAGGTATGGCGAGTATGTTTAATACACTTCCTTTCCACATTTAATCTTTAGGGGGAAGGATGTAGATTGATGATGCATGTGAATCAATCACACTTAGCCAGCATCACTAACTCCACCCCATTATAACATTTATACTAACGCCCATTCCCAGCACCGTTAGTTGAAGCAGCCAGGATGAACTAACAACATCTCGTTTTGTAATGCTGCCAAGTTAATGTGCTGATTAAAGATGTGTGTAAATCTTATACAGTTTGAAGTGATGTACAGGTAGGGTGTTGATGTGGATAGAAAATTGGTTGACAGACAGGAAGCAAAGAGTAGGAGTGAACGGGTCCTTTTCAGAATGGCAGGCAGTGGCAAGTGGAGTGCCGCAAGGCTCGGTGTTGGGGCCGCAACTGTTTACCATATATATTAATCATTTGGCAGAGGGAATTAGGAGCAACGCTAGCAAGTTTGCGGATGACACAAAGCTGGGTGGCAGTGTGAACTGTGAAGAGGATGTTAGGAGGTTGCAGGGTGACCTGGACAGGTTGAGTGAGTGGGCAGATGCATGGCAAATGCAGTATAATATAGATAAATGTGAGGTTATACACTTTGACGGCAAAAACAAGGGGGCAGATTATTATCTCAATGGGGTTAGGTTAGGTAAGGGGGAGGTACAGTGAGACCTGGGTGTCCTTGTACACCGGTCACTGAAAGTTGGCGTGCAGGTACAGCAGGCAGTGAAGAAAGCGAATGGAATGTTGGCTTTCATAACAAGAGGGTTTCAGTATACGAGTAGAGGTTCTTCTGCAGTTGTATAGGGCTCTGGTAAGACCACATCTGGAGTATTGTGTACAGTTTTGGTCTCCTAATTTGAGGAAGAACATCCTTGTGATTGAGGCATAGGTTCAGAAGATTGATCCCTGGGATGGCGGTACTGTCATATGAGGAAAGATTGAAAAGACTAGGATTGTATTCACTGGAGTTTAGAAGGATGTGGGGGGATCTTATAGAAACATATAAAATTATAAAAGGACTGGACAAGCTAGATGCAGGAAAAATGTTTCCAATGTTGGGATAGTCCAGAACCAGGGGCCACAATCTTTGAATAAAGGGGAGGCCATTTAAGACTGAGGTGAGAACAAACTTTTTGACCCAGAGAGTTGTGAATTTGTGGAGTTCCCTTCCACAGAGGGCAGTGTAGGCCAACTCACTGGATGGATTTAAGAGAGAGTTATATAGAGCTCTAGGAGCTAGTGGAATCAAGATTCAAGATTCAAGAGAGTTTATTGTCATGTGTCCCAGATAGGACAATGAAATTCTTGCTTTGCTTCTGCACAAAAGAATGTGGTAGGCATGAATACAGAACAGATCAGTGTGTCCATATACCATTATATAAATATATGCACACATGAATAAATAAACAGATAAAGTGCAAATAAACAGATAATGGGCTATTAGGGTTCAGAGTTTTGTTTGAGTTGAGATTAATAGCCTGATGGCTGTGGGGAAGTAGCTATTCCTGAACCTGGACGTTGCAGTCTGCAGGCTCCTGTACCTTCTACCTGAAGGTAGCGGGGAGATGAGTGTGTGGCCAGGATGGTGTGGATCCTTGACGATGCTGCCAGCCTTTTTGAGGCAGCGACTGCGATAGATCCCCTCGATGGTAGGAAGGTCAGTGCCGATGATGGACTGGGCAGTGTTTAATACTTTTTGTAGTCTTTTCCGCTCCTGGGCATTCAAGGTGCCGAACCAAGCACGATACAATCGGTCAGCATGCTCTCTACTGTGCACCTGTAGAAGTTAGAGAGAGTCCTCCTTGACAAACCGACTCTCCGTAATCTTCTCAGGAAGGAAAGATATGGGGAGAAGGCAGGCATGGGTTATTGATTGGAGACAATCAGCCATGATCACAATGAATGGCGGTGCTGCCTCGAAGGGCCGAATGGCCTCTTCCTGCACCTATTTTCTATGTTTCGATGTTTCTAAGACATTCCCCCTCATCTAGATCTAACAGAATCTCCACTGCCAGCATCCTGTGCAACTCTCTCTGAGTGATAACCATATGTTATCCATGAAAATCAAATCTTATCAGTGACTGAGTGATAAATATGAGGGACTTTGATGTGGTAAGAATGTTTTTCCTTCTGGGAAAATAGTTTAAGGGTTACGATTGAAGACAGAAATGAGATCATTTTCTTTTCTTTGAGGCTAGTGAGTCTTTGGAACTGGTGGAAGCAGACCCCTTGAATAATTTTAAGGCAAAGATAAAAAAGCTAGACAAGAGGGAAAAATATTTTGAGGGGCAGGTGGAAAGTGAAGCCACATTATTACTGAATGGAGAAGGATTGCGAGTCCAAGTGGCCTAAACCTGCTCCTTGTTCAAATGGTCAAATTGGTCAAATTTAACAGCTCCTGAGACATTCAAATTATGCTAATTGACAATCAGGAGTGAAAAGAGGTTACCATTGTACCTATAGAAGGCCAAGTCTCATCCTTTCAACAGAATAAACATCTTTGTGCCTCATTGAAGGTTCTTCAGTCTCAGTTGTGAAGAGACATGCTTTTGGTGCTCCTCATCTCACAGTGGAGGATACGGTGCTGAAAAAGATCATGAACAATAGTTGCAGCTTGTGTGTGTGGGCAACCGCTAAATCTATTGAATAAAAACATGTTATTCACTGCTCCTGGCAAAATCACATCGATGTGTTTAAACAGAATCAAACGACAGGCCAAAGTCAGCTTGTTTGCTTGGGAAGTCAATTATCAAGTACATACAGTTTCAGGATAGATCGTATTTCTAGTTCGCTCACTCTGGGTGGAACGGTGGCGCAGCGGTAGAGTTGCTACTTTACAGCGCCAAAGATCCGGGTTTGATCCTGACTACGGGTGCTGTTTGTACAGAGTTTTATGTTCTCCCTGCGACTGCAGTTTTTTTTTTAGGGTGCTCTGATTTAGACAATAGACAATAGGTGCAGGAGTAGGCCATTCGACCCTTCGAGCCAGCACCGCCATTCAATGTAATCATGGTTGATCATCCACAATCAGTAACCCGTTCCTGCCTTCTCCCCATATCCCCTGACTCCGCTATCTTCAAGGGCCCTATCTAGCTCTCTCTTGAAAGAACGGCCCTCTACCGCCCTCTGAGGTAGAGAATTTCACAGACTCACAACTCTCTGTGTGAAAAAGTGTTTCCTCATCTTTGTTCTAAATGGCTTACCCCTTATTCTTAAACTGTGGCCACTGGTTCTGGACTGCCCCAACATCGGGAACATGTTTCCTGCCTCTAGTGTGTCCAAACCCTTAATAATCTTATATGTTTCAATAAGATCCCTTCTCATCCTTCAAAGTTCCAGAGTATACAAGCCCAGCCACTCTATTCTCTCAGCATATGACAGTCCCGCCATCCCATGAATTAACCTTGTGAACCTACCTCAATAGCAAGAATGTCCTTCCGCAAATTTGGAGACAAAAACAGTACACAATACTCCAGGTCTGGTCACATTAGGGCCCTGTACAACTGCAGAAGGACCTCTTTGCTCCTATACTCAACTCCTCTTGTCCCCCATGCTCCAAAGATGTACAATTTTGTAGGTTAATAGGCTTCAGTAAAAAAATGTTAATTGTCCCTAGTGTGTAGGATAGCGCTAGAGTACGAGGTCGGCATGATCGCTGGTCGGCGCATACTTGGTGGGCCAAAGGGCCTGTTTCGGTACTGTATCTAAAGTCTAGTGTCTATTGTCCATATTCAAATCATGGAGCGACATTATTCGCAATTCACAATCAGCTCTGAAACCTTAGGTAGCTCAGCACCACTTTTGGAAAACCATTTTGTCCTTGAGGTATTTTCTCATTTGCTGTTAATATCAGCATCTGATGATAGTGCCGGTGGATCTTAATTATTCATCCGTCAGGGTTAGACATGTGCTCAATCTGCTGTAAAATTGGATTAAGTTTCCTTTCAGTATTTGATGCACCTTCTGACATCAATGCATATCATAAACTGGCAACTGCCACCCTCTTTTAGCATACCCATGACCTTCCATGCAAGTTAATTGTCTTCCATTTTACAATAATTCACTGTACCCTTGATCTTCATTATAGATCAAATGTGAAATAGGTTTGTGGGCAAACTTTAACAGAGCTGCTGCCTATCCTGCTGTATTAAGGATGTGGCTTGTGGTGTTCCTAGACTGTTTGGGGAGTGGGATTGTAGAAGAGGTTGAGGAGGAATTAATTATAAAAAAAATACCCGTGTGCTCAGAGTCAATAAATGTGCCATTTTGATTGATGCACAAAAAACACAAAATCCAGGAGATTTATTTTATCCGTCGGAAACGAGAATCTCTCAGGAATTTTCATACCACGACAATTAAATTTGTAATGCTTGCATTTAAATACACATGTTCCTGTAGGGATCGCAAATCATCCATGGTAGTTTTTACGGATAAAAGGATGAAATTGTATTTTTCTCAGTCATGGAAGTAACTCATAAAGGTGTCTGTTACATTTAATAATTTCAAAGTAACGCAATGTTCATGTAAGATGTATTTAATTTATAAGCAAACAGATATTTGTATATAATTAGAACATTAAACATAAAATAGTACAGCACAATGTTGGTGCCAAACTTGATGCTGAGATAAACTCTTACTTGCTTGCACATAATCCATAACCCTGGCTCTATTCCCTGCACATCCAGATGCCTTTCCAAAAGTCTTAAATGCCACTATTGCATCTGCCTCAACCACCACCCTGGCATCGCGTTCCCGGCACTCACCACCCTTTGTGTAAAAATCTTGTCCCGCACATCTTCTTTAAACTTTGCCCTTCTCACCTTAAAGCTATTCCTCTATTATTTGATTTTTCCATTCCTGGGAAAAAGGTTCTGGCCGCCTACCTGATCTAAGTTTCTCCTAATTTTATATACTTCTGTCAGGTCTCCTGCAACTACTATTGTTCCAGAGATAATAATCCTAAACCTCTCCCTGTTGCTAATACCCCAAATCTAAATAACATTCTTGTAAATCAACCAAACCTAACCAATGTCCTATAAAGCTGCATCATGATTTCCTGACTTTATTCAATCCCCTGACCAATAAAAGCAAGCATTTATATGCATTATTTACCACTCTATCTACTTGTGGGAGAAACTCTATCTGATTTCAGGGAGTTATGGACTTGGGTTCCATGATCTCATGCATATCTATGCTGTTAAGGATGCACTCTTAATTGTAAATGTTTCCCTTAAATATAACTACCCAAAGTGCAACATCTCATATCTGCTCAGCTTAAACTTCATCTGCTGTAGGTGATCAATATCCCGCTGTATACTTTGATATGCCTTCATCACAGTCTGCGATCCCAGCAATCATCTGCAAACATACCAGCCAACCCATATGCATTCACGTCAAAGTTATTTATATACATCACAAACTGCTGAGGTCTCAGCACAATCCCTGTGGAACTCAACTGGTCACAGCCCTGCAGCCTGAATATTGTCCTTCCAACGCAACCCTCTGTCTTCCATCAGTAAGTCAGTTCTGAATCCATACAACCAAGTCACTGTTAATCCTGTGCTTCTTAATCTTCTGCATCAGCCTACCATGGGACCTTTATCAAATGCCTACAAAAATCCATGTAGACAACATCCACCACCATACACTTATCGATTACATTCGTCATCACCTCAAAAATCGTGATCAAGTTAATAAGGCACAACATGCCATGTACAGAGCCATGCTGACTGTCCCTAATTAACCCATTGTCTTTCAAATGGGAGTAAATCCTATCCCGAGGAATCCTCCCCAATAACTTGCCTAACTCTGATGTGGCCTATAATACCCTGGATTCTCTCCCCTTCTTAAATAAAGAAACAACATTAGCTACTCTCCAGTCCTCGCCTGTGACTAGAGAAGATGCAAAGATTTTCATGAAGACTCCTGCAATCTCCTCTCTTATCTCTCTCAATAACCTGGGATAAATCCCATCAGATCGTGAGGATTTATCCACCTTAAAGCTCTTCAAGAATCCCAACAATTCCTCTTTCTTAAACTCAAACTGCCCTTGTATATTAGTATTCTCCACACTGATCTCAGTATTCTCCATGACCTACCCATTGCGAAAACTGATGCAAAGTACTTGTTTAGTACCTCACCTACGCCCCCAGATTCCAAGTACAAATCCCCCCCTTTATCCTTCAGCGGTCCTACCTTCTTCCTGGTTATCAACTTGTTTTTAAGGCAGATATAAAAAGCTTTGGGATTTTCCTTGTCATTTTGTGGCCCCTTTTGGCCCTTTCAATGGCCTACTTATATTCTTTCCTCCGATTTTTATATTCCTCAAAGGCTCTCTGATTCCATCCTCTTAAACCTTACATGCATTTCCATTTGCTTTTTGATCCAAATATCCAACGACTTTGGTTATCTAAAGTTAATTTACTTTGAATCCTTAACATCACCTACTCCTCTTCTCCAGAGATTCTGCCTGACCCGCTGTGTTACTCCAGCATTTTGTGTCTATCTCTACTTCAATCAACTGGCCTTTAAATGCTCCCACATGTCAGATGTGAACTTACCCAATAATAACACCTTCCAAGCGTTAATAAAGTTGTTGTTTGCCTTATTGGGCCTGTCCCACAGGCGACTTTTTAAGTGACTGCAGGAGACTATGCAGTCGTCACATGGTCACCACATGGTCGCAGGTAGTTGCTGGGGAGTCACCTTTGGTCGTGAGGCGTTCCCGCATTCTGGGAACTGGTCGCGGCCTCATAATGGTCACCGCGAATGTTTCAACATGTTGAATAATTAGCGCCGACTAGAATGAAGCCGCCGACTAGAATGAAGCCGCCGACTAGAATGAAGCCGCCGTGGGTCGCCAGGAGGTCGAAAGTTCTCTTAGGTTCTCATAGGTTGTAGCCGGTGCTGACCAATGAATTTCATTGGCTCATTGGGGGAAATAAAACGTAAGCAGTAGTTTTCAGAACCAAGGATACCGACCGGTAATGCTAAATGTCCGCCGAGCTTCACAGCCGTGTATCTCTGGCTTCTTAAAAGTTGTCTCCGCTCCCTCTCCCTCCTTCTCCCCCCTCTCCCCCCCTCCCTTCCCCCTCCTCTCCCCTCTTTTAAAGGACTTATCGTACACTGTGCTTACAGCGCCAACCTTCCTGTTCATCGCGGTGTGTGTCTGTATCACATTGGCTTTGCACCCGTGTGAATTTCACAGACAGCGCTCCCCCGCTTGCCCTATCTCCTGCCTGCATAACGGGCTGGTGAAGGAAGTGATGTGTTTGTGTGTGTGTGTGTGTTCCACTCTGACAGTCGCCGTTCCAGTTGCTGGATTTTCAGGCGACTGCCGTCAACTTGACAGTCACCGGCAGTCGCCTGAAAAATCATCTAAGTGGGACAGGCCCATTACTCCAATTTACGATACGATACGATGCAATTAGATAGAACTTTACTTATCCCAGGAAGGAAATTGATCTGCCAACCGTCATAAAACACAAAATACATGAAACATGAAATTAAAGTTACGAGTGGAAAGGATTGAGGATGTGCAAAGATTGGGGAGAGGGGGTGAGGGGGGAGAAGGCGGGAGGGTAGCCTGTCTCAGTCTACCCCATGACAGAAGGGGGAGGAGTTGTACAATTTGATAGCCACTGGGAAGAAGGATCTCCTGTAGCATTCTGTGCTGCATCTTGGTGGAACCAGTCTTGCTGAAGGTACTCCTCAGGTTGACCAGTGTGTAATGGAGGGGGTGAGCTGTATTGTCCAAGATGCTCCACAGTTTGAGGAGCATCCTGCCCTCCAAGACCACCTCCCATGAATCCAACTCCGCCCCAGGACAGGGCCAGCCTTCCTGATGAGTGTGTTAATCCTATTGGCATCGGCAGCCTTCACCCTGCTGCCCCAGCACACGGCAGTGAAGAAGATGGCACTGGCTACCACCGATTGGTAGAACATCTGCAGCATCTTACTGCAGACGTTGGAGGAGCGGAGCCTTCTCAAAATGTACAGCCGGCTCTGTCCCTTCTTGTACAGGGCCTCAGTGTTCCTGGACCTGTCCAGTTTACCGTCCAGGTACACTCCAAGATATTTGTACTCCCTGGTAAACTGCACGTCCATACTATTGATGGAGACAGGGGCCAGGGCTATTCCTCTCCTCCTAAAGTCCACCACCAACTCCTTAGTCTTGACGGTGTTGAGCTGCAGGTGATTCAGCCCACACCACTCAACAAAGTCGTTGACTGCACCTCTATATTCAGCTTCACTCACTGATGCAGCCCACAATTGCAGAGTTATCTGAAAACTTCTGCAGGTGGCAGGAGTCCGAGCTGTATCTGAAGTCTGAGGTGTTGATGGTGAAGAGGAAGGGAGAGAGGACCGTCCCATGTGGGGCCCCTGTGTTGCTCACAACCATGTCCGAGACACAGTTCTGTGGCCTGATATATTATGGTCATGCAGTTAGGTAGTTGGTGATCCAGGACACCAATGGAGCATCCACTCGCATCTTCGTCAATTTGCTCCCTAGCAGTGCAGGCCGGATGGTGTTAAAAGCACTGGAGAAGTAGAAAAACATGACTCTCACAATGCTCCCACAATTATCCAGGTGAGCATAGGAATGCTGGAACAGGTGGAATGGAATAGAATACTTTATTGTCACATGTGACCAGGCACAGTGAAATGTTTTGCTGCATACCCAATGTATACAAATAGCGGCCACCTACACTGCAGAGAAAGTTACAAAGCACACTGGCTCCTCTTTTTGTTCTCCCCCCACACAGCGATCCCCCCACACTGGGACCTCCATTGTTCTTCCCCCCCACGGTGGTCCTGCATGCTCTCATCGCCGCCGTCGCGAGGCTTCACCGCCGCCGCGAGGCTTCACCACTGCCGAGGCCCTACCGCTCCCGCCGCTTCACCGCCGCCGAGGCCTCACTGCTGTCGACGCCCCACTTCACGCCTCTGTGGTGCCAACCCGGGCCCCAGCCACGGGCTCCATCGGCTGCTCCGCCAACCCGGACTCCGACCGTGAGGCCCAGCTCCTCTATCTGACCCATGAGGCCCCGGCCGGGCCCCGACCCGGGCTTCTATGCAGCGATCCAGACGGCGATCCTCGATAAAGGCCTCCAGATGGGTTCCCAGTCCACAGCCGCGGCCCATGGGGAAGGATGATGGCGTCCTCAACCCCATCTTTGTTTGGTAACTGCAGGGGCTCCAGGTAGGGTTTAACTAGGAGTCGCAGGTGAGTGAGCACCAGCCTCTCTAGGGACTTCATCATGTGTGAAGTCAGCGCCACTGGTCTGTAGTCATAGGAGGAGCTGGACACGTCCTGTTTGGAACAGGAACCAGGTATGTTTAGTTATGACATTCCTGCAATCTCCTGCCTTCTCCTTATTCAAAATAATCTTATTCAAAATAAGCTCAGACATTCAGCCTAAAGAATAGTTTCTTCCCCTTTGCTATCAGACACCTGAACCACACACTTCTTTCATGCACCCTTCTCAGAGGTGCTTGCCACGTACTCCTACTCAACAAGAAGGGTCTCAACTCGAATGGTCACCCATTCCTTCTCTCCGAAGATGCTGCCTGTCCCACTGAGTTACTCCAGCTTTTTGTGTCTATCTTACTCAACGCTACCTCATTGGTTATTCCATTATTTGTACTTTAATATTCTTTTGCACTACATGGATTTTGCACTACAACCTCACACCATTCTGCTGTTTTATACTTGATGTTATATCTGTTGTTATATTTATCATTACTCTCAGTCTATGGGTCTCAAGGAATTTTAGTGCATCCTGTGTATATCATAATAAACTAATCTGTGTGTATTTCCTATGTTAATTTGAAGATTATTCTCCTGTGAATTCCACAGGGAGGGATGTGAAGATGGGGATAGTTGTGGGTTGTAGTGAATCGCAGAAAGAGACTTTGGTTACTCAAGATTGATCTTTCCACTGTTAATCACAATTTTATGCACATTGTTTAAATTCACTCAACATAGACTTTGTTTAATATTGTTTTTCTGGGAACATCTGTTTGCTTTTATGGCGATAGTGCTGAGGTGTTTGATTCTTGCACCCTTTAAACATACTTTGTTTTCAGGCTAAATTGAGTTTGCAGTCCAATAGGCTCTTGTTCCATGATGCATGCCTTCATTTCCAACTCATTGGCTGATGCATCTGAGACAAAATTGCTTCTTTACTGGAAAAGGATTCACTTACCATGGAGTCCCTTGCTTTATTCCTTTCTGATTATTAAAATGACAGAATTGCAGCAGTACAAACTGCAATACAGCTATTCCAAAGACCAGTGGATCATGTCCTCAGATGCCATGCTTCCCCAAAGTGAAATGTCAAGGCACGACCAGAAATAGGATAGTTAGAATTACGGTAAGACAAATATTTTCTTTACAATTGAAAATAACATTTGTTATATTTTTTTCAACTTAAGCAAAAATTACAAATTATGAGAAATGTAATTATAATTTCCGTCAATAATGACTGGAAGTGAGTCAGGTGGAGAAGGGGATGAGGCTGAGAAAATTCAGAAATCTGTTGCCAATGCACTTGCTTCACGTTTAATCATGTCAGATATAAGAGTATTCGACAAACCTACTCTGGAGAAATAGTGCTGATAATGGTTAAGTGAAGCAGTGATACTATTAAATTCTTATTAAGGCACTTTGTACACACACACACACACATATGTATAAATAAATAAATATATATATATATATATATATATATATATTATATGCTCTACTGTTGTCTATTTATTTGCCTTTTTTTAATATACATATCATGAACTTTTGTTGTTGTTTATTATGGGTTTTGCAGAGTAATGTGTTTACACACCTGTTCTGTTGCTGCAAGTAAGAGTTTAATTGTTCTGATTCGGGACATATGACAATAAAACACTCTTGACTCATGGTATTTTTCCTAGGGTTCTGGAACCCAGAACCTCAAAGAATGCTGCAATTGCCAACACCAAAAAGTAAGGATCTGTAAAGCTTTTCCTGAAGTCCAAGAGGGGGTAACCCTCCAGCATCACGTGCAAACTTTATACCATGGTATACCAATCCTGACATCCTACCACTATTATCCTACCATCGAAACTGTGGCTCAGTGGCGCAGCGGTAGAGTTGCTGCCTTGCAGCGCTTGCAGCGCCGGAGACCCAGGTTCGACCCTGATTACGGGTGCTGTCTGTACAGAGTTTGTACGTTCTCCCGTGGGTTTTCTCCGAGATCTTCAGTTTTCTCCCACACTCTAAAAATCTACAGGTATGTAGGTAAATTGGCATGGTAAATGTAAAAAATTGTGCCTAATAGTGTAGAATAGTTAATATGTGGGGATCACTGGTTGGCGCGGACCCAGTGGGCTAGAGGGCCTGTTTCCACGCTGTATTTCTAGACTAAACTAAACACTCACTCCAAACCTAGCAACAAGCGACCTGTTGCAGTACATAGGGTCCATCTTTAACAAAACACACAGTGAGGAGAAACCATCTGCCATTTCTCCACCCAAAAGATTAAAAAAATTGTGTTTAATGCAGATAAGTGCGAGGTATTGCATTTTGGGAAGTCAAACCAGGGCAGGATCTTCACAGTGAATGGCAGGGCTCTAGGGAGTGTTGCAGAGCAGGGGGATCTAGGAGTGCATATATATAGTCCCCTGAAGGTGGCATCACAGGTAGGTTGGTTGGTCAAGAAGGCTTTTGGTAAATTGCCCTTCATCAGTCAGGATATTGAGTATAGAATTGAAACATTATGTTACAGCTGTACAAGACATTGGTGAGGTCACGCTTGGAATATTTGTGTTTAGCTTTGGTCATGCAGTTTTAGGAAGGATGCCACACAGCTGGAAAGAATGGATTGAATATTTACAATGATGGTGCCAGGACTAAAGGGGCTGAGCTATAGGGAGCGTTTGGGGAGGCTAGGATTTTATTCCTTGGAGCGTAAGAGGATGAGGGGTGATCTTATAGAGGTGTATCTGAGGGGATAGGGTGAATGCATAATGTATTTTACCCAGAGGATGGGAATCACAAACTAGATGACATAGGTTTAAGGTGAGAGGGACAAGATGTACTGCAAACCAGAGTGGGCAATGTTTTTGGTCAACTTTCCTTGTGGTTGCAATGCTATACTGGATCCAGGAAAGACCATCAGAGAGTTTAGAGTTTAGTTTATTGTCACGTGTACCGAGGTACAGTGAAAATTCTCAGTCGCGTGCTGAGCAGTCAGTGGAAAGACAATACATGATTACATTTGAGCCATCCACAGTGTACAGAAACATGATAAAGGAAAATAACGTAAATAACATTTAGTGCAAGCTAAAGTCCAGTAAAGTCCGATCCAACTATTCCTGCATTGTTGCAATATATTTACTGGAGGTGTAGCTGAAATTCTGGTTGAGTACTTGTTGCTTTTAAATTAACTTTTGCCAGGAATACTAAATACATGTTCTGTACTGAGTTTCTTCTATCTAAAACAATTTGGATAAAGAATAATGTATTCCAGACTAATTGTCAAACTTCATTCACATTATCTGGCCTTTGATCAAAAACTTCTGAGAGTGTAAGCCAAAGATGGATTTTCTTTTGATCATTTTAATCCTTCATGAAAAAAATATTTTACCTTTGATGTGCCTCGATTGACATGCTTCACAGCAATACTATTCTTATTACTCCTCAAGCTCGATTGACATATATTTTGGGTATGTCTGGGCACTTGTTGGAATATTAGAACCGTTAGCTCTGACTCTGTTCCCACAGATGGCACATTAGACTTTAGAGTCTTTAGAGATAGAATGGCGAAACAGGTCCTTTGGCCCACCGAGTCCTTGCCAACCAGCGATCACCTCATACTCTAACACTATCCTACACACTAGGGACAATTTAAAATTTGCCAATGCCAATTAACCTACAAACCTGTACGTCTTTGGAATGTGGGAGGAAACTGGAGCACCTAGGGAAAACCCATGTAGTTACAGACAGAAAGTTTAAACTCTGTACAGACAGCACCTGTAGTCAGGATTGAACCCAGGTCTCTGGCGCTGTAAGGCAGCATCTCTACCATTGTGCCGAATCAATCTGTGACATTTTTTCATTTGGCTGCTGTAACCATTAATATCGCTTGGTAAACAAAGCTCTCAATCTAAAATTAAAAATTCACAATTAACCTAACATCAAACACTGTTTGAGGAAGAGAGTTCCAAACTTCTGCTATCACTTATTACAGAGGTGTTTCATGAATTCATTTTAGAATAACCACTTTTACTTTAGTTGCAACCAACAGAAATGGTTCATTCATGGAGCACACATCTGCACACAAGAACATGCCCTTTGGCCAATAATGTCTTTGCCGAACATAATGACATCTTGAACTGTACATCTGCCTGCATGTGGTCTACATTCCACAATTCTCTGCCTGTTCACGAGTCTGTCTAAATCCACTTTAAACCTTGCTATCATTTTTATTTTCACCAGTTTCACAGAAGGGCCATTCCAGTCACCTAAAAAAATGTGCTTTAAACTTTCCTCCTCTCACCTTAAAACTATGCCCTCTAGTATTTAGTATTTCCATTCTGGGAAAAAGATTCTTACCTTTTATCCTCTCTATGCCTCTCATAATGTTAGGTACATCTATCAGGTCTCCTCCCAGCCTCCAATGCTCCAGACAAATCAATCTTTCCTTATAATTAATTCTCTCTAATCCAGACAACATCCCGGTGAATCTTTTCTGCACCTTATGTTAACATTTTGAGCAAATGATACTTGGAGGATGTGAAGAAAAGCTCTATCTTTATTACGGAGGTCATTACAATCCGGAACCACTGTCTGTAAAGAAAGTGGAAATAGAATTTTGAAAGGGAATTGGGTAGGTTTTTAAAGTTTTGGTTAGAGATACAGCGCGGAAACAGGCCCTTCAGTCCATCAAGTCCGTGCCGACCAACGATTCCCTCATATTAACGCTATCCTACACACACCAGGGGCTTCTGCCCACCGGGTCCACGCCAACCAGTGATCCCCAAATATTAACACTATTCTACACATATTAGGAACAATATTTTTACATTTACCAAGCCAATTAACCTACAAACCTGTACTTCTTTGGAGTGTGGGAGGAAACTGAAGATCTCGGAGAAAACCCACGCAGGTTACGGGAAGAACGTACAAACTCCGCACAGATAGCACCCATTGTAGGTATGTTACAAAACTTACCTTCAGTCGCGCTGTAATTCTGCCACTGGCCGTGTGCGCGATTTTGGCGCCTTTAAGTGGGGGCAGGGTTAAAACGCGGGTTTCTCCTCCCTTGTCCTGGTTAATATTTTGTTGGAGTACAAGCCTTGGCAGACAAATCGTTCCTAGTGGCGATTTGTGTATTTTTTATTTTTGTTAAATCGTCAATGTCAGCACTAGAGTAATTTTAAAATCAGCTCCTGAAGCTTCAACGCCGATAACGGAGACGGATTTCACACTGGGACAGGTAAACGAAAGTGGTTTCTTTAAATGTATAAAAGTGCTTCTTAAGAAGCCTTTAATTCACATTTTTTCATGCGACACGGTGATTTTATTCCCCGAATTAACGGCAGTATTTTTCATGCCAATACGGGGTTAAATTCACCGCAAATGAACGTTCCAAAAGATCGCGTTCCAGAAATCCTCACTCTCAAGATGAATTAAATGCCCATTAATTTACAGGTATTAAACATTCAATTCCTTCCATTTGGCCTGTAAATTCATGAAAATGAGATTTAAAAATTATGTTATATTGTGAATTATTGTGTGAATGTTATTTGGACAGGCTAATTAAAAATGTTAATCTATTCTTAAGAAATTGAAAGATGTTTAGATCTAGTAATTGAATTTTGTAATTAGCTACAATTAGGTAACTAACTAATTATATGCTTTATTTTCATGTCTTCGAAGTAAGATTGTTTCATATTTGTTTCAGAATGCTTCAATCTATAATCACTGAAAATTTCTTTCAGTTATCATAATTTTTAAGAAAGTTATGGGCTTTTAACTGTCCTCGATCACAGCTTTTGTGTTAAGTCAATGGAAAAGCAATAGGGAACTCGATGCTAATTTCTGAGTATGATAATGGCCATAACTTTTTTAATACTGAAGATATGAAAGTGAATTAAGTGTCAAATTAAACTTATTTTTTGCTTTATCTGATGGGATAAATTGCAGACTTTATTTTTAAAATCTCAAAATTTTGTAACATTGCTACCCATTGTCGGGATTGAACCCGGGTCTCTGCCGCTGCATTTGTCGTAAGGCAATAACTCTACTGCTGTGCCACCGTGCCGCTCCAGGTATGTAAGGGAGAATATTTTGTAGAGCAATGAGGCAAGAGGAGAGGAAACGTTCTGACTGGATAGTTTTACTAGGAGTTGGCATAGATTTGATGGGCTGAATAGCCTCCTTCTATGCGATGATAATTCTATTATTTTACATCATGATATTGATCAATTAATCTATTGTCATTTTCTGTACCTTTTCGTCAACAATCCGTATCCATGCTCCACTGTGTTTCTTTGGACTAATACTGTTTTTAGCATTATACCAATTAGGTAATGTACCATTACTTCTGATACATCCTGTTTAGGTCCAAACTCCTGTTTTAGCATGATTTAGAACTAGATAAGGCACTTTAAACAAATTTACAGACATACACATATTACATGCATTGATAAGTGACAAATCACTTAATGTGGCAAATGTCTTCATTAGAGGCTTAGAATAAATCAGTTGCAAAAAGGATTAAAGCATTACACATTGTGATGGTTGGTTGCTCCAGATATCCCCACCCCAAATACAACTGCCTGAGCACCTAGAAAGAGTCCAAGTCAGAGTCGAGATATTTTACTCCACTCTGTCTCGATCATTAGAACGCTGTCAAATTTATGGAAACAAAAGCTTCCATCAATAAATCAACTGCCATTAGAAAGAGTGACACAAAAAGCTGGAGTAACTCAATGAGTCAGGCAGTATCTCTGAAGAAAAGGAAGAGGTGACATTTTCGGTCAAGACCCTTCTTCCTTCCTACACATTAGAAAGAGTGATGTGCCCCAAATTAACTCATGAATATAGCAGGGGGTTTTGGTGGTGTTAATGATGAAAAATGAAGAGATTTTTAAAGACAATTTGACCCTTTCAATTCCATTCTGATAAATTGAACTTCTGGCATGAGAAATTCCAACAATAGCTGTGCTACAGATGAAAAAAAATCACTGATTTCACCAGACAAGTTTACAGAACTGGACCAAAGTTTTGAGATATGTAGTGAAATTCTTGCTTCCTTGTTGTGAAGCTAATAAAATTAATATTTTTCAATAACGTGCACAAAATTGGGAAAATGAATCCAGGTGCCTTTGGTTACCATTGCAGACTTATAGCCCTGTCCCACAGTACGAGTCCACCCACGAGTTATCCCGAGTTAAAAACAAATCAAACTCGTGGTAATCACATAGAATGAACGTAGCGGGAATGTCGGAGCTCGTGGACGTAACTTAGCGACTCGTAACGCTAACGGCAGGTACTCGGGAAACGTGTTAACTCCTGAAACATTTTCAACATGTTGAAAGATTTCCACAAGTCAAATATACTCTTGAAGGAAAATGTTGATACTTTTAAACTCGTTGTAATAACCCGTGAGTTTACCATAGTGACTCGTGAGTTTACCGTATTAACTCGTGGGTTTGGCCTGAGTGCCAGAAGTGACATGTTGAAGATTAGTCAGATCTTAATGGAAAATTTTACAGTGCTCTAACAATTCATCTTCAGTGAGTAATGCCTTTCAATGATTGATGCCAGACCTTGAACAAATGCAGTTCAAATGGACACCCGTTGCCTTAGCACAGCATGGCTTATAGTATTACTAACTCCAAGGAAAGGGCACGGATCAGTTTGTGATGCAGCTCAATCAAACCAAACATTCAATGCAGGACAATGTTGAGTTGATGCAGCTTCATTGGGTTGTCCTGGTTTTCTTTGGAAAGCAAGTTAAGCCTTTCTCAGGTGCAATCTTAAACCCCTGTCTTACGGTGCGAGTCCACCCACGAGTGATCCCGAGTTGAAAACAAATCAAACTCGTGGTAATCACATAGAATTAACGTAGCGGGAACATCGGAACTCGTGGACGTAACTTAGCGACTCGTAAAGCTAACGGCAGGTACTCGGGAAACTTGTTAACTCGTGAACATTTTTCAACATGTTGAAAGATTTCCACGAGTCAAATTTATTTTGAAGGAAAAATTTGAAACTTTTAAACTCGTAAGAACGTAGTGGCCCGTGAGTTTACCGTAGTGACTCGTGAGTAACTCGTGGGTTTGGCCTGAGTGCCAGAAGTGAAATGTTGAAGATTAGTCAGATCTTAATGGAAAATGAATGAATGGATGGATGGATAGGGGTCTGAAATTAACTTGGATACTTTCGATGGGAGAGAGCCGCCGATGAAGCTGAAGGTACAGAGCGAAGATGGGGGCTCAAGCATTGATGGGAATGGTTAACACCGGGCGGGACGCATGAAAAGTGACCATACTGAGGGAATTCCCATGTATATGAAGCAGAGAGAAACGTGAGTTCTACATAGATTATGTTTGAGCCAGCGAGGAGACATTTCTTCAGATAATGGTTTTACAATGTGAGGTGACATTATAAGCCATGGGATGTAGACACAAAATGCTGGAGTAACTCAGCGGGGCAGACAGCATCTCTGGAGAAAAGGAATTGGTGACTTTTCGGGTCGAGACCCTTCTTCAGACTGGTTTTGTGCTGTGCTGTTGCCGTATCTCTGGAGAGAAGTAATGGGTCATGACCCGAAACGTCACCCATTCCTTCTCTCCAGAGATGCTGCCTGTTACTCTAGCATTCTGTGTCCATCTTCGCTGGCGAGGAACCGTGCCTGCCCTTTGCAAGTTTTCACTCTCGAACACAGATAGCAATGGATTATTAGGGGAAGAAGGCGAACATACTAACGGTGATGAAATAATCTCGGCGTGTAATATCAATGTGTGTTTTCTTTTCCACAGGAGATACTTGGGTGCAAATCATATCTTTGCGCAATGGTGCAAAAACAGACTGAGTTCCACGCCTGAGTTCTACCGAGATCACCATCAACAACACCTAATCACAGGGACACAAGGAACTGCAGATGCTGGAAACTTGAACAAAACACAAAGTGCTGGAGAAACTCCGGGGGTCAGGCAGCATCTGCGGAGGGAATAGATCGGCGATGTTTGGGGTTTGAAGACCGGTCCCTACCCGAAATGACGCCTGTCCATTTCACTCCACAGATGCTGCCTGACCCGCTGAGTTACACCAGTACTTTGTGTTCTTGATGAGACAGAGTCCTTCACAAAAGTTGTCCCGCGGTAAAATATAATCTTGCTTTTGTAATTCAGATCTGTGATTTCTTCCAATATTGCTAATGTCACCTTATTCTTTCTCAACGAGGTAGAGGTAAAAGGCATTTAAAAAAAAAATGGGTAGCAACATGGATACATAGAACATCGAATAGAGAACAGTATAGCAACGGAACAGGCCCTTCGGCCCACAATGTTTGTGCCGAACATGATGCCAAGACAAACTGATCGCATTTACCTGTACACGACCCATAAATCTTCCCGCACTACCCTGTACCTATCTAAAAGCCTATTGAACGTCGTCGTAAGAATTATCGTCTTGGCCTTCATCACCACCCCTGGCAGTAAATAGGATAGAGGAGGTTTGGAGAAATATGGGTCAAACGCGGGCGAATGGGACCAGCTTGGATGGCCATCTATATCGGCACGGACGAGATGGGCTGAAGGACCTGTTAGCGTCCTGCATGACTATGATTCCACGGCTATTTCCACCACGTTTCCCACGTCGTTTTCAGCCGGGACGGGAGCTTACTATCAGGAGTAGATCCTAGTGAAGGCACTGATTCCAGCCGCACCTGTACGATCATACTCCAATACCAGAATTAATGTATGTCCACCATATTTCGATCCGGTTCTCACGGAGATCCCAACAGCAGCAGATTCCCCACACTAATTCCCCAGTGTCACAGCAGGAACCCCTGCAGGAGCCTTCACTTTACCAGCCTGACCAAGGGCTCTTTCCCCTTCTGTTGCTAGATGGCTAACAGATGGGAATCTTTGCTTATATAATATTACACTGCGAGGTTCATTGACAGAATCAAAACACAAGTTTAAGCTGCATGAGCCTGTTCCGTGCGGCCACAAAGTAATCACGTAATGTTCATGAAGCTCACCGAAAGAGATATCCAGCGTGCAACATGCTTGACATTTCTAATATAATAATAAGAGACAGGGAGAAGCTGATCATCGGGGCAGTTCTGTCCATGGTCTATATATTGAAAAATCCCAAAACTCGGGATCAGTGAGTTTAAAAAAGTACATTAGACAAGAAACCTTCACAAATAGCGAAGCTTCGCGAATGGCAGCGCACACACCTGGTGAAAATGTCCCAAAGGGCGGAAACAGGCCCTTCGGCCCACTGAGCCAGCCGTCAAACACTCATTTACTTCCAACTCATTCCTGCCCGCATTCACATCAATTTGCCACCTGAGCCCCATTCGACCACTCACCGACACATCGGGGGAAGGTGACAGTCCTTCAGGTGTTTTTGCCATTCATTTCTCATCGAGTCATAGGTTCATACAACGCAGCAGGTGTTGCGGGGTACATTCATACAACAAAGCAGCGTGCGGGGAGCGAAAGGGAGCACTTGGGGGAAACTCCATAAAATAGTACCGGAGGTTAGAATCGAACCTGGGTCCCTGGAGCAGTGACACACGCTGCTCAAGTGAACGTATAATGAAATGAATGAGGACAGAAAATAATCAGATTAATAGAACTCATCAAAGGGCGTAGATTTAACGTGAGCAGCAGGCGGAATAGAGGGCATCTGATGATTTTTTTCTCAACCCAGTAAGTACTGTAGTCGTAATCTGAGAACGCGACGGAGGCAGGTTTACAAAGTATATGGGCCAGAACTCGAATAACGGTCAGGAAGGCTATGGTTGGAATGGACATGGTGGGCGGAGGAGCCTGTTTCTGTGTTGTATGAACCCATGACTCGATGAGAAATGAGTGGCAAAAACAACTGAAGGATTGTGAGATAATAACTTTTAATGGAAAGTCCACACATACAGATAGACAGCCAAGAAGAACTTCATATCTACACTCAGATGGACTGGCAGATGGAGGAGATAGGAGTTGGGGAAAGAGAGGAAAAGCCTAAGAGAAATACAGGGAAAGGGATATTGGAAAAGACAGATGCTGGAATCCTTAAACGCATGTCAAAACATTTAAAAGGTATAAACACATAGCAAATAGGTGCAGGAGTAGGCCATTCGTCCCTTCAAGCCAGCATTGCCATTCAATATGATCATGGCTGATCATCCAAAATCAGCACCCGGTTTCTGCTTTCTCTCCATATCCCTTGATTCCGTAACCCTAAGAAATGTAAACATGGGAGGCTTTTTATAGTGAAAAAAAACCCTGCATGACATCATTTTTATCCATGTGATGATTTTTCCACACGTCGGTAGTCGTTGTTGGCTCAAGAGTAACTCGGGAGAGGAACTTGGTAACTCGGGAGAGGAACTTGGTACATCGCAGAAATGAGAAGTAAACGGCAAACTTAGACATACACTTGGTAACTCGTTGAAACACGTGAACATAAACTTGGAATCTCGTAGAAAACCACGAGTTTGATTTTTTTCTTTAACTTGGGATAACTCATGGGTGGACTCGCACCGTGGGACAGGTTTTGACATGGATGCCTTGAACTTGAAGCTATCGCTCATTTCTCCAGCAACTCCATTGACAAGGCCAGGGTGTGTACATCCTTTTACTTGCTTAGGTCAACAACTGACCTTTCTGTTCTGCTGACATTGAGGGTTAGGTTGTTGTCCTGACACCATGAGACAAGGTTCTTGATCTCTTCCCTGCACACTGTCTCATTGTTGTTGTCATTCCAGCTGACAAAAGTGGATTCCTCAGCAAATTTAAAGATCGAGTTGGCTTTGTATTTTGGTATGCAGTCATGGGAGTAGATGGAGTGGAGCAAGGGACTGAGCATCAACCCTGAGAAGAAGTAGTTTGGATAATTTTACAAAACTGGAATCAAAATTCAGAAATACAGATCCACCCCCAATTTTACAGCACCCTAGGATCCAGAGCCTTTCTGGATTATCCGTTTTACTGAACCAACAGAGGTCACAGCTTCTGAGAGGAATCCAACAGTACCAGAATGGTCCGCCTAGGCCGTCTGAGATACTGCCTACAAACTCAGAAGTCCGCTATGGGAACAGATCTGCCACCACTAGCGGGGCCAGAGTTCCAGAGCCGTGGCTGCAGAGGGCAAATTCAACGCGGAAGTCCCGATGAGGTCGAGATCGGCCGCCACACTACATTTCAGGGAGACTTCTGTGGGGAGTGGTTTCAGGTGCGCTCACATAAATTTGTCCGGATGAAAGGAGATGCTGGACCGTCAGTTGCCGGGAAATCAGTGGTGGACCTTTATAACAAAATTCCTGCCTCTTTGATCTGAAGCTAATTAAATGAATAGTCTTCAAAACTTGGGGAAAAAAATTGGGAAAAAAGAATCCAGTTGCTTTTGGTCACCCTTACAAACTTTGTTCCAGAACGTAAGCTTCATCTATTTTTGTGACTGATTCTTATCCAGCCAGGTCATTTTTGATTCTGAAATGAGTGTGAAGGAATACATCCACAATGTTAATCAGATGCTTTATTATCACTTTCACATTATTCCCTGATTCCTGCCCCACCTGACCCCACCCCCACCTGGTCTACCCTATTTACTTGTAGTTACCAGGGCAGTAGGTAAGATATCCAATCATGAGTAACAACTGCAGGAGTGAAACAAGGAGGGGAACACTACAACTTCAAAAGTGTCTTTGTCTTCTAGACAAAAGAGCATTTGTCTTCACAATACACAATTGCATAACCAATTGTTAATAAAAATGATATTGAAGCAAAACATGCCAAATAATATTATATGAAGATGGATAATATCAATACAACCAACATTAGGTTGCCTTGGTTTAACAGGAGATTAGATAGTAATGAGAAAAGCAAATAAATAAATAAACCTATGCACACGTACATTTTCAGCTATAATCCAATCTCAAAAGGCAGTTGGTAGTGTGCAGTAGCAATGTTAAATTTCTAATGCTGATATATTGCAGCAGTGGAACCAACTGTAGCAGTTTATTACAACTGTTTACCTCAGATCAACTAATTAAATACAACTCACATGTATAATCTTATTTACTGCATTATAAATGTTAACAATAATGTAATTAAAAGGCTTGCCAGGCTGTAACTGCAGTTAAAATAAACTACCTCTCTTGAAATTAACAAATAATTTCAAGGGAAGTAGTAAGAAGCAATTAGACTGCTCACTTTAGCTTCACTATCTCTCAAGTGCTCATAGAAGATAGAACATAGAAAAGTACAGTACAGTAACAGGCCCTTCAGCCCACAATTTGACGAACTTGATCCCAAGATAAACTAATCTCATTTGCCTGTACATGATCCAATTCCTTCCTTTCCCTGCAACTCCATGTGTCTATCTAAAAGCCTCTTAAATGCATCTGTAGTATCTGCCTCCATCACCATCCCTGGCTGCACATTCCAGCCACCCCCCACCCCCTACCCCCTGTGTACAAAAACTTGCCCACACAACTTTAAATTTTGCTCCTTAAAGCTATGCCTTCTAGCCATTGGCACTTCTCATATCTCATAGTATCTCATGTTCATGCTGCACATAATCAAGACCTCCAGCCCACCAAACTCACACAGACCTTCACATTAATTCCACACTAGTCTTATGTTATTCTCCCCACATTTTCATCATCACTCTTTGACTTTAACACTCACCTGAACTCTAGAGACTATGTACAACAGACAATTTACCTATCCACCTGTTTTGTGATGTGAGAAGAAACCACATCACTTTGAGGAATTTCAAGTGGTCATAGGAAGACATGCAAAATCCATACATACAGCACGAACTTCATGGTTGAACCAGGTTGCCAAAGCTGTGTGTTTGCAGCTTTACCAGCTGTATCACTGTGCTGTCCATTACTAAATATACTGTATTTATATACTGATCTACCAATCAAAGTAATTGGTTTATTTTACACTTTCATGGTCCTAGAAAGTATTGAAAAGCAAAACAACTGAAGATGTTGGAATTCCAAATAAACCAGAAAATGTTCAGGATCTTGATGATGCCAGTCAGATGTGACAAAGAGTCACTCGCCTATCCTCTCAACTCTGTTTCGCTCTCTACAAAACCTGCTGAGGACAGCTAGCTTCACCTGCTATGTTTATTATACACTGTTAACATTGCTTGTGAAGTAGCTTTCATAACCAATTATTTATTTTAATGCCAAGCATATTTAGCAATCAATTTTGACAAATTGAATAATTCCAGACGTGAATTGAAAAATTAGATTTTTTTTTAGATTAACACAAAATATTAAACCCTGTTAGAAACATAGAAACATAGAAAATAGGTGCAGGAGGAGGCCATTCAGCCCTTCGAGCCAGCACCACCATTCATTGTGATCATGGCTGATCGTCCCCAATCAATAACCCGTGCCTGCCTTCTCCACATATCCCTTGATTCCACTAGCCCCCAGAGCTCCATCTCGATCCTGTGTCCCCTAGTACATCTGGGAGACTGTTGCATTGAACCGTTCATAAATGTTGCTAATTTTACATAAAAGCTGTCAATGACAATATCAACTAAAATTAAATCAGTGCCCAAGTTATGCTACGTGATAAAATGTAAAGCAAAGCTCTTGTCATAATATTATGTATGAGATTGAAACATGACTGACTGTTCAATTTAACTTTGTATTTGTAAGGGGCAACTTTGTAGAACTTCCTGGGAGTTCAAGTTATGTGGGTAAAGCTCACAGCAGAATGAACTGTGAAGATACAAAAATTGAAGAACTTATGAACTGAATTTTAAGAACAGGTAATAGATGGAATTTTTTAGACTTTAAACCTTAAAGATACAGCACGGAAACAGGCCTTTCGGCCTACCGAGTCTACGCACACACAATTTTTTATCAAAGCCAATTATCCTATAAACTTGCACGTCTTTGGGATGTGGAAAGAAACAGGAGCACCTGGAGAAAACCCACACGATCACACGGAGAACGTACAAACTCTGTACAGACAGCACCCATAGTCAGGATCTAATTCAGGTCTCTGACACTGTAAGGCAGCAACTCTTCCACTGCGCCACTGTGCTTTCACCCTGTTCTGTTACTGGTAATATTATTAGGATGCCAACTATAAAGAGAATCCACAACAGAACAGACAGGGAGCAAGAAAATTAGAACAATGGTATGGAGCAACCTGAGGATTATCAGTTAATTTCAGGTTACAGTGTAGGTCGATTCCCACTTGTCGGCTGAATGATTGTACAAGTATTTGCTACTTTCTCTAGCTTCAGAGATTTAAAGAACTTTGGCATAAACGAGTTATTCTCAAACATTGGTATGTTTTCCCAGAGCATAGTGAGATCAGTGTGGAGAAAACTAATATCACAGAACCATTTGAGATCAAGAAGGAGTCAAGAGTATGTTATTGTCATATGCCCCAAAACTGAACAATGAAATTCTTACTTGCAGCAGCACAACAGATTATGTAAAAACTTAATAAACAACAAAAACACATCAAGTGGTTGTAGGGAAGAAGCTGCTCCTGAACATGGACATTACAGCTTTCAGGCTCCTGTACCTTATTCCCGATGGCAGGAGTGAAATGAGAGTGTGGCCAGGTGGTGTGGGTCTCTCATTAAAGATGTGGTATTGGATCTCTTGAAGAGCATTAAGATGGATAAATCCCTAAGGCCTGATGCGATCTATCCCAGCTTACCAAATTACAAGAGATTGCAGGAGCCTTGATCTTTCATCTTCTCAAGCCACAGGCAAGTCCAGGAGGCCTGGAGCGTAGCCAGAGTTGTTCAAGAATTAAGGGAATTATAGGCTTAATGCAAGATCTCATATATTTTAAAAAAATCTTCCAACATGAATATATCTTCAGAGGATAATTTAAAACAAAAGGTCATTTTAAAGGTAAAACCTACATTTTTTACCTGTTTCCATGCTCTTTAGAGATACAGCATGGAAACAGGTCCTTCAGCCCACCGTGTCCGCGCCGACCAGCGATTACCCATACACTATTTCTATCCTGCACACTAGAAACAATTTGCAGACTCTAATTAACCTGCAAATCTGCAGATCTTTGGAGTGTGAGAGGAAACTGGAGCACCTGCAGAAAAACCCATGCCGTCACAGGGAGAATGTACAAACTCCGTAGACAACACCTGCCTACAGGATCGAACCCAAGTGTCTGTAAAGCAGCAACTGGGCCGCCCACTGATGTCTGTGGTTTATCTCTAGTGTTGATCAGATAAACGCATATGTGTCTGCCTGTATGTGGCTCAGTGCTACTGCAGATGTCTCTGTACAGCAAATTGTACAAATGTGCAAACCTGCAGTGCTGCAGGTTACAATTAGCATTTTTTCTTTTTAGCAATTACAAATAAACGTCATGATGGTTGTGCTCCCTTTAATGTCTGGTGACACTAGCTGTGAATAAGATTGTACATGAAATGTGTTCACATACACTTGCCTTGAATAATTGTTATTAATACCTATAGGAATTGCTGTTCTGTTCCCAGTTTCTCTGGTAAACAGATGAATTCTGCAACAGCGGGAGATCTTATTTCATTCAATCCAGCATTACATTAGCATTCAAAAAATGTACATTAGTTGCAGGATTTCACATTCAGCAGGGAGTGGAATGAAAATAACAGCCACATTTTAGAGTGACTGTCAACAATGATCAGCATGGGAGGAATGTTATCTCTCTCGGATGTAAGGAAATTGAATCAGGTTTTCAGACAAGAAAGGGAATCTTTCCAACTGCAGCTTTAACAAAGTGCTCTCCCAAGCTTCGTATGACGCATAGAAAGTATAATTTATAAAAGCATTCTGCAAAAGAGGCAACTTACATGGAAGAAAAGGCAGGAAAATGTGAGAAAGGTTACTGTGGTTGAAACTTGTCTTGGGTGTTAACATTGAGCAACAACAAATCAACAGCCCAGTCTAATTTCATTTAGCGCTCCCAATTACTGCAGGGAGGCTTCAGAACTATTTAAAAAAGTCACCAATAGTTTATGCAGTAATTTAATCAAAATATGTAGAAAACACATTTATTAATCAAACTCTTGTACTTTCAAGTATTTATGTCTGTAGTCTAAATAAGATATATGAACTTTAAAAATGTTAATAATTGATAGTGTAATGTACCGTGAAAGCATGTTTAGTGCAAAAGTTGCTAAAAATATTTTCCTTCAATATTTTTTGCTTATCAGGCAGAGACCTGATGAAAGCACATTGACCTGAAAGGTGACCCCCTAATTCTTTCTCCACAGATGATATCTAAAGGGCAGCACGGTGGCGCAGTGGTGGTGTTGCTGCCTTACAGTGCTTGCAGCACTGGAGACCCAGGTTCGATCCCGACTACGGGTGCTGTCTGTAAGGGGATTGTACCGTCTCCCCGTGACCTGCGTGGGTTTTCTCCGAGATCTTCGGTTTCCTCCCACACTCCAAAGACATACAGGTTTGTAGGTTAATTGGCTTGGTATAAATGTAAATTGTCCCTAGTGTGTGTAGGATAGTGTTAATGTGCAGGGATCACTGGTCGGTGCGGTCTCAGTGGGCCGAAGGGCCTGCTTCCACGCTGCATCTCTAAACTATAATAAAATAAACTAATCTGCTGAGTATTTCTTGAGATGTTTCCGATATCATCCACAGCATTACTCCATTCAACTTTGAGTTTGGGGAAGATTTGCTGAGTAGAAAAAAGTGAGCAGCAACCTGGAAATGCTGGCGTTTCCCCTTGCACCCAACGTCCATTGCTGCAGTGAACTTGGCGGTATTCCGGTTCAGCCTAGTTTGGGTGGTCAGGATATCGGCAACCTGGAGCCATGCAATGGGATGCAAAACGTGGGTGTGTGAGAGAAATCTGAATGGCAGTTCTTGATGCATTTGGACATATATGCAAGCACACATACACTTACACGCACACAAACACAAACATACTTGCAGCAGCATCAGTTGACAGCTGGAGCTGATTCCTAATGTAAATTACTCTTTATTTCTGTGAAGATAGGTGGAGCATTCAAGTCAGGTTGAATTTTTTGTAATATGCACAAGTACAAGTTCAAATATATTCACAAAAACAATGAACATCAGCACAGGCACATAGACTCAGGCTCATATGCAAAACCATAAATTATACATAAATTGCACATAAGATTTCTGAAGTAAAGAAGGCTGTGCAAAAATAAGACATTAGTGCAAAACACAATTGGGAACGAAGATAAGTCCATGGTAGTGCTAGAAGCTGGCTGTAGTTTTCCATTGTTGAGGTAGGATTAGGGTTATGTGGGTTGGTTCAAGAACCTGATAGTTGTAGGAAAGTTGTAGGAAAGTAGCTTTTCCTGAACCTGGTGGTGTGGGACTTCAGGATTCTTCTATACCTCATTCCCAATGGTAGCAATGAAAAGAGGGCATGAGCCGGATGGCAGGGATCCTTGATGATAAATGCTGCCTACTTGAGGCAGTGTCTCATGTAGAATACATCTGCAGAAGTTTGTTGGAATATTTAGGGACATACCAAATTCTTTTAAACTTCTAAGAAAATAGAGGCACTGGCATACCTTCTTTGTATTTACATTTATTAGTTGGGCCCAGAACAGATCATCCGAGATGTTCAAACACATAAATTTGAAGCTGGTCACCTCTGATCCACCCATGCAAACAAGTGCATGATCTCCCCACGCACACTTTCTGGTCAACAATTAGTTCCTTGGTTTTGTTGACTTTGAATGAGAGGTTGTAATTCTGGCACTGCTGAACCGGTTCTACCATTATATGCCCAGCATATAAATGTATATAAACGTATAGAAATGTATATAAATGTATATAAACATTACCCCTCTTAAAGCGAGACTCCCTAATCTTTGATATTAATTTAGAGTTACAGCATAGAAACATAGAGACATAGAAAATAGGTGCAGGAGTAGGACATTCAGCCTTTCAGCCATTCAATATGATCATGGCCGATCATCCAAAATGACCCCATTCCTGCTTTTTCCACATATCCCTTGATTCCTTTAGCCCCAAGAGCTAACTCCCTCATGGAAACAGGCCCTTCAGTCCACTGAGTCTTTGCCAACCATTGATCACCTGTTCACACCAGTTCTATATTATCCCACTTTCTCATCCACTCCACACACACACAGGGGGCAATTTTAATGAGACCAATTTACCTACAAATCCAAACGTCTTGGTGATTGGTAGGGAACCAGAATGCCCGAAGGAAATCCACGGTCACAGAGAGAATCTGCAAACTCCACACAGTCAGCACCCAAGGTCAGGATCAAACCTGGGTCTCTAGTGTCACGAAGCAGCAGCTCTACTACCTGTTTCATTATGTTGCCCTAAAGTTAAGTTTAAGCTACAAAACCTTCCGTTTGTGAAGTTATGAATGCTTTCTTTTCCTATTGCTCTCAATGTAAAACTTTCAAGATAAAACTCAAAATGCATTATGTTAGTGCATATTATAACAAAATTGAAAGTGTTTACCTTACAACTGTCATATTCTGGAGAGCAACTGCAAGCTGAAATAATGCCTTGCCTCCTAAAATGCAATCTAATTTGCTGTTTATAACCATCACAGGCTACTGTGTACACAAATTGCTGTGTTTACTGAGTTGTGCAGAATACATAGCTCAGCTGTTGCTAAAAATCTCAACTAAATAATTTTATTTTTTCTGTGGTTCCAGTGCACATCCTGTAACCTCATCTACTGCATTCGGGGTTCCTGATGTGGCGTCCTGTACCAGCGAGACCTAATGTAGACTTGGTGACCACTTCGTCAAACGTACTCGATCTGCCAAGGCCTACTGGATCTCCCAGTTGCTAACCATTTTAACTCCTATTCCCATACTGAACTTTCTGTCCTCCTCCATTGCCAGAGTTAGGCCACATGCAAACTGAAGGAACAGCACCTCATATTCCGCTTGGGTAGCTTACAACCCTACAGTATGTATAGTGAATTCTCCAATTTTAGGTAAGTACAAGACCTCCCCCCTTCTTCCCCAAGCCTCCTTTTCTCCCACCCCCTTTCGCCATTCCACATCTGGATTTGCCCCTTATTACTCCCCTCTATCTCCCACCTACATTCCTTCCTCTAGCTTTAACAATTCGCAACTCTTCAATCATTTTGTCTTTTCATCTCTGGCCTTTGTCCAACTATCTGCCTAACAAAAACCCCTTCACTTTTATCCACCATTAACCTGCCAGGCTTTGTCCTGCCCCTCATCTCTTCCAGCTCTCTTCCACCTCTTGCCACACAATCAGTTACAAGAAGGGTATGGCTGATGGCGCAGCGGTAGAGTTGCTGCCTCACAGCGCCAGAGACCTCGGTTCGATCCTGACCATGAGTGCTTGTCTGTACATAGTTTGTGCGTTCTCTCCGTGACCTGAGAGATCTTCGGTTTCCTCCCACGCGCCAAAAGACGTACAGGTTTGTCGGTCAATTGGCTTGATGTTTATGTAAAATTGTCCTTAGTGTGTGTAGGATAATGTAGGTTTGCGGGGATTGCTGATCGGTGCGGATTCTGTGGGCTGAAAGGATTGTTTCCGTGCTGTATCTCTAACCTAAACTAAAAAAGTGTTCCGACTTTAAACATCACCGCTCCACGTTCTCCAGAGGTGCTCCCTGACCCGCAGAGTTACTCAAGCACTTTGTGTGCTTTCTCAAGATGTTTTCCTGTATTATAATTCTATCAGCACTGTTCGGATTTCTTCCACCTTATAGTTGTATTTTGCCATTGTTTCAAGTCTCGTTTTCTGTGTTATCCTGTCAGATATGATGAATATTCCTGCCACTTCTACTTCTATTGATCAGCATCTCATTTTTTCTCCCCTTATTTGTTAGAAAGGACAAGGATTTATTGTGAAACCTTTCTTCGCAAAAAGCTGCCGTAAAGCTGTTCTCAGCGAAGTGTCTCGGCTATCTGACCCCTGGGCTTGCCATTCAAGCTGAGAAGAAATTTATTTCCTGTGAAAGTGATGACAACCCACACACAATCAATTTGCTGGCGAGCCCAGAAGAAGCTGACAATTACATCTCAATTAAGTTTTAATATAAAACAGTCTAACACAATATCTTTTAGATGATGAGTTGCTTAATGCCCAGTCAAAGTGCAGAATTTTAGTCACAAAACCAACTGGCATCGCATCTTCAACTAACACATGAACATCCATCATTTTAATATTAACATTATTTACCTAGTTATTTAAGCAGACATGATATCTGCCTCATAATTATTCTGTTTGATTGAATGGAAGAGGCATCCATGACTTGCTGTAGCAGGAGGGAAATTGACAAAGCAAGCTGAATGCTAAATAATAAATAGTGTATTTCCAAGTCACATTTTAGCTGACCTAATTTTGAGTAGTTTATTCGTTTTCTTTCTCCTTCCAGTGCTCATGCATCATTGGTGGAGTCTACACCATAAAATATGTATATTACGTTACAAGAGATACATTTTAAAGACTTATTGATGTACACTCTATTGTATGGAGAATCACCTGGCAGGACAACCTATCAGCCTGGCTGGGTTTGTTCTGAATAGTTTCAGCCATTTACCCAAACAATGAGGTGCATTAAGCAGTCAGATCCTCTTCTCATCAACATCCAGCACTCAGAGCGGCTCACCAGCTGGCAATGAGGAGCAAGAAATCCAATCTTCTGCTGCTAATTTTGAAACTCAAATGTTCACCTACCCTGGAATAAATGAAGGTACTCCTTTTGAAAGAAAGATACGGCATGGAACCAGGCCCTTCAGCCAACCGAATCCACACTGACCATCGACTTCCCTTCACATTAGCTCTATGTTACCCCACTTACTCATCCACTCACCCACACAATGGGGGAAATTTACAGCAGCCAGTTAATCTACAAACCTGCATATTTTTGGGATGTGAGAGGAAACTGGAGCACCCGGAGGAAACTCACACGGCCACAGAAAGATGGTGCAAACTCCACACAGACAGCACCCGAGGACAGGATCGAACCTGGTGGCACCGTGAGGCAGCAGCGCTACCAACTGCGCCACTGTGCCACCCCAGTAATCCACTCCTTACTCCACCTACTTCTACCGGAATTGTATCATTGACAACTGCATAAAACAGTACCTTCATCTCATAAGCAAGTTAGCATTTATAATTTTTGGGGTGTTAAGAAATTTGAGGAAAATCAATTCTGTAGCTTGGGAAGGAGATAGGTTAAAAATATCAGGTTTACACATTGTAAGCGTACCTGCCACTACCACTACCACTTCATCTGGCAGCTTGTTGCATATACCCATCACCCAACCCTTCCCCCTTCTCTCCCCTCCCCCCGTACCCATCACCCAACCCTGCCCCCTTCTCCCCTCATTCCCTTTCAATCTTTCCTCTCCCTTCTTCAACATATGCCCTCTAGTTTTAGACTCTCCTATCCTGGGAAAAAGACTGTGACTATTCACCTTAGTTATTAAGAGTTTAAGAAGGAACTGCAGATGCTGGGAAAATCGAAGGTAGACAAAAGTGCTGGAGAAACTCAACGGGTGCAGCAGCATCTATGGAGCGAAGGAAATAGGCAACGTTTCGGGCCAAAACCCTTCTTCAGACTACAAGAAGACTGAAGAAGGGTTTTGGCCCGAAACGTTGCCTATTTCCTTCACTCCATAGATACTGCTGCACCCGCTGAGTTTCTCCAGCACTTTTGTCTACATTCACCTTAGTTAGTTCAGTTTATTGACACATGTACCAAGGTACAGTGAAAAGCTTTTGTTGCATGCTAACTAGTCAGCTGAAAGACAACACATGGTTACATGATAACGGGAATAATGTTTAGTGCAAGATAAAGTCCAGTAAAGTACTATTAAAAATAGTCCAATGGTCTCCAATGAGGTAGATAGTAGCTCAGGACCAATGTAGTTGTTGATAGAATGACTCAGTTGCCTGATAACGGCTGGGAAGAAACTGTCCCTGAATCTGGTGGTGTGCATTTTCACGCCTGATGGGAGAGGGGAGAAGCGGGAGTGTCCAGGGTGAGACTCGTCCTTGATTATGCTGGTGGCCTTGCCGAGGCAGCGTGAGGTGTAAATGGAAGGGAGGTTGGTTTGTGTGTTGGTCTGGGCTGCGTCCACAATTTACTTCGGAGTCATGTGAGTGACTACGTGAAGAGCCCGTCCAGCACGCATGTGCGACATTAGCGTTCACGCAGTGCAACAGCGACGACCGGGAGTACAGGCGCTCCCGCTACAAGTCGGTGGCTAAAATAAACAGCGGACCATCAGGTAAGTCTTACTCTGAGGTCGTAATCAGCAAGCTGTGCTCTGCTCTGTATTCCAGGGGAACTGGAAAAATGAGTAGCACGGCAAAGGAGAAAACCGCCCCCCGTTCGACTCCAACAGAACGGGAGTGTTCCATCAGTGGGGGGCGAGAGGCGGCACCTGGACCGCACATGCTGCGGTCCACCCTCATCATGACCGAGCCGTGCCCAGTCCCGCTAGCGCAGCCTGACCAACAGCAGCGGGCTGGAGGCAAATCAAGGCAAAACATACCGGCCGGTTATGTCTCACTCCGATGAGGAGGCTCTCCACCTTTGAGCGGCAGAGCTAGCTGCCTGAGCCGCATGGGAAGGCTCATGGAGCAAATGCTCCAGCGAGACTTGCATCGGGAGCTGGAGCAGTCTCGCCAAGGGAACTCAGGCACTCCCACATCAGTGCTCTACAATGCACTGGCCATTGCTTTCCCCTCAGCCGAGGGCAGCGTTGGCGACCAGGGCTGGGCTGGTCAGGAACAGGGGTCATTGGCTGAAGATGTCGGGAGTACGCTTGGGGTACAGGATCAGGAAGAGCTGCTGGGTGTGGAGATTCGCTACGTGGTTACACCACGAGCAGGGCGGCCGTTCCAGCCAAAACTGGCGGCCAGCATTAAGCACCTGTCCCTCAAACCCCTACAAGACAGGTACTTAATGAGGCACTAGAGCTGGAAACTGCAGTTCGCTCAATGTACCGGCTGTTAACAGCCAAATCTGGGGGGGGGGGGGGTATGTGGGACAGACTATCCGGAACCAGGAGCTAAAATCCTCAAGCTCCTGACGACAGGGATAACAGCCTATGCTCGTTCCGTGGATGGGGTGGATATGACCACAAACCAGCAAGACACTCTGGCTCTGCTGTGCAACACCCAACATGAGATAAACAACCTCCGCAAGGAGAGAATAAGACCTGCCCTCAATCCCAGGTTTGCAGGACAGTGTAAAACACCGGCCTCAGAGCCGCAGATCCTGTTATTTGGAAAGGCAAGTGAAAGACCTGGAGGAAGAGTCCAAAGCATTTGGCCTCATGAGGGCAGGCCCCGGAATGAGCAGACCCACACTAAAAACCAGACAGCAGTACCCCACCGCGTCCACCAGTCGACGTCAAATTTATGGGACTGGTGAAAGCTCGGGGTCCGCATACTATCCCCGAAAGCCTTTTTAGGCCAGGGCCCAGAGCGGACCCCATGGAAAATGCGCCACCCCCAATCAGCAGTACATCAGCAGTACAACGATGGATGAACAAACCGAAGAAAGCAACACTACCATAACTATGGAGGTAGGTGGGTCTGGTTCATAACAGCATGTAAAAGTGGGGGAACTGTACTAACTGGGGGGAGATTACACCTGTTCATTGAAGCATCGAGGTCTATCACGAATGATAGTTATATACTTAACAGTATTTGTGGATACAAAATAGAGTTCATTCAAGAAAACATGCCACCAGTTCAGCACGTACCCCAAAGGGTCTTTACCCTCTCAGTCAAAGAAACTAGAGGGATAAGCAGAACTGGTGAGGTTACTTACAAAGGGTATCATTGAGAAATCCAAATATGAACCTTTGGAATTTGTCTCAACTATATTTACGAGACACAAAACATATGGTGGATGTGAAATTCATCATTGACTTAACCTCACTAAATACCTTTGTTAAGTATGTACATTTCAAAATGGAAACATTTGTAACTGCCAAACAACTGATTTCCAAAGGATACTTTATGGCAAGCATTGATTTAAAAGATGCCTACTATTCAGTACCCATTCATAAGGGTCATCGCAGATACCTGAAATTTACCTGGATGGGGCAACTATGGCAGTATAAAGCGTTGCCTAATGGGTTGACATCAGCCCTAGACTATTTACCAAGATATTAAAACCAGCTTTGGCAACATTAAGGAAACAAAGACATATTGTCATGGCATATCTTGATGATATCCTAATAGTAGGCAAAACCATGGAGTTGGCTAAATCAGCTGCATTAGCTACCAAACAATTGTTTGAAACCCTGGGATTTGTCATACATCCAGATAAATCTAAGTTGACGCCATCCACAACTATCTGGGATTCACAATTAACTCAATCCACATGTCTGTAACATTGCCAAAAGGTAAAGCAGCAGAATTGGCACAGACGTGCAATAATTTAATGGTAAGCAATCGACCAACCATCCGACAAGTGGCAAGAGTAATTGGCAAAATGGTAGCAGCATTTCCAGCTACACAATTTGGACCCTTGCACTATCAGCACCTACAAAGGGCAAAAGTACAGGCATTGAAACGACATGCAGGTCACTTTGACCGAACCATGAAACTACCCATTGAAGCAATATCAGAGTTACAATGGTGGATATAACACATTTGGCATAGTTCCAGCCCTATCATCATCAATAACCCAACGTTAACTATACAAACAGATGCCAGTGCTCAAGGCTGGGGAGCAACTAATACCATATCCAGCACAGGTGGTAGATGGACTAACCTAGAATCATCTTTACTACAAACACTGGGCATAAATTATTTGGAAATGTTGGGTGCGTTTTATGGTTTAAAAACATATTCTAGGAATATGCACCATTTGCATGTTCGTTTACAAATTGATAATATCACGGTGGTGGCCTATATTAACAATATGGGCGGAATAAAATCGATATCATGTGACAATTTGGTCAACACAATCTGGTAATGGTGGGTCGATAGACATATTTGGCTATCAGCAACTTACCTACCAGGTAAGCTAAATACAGTGCCAGGTCACGCAAATTCAATGATAAACACCGAATGGATGTTAAATCCTAGAGCTTTTGCTAAAATTACAAACCAATATGGCACACCAGATATCGATCTCTTTGCATCCAGACTAAATCACCACGTACCAATGTATGTCCCTTGGGAACCACACCCTGAGGCAGCAGCGATAGATGCATTCGCGCTGAACTGGGGGACCTATTTCTTCTATGCTTTTCCCCCCTTCTGCCTTAATCTGTAGGGTACTACGCAAAATACAGATGGACTCTGCTTCAGGTATTTTGATAGTACCAACTGGCCTACACAGCTATGGTTCCCAGAGGTCCTCGACATGGTCATCAAAACTCCTATGACCTTTCCCAGTAGCCCAGACCTATTGACGCACCCTGTATCAGGCATAAGTCATCCATGCCATGACAAAATTAACATACTGGGTTGCAGATTATCAAAAGACCACTGCTGGGACAGGGATTGTCTGACAGGACCATCAACATGATGACACCGTATGTCCACCAGGAAACAATACCTATCGAGCATCAGGAAGTGGGAAAGATACTGCTCGACTACTGGGACAACGTACTCATCTGCAACCATAACCAATGTACTGGAGTTCCTGGGGGGCCTTCACCATAATGAAGGATTGAGCTACAGCGCCATTAATACTGCCAGACGTGCGCTGTCAGCCTACTTAAAACAGGTGCCAGGACAACAGGCCATAGGGTCTCACCCGCTGGTGATCAAACTCATGAGGAGTATCGTCAACTCCAACCCTCTTAGACCTAGGTATACCCAAATCTGGGATGTCAGTGTGGTCCTGACATACCTAAGGGAATGGTCCCCAGCCAGGTCTCTCACCCTGGAAAAGCTAACCCTGAAAACGGTCATGCTGATGCCACTAGTCTCAGCACAAAGAGTCCAGTCCCTCCACTTACTGCGACTGGACAACATGGTTATAACACCAGACCGGGTCTCATTCACCATTCAGGAGCTGCTAAAGCAGAGCAGGCCAGTCCTAGTTATGGATTTCCGGGCATACCCACCTGACCTACGGTTGTGTGTCATGACTCACTTATTCACTTACATCAACACAACAAGAGATTCTCGAGGGAGAAAAAAAAAAAAAAAAAGCCTTATGGGTCAGCCACAAGAAACCTCATGGTTGGGTGTCGAGCCAAACCATCTCAAGATGGCTCAAGCAGGTACTGGGAGCTGTTGGAGTAGATACTGATGTATATACATCTCACTCCACCAGGGCAGCATCCACATCGGCGGCTAAAAGAATGAACATGGAGAAAACGTTCCAAACGTTCTACAACAAGCCGCTAGCAGAACCTGTGTTATTTGCAGAAAGAGTTTTAGAATCTGCAAAAATATATAATTTAAGCCCGGGGGAGCATTTTGTCTTTTGTTATTGTTTAATAGATACCATTATTGTTTACAAACAGATTATGGTTGATTACGATAACATACTTCCTCCCTTGAATGACTTCGGCAGCGAGTGAAGTATGAACTGTTACACGGTTTGAAATCACAGAGCTTTAAAATCTTCACGTAGTCACTTACATGACTCCGAAGTAAAATAGTAAGATTAAACAAGAACTTACCAGTTTGAAGTTTGATCTATATTTTATGAAGAGTTACGATGAGGGATTACGTGCCCTCCGCTTCCACCCTCAATCATAGATCAACTGGTATCTTAGTTCTCCTTTTCTTTACTATGTTTATTTCAATTATTGTGTTTCCTGTGATTCCACACCGCTGCTTTGAAGAATGTCGCGCATGCGTGCTGGACGGGCTCTTCACGTAATCCCTCATCGTAACTCCTCATAAAATACAGATCCAAACTGGTAAGTTCTCGTTTAATCTTACTATTATATGCAATTCCTTGCGGTCTTCCCAAACCATGCTGTGGTGCATCCCGATAAAATGTACCCATGCCCCGATTGTATCATATTGACATTATCTATTTGATAATAGATTAATATTTGATCTACCTATGAGTTATTAGATAGTTTTGCTCCATTTGAGTGCCATTGTCTACTAACCTGGGTTCAATGGGATCAATGACGATCTTTACATAAACAATGCTGCCTTCAAAGGAAACTCAGTAATGCATGTCAATATTTTCAATGTGTGAAGGCTCCTGTTTGTTCAATCACTGTCTCTGCTGGCTGCTAAACGTAGTGAACGGGCTCATTGAGACAGTGTGGTAAGTTTGTTTCTGCAAACCCTCTACTGATTAGGCAGTTTCCAATGCATTCTGTGGTATTCTCCCTCAGCTGAGCTCTCATGCTGTGGCGTTGGTCTTGCAAACTCCCATCAAGCTTTTCAAACAATAGTACGGTGTAATCCTGGCACTTATGTTGGACTCAAACCATGGGCTATCAGCCCCTGTACATAACATTAGAGATTGCACCAAGTAAATGTGTGAGGAGACCTTTCCTCTTGGATGTGAGAGAAAAAAATCAAAGCAAGAGTGTTAGAAATGGCTTATGGATCTGGGACCCATCGTTTAGACAGGTACATGGATAGGAAATGTGTAGAGAGATATGGGCCAAACATGGGCAGATGGGAGAAATGTAGATGGGGCACTTTGGTCCACTTGGGCAAGCTGGGCCAAAGGGCCTGTTTCCATACTGTATGACTATCATCTTGGCTGGGGGGAGGCAAATCCTGAAATAGTAAGTTAGTCATTGACAGTAAAATGCCACCATTGGCAGACGAGATGAAGTTTGCAATATACACAGCCTTAGAAGTACTTTCTGGGAAAGGAGAATATGAGAGTGCAGATTGAATGCTTTGAAAGCTGGTTAGGAGGAAGCCAAATCTTTACTAATGATCTTAGCCATGGACCACCTTATCTTAATTACCGCAAGCGGTGGTTTACAAGGCTGCGTTCTCAGGAACTGCATGGAACAGCTCACAGAAATATTCACAGAGGATAGACACAAAATGCTGGATTAACCCAGCAGAACAGGTAACATCTCTGGAAAGAAGGAATGGGTGACGTTACGGGTCGAGACTCTTCTTCAGATTGAAGAAGGATCTCGTCCCGAACGTCATCCAATCCTTCTCTCCAGTGTTGCTGCATTGATTATAATCATGTATTGTTTTTCTACTGACTGGTTAGCATGCACCAAAAGCTTTTCACTGTATCTCAGTAAACATGGCAATAAACTAAACTGAACTGAACTGAACTGAGTTACTCCAGCATTTTGTGTCTATCTTCGGTGTAAACGAGCATCTACAGTTCCTTCCTACGAAGTACTCACAGACATTTCTAACCTCTCACTTCTCCAATATGAGATCCCCGCCCGCTTTAAGAAGTCCACTATCATCCCTGTGCCAAAGAAAAATGAATTAGCATGTCTAATGACTACCGTTCAGTGGCTTTGACATTTACCATCATGAAATGCTTCGAGAGGCTGGTCAGCTTTCAACTTCATAATACCATCCAAACTCATCTCCTTGACCTGGAAGTTAGCAACCCCGCTCTGCCACTGTATCCATGACTTTCTGACCCATGGACTGCAATCAGTGATGATAGGTGATGACTCCACAATAATTCTCAAAACCATTGCCCTGCAAGGATGTTTTCTCAATCCGTTACTTTACTCCCTATACACTCATGACTATGTGACCTAATTCGGCTCTAAGGTCATCTACAAGTTTGCAGATGACTTGAGGGGCCAAATCTCAATCAATGATGAGACGGAGTAAAAGAAAAAAAAGAGAGCTTAGTAACATGGTGTCAAGACAACAACCTCTCCCTGAATGCCAGCAAGTCAAAGAGTTTGTTATCAATTTCAGAAAGTGAGGCCCAATCAGCATCAATGGTACCGAAGTGGAAATGGTTAAGAGCTTCACATTCCTTGGTATAAATATCACCATCAATCTGTCCTGGTCCAGCCACATTGAATTTATGGCCAAAAAAGCACACCAACACCTCTATTTCCTCAGGAGAATGAGGCAATTTTGGCATGTCTCCAACGAATCTTACAAACTTCTGCAGATGCACCATAGAATGCATATTGTCGGGTTGCATCACAGCTTTGACTGCGATGAGCTCTGCACAAAACCTCAAGAAATTGCAGAGAGTCTGGATGTAGCCCAGTCCATCACATAGTCTAGACTGCCCACCTACTCCATCTACGCTTCACGTTGCCACAGGAAAGTAGCCAACATAATCAAGGACCATTCCCACCACAGTCATTCCTTCTACTCCCCACTCCTATTGGGCAGATGATACAAAAGCTTGAAAGCAGATGCCACCAAACTCTGGAAAAAATTCTACCCCTCTTTCTTATCAGACTTCCAAAAAGTCCTTCCATAAGGATACAGTTCTAATTTTTCAATTTACCACATTGTATGCATTGAACATTTTCCCTGGAACTGTCACACTACGATCCTGAGAAACCGTATTCTGTACTCGGGTATTTTTCTCTTTGCTCTATTGCACTTGTATTTGTTTTGATTGTATTCATGTATAGTACTGAGTGATTTGATTGAAGAGCATGCAAACAAAAGGTTTTTGGCTTGACTATAATAAACCTAAACCAAGACCCAAACCACTAGCAGATCTATCTTGGCTGCTTCACAGTTGGCTTCCATACATGGTCAGTTCGATGAAGCTATGAATGTTAGAATGATATTAGCTCCAATACAGGTTTTATTTTGAACCTTACACAACTGACGTCCTGCTTTCTGCAATGTGAATCAACAAAGACCAATTACTAGGCAGAAAACAGTTGAGTGCAGAAGGAAAAGGCACCATTTTGATAGGAATATGTGTAAAAAGAAACCCATCTTCCTGGATGAACCCTTTGAACTTCAACTTCAAAGTGGGAAGGCCAGCAGTTCATCAGATGGCAGTATTACATTAACTTGCTATGATTTCAGAATTAGTTTACTTTAGTTTAGTTTAGTTTAATTTAATTTAGAGATACAGCACAGAAACAGGCTTTCGGCCTACTGAGACCACACCGACCAGTGATCCCCACACACTAACACTATCCTACACACATTAGGAACAATCATACATTTATACCAAGCAATTTAACCTTCCAACCTGTACGTCTTTGGAGTGTGGGAGGAAACCGAAGATCTCGGAGAAACCCACAAGAGGAGAACGTACAAACTCCGTACACACAGCACCCATAATCAGGATCAAACCCAGGTCTCTGGCTCTGTGAGGCAGTGGCTCTACTACTACACCACCATGACCATGGTATTTATGGAGCAGGGATTGCAGTCGTGTAAAGAAGAGAGATAACCACTACATGACTCTTTTGGAAGAGTCATTGAAATGGATATTCGAGATGTTTGAAGGAGACACCCAGGCTCATTATTATTGTGGTTAGCCATGAGATGTTGATGTCACTTTCACACCTAAGTGTGAACTCCGTATAGTTTTCTCACTATAATTTTCTTTGAGCAACCTAGCGTCCATTTGTTAAACAGATATCTGACTATTCAAACACCAGGATCGATTCTTATGGGCTCGGAAGGTGCATTAAAACCGCCTGCAATGTTTGTCCTGCTCTAGCCGAGCATCCGATTTATTACCTCTCCCCTCCATATGTTGTTACAATGGGACAGTTTGCATTTCCATCCATCCCTGATAAGCAAACTGCTCTAAATGTAATCATGGAAATGAGGTGTGGAAAACAGCTCAAAGGTTATTTTCAACCTCAGGTGAATCTACTTTGGAGGCATATCTAATCACTGTCAAAATGGTGTGTGGGGCCCTATTTCAGATGATCATCAAACCTCTGATGTATTGTGCATTTAGCTAAACACGGATGGAAACCAACTTCCAACTGCTTTTCTTTAATTAACATTACTGCAAGCTGGTTATAATGTGTATTAAGAGATTTTTTTTTATATAGAGTGACAAATACAACATAAACAATTACATTATCTCCAACAGCACCAAATTTGTTACAACAGCTCTGCATGGGCTAGTTCTGTTCAGCCACATGAGATGGGGCTAATAACCTCAGCATGCTGCAAATCTTCACAATATGAAAACGCAGCTCAAACATCACTGCAATGACATTCAAAGCCTGACAGGGCTCAGTAATTACAAGTAAACTAAAGCTCGGCAGTTTTTGCATTGCCCTTTGCATTCAACTATATGCATGATGATAAATATTTAATGGCAAGTCAATTAGAGCAGAGTAAACATGCAAAGAATACTTTGTTCACCAGATCTGACAACTACATTGCCTTTTACCCTGCCCTCCTTTTGGCCTGATTGATCCATTGAACCTTAATGATTATAATTAGGAAATAAGATGTAATATATACAAAATCTGCAGATTGCATAAAGCTATCCTTGGGAGCTGTGAGGGTGATTCACAGAAGCTCCAATGTGATTAGTATGTGTTGTAGAAGTGGACAGATGTACGTTAGTTTGCAGCATTTAATGTGAATACATGTGCAGTTATCCACTTTGGTGGCAAAAACAAGGAGTTATAGTCACTAGACTAAGTGGGACCCGTTGGGGAGGCCTGGTCCCCCAACGCAACCCGTTCCCCAATGCAATATTCCACCACTCACCCGTTCCCTCAATGCAACCCGTCCCCCAAACGCAATATTGCACATCTCATGCATAGCCCCCAACTGCGCAGGCATGGCTGATTTCCCTTCATCCCCTGCACTCCCTCCCCCTCCACTTCACCCTCCCTCTTCTTTCCCCTCTCCTCCTCCCATCCCCCAACCCCTCCCTCACCTCTTCCTCCCTCTCCTTTCCCCTTCTCTCAGTCACTTCCTCCCTCCCTCCATAACTCCTCTCCCCTCCTATCCCTCTATCACCCTCTACTTACCTCCCCCTATCCCCCCCACTATCCCTCCTGACCTCCCCAACTGCCCTCCTCTCCCTCTATTCCCCTCTCCCTACCTCCCCAATTCCCCCCTCCTCTCCCTCTGTTCCACCTCCTCCCCCACTCTCCTCACCTCCCCCACTTTCCCCCTCTCCCCCCCTACCCCTTCCTCTCCCTCAATCTCCCCACTCTCCCTCCTCACCTCCCGAGGACCTTTCCCCTTTCCTCCTCCTCTCCCCAATCACTCCCTCACCTCTCCCTCCCTCTCCTTCCCCCTACCCTCAGTCACTCCCTCCTTCCATCCATATAAAGCAGCATCTGCAGGCCACATTGTTAGCTATGGTTTAGTTTACTAAGGGCGGAATGGCCTCCTGCGCCTATTTTCTGTGTTTAATATCCTGCACTAGCATCAACCACAGCAATCTTCCATTTATTACTGAGATTAAAATTATTTGAAATAACATATCTCTAAAAGATCCCTCAGATTTCAATATGTCCCACATTTTTCTCTATTACAAGGTCTGTACATCAATTGCTGAACAGAAATGTACTTGGTGTATATAAACATCATATCATTGATGGAGAGAACCTCTCATGAACCATGATTTTATATTTATTATTGAGGGTCATATAATTTAATCCAACATGCACCAGGACTGCAAAGAAGTGGAAAGTATTTTGTTTCAATTAGCATTCTTCTGCAAACAATATATGTTATTTCATTTATATTCATTGGAAGAGTATCCTGACTATGCAACACAAATACATTTGTTTCTGCTGCATAAAATGGAGGTGTTTCCAAGCAGTTACTTAGCAGCATTAAGCAGTAGTGTTTCCATGATTAATGTAAATAACAATGACTTAAGAAAACTTAGTCTTAGTCATATATCTGGAATCATTCTCTCCAGAATTGATTCCAGATATATAAATGAAATTAATTTATCGTGTTTTTGAGAGGGCTTATTCTGTTGCTGAAGGTTGAAATGCATTGATCTCTTGAAATGAGAATGGCTGGTGTCAATAATTAAAAAAAAACAGGTTTTCAGTCTATCGGCTTTATCTTTTTTTATTACAGCTTCTGCTGGTGTTTGTGGTGAGAAATACTAGGTTTGACAGATTTTCTTTATGTACAGATGTCAGCTGACATTTTAAATTTCAAAAGCAATGATGGTAAAAGCCAATAGGAGAATGGTGAAGGGACTAGTTGAGATGCACAAATATACACAAGGTGCTGGAATAACTCAGCAGGTCAGGCAGCATCTTTGGAAAACAAAGGATGGGTGATGTTCGGGTTAGAAGAAAAAGATAAATCTAGAGGTGTTATACAGTACATTACAAGCACCTATAGGCCAGAGAAAATGGAAATGATAGTTACAGTTTTGTGTTTTGAATTCAAAGTTGAGGCCATAATGTTGTAAAGTGCCTACTTTACCAGTACTACACCAGTGAGTTGGCAACTCCCTGGTGATTGCCTATCATGACATTGGGACCTTTCATGTTCCTGGAGTCAAGCTTGCCTGGAAGCCCTCAACTTCTTGTCTTGCAGAGAAATATTAGTGCTTCTATGGAGTGCCAGCATTTCTCACTGAAACCTATCCCAACATGTTTATGTGTATGAATGTGTCTGTGTGAAAATGCGTTATGGGTGAGAATACTTTAGCATACGACAGGATGTGGTCAATTGAGTTCATCAGTTATGGTTTGTGCAAAGTTGATGGGGAAGGCATTAGAACAGTCAAGCGCAGATGTGATACAACTCAAGGTTATGTTGAACCTCTCCATTATAGTGGTGTCAATATCAAGTATGTCAATTCTGACAATTGGACATTAGTCTCAATTATTAGGGTAGAAAAGTACAGAGGTTTGAAGGGGGGAACTATTTTCAAAATGTAAAATATTAATTTATACCAAATGGTTGGAGAATGATGAAAGGAAGTATCAGGTGACTGTGTTCTCTGGAGGAGAGTCCCAATTTTAAATATTCTACTGAGACCTGTATGTCTCACATATTAGATATTTTAATGTTAATGGTATCCATCGGATTTTCTGTGGTTCAGAAAAATTGGTGCTGAAAGTTAGCAAAAAATGGATGGATTAATTTGCCATTGTAGCATTCTCTGAAGGCTAGCCTCACCTCCCCACTCAGAAACGCACATGGTTTTGCAGATAGTGAAGATGGTTGTGAAAAATTTCAGCAGGATCTTGATCGATTTGCCAGGTGGGCTGACGAATGGTTGAGAGGAATTAAAACAGAGAAATGTGAGGTGTTGCATTTTGGGATGTCTAACATGGGCAGGACCTACACTGTGAATGGTAGACCTCTGGGGAGTGTTGTAGAGCGGAGGGATCTAGGAGTGCAGGTGCTTGGTTGCCTGAAGGTGGAGTCACAGGTAGACAGGGTGGTCAAAAAGGCTTTTGGCACATTGGCCTTCATCAATCAGAGCATTGAGTATAGAAGTTGGGAGGTCATGTTGCCTTTAAATAAGTTGTTGATGAGGGCGCATTTAGAGTATGGTGTTCAGTTCTGGGCACCATGTTATAGGAAAGATGTTGTCAAGCTGGAAATGGTACAGAGAAGATTTACGAGGATGTTGCCAGGACTCGAGGGTCTGAGCTACAGGGAGAGGTCGAGTAGGCTGGGACTCTATTCCTTGGACCCCGGGAGGATGAGTGGTGATCTTATAAAGGTGTATAAAATCATGAGTGGAATAGATTGGGTAGATGCACAGAGTCTCTTGCCCAGAGTAGGGGAATCAAGGACCAGAAGATGAAGTTGAGGCACCCTAAGGTGAACGGGAAAAGATTTAATAGGAATCTGAGGGGCTTTTTCACTGGAATAGGTAGTTGAGGCAGGGACTATCTCAACGTTTAAGAAACAGCCAGACAGATACATGGATAGGACAGGTTTGGAGGGATATGGGCCAAACACAAGCAGGTAGGACTAGTGTAGCTGGGACATGTTGGCTGGTGTGGGCAAGTTGGGCCGAAGGGTTTGTTTCCACACTGTATCACTCTATCTATCTATCTATACATAACTAAAACTCTGATCTTGTGCTCTTCCGGTTTGCGGGGTTTTTCTATTTGCGCAAAAACAGTATGCGATAGCGCTACGATCTTTCACTAGGTTACTTAAGCCCCTGTCCCACTTTCACGACCTAATTGGCGACCTCTGCCGAGTTTGCCCTTGACTCATACTCGCAGCATGGTCGCCACGAGGTCGTAGGAGGTGGTAAGAGGTCTTCGTAACTCTTCCTCATGTTCGTGATTGGTCACCGCGTACTCGTGGCCTCAAGTAGGATGCGCCATTTTTTCCAGCCTGATAAAAAATGTCCACGAGTTAAAAAAGGTCGGCATGGAAAAAATTGATACTTTTTACTCATAGGTAGGTCGTAGGTAGGTCGTAGTAGGTTTACTGAGAGATGTATGCATTGATTAATTTATAGTGGGGGTGGGATTCCTTGTACAAAAAAACAGAGATGTATGTTGAGTACGTTGAGCACAACAGATTAATCAATTACATTATATTCTTGGATCTACCACAGTTTATTCAGACTTTTAGTGGAACTTTAGTGGAACTTAATAGCAATTAATGAAAAATATATTTTCTGAAAATTTTCAAAAATAGTTTCAGAAAATAGCCTACATAATGTCAAGATGCATGGATTCCATTAAAAAAAAATAAGATGAATGGTAAAATACATTGAAGACAATCATCAAACCTGAATCGAGAAGAGAAGGGATAATTAATAATTAGTTATTCAATAATGTATTAGGTATCTGTAATACAGTGGACTGAAGGAGCAAGGAGGTTGAAATTATTCTCGCAAAAAAGTTGGGTCAGCTCAAAATAATTCCACCCAACAGGCAAATTCAAGATGATTATTAAGGACTTATTCATTCTTAATATCAGTACCACCATGATTTCTGCCAGTTTAATATCTCAAATGTTTAAGGACAGAATTTGGCACCTCTTAAATGTTGCTTTTTCCCAATTAATGTTAACAATAGTCACTAATTGGAATCAAATATGCTACTCGCCCAACATTATCTTCACTGGTGCTGGTCTTGAATTATTTTGTATAAACACTATGCAGAGCAGTTAATGTTCAACCACTGGTTGGAAACCTGAACCCTGCCTGTGAGGTCAATGAGGATCACTGCAAAGCTTGCAATCATTAAGTTTTCAAGCTTTGATAAATTACACATCATGCTCTCATCGTCAGCTGGAAAACTGGGACTGCTTTGCATATTTATGATTTTCTTTTTGTCAGGGAGGCGAGCTCTACAATGTTCTGGTTAGAATAATAAGGCTGCGTTAATTGATATATGGAAATTGGTTCTGGCTTTCTAAGGTTATTTGTTTTTGAGATGTGTGTGAATAGCATAAATAGTGGAAAATGTATTCTGTTGATACATTTTTGAATATGCATGGATAAATTAATACACAATATACTGTTTTCAAAAGAGATGGCAAGCAATCGGCTAATATGAAATATAATATACTGAACACCTCATAGTCTGTTCCAAGTGTTAAGCAGGATAAATGGCTTTTCAATTTAAAAATACAATGGCCCTAAAACATAATGTGATTTTTTGCAGGTGAAAAGTTTCCCATTAAAAGCATAAACTTTAAGTATTATGTATATCTTTAAATATTAATTTCAAAGCTTTTATCTAGGAGTGCAGATGCTAAAAGGTAGTGTTTAGGAACAATTTTCAACACAGTTGTAAATAGCTCATTATACTTATGTGCAGTCACATTTCTATAATGGTAAACTGTAATCTGCATTGTTCACCTGATTATTAAAAGTTATCATTTTTCATGATGTAATTATCCATTAATTTAACACAAGATATTTAAATGAAATGAAGCAGGATGTTGCTCAGACAAATAATTAACGGATAATTTAAATTAAATGGCTTTGAACTGTGTAAATTAAATGATTTAATGTACTCTCAATATGAATAAATACATAATGATATATCAGCTTGTGGACAGGAAACACAACATTATATTATATTTAAATTGGCCATAACATATTGGGAAGAGCAAGGTCCAGCTGATGCTTGAAAAAAATAGTCTTTGATATCATCCTATTGCTGCCTGCGCAGGTTGAATCTAAAGTAGGCTTCAAGCTCGAGCTAAGTTTTGAAGATTATGTTCTCATTTGTGTAGGAAGGAACTGCAGTTGCTGCTTTATATGGTTTAGAAACCTTTGTAAGCTTTATTGTCACCTTCCCCTAGCTAAACCATGATATATTCTACATTTTCCTTGAACTTCATCCCATTGATCTCATTTTCACACCTTACCCTTCCATATCCCCGAGTCTCCCTCTTCCCTGACTCTCAGTCTGAAGAAGGTTCTCGACCTGAAACATCACCCATTTCTTCTTTACAGAGATGTTGTCTGACCCACTGAGTTACTCCAGCATTTTGTGACACTCTCATCTTTGTCGATCTGACAAATCTGTGTGAATATTTCATTGCATGATCTTCTCAAGCCATTCCTCCTGCCAATGGAAATCCCACAGGTTAATTCTCATGATACCTGCCTCTATTTGCAATATACTTTGTTACCCAAATGGATGATATTAATCAAGAAGGCCTTTCTTCTATTTTTTTGACTGCCCTATTATCCTTTTTGTGTTCCTTCCAACTGCGTTCAAAAATGAATTTCCAAAAACCGAAAATCAGTCTAGTCATAAAACGCCCCATGTCCAGCTAAAATCAGCACATCTGTGCTTGACTGTTCTAATGCCTTACTCGCCAACTTTGCACAAACCATAACTGATGAACTCAGTTGACCATATCATGCCCTATGCTATAATACTATAGCGTGATGGTCTGGGCACTGTTCACCATTCCTGGGCATTCAAGTTGCCAAATTAGGTCATGATGCAACTAGTCAATATGCTCTCTACTGCACAACTGTAGATGTTCAAGAGAATCCACGTCTTCCTCGCTCCTGGGCATTCAAGTTGCCAAACTATGCCGTGATGCAACTAGTTAATATGCTCTCTACTGTACAACTGCAGAAGTTCAAGAGAATCCTCTCTGACACATCGAATCTCTGCAATTATCTCAGGAAGTAGAGGCGTTGATGGGCTTGCTTTATAATTGCATCAGTGTGCTGGGTCCAGGAAAGATCTTCAGAGATATGCTTGCCATGGAATAAACCTAACTGAACCTAACATTGAGAAACAAGGACATTCATGATCCTTCCCTGGATGTATTTGCTTTCTTTACTACGTCATTTTACAAGATTGATGCAATTTTACCTGGTGTATTTATCCACCTATATCGCCCATCCTGCCAACATCTCCAGCATTTCACCCAACTTATTTAATTAAAAACAATGGTCTATCTGATACCCTTCCTGAATTTACGCAGATCCCAACATTATTTGCGCAACTACTTATGCCAATTATCAAAACTTGCCATCAGAAATTACAGTGTGTGAAGCGGACGTTGAACCAAGCAGGAAAAACGTTTGGTTACCAGCACATCGTAGAATGAAGTGCAAAGATATTTTCCAGAACATGATAGTTGATAGCTACAGGATTATGTCAGAAATGTGGTGACTCTTTGTGTACTATCTCAGAATAAATCTACTTTTTTTTAAACACTACAATCTTTTATGATTGTATGATCATAAATGTTCAGATCATGATCAGATGTTTCCACTAGTGGGAGAGACTAGGACCAGAGCTCATAGCCTCAGAATTAAAGGACGATGAGGAGGAATTTATTTAGTCAGAGGGTGGTGAATCTGTGGATTTTTTGCCACAGAAGGCTTTGGAGACAAAGTCAGTGGATATATATATAAGGCAGAGATAGATACAGTGCATTCAGAACGTATTCAGACCCCTTTACATTTTCCACATTATGTTACGTTACATCCTTATTCTAAAATGGATTAAATTCATTTTTTTATAATCAATCTACACACAATACCCCATAATAAAAAAGCAAAAACAGTTGTTTAGAAATTTTTGCAAAGTAATTAAAATTAAATAACTGAAATATCACATTTACATAAGTATTCAGACCCTTTACTCAGTACTTTGTTGAGGCACCTTTGGCAGCGAATACAGACTCAAGTCTTCTTGGGTATGACGCTACAAGTTTGGCACATCTGTATTTGGGTAATTTCTCCCATTCTTCTCTGCAGGTCCTCACAAGCTCTGTCAGGTTGGATGGGGAGCGTCGATGCACAGCTATTTTCAAGTACCTCCAGAGATGTTCGATCGGGTGCAAGTCCGGGCCACTCAAGGACATTCACAGACTTGTCACGAAGCCACTCCTGTATTGTCTTGGCTGTGTGCTTAGGGTCGTTGTCCTGTTGGAAGGTGAACCTCCACCCCAGTCTGAGGTGCAGAACACTCTGAAGCAGTTTTCATCAAGGATCTCTCTGTACTTTGCTCCGTTCATCTTTCTCTCGATCCTGCTGGTCTCCCAGTTCCTGCCGCTGAAAAACATCCCCACAGCATGATGCTGCCACCACCATGTCTCACCATAGGTATGGTATTGGCCAGGTGATGAGCGGTTCCTGGTTTCCTCCAGACATGACGCTTGGCAGTCAGGCCAAAGAGTTCAATCTTGGTTTCATCAGAGCAGAGAATCTTGTTTCTCATGCCTTTTGGCAAACTCCAAACGGGCTGTCATGTGCCTTTTACTGAGGAGTGGCATCCGTCTGGCCACTCTACCATAATGGCCTGATTGGTGGAGTGCTGCAGATATAGTTGTCCTTATGGAAGGTTCTCCCATTGGTCACCTCCCTGACTAAGGCCCTTCTCCCCCGATTGCTGGCCGGGCAGCCAGCTCGATGAAGAGTCCTGGTGGTTCCAAAGTTCTTCCATTTAAGAATGACGGAAGCCACAGTGTTCTTCGGGACTTGCAATGCAGCAGAAATTGTTTTATACCTTTCCCCAGATCTGTGTCTGACACAATCCTATCGCGGAGGTTTACGGACAATTCCTTCATCTTCGTGGCTTGGTTTTTGTTCTGACATGCACTGTCAACTGTGGGACCTTATATAGACAGGTGTGTGCCTTTCCAAATCATGTTCAATCAATTTAATTTACCACTGGTGGACTCCAATCCAGTTGTAGAAACATCTCAAGGATAATCAATGAAAACAGGATGAACCTAAGGCATGAGAATGGGGTTAGGAGGGAGAGATAGATCAGCCATGATTGAATGGTGGTACACTTAATGGGCCGAATGGCCTAATTCTACTCCTATCACTGATGATCATGATTGTGCTTATGTATCGTATGATTTTACTGATTTGCATGCGAAACAACACATTTCATTTTATCGAGTTACATGCAACAATAAATAACTATTAAATGACTGAGCGACTGTTGGGGCTGGGAGTAATGTACTCTCACAGACAGAGAGCCAGCAGAAAGGAAAGAATGGAATAAACCAATGATAGACACAAAATGCTGGAGAAACTCAGTGGGACAGGTAGCATCTCCAGATAGAAGAAATGGTGACCCTTCTTCAGCGAGAATCAGGGGAGAGGCAAACAAGAGATATAGGTGTGCAAATGAGAGATCAAAGGGGACAAAGATAAAGGAAAATGTAGAATAGATCATTGTTATCTAGAGGGAGGTGACAACAGGGTATTTTTTGAAAGATAGGCAATAACGAGTGGGATACTATCTGGTTCCGTGCTTCAAATCCATCTAGCCACAATATTTTTTTATTACATACAGTAGATTAGGTGATTAAAAGTAATATCTCCATGTCTGCAAAAACAGAAAGTTGGATGAGTCGGTGTCTGATGCAAGGAAGATCCAGAGTAATTGGACAGGGAGTGGCCAAGTTCCTGCAGATGTGAAAGTTCCTGCAGATGTGAGGTTATCTACTTTGGTGGCAAAACAGGAAGGCAGATTAGTAATTGAATCACAACAGATTAGGAAAGAGGAAGTTGCAGTGAGACTTGGGTGTTCTTGTTCATCGGTCAATGAACAGGTGAAGCAGGTTGGTGAAAAAAGATATGTCAGCCTTCATAGTAAAAAGAATTAAATACTGGAGCAAGGATGTACTACAGCAAAAACACAAATACAGTGCTGAAGTAACTCAGCGGATCAGGCAGCCTCTCAGGAGTACATGGATAGGATACGTTTCAGATCAGGACCCTTCTTCAGACTGCTTGCGTGTGGGGGGTTTTTGGGGGGGAGAAAGCTGGAAAAGAGGATGGGCAGGACAAAGGCTGATGGCAATAGGTTGTACAGGTTCTGGGTGGCGTGGTTGATTGGCAGATGGTGGACAAAGGCCAGAGTACAATTGTACTACAGCAAATTGTGCAGGGCCTTGTAAGACCACACCTTGAGTATTGTGGGGAGTTTAAGATCCTTAGCCTAATGGTGGGACTGCAGCAAAAGAGGGGATCTGAAGGCTTTGGTGACTATGGGGAAGTACTCACAGTAGCAATGTTACAAAATTTTGAGATTTTAAAAATCAAGACTGCAATTTATCCCATCAGATAAAACATTAAAGAAGTTTAATTTGACACCTAATTCACTTTCATATCTTCAATATTACAAAAAAGTGATGGCCATTTTCATACCCTGAAATTAGCATCTTGTTCCCTATTGCTTTTCCATCGACTTAACTCAAAAGCTGTGATCGAGGACACTCAAAAGCCCATAACCTTCTTAAAAATTAAGAGAACTGAATGAAATTTTCAGTTATTATAGATTGAAAGATTCTGAAACAAATATGAAACAATCTTACTTGGATGACCTGAAATTAAAGCATATAATTAGTTAGTTACCTAATTGTAGCTAATTACAAAATTCAATTACTAGATCTAAACATCTATCCATTTCTTAAGAAAAGGTTAACATTTTTAAATAGCCTGTGTCCAAATAACATTCACACAAGAATAACATGATTTTTAAATCTCATTGTCATGAATTTATAGGCCAAATGGAAGGAATTTAGTGTTTAATTCCTGTAAATTAATGGCCATTTTAATCATCTTGCGAGTGAGATTTTGTGGAACGCGATCGATTGGAACGTTGCGGTTTGCGGTGAATTTAAACCCCATATCGGCAGGAAAAACACTGCCGGTTCGTATATTTACATACTCACATTTTCGCTGATGAAATTTTGATTAAAGTAATCCTAAGAAGCAAGTTTATATGTAAAATACACGACTTAGCTTATGTTTTGTCCCGTACGGGAGATCTGTCCCGTTGTCGGCGTTGACGGCGTTAGAAGTGGATTTTTATTTTACTCCACCGCTGCAATTGTCCCACGGTTTAAAAATGTTTTTTCACAGAACGGCAGTCGGAACGATTATGCAGCATTAGGTAGCAGCCCGAGAAAATATATCTTGGACAGGCAGGCATTTTAATCCCGCCCCGCTCCTCAAAGGCGCCAAAGTCGCGCACACGGCCAGTGACAGAACTGCGGCGCTGCTGAAGGTAAGTTTTGTAACATAGCTACTCACAGTGCCTTGTCCACTGGTACTTAGATCTGCATGATGTCCTCATCGAATACACACAGGAACAGGTTTAATTCAGGAAGAATTTGACTCCTTGATACTTTTCTTCAGGCCCAATGTCCCAGTACAGGAAAGCTGCAACCACACCCATACATCAAACTAATTCATGGACGGGACAATTGAGATGCTTTGGTTCCAGTTCCAATGACTGGGTGGCTCAAGGGGCAACTTTGCCGTGCGTGCTTGCAATTGTTTCCTTGGTTACAGTGGCCTTCCGTGCATCACACATCTATATTCTGCAAAAAATGTTTCTTCATGAAGTGGAGTAAATATCTGTGACTTTAAACTTTAGACTTACAGTGTGGAAACAGGCCCTTCAGCCCATCAAGTCTGCGCTGACCACCAATCACCCCATGCACTTGCACTACCCTACACACTAGGGACAATTTACGACCTTTACTGAAGCCAATTAACCTACAATCCTGTACATCTTTGGAGTGTGGGAGGAACTGTAGCACACGGCGTCATGGGGAGAAACTCCAAACTCCATACAGACAAGCACCCGTAGTCAGGATCGAACCCGGGACTCTGGAGCTGTAAGGCAGCAACTCTACTGCTGCGCCACTGTGCCACCCTGTGGTGAGGAACAATGACAAGCTTCCCATTACCTTGCTTCATGGAGGTCAGAAGGTGCAATGGTTACATTAGAAGAGCTGCTAGGAATCATCTGGTGGCTCATGTCTTTGGTTACTTATCAGAGAAATGTGTGAAGGTGTGAAGCTTCAAGGTTCTTACTTAGAGTATGAAAATGCTGTAACAATTTTACAGTTTGCCTTTATCAATGTTAATATCCTTAATATCTTTATTATACATGAATAAAACAGAGGGCAATTAGTTTAGCTTAGTACAGCTTGGAAACAGGCTTGTTGACCCACCGAGTCCACGCTGACCACGATCACCCGCACACTATTCTATCCTAGACAGTACTCATAGACAGGATAGAACCCATGTCTCTTGCACTGTGAGGCAGCAACTCTACCACTGGGCCACTGTGCTGCCTTCTAAGATTATAAACATTGTACTGAGATATCTAACATTTGAAGTCCAGTGGTTAATAAGAATGGTTGTTCTGGGCCCCGCTAAACATATGGAGTGATGACCTCTCCCACTAGACTACACTTACCACTCAAGTTCATCACTGAGACCTTTAATCCATTGGTTTTGTTGTCCAGTTATGAATGTGTTACTCTTTTATCCGCAAGATCTTCCTCAAAAGAAAAGATCATAAAATCAGTGGAGGTGAGGAAGGCTACTCAGCCCATTGAGCTCAGCTTTTAATTCAATTAAAAATTGCTTTTGGAATCATTGTAGTTTTAAAAAAAATTAAGAGTGTATTTGAAGCATGAAGGAAAATTATTACTGATAATCAAAGATTTACATCGATAGGCACCTGAGATATATATGTACACGACAAGCGACACACCTGTGCTCCTCAATTAGTTTAAACTTAATTACATTTTTTTTAAATGTATAAAACAATCATTACCAATAAATGTACATGTGCTTTTTTTGGTATTTAAATGTTTAATGATGCAAAAATGTGTCAAAGCTGTTCAAAATGTTGCAGGATTTTAATAACAAGAACCTGTACCTGCTACCACAAGGGCCAGTAATTAAAAGATACAGACTGAAAAATCTTGGCAAAGAATCCAGGAGGGTAGACCAAGAAAGAAATTGTGCAGTAACGTTAAACATAGAATGTTTTACCTAAAAAGATGGATGAAAATAGATTCATACAAATCATCCAGTATAGAATTGAATGTATACCTTTTTCAAGGATATTTTAGTGCGTAATGGGAAAAGAGTAGCTCATTCTGACTTGTTGGTTGATGCTATTCCATTAAGGAAATTTAAAAAGGGACATTGATCCAAAAGCACTTCCAGTGCTGTATGATTCTGATTTTACTTCGGAGTCATGTGAGTGATTCCGTGAAGAACCCCGCCAGTCAGCATGCGTGTCATTACGTCTGACGCATGGCGCAGCGACCGGCTGGGAGCAGCATCGCTCCTCCAGCGGTAAGTTTTAAAAACCCTCAGGTAAGTGTAAAACTTAGTCGGAGGTCGTTTTCTGATAATTCTTGTTTCAGGAGCAAGTTCGAGTATGGAGAAAGCGTTGAGGGTGAAGCCAAGGCGAGCCGCCAGGAGAGTAGCTATGGAAGACCGCGCGAGTGCGGGTAGCGGGCGGCCGCCTAGCTCACCTACCGAGTCGCTAGCGGTACGACCAGCGACTGCAGACTTGGTGTCTGAGAGCATCGTGCTTGCACGTTTGGGGAGGAAAGCCACTAAAATGTCTGCAGTGGACTCGGCCGAGTCGGGCCGGAAGGGTTCCCCTCCGGTAATGGATAACATATTTGGAATGTTGTCCAGGATGGAGCTCCTAATGGAGAGGATGCTCCACCAAGATACACTCCAACAGGAGGAGTTGTGTCAGCGCCAGCCTCTTCCAGAGCCCGCGCCAGCGGCACCTGTGTCAGGGCTGCTTAATGTTTCCCTCTTGGAGGAGGAGAGCATGCGGGGTCAGTATTATTCTGACGCCGAGTCTGTTGGTTTAGCCGTGGAGCATACCCCAAGGGATGAAGGGCACGAGTCAGTGGTACCATTCCTGGCAGCAAGGTTTGCCATCCCAACAGAATCAGGAGAACCGCTGGTTGATGAGTTGGCCGCAAGTATTAATTACTTGGCTTCACACCAGCTTCAAGAGCTTACAATGGATGAAACGTCCAAAAAGTACGAGACCCTGGCTAATTGTGTCCTGCTCAAAGTGCCGGCTGTGAACCACGCCATCTGGGGTCATATGGGCGTAGGCATCAGAGCTCAGGAAATGAGGCTTCAGAGGGTGCTGAAGCTGCTCGCCTCGGGCATTACAGCGTTCGCCAGGTCGGTGGATGGAGGGCACCTGTCTAATGTACAGCAGGATGCCCTGGCACTCATGTGCAATGCACACTTCGAGATAAATTGTCTGAGAAAGAGCGCCATCCGCCCTACCATCAACCCGAAGTTTGCCGCTCTGTGCAAACCCAGCAATATCCAGCCACCGAATCTGCTGTTTGGTGAAGACCTCGCAAAAAGAGTCAAGGAGCTGGACGACGAGGCAAGAACGGTCGGACTCATCAAACCACCGATGACCAGCAGAACGCTTCGGCGGCAGTATCCCTACAAACGGTTTGCTGAAACCGGGTCAGGTCAAGGACCAAGCCGGCCATTCACAAATATGCACAGCTGGCACACTCCAACAGGAGCATGGGCGAACATGTCGTTTCCCACCAGAAACAGGGGACAGAAAATTCCACCGTTAACCATGGAGGTAGGTGGGTCTGGTTCTTGTCGGAACATGTTAAGTGGGAATCACCTACAAGTTGGGGGGAGATTACACTTGTTTCTGAAGGAATGGTATGGGATAACATCAGATTTGTTTATACTGTGCAGTATACAAGGGTTTCGAATTGAATTCCTTCCCAATTTGCGTCCACCCACACAGCATACACCGTCGGGCACTCATTTTCTCACAAAAAGAGAATTTGGAGGTTCAAACTGAAATTGAAAAGTTATATAAAAAAGGGGTAATTGAGAAGGCGGTGTATCAACCTCACCAATTCGTGTCTAATATTTTTCCTAGGTCTAAGAAGGATGGGGGGTGTCGAATCATCCTTGACTTGACGAGCCTTAATCCTTTTGTGCAGTATAAACATTTCAAAATGGAAACATTTGTTACTGCCAAACAACTGATTTCCAGAGGATGTTATATGGCATGTATAGATCTTAAGGATGCATATTACTCAGTGCCTGTTCATAGGGATCATCGGAGATATTTGAAATTTAGCTGGATGAGGCAATTATGGCAATTTAAAGCACTGCCTAATGGGTTAACCTCAGTCCCTAGATTATTTACAAAACTGTTAAAACCAGTACTGGGGCTACTCCGGGCTCAGGGTCATATTGTAATGGCTTATTTGGATGATATCTTAATCATAGGGAAGACTCGGGAAGCAGCTGAATTGCCTATTTCAGTTGTTAAACTCATGTTTGAGAGATTGGGGGTTCTCATTCATCCAGTTAAAACCAAATTGATACCAGTTAGAGTTATTGATTATTTGGGATTCACTATTAACTCAACTCACATGTCAGTGACTCTGCCCAGGGACAAGAGATTAGATTTAATTGAAGGCTGTACAAGCTCATGGTGGAGCAACAACCTTCAATTAGACATGTGGCCAGCTTGATTGGCAAATTAGTGGCTGCCTTTCCAGCTGCACAGTTTGGACCTTTGCATTACCAAAATTTACAACGTGCAGAGGAGCAGGCACTCAGGATACATGCAGGTCATTTCTACAGGCCCATGCAATTACCAGCTGAAGCCATTGGTGAAGTGCAGTGGTGGATAATGAACATCTCAAGTTGCTCCAGCAAAATTCTGGTTGAGGAACCTTCAGTTGTCTTACAGACTGATGTTAGTGCCCTAGGTTGGGATGCTACTGATACCATCCCTTGCTGTGGAGGCAGATGGAATATGCATGAGGCATTTATTCTTCAATCGCATGGGATTAACTATTTAGAGCTATTGGGAGCATTTTATGGGCTTAAGGCTTATTGTACTACTAAACGTCACTTGCATGTTCAGCTTCAGATTGGGTGGAATCAAGTCGGAATCCTGTGATAGATTGGCTAATCTTATTTGGCACTGGTGTATTACAAGATACATTTGGGTTTCAGCTATCTACCTACCAGGTAGATTCAATATGGTGGCAGACACCAGGTCACGCAAATTCAATGACAACACAGAATGGATGTTGAATCATGATGTATTTAATGATATTGTTGTTCGGTATGGGATGCGAGATATCAATTTGTTTGCATCCAGACTCAATCACCAGTTACCTAAGTATGTTTCATGGGAACCAGACCCAGGGGCAGTAGCGGTAGATGCATTCTCGCTACACTGGGGTGGAATGTTTTTATATGCATTTCCCCCATTTTGCCTCATCAGTCGGTGCTTGCTCAAGATCAAGCAGGACTCCGCCTCAGGAGTTTTGGTGGTACCCGACTGGCCTACACAGCCATGGTTCCCTATCATTTTGGAGATAATAACACAGCCTCTTATGGCTGTCCCGAAATGTAGTGTCCTACTGGTGCACCCTGTAACTGGGGATCAACATCCATTACATGACCGTATTGATCTGTTAATTTGCAGATTCTGAGGAGGCCATACCTGGGGCTTGGACTATCCGATCGTACCGTGGATGTGATCACTGCAGCCTGGAGGGATAGTACCAAAAAACAGTATATCTCTCATGTCAGGAAATGGGAGGTGTTCTGCATACGGGGGAACATTACATATCACATGGCATGCATCTCAGATGTGCTAGAATTTCTGTCAACGCTATATTTTGATGAAGGGTTGAGCTATAGTGCCATCAATAGTGCCAGGAGTGCCCTGTCATCATACTTATGGCTGGGGTCGGAACAACATTCTGTTGGATCTCACCCTTTAATATCCCGGTTTATGAAGGGCATTTTTAATTCCAATCCACCCAGGCCCAGGTATTCTGAAATCTGGGATGTGAGTGTGGTACTCACGCTGCTTCGCCAGTGGGCTCCAGCCACATCCCTGTCTTTGCCCAAAATCACCCTTAAGGTGGTCATGCTCATGGCGCTAGTTTCAGCGCAACGGGTCCAGATGTTGCAGAAGCTGCGACTGGACAGGATGGTGTCATCTGGAAATAACATTACGTTTTACATTTATTATTTAATTAAGCAGAGCAGACCAGGGGCGTCAGGGTTCAAGCTTATTTTTTCGGCATACCCCACGGATTTACGACTATGTGTAGTGTCGCAATTGCAATATTATATCAAGGTCACAAAGAGCCTCAGAGGTTCGCAATCAGCATTATTTATTAGCCACAAAAAGTCGCATATGAAAGTGTCCGATCAGACCATTTCAAGGTGGCTGAAACAGGTTCTGGTTTTAAGCAGGAGTAGACACTGACAATTTTAAATCACACTCCACCAGGACGGCATCAACATCAGCAGCGAGGGCAATGGACGTCCCTCTCGACCATATCCTCGCGGCCGCAGGATGGTCAAATGAACTGACTTTTCAAAGGTTCTATAACAAACCGCTTACTGAACCGGGGGTATTCGCCCATTCCATTTAAAGTTCTGTTTCATAGCTTTCCCCTGGGAGAGAGGGGTCGCTATTGTTTTTCTTTGTTAAATAAACCATTAACAGATTCAAATCAATGCCATGGTTCAATGAATTCTAAGTCAATTGATGCAGTGAGATGCCTGGATTCGTATCTATGGCATGAAACACAGAGCTTTGAAATCTTCACGGAATCACTCACGTGACTCCGAAGTAAAATAGTAAGATTAAATGAGAACTTACCAGTTTTAAGTTTGATCTTTATTTTATGAGGAGTTACGATGAGCGATTACATGCCCACCGCTCCCAACCCTCATATCACAAAGGACTGGTAGTTCTAGGTTTCTAATCTTACTATGTTACTGCAATTACTGTTATCTGTGATTTCACACCGCTGCTTTGAAGAATGACACGCATGCGAACTGGCGGGGTTCTTCACGTAATCGCTCATCGTAACTCCTCATAAAATAAAGATCAAACTTCAAACTGGTAAGTTCTCATTTAATCTTACTATTCTATAATTCACTTACATTTTTGTAATATTTGGCAGCAAGTTCTTGAATCTTTTTTTTTCTACCCACCTTTGTTTCCTGCCATAGTTTCCATATGTATTATTCTTCACCAAAAATACAATTGCACAATGACCATCTTTTCACAGGACATTTATCTTCAGTGCAGGGAAGATGATATTGTTCCATTCTTTCTTCCCCCTTCTTAATTCTCAGAAATGTGATCTCCTGAATGTAAAGTTCACTTTATTAAATTAATCTGTTTTATCCAGAACTTGGTCTAACTTTAATGTTGCTGCTTCCTGGTTAATATCAATTCTGTTGACTCATTCCACATATAGATATGGTAGGTATTCCTTTCCAATTGATCATATGTCATTAACACAATGTCCTTGGTACTCAGAACTTAACTCTGAACATACAGTTAGTTCAACTACCTATCCAGACCAATTCTCAACTTGAATCCTAAGTTCAAATAACATATTTTCTTACTGTTTGATACTTCCGAACATTGACCTGCAACTACAGAGAATCTTGCTGCAAGATCATTTTGATGAATCATGTTATGACAATGAATTGAATTAATTTTTAATGCATTTCATTGGCACACGATCTACCTTCACAGCACACGCCTGTTCTTTCCACCTCTGACAGCGACAAGAGTGAAGACATTCTAGGGCATGATTATGTTAGACCTGGTATTGGATGTTGGATCAAAGAGTTCTGCTTGTCCACATCTCAAATGTACTGTGGCACCAGGTACCTGGACCCAACTTAAATATTCCTTACATAATTTTAGTTTGCTTTGTGATATGTAAGTCTACCACTAAACCTTCCCAACATGACCTATATGGAAATTATTAGCAACCTTTGTCTTACAGTGCATTGGTAATTGTTGTTTTTGATCCCTTGTTTAAACTGCTTCTGATAACTGCTGTAAAACCAGCTTTAAATTTGTCTTTTCTTCAGAGACATTTCGCAATTTTTAATTGCAAAATAACCCATTTGACTCATGATATCTCTGCCCTATAGCTGACATTTCAAATGCAAAATATCATAGTTCACTGGATATAATTTACCATTTTTAGTGTTATTCATATTGCAAGATAAAAATCCTGCAACAAATTAATTCAAAATAAATTTGGAATTATGAGTGAATTATGCTTGCTTGGTCATATTTAAATAACAAAGTTGATATCCATTGGATTTTAACTCATTAATAAGCATGTGTTGCCAGAAGTACAAAGGTCTGGATATTGCAGTTAGTGTAACCATAATATTGTTGAGTTCTTCATTAGGATGGAGAGTGACATTGTTAATTCAGAAACAAGGGTTCTGAACATAAAGAAAGGTAACTTTGAGGGTATGAGATGTGAATTGGCCAAGATTGACTGGCAATTGATTCTTAAAGAGTTGACGGAGGATATGCAATGGAAGGCATTTTAAGACTGCATGGATGAACTACAACAATTGTTCATCCCAGTTTGGCAAAAGAATAAATCAGGGAAGGTAGTGCATCCGTGGATAACAAGGGAAATCAGGGATAGTATCAATACAAAATATGAAGCGTACAAATTAGCCAGAAAAAAGCAGCCTACCAGAGGAGGACAAATGGCTTAAATAGGAAAGGGAAAATAGATTATGAAAGAAAATTGGCAGGGAACATAAAAACATAGATACGTGAAAAGAAAAAGATTAGTTAAAACAAATGTAGGTCCCTTGCAGTCAGAAACAGGTGAATTGATCATGGGGAACAAGGACATGGCAGACCAATTGAATAACTACTTAGGTTCGGTCTTAATCTGCCGGAATAATCTGCCAGAAATAGCAGGGGACCGGGGGTCAAATGAGATGGAGAAACTGAGTGAAATCCAGGTTAGCCGGGAAGTGGTGTTAGGTAAATTGAATGGATTAAAGGCCGATAAATCCCCAGGGCCAGATAGGCTGCATCCCAGAGTACTTAAGGAAGTAGCCCCAGAAATAGTGGATGCATTAGTGATAATTTTTCAAAACTCCTTAGATTCTGGAGTAGTTCCTGAGGATTGGAGGGTAGCTAATGTAACCACACTTTTTAAAAAGGGAGGGAGAGAGAAAACGGGGAATGACAGACCAGTTAGTCTAACATCGGTAGTGGGAAACTGCTAGAGTCAGTTATTAAAGATGGGATAGCAGCACATTTGGAAAGTGGTAAAATCATTGGACAAAGTCAGCATGGATTTACGAAAGGTAAATCATGTCTGACGAATCTTATAGAATTTTTCGAGGATGTAACTAGCAGAGTGGATAAAGGAGAACCAGTGGATGGGTTATATCTGGACTTTCAGAAGGCTTTCGACAAGGTCCCACATAAGAGATTAGTATACAAACTTAAAGCACATGGTATTGGGGGTTCAGTATTGATGTGGATAGAGAACTGGCTGGCAAACAGGAAGGAAAGGGTAGGAGTAAACGGGTCCTTTTCAGAATGGTAGGCAGTGACTAGTGGGGTACCGCAAGGCTCAGTGCTGGGATCCCAGCTATTTACAATATATATTAATGATTTGGACGAGGGAATTGAATGCAACATCTCCAAGTTTGCGGATAACACGAAGCTGGGGGGCAGTGTTAACTGTGAGGAGGATGCTAGGAGGCTGCAAGGTGACTTGGATAGGCTGGGTGAGTGGGCAAATGCATGGCAGATGCAGTATAATGTGGATAAATGTGAGGTTATCCACTTTGGTGGCAAAAACAGGAAAGTAGACTATTATCTGAATGGTGGCCGATTAGGAAAAGTGGAGATGCAACGAGACCTGTGTGTCATGGTACACCAGTCATTGAAAGTAGGCATGCAGGTGCAGCAGGCAGTGAAGAAAGCGAATGGTATGTTAGCATTCATAGCAAAAGGATTTGAGTATCGGAGCAGGGAGGTTCTACTGCAGTTGTACAGGGTCTTGGTGAGACTACACCTGGAGTATTGCGTACAGTTTTGGTCTCCAAATCTGAGGAAAGACATTCTTGCCGTAGAGGGAGTACAGAGAAGGTTCACCAGACCGATTCCTGGGATGTCAGGACTTTCATATGGAGAAGGACTGGATAGACTCGGCTTGTACACGCTTGAATTTAGAAGATTGAGGGGAGATCTTATAGAAACTTACAAAATTCTTAAGGGGTTGGACAGGCTAGATGCAGGAAGATTGTTCCCGATGTTGGGGAAGTCCAGGACAAGGGGTCACAGTTTAAGGATAAAGGGGAAATCTTTTAGGACCGAGATGAGAAAAAAAAATCACATAGAGAGTAGTGAATCTCTGGAATTCTCTGCCACAGAAGGTATTTGAGGCCAGTTCATTAGCTATATTTAAGAGGAAATTAGATGTGGCCCTTGTGGTTAAAGGGATCAGGGGGTATGGAGAGAAGGCAGGTACAGGATACTGAGTTGGATGATCAGCCATGATCATATTGAATGGCGGTGCAGGCTCGAAGGGCCAAATGGCCTACTCCTGCACCTATTTTCTATGTTTCTATGTAACAGTGAGGCAAACTGGTCGCAGCATCAAGCAGGAACTTTTGGCAACCCCATTGGTACAATTAAAAGCAGTAATCAAGACATTGTTCTCAAGTTATTGGTTGAGGTTATAGCTTTTGGTTTAGGCTTGGGTTTATTACTGTCACCTGTACTGAGGTACTGTGAAAAGCTTTCTTCTTATAAGTTATTTTTTGTGTTCACACAGGCCTCAAGTTTGCTGTAGAGGGTTCCACCATATATTGACCTCAAAATTACCAGAATAATTCAGTTTAGTTTAGTTTAGCGACATAGCATAAAAACATGTCCCTCAGTCCAACAGGACCACGCTGACCTTCGAGCATCTGTTCACACTAGTTCATGCTTGCTCATCCATTCCCTCCACACTAGGGCAGTTTACCTCGGCCAATTAACCTGCAAACCCCAGCATCTTTGGGATGTGGGAGGAAACTGCAGCATCTAGAGGAAACCCATGCTGTTACAGGGAGAATGTGCAAACTCCACACAGACAGCAGTCGGGGTCAGGATCATGCTCAGGTATCTGGTGCTGTGAGGCAGCAGCTTTACCAGCTGCACTACTCTGCCGCCCTAATTTAAATGGGCAAATATTAAATAAAATGAACAATGATGCTACTTACCCTCACCTGATCCATCCTAATCTTATAGGCCCTTCTCAGAAATATTCCCTAATATTAATCAATAATAACTTCACCCTAATGCTGGAAGATTAAAAAAACACGGCAATAGAAAAAACGTAAGAGCAAGCAGATTATTCATATAGCTCTTCTATTGTGAGTTATCGATGCTGTTTCTGTTTGGTAATTTATTTTTCCTATGCCATATAATCTCTTCAAGAATGCTTTCATGCTGAGATTTATCATTATGACATAAAACATACAGCTCTATTGTGTGTCCTTCACATGGCCAATATTCATCAAAATAACATCCATTGTTCCTGAGAGGTGAATCCAGGAAGATAACTTGCAAATATAACGATAGTTTAGATGTATTATACCCCCAAAAATAATTTATATTGCCAAAGAACAGTGACTGTTCAAAAGATTAACCAGCACGGTACTTGAAATGTATCCATCACAATGAATAATGATTTTATATTGTCATTTTTGTAATTTTATTAATATTTGCTTTGACACTGTTGAATATTTTAAACTACAAAGTGCAAATCAATGCTTCGAATGCAAAGTGATAAAGTGCATGGCAAGAATGCTTCATTATCTTTTGCCTGGGTAATTTTACCCAATGATAGAAATTAATATGTGCAGATAAAACTAATGTAAATGTTATCCGCTCCAGAGTTTTTCACTGTCAATGTAATACTGGGAGATCAGGGGCACTAGTTATAATGACACCCCAACTCTGACCTCAATCGGTTTTCAATGCAAATTAAAAGCTGGAAATAACTAACAAAGGCAAATGGTAATGAACCTGCATGGAAAGCTACAACTGAAATGGTCCAATAAAGCCTTTTTACAAATTGAAATAGTATAAATATTTAATGGTCAGAGATCAAGCCCACATCCTCTTCAACCACCATATCTAATTATTGTTCTATCCTGGAACATCAACCAGCCCTTTGCCTCCACAGATGCTGTTTAACCCACTGAGTTCGTCCAGCAGTTTATTTGTTGGTTAACATTCTGTTTTGGCTCATGTTCTGTTGATGCTTTGATTTTAAAAATCCCAAATATGTACTTTTCACTTTCCTCCGTGGCTTAAACCTGCTTGTCCCTATAACTTCTTCTTGTTCTACAACCTTCCCATTGTTTGTTTTTTCCAATTTTTAAAATCCCATTTTTAAAATGGTAAGTATTTGATGACATCAAGAGTGTTTCATTGTCATATTTAAGAAGGAACTGCAGATGCTGGAAAATCGAAGGTAGACAAAAATGCTGGAGAAACTCATTGGGTAAGGCAGCATCTATGGAGCAAAGGAAATAGGCGAAGTTTCGGGTTGAGACCCTTCTTCAGATGATGTGAGGGTGGGGCGGGGGCGGGAAGAAGAAAGGAAGAGGCGGAGACAGTGGGCTGTGGGAGATCTGGGGAGGGGAAAGAAGGAGAAAGCAGGGACTACCTGAAATTGGAGAAGTCAATGTTCATACCGCTGGGGTCTAGACTGCCCAAGCGAAATATGAGGTGCCGCTCCTCCAATTTACGGTGGTCCTCACTCTGGCCATGGAGGAGGCCCAGGACAGAAAGGTCGGATTCGGAATGGGAGGGGGAGTTGAAGTGCTGAGCCACCGGGAGATCAGGTTGGTTATTGCCAACGGAGCGGAGGTGTTGGGCAAAGTAATCGCCAAGCCTACGCTTGGTCTCACCGATGTAGAGCAGCTGACACTTAGAGCAGCGGATGCAATAGTTGAGGATGGAGGAGGTGCAGGTGAACCTCTGCCACATCTGGAAAGACTGCTTGGGTCCTTGAATGGAGTCAAGGGAGGAGGTAAAGGTAAAGTGTAGCATTTCCTGCGGTTGCAAGGGAAAGTGCGGTGGTTTGGGTGTGAAGGGACGAATTGACCTGGGAGTTACGGAGGGAGCGGTCTCTGCGGAAAGCCGAAGGGAAGAGATGGGAAGATGTGGCCAGTGGTCGAGGCTTTCCAGGCAAGTGACCAAAACCTCTGGTGACTCATGGAGAGTGACCGGAACCTCACGGAAACCTTGGGTCGGGCGCAAGGTCTCCAGAGGTTTCCGTTCAGGTTTCCTAATTGGAACAGGGGCATAATCGCACATTTCAGTGGGAGCTGAGAAAATGATTTGGATTCCATTGCACTCTATGCAAGCCTCTGCAATTTACATACTTATCTTTGAAGAGGATATTCATGATCTCTGACCCTTAACAAACTTTGATAAGTTTTTGTATTCTTTTTTACCTGGCACAGCAAGCACAGAAACCTGGGTTTTCCAATAATCAGTTCCGTTTAGTTTAGTTAAGTTTATTATCAAGTGTACCGAGGTATAGTGAAAAGCTTTTGTTGTGTGCTATCAGTGGAAAAATAATCCATGATTACAATTCAGCAATTTACGGTGTATAGATACATGATAAGGGAATAACGTTTAGTGCAAGGTAAAGCCAGCAAAGTCCGATCAAGGATAGTCCAAGTGTCACCAATAAGGTAGATAGTTGTTCAGAACTGCTCTTTGGTTGTGGTAGCCACTTATCATTTCTCCCCTGATGTATCAAACTTAATTTGGCAATAACATACTTGCCATTGAACTAGTAAGTTCTTCAGTCTAAAGAATGGTCCCGACCTGAAACGTCACCTGTCCATGTTCTCCAGAGATGCAGCCTGACCCATTGAGTTACTCCAGCACTTTGTGTCTTCCTTTGTAAACCAGCATCTGCAGTTCATTGCTTCTAAGTTTTAGCTCAATATTGGTCCCAATGTCATTGTCTTCCATTACCTTTGAGGTACAGAAAAGTGGCAACTAAGGTGTTCGAAAGTTCATACATTTTGCCTGTCTTTATGTGTTGAGACATAGAACGCAAAAGTTGGGACATTATTTATCAACTTTACGAAACACTGTTTAGGTAACATTTGGAGTGCTGCATTGTGTGTAATTCCAATCATCACAGTTCAATTCAGTTCAGTTTAGTTTATTGTCACTTGAGGTAGTGAAAAGCTTTTGTTGCTTGCTAACCAGTCAGCAGAAAGACAATGCATGGTTATAATCGATCCATTTGCAGTGTATAGATACATGATAAGGGAATAACGTTTAGTGCAAGGTAAAGCCAGCAAAGTCCGATCAAGGATAGTCCAAGTGTCACCAATAAGGTAGATAGTTGTTCAGAACTGCTCTTTGGTTGTGGTAGGATGATTTAGTTACCTGATAACAGCTGGGAAGAAACTGTCCGTGAGTCTAGAAGTGTGCGTTTTCACACTTTTATACATTTTGCCTGATGGGAGACGGGAGAAGAGGGAGTGGTCAGGGCATGACTTGTCCTTGATTATGCTGCTGGCCTTGCCAAGGCAGCGTGAGGTTTAAATACAGTAAATGGAAGGGAGGTTGGTTTGTATGGTTGGTTTGTTTTAGGTTGGCTGCCAGTGACTAGTAGTGTACCGCAAGGGTCGGTGCTGGGGCCACTTCTCTTCACATTGTATATCAATGATTTGGATAAGGGGATTGAAGGCTTTATGGCCAAGTTTGCAGATGATGTTAAGATAGGAGGAGGGGCGGGCAGTGTAGTGGAAGCAAAGACTCTGCAGAAGGACTTGGACATGTTAGAAGAGTGGCCAGAGAAGTGGCAGATGAAATTCAGTACAGCAAAGTGCAAAGTCATGCATTTTGGTAATAAGAATAAAGGTGTAGATTATTTTCTAAATGGAGAGAGAATCGAGAAATCGGAGGTGCAAATGGACTTGGGAGTGCTGGTGCAGGACTCGCAAAAAGTTAATTTGCAAGTCAAATCGATAGAAATTAAGGCAAATTCAATGCTAGCATTTATATCAAGGGGAATACATGTAATTCTAGGGCTCTATAAGGTGCTGGTCAGGCCGCATACTGTGAGCAAATTTGGGCCCCATATCTGAGGAAGGATAAGCTGGCTCTAGAGAGGATCCAGACGAGATTTACAATAATTATTCCAGGAATGAGTGGGTTAGGATATGATGAGCTCTTGACAGCACTGGGCCTCTACTTGCTGGAATTTAGAAGGTTGAGGGGGGACCTCATAGAAACTTACAGAATAATGAAAGGCATAGATAGAGTGGATATGAATGGATGTTTCCACTGGTGGGAGAGTCTAGGGCCAGAGGTCATAGCCTCAGAATTAAAGGGAATTTGTTTTGAAAGGAGGTGAGGAGGAACTTCTTTAGTCAGAGGGTAGTCAATCTGTGAAATTCATTGCCACAGAGGGCTGTGGAGGTTAAGTCAGTGGATATTTTTAAGGCAGAGATAGACACATTCTTGATTAGAACGGGTGTCAAGGGTTATGGGTATAAGGCATGAAAATGGGATTAGGAGGCAGAGATGAGCCATGATTGAATGGCGAGTAGACTCGAAGGGCCGAATGGCCTAATTCTACTCCTATAACTTGTGAACTTGTGAACCTGTATGATGGTCTGGACTGCGTCGACAGTTCGCTGCAATTTCTTGCGGTCTTGAATGGAGCTTTTCCCAAACCAAACTGTGATTCATCCTGATAAAATGCTTTCTATGGTGCATCCCAAAATGCAACACCTCAAATTATCTGTGTTAAACTTCATAAACTGTTCCTCAGCCCACTTGCTCAACAGGATTCTCCAGTAATTTTCAAGATCCTGCTGTGATTTTTGATAACCATCTATGCTACCACCCACTTTAGTGTCATCTGCAAACTTACCAATCATGCCTTCCACATTTTCATCCAAATCGTTGATATAAACCAAACAGCAATGGGCCCAGCACTGAGCCCTGAGGCACACCACTTGTCCGGAAAAACAACCTCCCCCCATCAATACGAATATCACTGTACACGTATATTGGTACACGTGACAATAAAAGACCTTTGAAACCTTTGAAATCCAATTCTCTATCTAGCTGGCTAGCTCTCCCTGGATTCTATGTGCTCTTGCCTTCCAGAGCAGCCAACCAAAGCAGAACCTTATCAAATGCTTTGCTGAAGTCCATAAAGACGCCTGTGGCTTTGCCCACATCAACCTTTTTGGTTACCTCTTCAAAAAACTCAATCAGATTCGTAAGACATGATTTCCCACATACGAAACCATACTGACTATCCTTAATCAGCCGCTGTCTATCCAAATACATATATTTCTTATTCCTCAGAATCCTCTCCAGTAACTTGCCTATCACAGGCTCACTGGTGTATAGTTCCCAGGAGTTTCCTCGCAGTCCATCTTGAATAGAGGCACAACATTAGCCACCCTGCAATCTTTTGCCATCTCACCTGTGTTTTATCTGCACTTTCTTTTATATCTGCACTTTCTCTGTATGTAGAACACTAATGGGGAGAATCCTCTCCCCGTCCCTTTCACACAAAACCCAGTGTTGGCAACATTTAATTTTCTCTTTGACAACTATTTTTATGTCTAAAAATATGTCTAAGCAGTGTTGCCAACTTCCATTGTAATGGTAATTTATGTCAAGTGTTTAATATAAATCATGAACGCACAATGATGTAACTGATTTCAGAGAGAATGTTAAAAAAAACACTGTATTTAAAAGGTCACTGACTAAATCGCTGCTGTTGCTCTGGCAACAGGAAGGTACACTTCCAATACCTTAGTTGAGCTGTGCACACAAATTGAACAAAATTTCTTTTCAATGTATTAATATGAGATAATACCTGATGAACCTAATCAAAAGAACATCTTCAATAATCCAATTTTGCTACATCTGCATTTAAATGTTTAAATATATTTCACAATGCTAATGTTATGTATACTCTGGAAATCACATACATAAAACTATACTATAAATCATACCTTATGATACTGGTACTAAACACGTTAATGTCTTCAGTATGCTGTGGAAAGAAATGACCTACAATCAATATGCAAGTTAGATTTATTACATAGACAGCAGAGTATAGTTTCAACTCTTCAGCTGGGTTAAAGAAACACTGAAAGCAAATGTAAGGACAAAGTTAAATCCATCAAAAGGAATACGTTAACATCAGTAAATAAAATTAATGGCAGCATGGTGGTGCAGCAGTAGAGCTGTTGCTTTACAGCGCCAGTGACCCGGGTTTGATCCTGATGTAGGTAGACAGCACACGTATTATGTACGCTCTCCCTGTGACCTGCATGGGTTTTTTCCGGGTGCTCCGGTTTCCTCCAACACTCCAAAGACATACAGGTTTTATAGGTTAATTGGCTTCTGTAAATTGTAAATGTAAATTAATTCTGTAAATTATAATTATCCTAGTGTGCAGGATAGAGCTAGTGTGCGGGATGGTCACTGGTTGGAGTGGAATTGATGGGCCAAAGTGCATGTTCCACGCTGTATCTCTAAAGTCTAAAGTAAAAGTCTATAATGTTCTACTTATGTGCATTATGATTGAGTCTATCTCATTAAAAGTTTACAATGATTATGTAATTCATTATTTTACTTTTTCATTTCAAGTTTTCTCAACGCTCTCAAGAAAGAATCAACCATAGAAAAGGCAAAAGATGTTATCCAGCCCATACAACCACCTCGCAGTTTACCAACCTGAAACATCCTCTATCCATGTTCTCCACAATTGCTACCTGATCAACTGAGTTACTCGAGTATTTTGTGTCTTTTGTTTTGTAAACCACCATCTGCAGCTGCTTGTTTCTAAACTTTAGGCAAGACAGAAGATGGAGTCTGTGGGCTTGTGATGGACATTTAAGTTAAGTGTCTTTGACGGCATTACTAGCAAGGCAGGTAAAGGGTAGACTGTGGTTGCAGTACATTTGGATTTCTTAAAGCTATTTAATAAAATAACTCTTGAAAGATTATTCCAAGATCAAGGGTGTATGAGGCTGAAGAAACTATAATTCTAAGATTAGAGGCTGGATAAATGGACGAAAGAAAAGACAGTAATAAAAGAGAAACTTTCTATGTGACACTGGAGTAACCACTGGAGTTCCTTGGAATCAGAGCTGATGCCACAGCTATTCACAGTCTATTTAATAATTTAGATGAAGGGACAATGTTAATGTATATAAGTCTGCTAACAATATACAACATGGGAAAGTAAAATGTGAGGACGGCACAGAATATGCAAAGGAATATGTTCATCAGTTCATATGTTTTAGGAGCAGAAGTCATTCCGCTTCCACCGCCATTCAATCATGGCTGATCTATCTTTCCCTCTTATCTTCTCCCCATAACCCCTGACACCCGTACTAATCAAGAACCTATCTATCTCAGCCTTACACATATCCATTTACTTGGCCTCTACATGGACAAGTTAAGTGCAAGGCCGTGATACAGGGTGAAGTGCAAAGTTATCCATTTTGGCAGGAAGAATGGAAAAAAATGTATTATTTAAATTTTGCCCAATATTAATTATTCATGTACTGTGCAGGAGAATGAGGGGTGATCTTATAAGGTATATAAGATCATGAGAGGAGTTGACAGGGTAAATGCACAGTCTTTTATCCAGAATAGGTAAATCAAGAATCAGAGGATGTGGGTATAAGTTAAGAGGGGAAAGAGGGGAAAGTTAAGACTTCCGGTTGCGACATGCTCTGCTAGCAGTCGCAAACTTTTTAGCTCCGCTGAAAAAATCGCGATTTTTCGCGTTAAAATCGGGTCTGGAGGTCGGGACCGTTTTTAAAAACTTACCGGAGCTTCATGTCGCGGTGCTGATGACGTCATCAGTAAGCGCCGCGATTTTAACGGAGGGAAAGTCATTTTAAATGAAAAGTACATCTCCAGGTCAGAGCCCACAGAGGAAAATCTCAAAACATCTGCTGAAGACTCTGGAACAGCAAGAAACTTCAGAACTGACCTCTGGAGAGGTCTCTGGAATGGCTACTCGATCTGCAAAAGAGAAAACCGAAATGGAGGACTTAAGAAACTCGGTAAGAGATATCAAAAATGATATGGAAGCTGGGAACAGTAAATTGATAGCCGGTAATGATAAAATACTTGAGGGTATTGAGGCTCTCCAAAAAAGAATTGAAGGTGTGGAAAAAGGACTATCGATAAAAATTGAAAAGGTGGCAGAAGAGACCACAAAGATGTTTGTGGCTGTGCACGAAACTGTGGCTGCAAATGCATCTGCAGTGAATGATTTGGAAGCTGCTGTGGAAGTGATGGCTGGAGAGATGCAGACTATGAAGTCAGAAATAGATAGTCTCAAGAACCAAGTCACAAAGGTTTCGAATAAATGTGTTGACCTAGAAGCTCGCTCAAGACGTCAAAATATAAGAATACGTGGTGTAAAAGAGGGAGCTGAGGGGGACAATGTTTGTGAGTTCGCTGCCAACCTAATTAAACACGTACTGAAGCTACCAGAAGTACCTGTAATTGAAGTAGCACATCGACTCCCCAGATTTAAATCAAGATCTCAAGGAGAACGTGCCTACCCACGACAGATCATAATTAAACTTCGGGATATCTCAACAATGGAAGCGCTGATGAAAAAAATCAACCACGGAGAGAAGATGATGTACAGAGGTGATACTATTAAACTCCTACGGGACTACCCTTATGAGATTGAGCAAAAGAGAAGAAAGTTCTCACAGACCAGAGAAGTTCTTTATGGTGTTAAGGGAGTTTTGTGTGGAGTGTTTTATCCGGCTAGAATGCGTATCACCTTTGAGGGAGTGTCAAAAACATTCACTAATTCGGATGAATCTCTCAAATACGCTCAAGAAATCGCGACTAAGGCTGCATCAACTGGAGACTGAAAACCAAGACGACATGAACAAACGAACTTGCTTATTCTTCCAACAAGAGTATCACAAGGAAAGTGAATTAACTGAACACTGATTTTTTATTTTTTATTTGACTTCAAGCAACAGATTCTTAGTGAGACGTGGCTAGACATTATTATCTTCGCTGGAACATTGTGCTATGTAATTCAAGGACACTACGTGCTCAAACGAGGAAAACCTGATAACACGGGACGAACTGCTGGGCTGAGAGTGAAAAACATCACATGGCTTATATTGTTTATAAAAAACTGAAAAAACTGAGAACTAATAATAATTAACAATTAACAATACTAATATAGAAATAGCAATTGAAATAGATAAAAAATGTGCAGTCTGCTCTGTTTAGCAGATAACAGCAAGTGCTATGCAGCTCGAGAGTGGAGGGAGGGGGAGACCGGGTACCTGGCATAACTCCAGGAGCCAGACTCCCGTTAACCCTTCCAGCGAACAGCTCATTTTTAACAATATTAAAATCAATTTAAAATAGTTAAGAGATAATATACACTCGAGGTTGATATGAAAAATATATACGGCTTATATAGTTTTACAAAATGCTGAGAATTAATCATAATTAATAATTAACAATACTAATATAGAAATAATATTTGAAACTGATAAAACTGTGGTGCCTGCGTCATAACGCAGACAGCAGTTATCACCTATGTTCGCAGCTCGTGGAGAGGAGAGGAGATCAGGCACCTGGCACAATTCCAGGAACCTGACTCCGGTTAATCCACTCAGTAAACCGCTCACTTTAACAATACTAAATTCATTTTAAAATAGTTAAGAGATAAAGAGTGAGTAGGATATGGAATCGAATACATTTGACATATATATAAATTGTAACTGGGTGAAATAGAACTGAATTGGAAACGGTAATGACCCCATAGATTTTGGGTAATAAATACAGCGGGGCTAACTTTATACCAACTACGCCGGAAGCGTTATGGATGTCGTACCCCACAGACGAGTGGGCCACTCACTACGGTGTTGAAATTTTAGACACCGTAAATTTATTTGATTTATATATTTTTTTTTTAATCACAATATGTCACATCTGTGTGTTTTTTCTTCAAGGACAATCGCGCAGGAGAACTACCAAGGAAGTCTATAATAGAAATACTCCCAAAATAACCAGAGTCCGGAGGTATGAACGCACCACAATAATTAAGGTCATTAAAATTGGTAAAAATGCATGACGACAATCAAAAGAAAATAGGAGGAATCACATTATGTAGTTGGAATATAAGGGGGATTAATGAACCTATTAAAAGGGGCAAGATACTAGCTCAGTTGAAATCATACAACACGGACATAGCGTTTCTACAGGAAACACATCTTAAACAGCAAGATCAGACAAGACTGAGGGCGAACTGGATAGGCCAAACATTTCACTCTTCATTTACCTCCAAATCTAGAGGTACTGCAATTATTATTCGTAAAGGAATTCCATTTAAATCAAAGAACACTATTTTAGATAAGGAAGGGAGATATCTTATAGTAGCAGGGGAGATCAATAATATGCCAATTACGCTGGTAAACATATATGCGCCCAACTTTGATAACCCTCAATTTTTTAATAAAATTCTGAATATAATTGCAGAATCTAATTATCAAAATGTTATAATCGGAGGAGATTTTAATTGTGTTTTAGATCCTTATTTAGATAAATCGATGCAAAAACAAAAAGGTCAGACGAAATCTAAAACCAGTGAACTCTTACACACATATATGGAAAACACAAATATAACAGATGTATGGAGGATTGCAAACCCGACGGGAAGGGATTACTCGTTTTATTCAATGGTGCATAAAACATATTCACGGATAGACTATTTTCTTGTGGATACAAAATTAATTTCGCAATCTCTGAATCCTAAATATCATATTAATGCGATCTCAGATCATTCTCCGTTAACTTTTGTTCTAAAACTAGAAGGAATGTCTATGAATAAACCGTTCTGGAGGTTTAACTCACAAATTTTAAAAGACCCTCAAGGGAGTATCTATCTAAAAAAACAGATGGATCTATTTTTTGAGTTAAATGATACACCAGAGATATCCCCCACGTTATTATGGGAATCCTTCAAAGCATTTATAAGAGGAGTCATTATTTCATTTCAAGCTTATCAAAATAAAAAGAATAAGAATGAACAAAGACACTTAGAAGATCAAATAAAACAGTTAGATATAGATAATGCTAAAGACCCAACTATGGATAAACATAATAAAATACTACTACTGAAATTTCAGTTAAATAAATTACTGTCAGAGAAAGTTATAACATTATTTCAAATCACAAAACAAGAACACTTCGAATTCGGGGACAAACCCCACAAACTTCTAGCACGACAACTTAAAAAACGGGAAAAAGAGAATGCAATATTAAAGATTAAATCAGATAGAGGGGAAGTATTAACACTACCCAAGGATATTAATAAAAGATTTGCTCAATTTTACCAGAATCTATACACATCTAAAACGTCAATAGACAATAATAAAATCTCAGAATTTTTAGATAATTGTAATCTACCACAATTAGAACGCAGGGAACAAGAGGAACTGGGAGCACAAATTACTTCTAAGGAGATAGAAGACACAATAAAAACACTAAAAAATGGAAAAACACCAGGACCAGACGGATTCAGTAATGAATTTTATAAATCTTTTTATGATATAGTTACTCCACGATTACAAAAAATGTATACATATGCTTATAAAGAGCAAAACCTACCTGAAACACTAGCGGAATCAACGATCATATTAATACTTAAAAAAGATAAAAATATAGAAGAACCAGGATCATATAGAGCTATTGCTTTGTTAAATACGGATCAGAAAATAATAGCAAAAACATTAGCCAATAGATTAAGCAAGTATGTTAGTAGACTAATACATGAGGATCAAACAGGATTTATACCTAAGAGACACTCATTTAATAATTTGAGACGTTTGCTTAACATAATGCATTCACATAAATCTTATGACCAAGAGTTAGCTATCATCTCACTGGACGCAGAAAAAGCGTTTGATCAAGTAGAATGGGACTATATGATCAAAGTATTGCAAAAATTCCAATTGGGAGAAAACTTTATTGCATGGATAAAACTACTATATAACAAACCTACGGCTAGAATACTAACTAATAATATATTATCTTCAAAATTCGAATTATCTAGGGGCAACAGACAAGGATGTTCACTATCACCGCTGTTATTTGCTTTGGTAATTGAACCCCTTGCTGAAAAAATAAGAACACACTCGAATATTCACGGTTATAACACAAAATATTCAAACAACAAACTATCCCTATATGCTGATGATGTACTACTGTACATCACAAAACCACAAATTAGTATACCAAATATATTAAACTTAATTGAGGACTTTGGATCCTTTTCAGGATATAGAATAAATTGGAACAAAAGTGAAATTATGTCGATTAAACCAAAAGACTCAACACATCTCAGGAAATTCCCTTTTAAAATAGCTATGGAAAAATTCAAATATTTAGGAATTGAGATTACTAGAAATTACCATGATATGTTTAAAGCTAATTATAATCCCCTACTTAAGAAATTAAATAATCTGATTAAATTTTGGAAAACACTTCCGATGTCCTTAATAGGTAGGATAAATGCTATAAAAATGATTTTCTTACCACAAATCCTTTACCTATTTCAATCAATACCTATATATCTCCCAAAAAAGTTTTTCAAAAAACTGGACTCAGACATTACAAATTTTATATGGGATTACAAATCCCACAGAATACAAAGACCACACCTTAACAAACGAAAAGAGTTGGGGGGTCTAGCGCTCCCTAACTTTATGTATTATAACTGGGCAGTAAATATTAAAAATATGATTCACCTGCTGGACAATTCTGCCCAGCAGGTGGACTGGATTATAATGGAAAAAGGGGATTGCTCCCCGAATAATATAGGAGCGATTATTCTCTCTCCAATAAATTTGAATAATAAAAATTATAATAAAAATCCAATTATATATAGCACTATTAGAACATGGAAGCAAATAAAACAGAATCTAAAATTAAGAAACCTATCTCTCTTAATACCAATAGTCAATAACCCATCGTTTAAACCTTCAATCATAGATAAAGCATTTATACAATGGGAAAGAATGGGAATTAAAACGCTCGAAGATCTGTATGAATTAGAAAAATTACTATCATTCCAACAACTACAACTGAAATATAATTTGAAAAATAATCAATATTTTAAATATATACAAATCTGTGACTATTTGAAAACACACACAAAAGATTATTATAATATGCCTTCCGACTTACTAGATGAAGCAATGAAGACAAAGGCGGAATCAGTTAATTTAATATCATACTTATATAATATCATCTTAAATATAGAAATACCCACAACAGATGGAATTAGAAGAGATTGGGAACAAGATCTAGGTATAAAAATTTCAAAAGAGAGTTGGGATAATCATTTATTACAGGTGCATAAATGCTCGATCAACGTACGACATACGCTTATCCAATTTAAAACATTACATAGATTATATTATTCAAAAACCAAACTAAATAAAATCTTTCCTAACGTCTCACCAATCTGTGATAAATGTATATGTCAAGAAGCTACCATAGCACATTCTTTTGTTTTTTGTACAAAAATCCAAAAATTCTGGTTTGAAATATTTGATATTTTTTCAAAATTAATCAAAATAAAACTGGTACCAAAACCAGAATGGATTATTTTTGGAATATCGGAAGGTATTCCTGAATTAAACGTGTATCAGAAGAATTTACTCAATTATGGGCTAATAATGGGAAAAAAGCTTATACTTAAATTCTGGAAAAATGCGCCCACACCAACAATAAAAATGTGGACATCAAATATGTTGGAAACATTACATCTGGAAGAGATGAGATTCCTCCTAGTAGGCAAAGTAGATCAATTTCAAAAGACGTGGTCTACGTTTTTGGACCTATTACAAGCATGAGGTGCAATAGTAATTTAGAAAAACAAATAAATAAATAAAAGGTATCTGGACCTGGTAATGGGAGGTAAAATAAAAACAGACTTGGTTGGTAGTTCCTTCACTATGAAGTATGGTATAAGAGTTATAATAGAGCGATTGTTCCTTCTTTCTTTCTCTTTTTTTTTCTAGGGTCTATTTTCTAACTTTACTTCCTTCTCTAACCTCTTTTCTAAGGGGCTTTCTTTTCCCAACACTCTTTTGCACTTCACAACCTTTGCGCACTTTCTTCACTTTTCTTACTTCTTTCTTTTTCTTTCTTAAAGAGAAAAAAAAAAAAAAAAAAAAAAAAAAAAAGACATTTAAGTTAAGTGTCTTTGACGGCATTACTAGCAAGGCAGGTAAAGGGTAGACTGTGGTTGCAGTACATTTGGATTTCTTAAAGCTATTTAATAAAATAACTCTTGAAAGATTATTCCAAGATCAAGGGTGTATGAGGCTGAAGAAACTATAATTCTAAGATTAGAGGCTGGATAAATGGACGAAAGAAAAGACAGTAATAAAAGAGAAACTTTCTATGTGACACTGGAGTAACCACTGGAGTTCCTTGGAATCAGAGCTGATGCCACAGCTATTCACAGTCTATTTAATAATTTAGATGAAGGGACAATGTTAATGTATATAAGTCTGCTAACAATATACAACATGGGAAAGTAAAATGTGAGGACGGCACAGAATATGCAAAGGAATATGTTCATCAGTTCATATGTTTTAGGAGCAGAAGTCATTCCGCTTCCACCGCCATTCAATCATGGCTGATCTATCTTTCCCTCTTATCTTCTCCCCATAACCCCTGACACCCGTACTAATCAAGAACCTATCTATCTCAGCCTTACACATATCCATTTACTTGGCCTCTACATGGACAAGTTAAGTGCAAGGCCGTGATACAGGGTGAAGTGCAAAGTTATCCATTTTGGCAGGAAGAATGGAAAAAAATGTATTATTTAAATTTTGCCCAATATTAATTATTCATGTACTGTGCAGGAGAATGAGGGGTGATCTTATAAGGTATATAAGATCATGAGAGGAGTTGACAGGGTAAATGCACAGTCTTTTATCCAGAATAGGTAAATCAAGAATCAGAGGATGTGGGTATAAGTTAAAAGGGGAAAGATTTAATCGTAATCTGAGAGGTAACTTTTTTACACAGATTTAGATTTAGAGGGATATTGGCCTTAACGTGGTGGGCCTAATGTAGATGGACATCTTGGTTGGCATGGGCAACTTGGGCTGAAGGGCCTGCTTTCATGCTGTATGAATCAATGACTCTATAAGGTCTGGTTTCCATGTACCAGAAACATAATGTTAGCATGCAGGTACATCAAACAAATTGAATGTTGGCCTTTATTGCAAAGATGTTGGAATATAAAGTGTTTAAAACAAGACATTGGAAGGCCATACCTGGAGAAGTGTGTACAGTTTTGCACACCTTGTCTAAAAAACGTTTTGCTTGCCTCAGAGTTAGTGCACTGGGGCGGCACAGTGGCGCAGCAGTAGAGTTGCTGCCTTACATTGCCAGATCCTGCCTATGGGTGCTGTCTGTACGGAGTTTGTGCGTTCTCCCTTTGACAGTATGAGTTTTTCGGGTGATCCGGTTTCCTCCCACACTCCAAATATCTTTAGGTTTGTAGGTTAATTGGCTTCTGTAAAATTGTAAATTGTCCCTAGTGGGTAGGATAGTGCTAGTGCTCAGGGTTATCGTTGGTTGGTGCGGACTCAATGGGCTGAAGGACCTGTTTCCACACTGTATCTCTAAAACTAATACTAAAACATTAGATGATTTTTAAGATGAGGTACTTTTCTCACGAGGAAGGTTTGGGATTCTGAGGCGCACTGGAATTCAGAAAATAGAGAGTTGATGGCATTGAAGCATATTAGATACTTTAGTGGTAGGCAGCTAATCTATGTGTTTCCATTGATCAGAAGTCTAGAATAAATAGGGAGAGGGGAAGGGGTGGGTGGGGGGTGCACTGACATAGGTGAGAGTCATCACTTAACTGAGATAAGGAGGAATTTCTTCTCTTAGATGGCTGTGAATCTTTGGATTTCCGTATCCCAGAAATATATTTAAGTCTGAGGTAAATATATATTTTTAAACTATGGGGAAATCAAGGGTTAAGAAGCCAAACAGAAAAAAAGAATTTGAGGCCAAAGATTGGTTTGGTCATAATCTTACTAGATCATAGAGCAGTGTCATGAGGCTGTAAAACCTATTCCTGCTCCTGTGTCTTATGTCCTTATGTTACAACAGTCAAATAGATTAATTTCCTTTGATGCCTACGCTATTTCCTGCAAGTGGATGGCAATGCTCCATTCTCAAATACTTGAAGCTCACGTAATTAAACAAAATTAGGCTGATTTGTAGTAATCATGATGGGATCAGATTGAACCATTGGGAATCATCAGATTACTACACAAAGAAAACATTAGATTATCCAGTGACCCTCAGGGAACAATGAAAGTGAAGACGATTATTCAAGGTTAAGATTGTAAACAAGGTAGAGAACACACTGAAAGCTGATCTGAGGCCAATCTTCAGAGCAGATCAGTTATGGAGTCACAGAATCTTACAGTGTGGAGACAGGCCTATCGGCCCATCTTGCCCACACCAGCCAGCGTGTCCCATCTACACTAGTCCCCCCTGCCTACATTTGGCCAATATACCCCTAAACCTGTCCTATCCATGAAAAGTACCTTTCTAAATGTTTCTTAAAAGTTGCTATAGTACCTGCCTCAACAACCTCCTCCGGCAGTTCGTTCCATACCCCCACCATCTTTTGTGTGAAAAAGTTACCCTCAGGTTCCTATTAATTCTTTCCACCCTCACCTTAAACCTCTGGTCCTTGATTCCCCTACTCTGGGCAAGAGACTCTGTGCATCGACCCGATCTATTCCTCTCATGATTCTATCATCCCTCATCCTCCTGCGCTCGAAGGGATAGCCTGCTCAACCTGTCCCTATAGCTCAGGCCATCGAGTTCTCGCAACATTCTCATAAATCTTTTCTTTCCACTCTTTCCACCCTTTCTTTGAACTTTTTTTTTTGCATGCTCATTCCAGATTTCCAGAGCAGCAAAATGTAGAGCACTGATGTACGGAACAAGTGGCTGACATAGTGTTTGCCAGACCAGGCAACTTGATCACTTCCCCTCAGGACAACAGGTTTATTTGGGGTGGCACAATGGCGCAGTGCTAGATCTGCTTCCTCACAGTGCTAGAGATCCACGTTCAATCCAGACGTTGGGTACTGTCTGTGCAGAGTTTGTACATTTTCCCATGGGTTTTCCCCGGGTGCTCCGGTTTCCTCCCACATTTCAAAGATGTGCAGGTTTGCAGGTTCATTGGCTGCAGTAAATTGCCCCTAGTATGTAGCATGCAAAAGTGGGGCAACATAAAACTAGTGTGTGGATGATCGGTAGTCGGTGTGGACCCGTTTGGCCAATAAATCTGTTTCCATATTGTATCCCCAAATTAAAACAAAAATATTCCAAATTATAGGAAATCTCTGAGACTAAGATTTGTCAATTGTTCTCTGTTTGCCCCTGCATATATTACTGAAGCATTCACAACTTACAAAGAATGTGCATCTTGGCCACAGTCAGTAATACACCAGCTCGCCTCTTTGTTTTACTTCTATTGAAAGAAACCTGCAGAATGCTGCTGGATGATCCTTTTTGAAACACTGAGCTGCCTGGTTTCCCCTGCAGTTGACATCTCAGCCCTAAAGGTTCAGCATTTCTTGGTTAATTTAGTGTCCTGCATCTACAATTCTATAAATAAATGTCTTTCTGTCATCACTTTCTCCATTTCTACACACTTTAAACAATCAAAGGTGATTTCCAGATATTTTTTCCACATGCTATCAGTAGTACAGATGTAGAAATGTTGTCCTCCTGCACAGCACCAATATAAATGTCATGCACATTTGTTCCATCACATAAATAATAAGAATGGAGTGGGCAAGTATCATTCAGAGTACTAATACTTATGTTGCCTTGGAAAGTATGTGTTTTCAATCCATCTGTCAACATTTAAGATATAAGGGTTTTTATGGTACAAATCTATAACATGGTATTTTTATATCATTATCCCTAATTTTTAAGAGCACAAAATATGCAGGACGACATAACAAACATGTCATAGACATAGAGCCATTGAGTGATATAGCGTGGATACAGGCCTTTCGACCCAACTTGCCCACACCAGCCACCGTGTCTCAGCTACACTAGTCCCACCTGCCAGCATTTGGTCCATATCCCTCCAAACCTTTCTTATCCATGTGCCAGTCTAACTGCTTCTCAAATGTTGGGGTAGTCACTGCCTCAACTACCTCCTCTGGCCGCTTATTCCATACACCCACCACCCTTTGTGTGAACGAGTTACCCCTCAGATTCCTATTAAATCTTTTCCCCTTCACCTTAAACCTATGTCCTCTGGTCCTCGATTCACCTATTCTGGACAAGAGACTCTGTGCATCAACCCGATCTATTCCGCTCATGATCTTATACACCTCTATATGTTGAGGCAACATAGAACGAGTGCCTTGGTAACAAACTGGAGCTCAATGCTCTTAAGACAGTGGAATTGATAGTAGACTTTAGGAGACCTCCCCCATCCCCCCCCCCACTCACCCACAACACCACCACAGTCACATCTGTGGAGTTTTTTAAGTTCCTTGGAACCATCATCTCCAAGGACCTTAAATGGGAGGCCACCATCGACTCCACAGTCAAAAAGGCCCAAGAGAAGATATACTTCCTGCGGCAGCTGAGGAAGCACAATCTGCCACAGGCAATGATGGTCCAATTCTATGCGGCCATCGTAGAGTCCGTCCTCACCTTCTACATCATGGTCTGGTTTGGCTCAGCCACCAAGCACGACATCCGGAGGCTGCAGCGAATCGTTCGATCAAGTGAGAACCTTCCCCCCATTGACAAACTGAACACTACAAGGGCCAGGAAGCGAGCGGGTAAGATCGTGTCTGATCCCTCTCACCCTGGCCACAAACTCTTTGAAGCACTTCCCTCTGGAAGGCGACTCCGGACTGTGATTACTTTAACTGTGGAAATGGTTCATCTCTTGGTCAAAGCATTGCACATTTATATATATATATATATATATATATATTAAAACAATCAGCTTAGCCCTCTAAATAAGTAATTCATCCCACAAAAGTATCATATAAAATATTGACAAGGAACATTCACTTTATTTCTGCGAAAAGCAAATGAAAAATGGATTCCTTGATGATAAAGGCAAAAATATGTTTTGTCCCATATGCTGCGTGACATTAATTAGTGGACATGCACCACACAGCACATGGAAGACAATGAGATCAAAACAATCCTCCTGAAGTCCAGAGATTAAACACAGCTGCTGTGAGGATCCTCAGAGAACAACATAAGATGTGACTAGCATATAGCTTGGTTGTTATCATCAACCCTGTCGGTCTTTTATCCTATTAGGAGAATAATAAGCAACCCACATTCTTCCTTTCTACAAATGTAGCTATTATTTGGGGGAATGCTAAGCAATTAATTAGCAAAAATAAAGTAACAATTAGCCTACTGTGGAAAATGCATTAACGGCTATACCACTATATGCAAAATATAACACTCTTCATGCAAACTAGAATATGTTCCCTGCATAGGTTGAATAGCTCTGCAGTCCTACCTACTTTTCCAGTCGCCCTGGGTAGATGAATGAAATACTGAAAACTGCCAAAACTGTCCATTATTAACGTGGATAGTTTCATGACACTGAACCTTAGCTCATTTTGCTCCCACCCAATTTACTCATAACTCATGTTGCTTGTGCTGACTTGGATGACCAGGCCCATAATATCAAACACCATTGGTTTTGAGTATCAAGGCATGTCTAGGTAAATCCTCCAATCATCCCAATTGAGGTACATAGCAGGCTTGAGGGGCTGAATAGTCTAATTCTGCTTATAATTTTTATGTTCTTATGTTTATGTTATTTTTTTCCACTGGGTGGCACTTCGATGGCAGCCTTGCCTACAGTCTGTCTGTCCTTTTCGTTTTTTGTGTGTTATTTTTAGCGTGTTTATAAAGTATGTATTAATATTCACTGGTTTGATTTATGTGGGGGGTTGGCGGGGGGTTGGGGAAACTTTTTTTCAATCACTTAACTTGCTGGAGATGCGATTGTTTTCCAGATCGTATCTCCGGTCGCTCTGCGGCCTAACATTGTGGAGCTGGAGGCCTTGCTCGGGACTGACTTTGATCCACACCACGGGGCGTGGACTTACCATCGGTGCCGAATCCTTGCCTGGGATTGATGCTCAAACCGCGACCTGTGGACTTTAACATCAAGGACCTCGCAGTCTCAGGTAAGAGACCAACGTCGGGAAGCTCCAAAAGCCGCACGAAGTTCGACTAGCCCCAACCCGGGGTAGATTGCCGGGCGCGGGGGAGCTGAGATCCCCCACTCCCCCGATGCATGACCTTGATCGCCCCGACGAGGAGGCCCGCCGCCGGCTACGGGAGTTAGATCATCCCGTCAACGGAAGGTTAGAGGCCCCCGATCGCTGGAGGACAAAGAAGGGGGAGATGGAACTGCTTTTCGCCTTCCATCACAGTGAGGAATGTGGTGGATGTTTATGTTAAAACTAGACTAAATGGGAACCGTTGTCCCACATACACACACACTCACACACTCACACACACTCACACACACACATATACACACCCTCCACCTCCCACACACATACACTCACACACATACACTCACTCACACACACACACTCACACACTCACACACACACACACTCAATCATACACACACTCACACACATACTCACACACTCACACATACACTCTCACACACGCTCACACAGACACACATTTACTCACACACACACAGACTCACACACACATACATAGACTCACACGCACACATACACTCACACACACAGACTCACACACACACATACACTCACAAACACACACATACAGTCATACATACACACACACATACACTCACACACATACATACAATCACACAGACTCACACACACACACACACTCACACACACGCACACACAGACTCACACACACACAGACTCACACACACACACACACACACTCACACACACGCACACACAGACTCACAAACACACAGACTCACACACACACACACACACACACATAAACTCACACACACACTCACACACACACATATACACTCACACACACATATACACTCACACACACACACACACACATAAACTCACTCACACACTCACACACACACTCACACACACACATATACACTCACACACACAGACTCACACACACACATACACACACACACACACACACACACACATAGACACATACACATACACACACACATACACACACATAAACACTCACACACTGACATACACACTCATAGTCACACTCACACACACACACTCACACACATACACACACATAAACACTCACACACTGACATACACACTCACACTCACACACACACACACTCACACTCACACACACTGACACACACCATATATAGGACAGTAAACTTTCTTGAATCTACTCACATGGCTGAGCGTGGCATCTCCACTGTGGGGCTTCCACAGTCAGTGGCACTTCTGCAATCAGTGTGACCTCTGCACTCACCGTAAATTACGCAATCAGCGCGACCTGTCCACTAAGCGGAAGTCACAAAATGAGCGGGACTTTTGGACTAAACACAGTCGGACCTAATAAAGCATTTATTCCTTCCAAACACAGTCGGACCTAATGAAGCATTGCAGTTTCAAGCAAAGTCAGGGCAGCAGGCCAAACAACTCATGGCATTGTCATTAAGGGCTAAAAAATCAATTATTGCAAGTACATTGCAGACTCACAGTTCAGTTGATTCACAGCTTAGAATGACAGTCGTGGCCTCTCCCTTACGATCTTGCAGAGTGATTGACTCACGTCCAGGCATCCGGGGTTTTATAGTCCTGCCCGTGGATGGAAGGGGCGTTACCTTCATCGCGGTGATTGACAGGCAAGAGGACCAATCAGCTGATCTCAAGGTTTTTAAACACTCATAACTTTTTTATTTTTCATCAATGGGAAAAATCCTCGTGGTTGGCTCAGCAGAGGAGGACTGTGAGTAACATGGCCAAAAATCACAGCGATACAGGGTAGCGTTTTTCCTAAAATCAATATAGAGCGCAGACAGGAAGTGGTCAAGATGAGACTTTTAATTATATAGATATATTTTGTGTGTTCTGTTGCTCTTTATTGGTAAATCAAATTCCTTGTATGTTGAAAAACATACTTGGCTAATAAAGTATGATTACGATTATGATTATGATTAAAAAGAAACTGGTTCAGATTCCAAGTTTCTTTAAGTGGAGTTCTGGATTTCACTGCTATCAGTTTTCCTACGAGGTAATTCCATGGATACATTCTGCAGCTTTGCCCATGGCAATCTTTCGATAGCTGTATGCATTGTCCAGAAAATAGATGCTTTTAATTTATTTGGTAAATTCTTTTAATCCATGGACTGAAAGAAACCTACTTCTTTCTATTTTATTTTTTATTCTGATACATCGTGACAAGAAGGGAGGCTTTCGCTTCAGTGACCTTGCAAGGTAATGCAATTGTTCATTCTTCTGCAAAAATTTTCCTCTCGGCGAACACAACTTGCAGAGTAACTTTTGTCATTATCTTTTGCCCTTGATTTGCACTCATCAGTTGTCCGTCAACATCCCATACTGTCATTTCTACATCTGGCTTATTTTTTTTGCAGAATAATTATAATCAACAATTTCAGCAAGTTTCTGTTTTACTCATTGGATACGAGGCATTTTATTATATAATGTTCTTTCCTGAAATTAGGAGGATAGGAAAGTAACATCACAATGTTTTTTTTGTTTTTAATTTTCCCTGTCCATCGCAAAGCCCTCTTTTGAATGGACTAACCTTTTCTACTCAAATATAATTGACTGCAAAATTACAATTAATTTAGATTTTTTTTACATAAACATAAGAACATAAAAAATATAAGCAGAATTAAACTATTCAGCCCTTCATGCCTGCTAAGCATTTCAATAAGATTATGGCAGATATTTAAATCAGTGCCACTCTTCAGCACAAAATCCATGTTAGTATGCAGATAATTATCTATCCTGTCCTAAATACAGTCAGCAACTAAGCCTGCACAGACCTCTTGGCTAGAACATTTCAAGCATTCAGCAAAACATAAAGCGCTCGAGGAACTCAACGGGTCAGGAAGCATCTGTGGAGAGAATGGACAAACAGCATTTTGGGTTGGGACCCTTCTTCAGAAAAAGCTCATCAAGCAAACTAGAATATGTTTCCTGCATAGGTTGACAGTTCTCCAGTCCAACCTACTTTGCCCAGGATAGAATAATGGAAGATTGAAAGGTTGCCAAGATGTCCTTTCATCAAGTTGGACAGTTTCATGGCACTGAAACCAAGCCCATTTTTATGTAAAGAAGGGTCTCCACCCAAAACTCCATCTGTCCATTCCCTGCACAGCTGCTGCCTGACCTGCTGAGTTCCTCCAGCACTTTGTGTTTTACTCAAGATTCCAGCATCTGCAGTTCCTCGTGTCTCCAATTACATACATTTCACTACCTTTTGTGTGAAGAAATTCCTTCTTATCTGCACCAAATAGTTAACATTTATTTACAGTAGGTGACTACTGGTTCTAGACTTCCTTTGAGAAGTAAAATCAATTCCACGAAAATAATTATATTAATGTCAATACTTATAATGATAGTTAACTGCTTTGCAGGTATTGAGGTAAAAATTTGTCTTGGAAAGGGAGCGGAATGGTATTGTATATGTGTTTGCATTCCTCCTCCTCCTCTACCTCCTTCCCTTTCTAATATTTCATTTCAATGTGTTTAGTGCATTGATAAGGGCATCTTATAGTTGTACGGTCCATCTTCTGATTTACTCGTTCTAGTTGCAAAGATAATATGATCTGGAACAGTTCATGTGGACTGGAGGGTAACCAATTTAACTTCACTTTTTAAGAAAGGAGGGAGAGAGAAAACAGAGAATTATAGACCAGTTAGCCTTACATCGGTCATGGGGAAGATGCTGGAGTCAATTATTAAAGATGTTATAGCAGCGCATTTGGAAATCAGTTACACGATCGGTCAAAGCCAGCATGGATTTATGAAGGGGAAATCATGCTTGACTAATGTTTTGGGATATTTTGAGGATGTAACAAGTAGAATGGATAAGGGAGAGCCAGTGGATGTGGTGTAGCTGGACTTTCAAAAAGCCTTTGACAAGGTCCCACACTAGAGATTAGTTGGCAAAATTAGAGCACATGGTATTGGGGGTAGGGTATTGACATGGATAGAGCACTGGTTGGTAGACAGGAAGCAAAGAGTAGGAATTAACGGGTCCTTTTCAGAATGGCAGGCAGTGACTAGTGGGGTGCCGCAAGGCTCGGTGCTGGGACCCCAGTTATTTACAATATATATTAACGATTTAGACGAGGGAATTAAATGTAACATCTCTAAGTTTGCGGATGACACAAAGCTGGGTGGCAGTGTGAGATGCGAGGAGGATGCTATGAGGCTGCAGGGTGACTTGGATAGGTTGGGTGAGTGGGCAGAAGCATGGCAGTTGCAGTATAATGTGGATAAATGTGAGGTGGAAGAACAGAAAAGCAGATTATTATCTGAAATATGTCAGATTAGGGTGTGCTTGTACATCAGTCACTGAAAGTGAGTGTGCAGGTACAGCAGGCAGTGAAGAAAGCCAATGGCATGTTGGCCTTCATTGCGAGAGGATTTGAGTTTAGGAGCAAGGAAGTCCTACTGCAGTTGTACAGGGCCCTGATGAGACCACACCTGGAGTACTGTGCAATTTTGTTTTCCTAATTTGAAGAAGGACATTATTGCTATTGAGGGAGTGCAGAGTAGGTTCACCAGGTTAATTCTTGGGATGGCGGGACTGACCTATGATGAAAGAATGGGTCGACTGGGCTTGTATTCGCTGGAATTTAGGATGAGAGGGCATCTTATAGAATCATATTAAATTCTTAGAGGATTGGACAGGATTGATGCAGGAAAAATGTTCCCGATGTTGGGGGAGTCCAGAACCAGGGGTCACAGTTTAAGAATAAGCGGTAGGCCATTTCGGACTGAGATGAGGAAAAACTTTTTCACCCAGAGAGTTGTGATTCTGTGGAATCCTCTGCCACAGAAGCCAGTGGAGGCTAATTCATTTGATGTGTTCAAGAGAGAGTTAGATTTAGCTCTTAGGGCTAAGGGAATCAAGCGATATGGGGAAAAAAGCCAGAACGGGGTACTGATTTTGGATGATCAGCCATGATCATATTAAATAGCGGTGTTGGCTCGAAGGGCCTACTCCTACACCTATTTTCTATGTTTCTATGTTTCTATGATATGATACCTAATAATGTTCTTGTCAAATCAGTAATTCAGCCTGTGACTGATTTCATGTAGACACAAGGAACTCCAGGTTCTGGAATTTTGAGCAAAACAATCAGCAAAACAAAAAAAACAGTATCTCTGGATACTTTCAAGAGAGAGCTAGATTGCGCACTTAAAGATATGGGGAGAAGGCAGGAACAGGGTACTGATTGGGGATGATCAGCCATGATCACATTGAATGGCGGTGCTGGCTCGAAGGGCCGAATGGCCTACTCCTGCACCTATTGTCTATTGTCTATTGTCTAACACAAAGTATTGGAGTTACTCAGCTGGTCAGGCAGCATCTGCGGAGGGAATAGATAGGTGACGTTTTGGGTCAAGACCCTTCTTCAGACTGATTTTATGATCCAGTATCCAGTTCTGTCTATTGGAAAAGTTGACGTTTTAGGTGAAAGTCCTTTTGTTCTGGATCGTGGTACAAGATAAGTTCCAGTGAGCTCACGCTGCATGCGCTTGTATACTCAATAAGCCCATGCTTCTTCTTCAATCTACAAACAGCAGTCAACTATGTTTTTAGTTTAGTTTAGTTTGGAGATACAGCTTGGAAACAAGCCCTTCGGTCCACTGAGACCGCGCCGACCAACCATTACCCATGAATCAATTGTAAACTATTCCAATTCCATATCCTGCCCTCCAGAAGCAATTTACAGAATAGTCAAGTCAAGAATGTTTTATTGTCATATGTCCCAAAAACAGAACAATGACATTCTTACTTACAGCAAAGTAAGTAACCCTAGCCAATTAACCTGTAAGTCTTTGGAATGTGGGAGGAAACCAGAGCGCCCGATAAAACCCATGCGGTCACAGGAAGATGAAAAAACACCACCCAGGTCCCTGGTGCTGTCAGGCAGCAACTCCACCGCTGCGCCACTCCACTATTCAATTTTCAATCTAGGCATCTTATATAGTGATGGGACAGGGGTTATTTATTATATGAGGAGTCAAGCTAATCTCAAATGTCTCTGGAAAGAAAAGTTTGATTTGACTTATTACAAAATGTCCTTGGACTGTATGAACTGAGGCGTCATGATTTACTATGATTTGCTATCCATTCCAAGTGAGCCCAATTATTTTCCTGAGCACTTAATTGTTTTTCTAAGTGAGCTTGCTTGCACGACATGGAGATGGTTAGCAAACAACAGCTTCGCTGAAATGCTTGTTTTAACCCTTACACCACAGATGCCATTAAGTTTATAGGCTAATGCCAGCCACTGCTTCTCATGATGCTTTTAACATTCATTGAAAACAAGTGTGCTTCAAATAAAAAAATATGAACTGGCTCCATTGTTCCTTCTTTTGAAGCATCGAGGATGTCTGCTAAATTGTCATTGTTGTTATGCTTCTATGTAGTGTTTTTGCTCAATTCTGTGAATGTTACATCTGCTCATATTTTCTTTGGCTCCATGAATTTATTTTGAGCAAATTGTACACAATTTTACAGATCAATATCCCAATCAAGTACACCACAGTTATTTTATTGTTTATTGTCCTTAATAGTGTTTGTTACAGTCATTCTCCTTTGGGCTTGAGTTTTGATGTCAATATTTGTGTCTTGAAAATTTAATATGTTTCTAATATTCGGCTGCTGTAATTCTAGCAAGGACTCGCAAGGAATAGCATAAGGAACCATTTACACCTTAGGATTTTACTCACTTTCCTATGAGATGCAATGGGTAGAACTCCCATGCAGTTTCATGACTGCAGTTTAAATTATGATGTTGTGGTAAGAACAAACTACCAGTTGCAAAGACTGTTAAATGGACTCATAGTAGTTCCTTCCTATGTCCAGCTATGCCATGGTCTCGTTGAAACTCCCTCATAAGTTCATAAGTGATAGGAGCAGAATCAGGCTATTCGGCCCATCAAGTCTACGCCATTCAATCATGGCTGATCTATCTCTCTCTTCTAACCCAATTCTCCTGTTATCTCCCCATAACCGGATACCCACACTAAACAATAATCTATCTATCTCTGCCTGAACAATTACCACTGACTTGGCCTCCACAGCATTCTCTGGCAAAGAATTCTGCAAATTCACCACCTTCAGAATAAAGAGATTCCTCCTCATCTCCTTCCTAAAAGAACGTCCTTTAATTCTGAGGCTATGACCTCTAGTCCCAGACTCTCCCACTAGTGGAAACATCCTCCCCACACCCACTCTATCCAAGCCATTCACTATTCTGTATGTTTCAATGAAGTCCCCCCTCATTCTTCTAAACTGCAGCAAGTACAGGCCCAGTGCCGACAAATGCTCATCATATGCTAACCTACCCATTCAGTGAGCAGCTGGAGAAGGAAGGACAATGAAAGATCTCCTGAGTGTCAACATATTTTGGTTCACATTTTGGTTTCATAGTTCCAAACACCTACCTAGCGAAAAAAAACTTGACTATATCAACCTATTTATTACCTGCCACGTTTTGTCCTGCCTTTCCCCTTTTCCAGTTTTTGTCTCCCTTGCCAACAATCAGTCTGAAGACGGTCCAGACGTGAAACGTCACCTACCCATGTTCTCCTGAGATGCTGTCTGACCTATTGAGTTACTCCAGCACATTGCTCCTTTTGTGAATTAACCAGCATCTGCAGTTCTTTATTTCTATTAATTTGGCAAATTTTGTGTATCCTGGAAACCTTTATGCTTTAGCAACAACTGTTATGCCCGTTGCTGCAAGTATTTCTGTCAGGAAAGATGACTGGCAGTCCCATAAATTATGTGCCTTCTCCTCTCATTCCTTCAAATGGGGAATTGGTTGTCCTCCACTCTTTAATTATAAGCAGCTGTCACCTTTCCAAACACTCCATATAATGTCTAAATGATTCCTCTTGCAATGCGAATCAAATTTCCATTATTATAATGTTCTGCCACTTTGTTGAATGGCCTGCACTGTTGGTGTTAAATCAAAAGCAAAATTAGCATAGCATCTAGAAACAGTGAAATAAAGGACTGATCAACCAGTTAAAAAGTTGGCAAAAACCAAATAATAATCAATTAACCTTTCAGCAGCACTAAAGTTCATTAATTTCTAGACTATGTTTATTGATCAAGATTTAACTGGAAGGTAGTGCTAAACAATGTTAGTAATCTAAATAGGTTTACTTTCATGACTTATGCATTAGCTCTTATGAATATGGTTACATCTCCTCATTATGTTTTGGTTCCTATTCAGCCTGCTATAATCCAACTTTAGTGCAGCTGTATCTCATGCCTTGCCCAGTTCTCTGCATTAGCAAGCTTTGGGAAATCATCCATTACTGTATGCTGTCTCAATAATCAAGGACATTTCAGTTTGCATTCAGCTTTTTACTTGAATAACGTAAAGTGTCTTCTCGCATGGGACTTCCATGATAAAAAGCAAACAAAAGTCATCTTAAAATGAAAAAAATGTGTTTTGCCAAGTATTCATACAGTAACAATGTTGTACCTTAATCTAGTACGGTAAAGAGGTTTATGACAGGATATTGTAACATTCCTTAGTTATAAATGTGCAATATTATTGAGAAATAGTGAGGAAAAAATTTAACTTAAACAGTACTTACAGTGTAGAACATTTTTATTGATTATTTTTGGACAGTGGTTGCATTGGTCATTAGATACTTCGATCTAAAGAACAACTGTGGCTTCAATGTCATGCTCACAGCAGTTATTCATGTCATGATGTTAATAGTAAATCTGCTTAAGCAGATATGTATACCCATTAAAGCAAAGCCGACTTCACTCTATTGTATTTACTCTCCAACTGACTTTAAATCTTCTTGCAACTTTGTTCTCTACGGGGCTAGTTATCACAGTAAAAACAGAGTTGGGACTGCAGTGTTGTCGTGAAACTTTGCACTATGGGAGAAAGTTGCTGACTTTGCTAGATGCAGAAGGGTTATTTTATTATCGTAATTAAAAAATGTTCTCTCTATTATTTCTAACTTATGTGGCCACGCCTGGAGTAAGAATGCATTTAACTCAAGGAAGGCTAATATTAAAAAGATAATTGTAAAGGTCAATTTTGTAGCCACCACAACAAAAGAAAATAACCCAACTTTATGTCCTAACATGTTGTGAGCAGCCAATGGGACTTTAAAGAAGCATTTAAAAAGAGCTGTGAGTTGGAGGAAATATAGATGGAATTATTCATTCAAAGATACAAAAAGGTTGGATTTCACACTAATCCAAAGAAACAGAGGAAATGGCATGCATTTGTTGGGGTTTTACCATCTTTCTCCTTCATTAAACTGCATTCCGGCTGTCAAGAATTTTAATGTAACAACGATGATTCCATAGGATTTTTTTTTAAACCTGCTGATGATGGAAATCTGAAATAAAATAATAAAAAGCTCGTCAAACTCAGCAGGTCAGACAGCATTTGTGGAAAAAGAAACAATTAATGCTTCAGCTCAAATACCCTTCACGGATGTTTACTCTCCACCCACCAATCAGTCAAACCAAATCTCCACTCATCAATCTACCGACCCAACCTTGCACCCACCCAACAGTGCAGCTTTTCACTCACCAAATGCAATTTCACCCACCCCACTCACATATCATATTACATAGAAACATAGAAAATAGGTGCAGGAGTAGGCCATTCGGCCCATCGAGCCTGCACCGCCATTCAATATGATCATGGCTGATCATCCAACTCAGTATCCTGTACCTGCCTTCTCTCCATACCCCCTGATCCCTTTAGCCACAAGGGTCACATCTAACTCCCTCTTAAATATAGCCAATGAACTGGCCTCAACTACCTTCTGATGAGGAAATCTGTAAAAAATGATTTCCTCATCTCGGTCCTAAAAGTCTTCCCTCTTATCCTTAAACTGTGACCCCTAGTTCTGGACTTCCCCAACATCGGGAATAATCTTCCTGCATCTAGCCTGTCTAACCCCTTAAGAATTTTGTAAGTTTCTATAAGATCCCCCCTCAGTCTTCTGAATTCCAACGAGTACAAGCCGAGTCTATCCAGTCTTTCCTCATATGAAAGTCCTGCCATCCCAGGAATCAGTCTGGTGAACCTTCTCTGTACTCCCTCTATGGCAAGAATGTCTTTCCTCAGATTAGGAGACCAAAACTGTACGCAATACTCCAGGTGTGGTCTCACCAAGACCCTGTACAACTGCAGTAGAACCTCCCTGCTCTTATACTCAAATCCTTTTGCTATGAATGCTAACATATCATTTACTTTCTTCACTGCCTGCTGCACCTGCAGTCCTACTTTCAATGACTGGTGTACCATGACACCCAGGTCTCGTTGCATCTCCCCTTTTCCTAATCGGCCACCATTATTCTCCTCTCCCTCTTCACCATGACACCGGATGTCCATATCTTTACCCACTCATCATCATCTGACTAACACCCACCAAACACCCAAACTATTTCAATTCACCAATCACACAAACCTTTCTACTTTCTATCCTCTAAACACTTGAACTCCATCTGACAACCAGTAAGTACCAGACATGAAATCTGATCATTACCCCCTCCTTCCCAAAACTGGCAATCAGTGCTCCAGCTGATGCTCATGGACTTCTCTTCATCAATCCACCCACCCCATGCCCCAATCCTGATCCTACTCTCATCCCTGACACCCATCTCAACTCCTGCAACTCTTGTCTTACAAGCATCTGGAACTGTCCAAAGAACTGTGCCAAACTGATCACCTTTAGGGAACCAGTGAGTTTGAGTTTAGTTTATTGTCACATGTAACTAACACACAGTGATAATCTTGTTTTGCATGCTAACCAGTCAGCAGAAAGACAATGCATGGCTACAATCGAGCCATCCACAGAGTACAGTGCACATTATAAAGGGAATAACATGAATAATGTTTAGTACAAGATAAACTTAGTAAAGTCCAATCAAAGATAGGCTGACAGTCTCCAAAGAGGTAGAATGTAGTTGAGGACTGCTCCCTAGTGGTTGGTTATTTAAGTTAAGGGCCTGTCCCATTTACATGACCTGCTAGCGTGTGGGTAGCATGTGGGTAGCATGTGGGTAGCGTGTGGATAGCACGTGGATAGCGAGTGGTGGGCGCATGGAGTGGTGTGGAGGAGTGTGGACTTCGTCCTGCACGAAATCTTCACGCGCCACCGGCCTGTCGCATAACTGATGGCCAAAGTGGGACAGGCCCAAGACCCTGGCACAGCACGGTGCAACGTCTCACCTCCAGCAGCAGAAGCAGGCAAATGATCGACGAGCTCGGCCTGGGACTCACGGCCGTTGCGGATCCGGATCCTCCCTCACTCCTACTCCCAGAGCGGGGCCAAGACGATTGGAGATAGACACAAAATGCTGGAGTAACTCAGCGGGACCGGCAGCATCTCTGGAGAGAAGCAATGGGTGACATTTCGGGTCGAGACCCTTCTTCAGACTGAAGAAGAGTCTCGACCCGAAACATCATCCATTCCTTCTCTGCAGAGATGCTGCCGGTCTCGCTGAGTTACTCCTGCATTTTATGTCTGTCTTCAAATGACGTCACGCGCTCCAGACGGCTATGCAGATGCATGATGACGCACGCGACCATCGCGGGTCAGTCACTACCAGCCTGTCGCGTAAATTACGGCAAAGTGGTACAGGTCCTTTAGTCTAGTTAATGGTTAGATGGTTGGTAATGCAACATAGAGAAAGAAGGATTTCCCTTTCGCAAGGCCAATTCCATAAAACCTCAGGCCTTTGATTTATAAAAGTGAAATGCTGTGGGCTAAGATTGTGGAAACTCTTTATTACATGAAACATTTTCAATTCAAAGGCATCGCATAGCTATTGAAAACTGATGTTGAAATATATAAAAGGCATTAAGAAAATTGAATTTAACAAAGTAAAAAACACAATAACATATAAATAAACTTGAAAGTCTGAAAATATACTTTGCTTTAACCCTCACAGCTGTGTCTACTCTATTAAATTAATGGAATGGTATCATCTGCACCTGGTCTAACGTGGCACAGCATAAAATGCTGTAGAATTATCACAACTTCACCTTTCAACACTGAATTCTACTGCTAATTGCAAAACGTGTTTTCAGTAAACCTTCATGATAGATACAAGGAACTGCAGATGCTGGTTTACAAAACAAAAATGCTGGAGTAGTTCAGTGGGTCAGGCAGCATCTTTTGCGAACATGGGTAGATGACGTTTGGGTCAGAACTCATCTTCAGACCTATTGTGGTGGAGGGGCTGGGGGGGAAAAAGAGAGGGGGAGCAGGATAAAATTTGGTGAGTGGTAGGGGGATACCGGTGATGAGGTGGGTTAATAGGTTGGACAAAGGCCAGAGATGGAAAGACAAAAGGTGTGAGATGGAAGAGGTGTAAATGTGAAGCCAGGGGAAGGAATATAGGTGGAAACAGAGGGGGAAGGGGAGAGATGGGTGCAAGTCCAGGTGGGACATGTGGAAGGGGGTGGTGGGGATGGGAAGGAAAACAAAAGATTGTTTGTAGCTTGTTTACCTAAAATTGGAGAATTCAATGGTCATACCATCAGGTTTTAACTTCTGCCAGCGGAAGATAAGATGCTGTTCCCCCAGTTTGTGTGTGGTTTCACTCTGGCAATGGAGGAGGCCCAGCACAGAAAGGTCAGTGTGGGATGGGAAAGGAGGGCTAATGGTTAGCAGCCAGGAGATCCAGCAGGTCTTGGCAGACCAAGCACAAGTATTCGGTGAAATAGTCACCGAGTCTCTGCTTGGACCCTAATGGTAGTCATGCATTAATTGTGTGTCTGTAACTAATTATTTAAGTCGGAGCTAATATATATATATTTTGTTGATCAGCTGTCAACATTGGAAAAGACTATTGTTCAGATAATCTAACGGCTTGTTTCATCATTGAACAACACTTGGTTACCTGTGCATAGGATACTGCAGGGCATTTGGTGCTGTTCCAAGGAGTATCAGATTGCCAGGACAAACCTGGATAAGGTATCTTACAAAGTATACAACCTTCTCCACTTGAACAACTGTCTTGGACTGCAAGATGTGAATTATTCACTTTGCATGGAATTTCTTCTCTCCGTCAGATTTGATCGAAATAAAAATCGAGAACAACATTGACTCTCATTACATTATCACCAGTACAACACAAGGTCAAAATGATCTCCAATGTATCCAAGATCGGGAACAAGAAAACCTTTCCCTAGATACGTAGGGTAATTGTACATCACATTAAACATAATAAGAATATGTTGATGATTTTGTGACACACTACAAGCAAAGGAAATTGCACCCTTTTGTCTACTATTGACATTGAAGCAAAGCATTTACCATCTGCTCATTGGAAGCAATATCCCTTTTGCAGCCATTAGTCAAAAGTCAGAGAATATAACATTGATGAGGTAAACCAAGTGGAACAGCAAGGAATGTATAAGAGCAACTGTACAATTCTTTATTCATAGAAGATCTAGCATTTCTGTCCTAGGAGAAAAATTATTAACACATCATAAGAAATAAGCAAAATTATACTCGGGGCTGAAAAACACTAAAAATGTGTTATTCAATGTCATGTGCAGGAAGAAACTGCAGATGCTGGTTTAAACTGAAGATAGCACAAAAAGCTGGAGTAACTCAGCGGCTCAGACAGCATCTCTGGAGAAAAGGAATAGGTGAAGTTTTGGGTCGAGACTCTTCTTCAGCCAGTCTGAAGAATGGTCTTGTCCCGAAATGTCACCTATTCCTTTTCTCCAGAGATGCTGTCTGACCCGCTGAGTTAAGGGCCTGTCCCACATACGTGTCCTTGGCATGCAAATTACGTGACCTCGTGGTCGCATTGAGGCACACGGGCATCGTGTGGCCGCGCGGGGCCGGTCCCACTGAGAAGCGCGGAGGGGTATGTAGTTGTGCGCGACATCGCGCAGGGCTCCGAAATTTTTGTAGCGAACGAAATCTTCGCGCGCCAACGGACAGGCCCAAGACCCTGGCGTGACGCAACGTCTCACCTTCAACAGCGCAGAAGCAGGCAAACGATCGCTGAACTCGGCCTGGGACTCACGACCGTTGCGGTCCGGATCCGCCCCCACCTCTACTCCCAGAGCGGGGCCAAGAAAATTGAAGATAGACACAAAATGCTGGAGTAACTCAGCGGGACCGGCAGCATATCTGGAGAGAAACAATGGATGACGTTTCGGGTCAAGACCCTTCTTTCAGACTGAAGAAGAGTCTCGACACAAAACATCATCCATTCCTTCTCTCCAGAGATGCTGCCGGTCCCGCTGAGACTCCAGCATTTTACATCCATCTTCAAATGACGTCATGCGCTCCAGACGGCTGTGCGGGCGAATGAAGTCGCGCGCGACTTTCGCGGGACCATCGTGGCTCAACGCGACCACGAGGTCGCGTAATTAGCGTGCCAAGGACATGTAAGTGGGACAGGCCCTTTACTCCATCTTTGTGTGTCTATCTTATTCAATGTCATATTCTTTCAGTTAATCCAATTCCATGAAATGGACAATTTGCTAATCTGCTATTATATCTAAATTCCCTCTCTCATTTACTGAAGTTGTTATTTAATGTCTGATTTTGAAAGAAATAAAAAATAGAAATATAAAATTCTCTATTTGGATTCCTCAACACGTTGAATACCATTCTGATTGTTGACTAATAATTAGAACATTTTCCCTTTGTATTCTGATAGGTAAAGTGATTGGTAATGATTTTATTTCCTTGACCAATGGCCAATAAATTGCATTTCATTCTCACACACTTTAAAGGTTGATCAAGCAATTTAAAAGATATTTTCCTGAAAGCAATAAGAGGTGACATTCTCCTCCAATTCCTGCATCTGTTTATCAGGTGGCATTAAATTTAATTTGTCAAATCCCATTACATAATAAATCTTGTGACGATCTGTTTACTCTGAAATAAAATTCTGCTATGTGGCTATTCCTGGATTAGCACCGGCATAGTATTTCCAAAGATAACTAATTATGTGTAACAAGAAAAGTAAATGATGTGGAGTAAACAATAAGTTGGAGGAACTCAGCAGATCAGGCATTATCTGTGGAGGGGGAAGGACTAATGATATTTTGGATTGGAACCCTTCAGAGTTCCTCCAACTTTTTATTTTCTCCTCGATATTGCAGGATCTGCAGTCTGTTGTGCCTCCAATAGTAAATGTTATCATAGAGTCATAGGGTCTTGCAGCGGGGAAACAGGCCCTCTGGCCCAATTTGCCCACACAGACCAACATGTCCCATCTACACTAATTCCACCTGCCTGCATTTGGCCCATATCTCTCTCAACCTATCCTATCCATGTACCAGTCTAAATGTTTCTTGAACATTGCAATGGTACCTGCCTCAATGTTGTTGCAGGATTTTAATTGAAGAAATTAGCAGTGCAGTATTAAATATTTTGTGGTGGAATGTACTGCAAAATAAAGATTAATAACAATGTTTTGGATTGCAACACCTTTTTCAGTTCTGGGATGTGACATTGTTGGCACCAATTTATTGCCCATCCTTTATGTTCCTTGAACAGAATGGATTTTCTTCTCATTTTACAGGACAATTAAACATCAACAATATTGCTGTAAGTTTTGAGTCACACAAGGGTCAGATCTGGTAAGGTCACCCGTTTCCCTTCCCTAAAGGGTATTAGGGAACCAGATGGGCTTTTGCTACGATACAGTTATTGCATTACTAATGCTAGCTTTTATTCAAAGCAGGTAATTTATTTAATTAAATTAGATTAAATTCACCATCTGCCCAAATGTGATTTGAACTCTGTCTCTGTATCATCAATCTAAAGCTGAATTATTATACCAGTAACTGAATCAAAGTTGGAGTGAAAGGATCTGTGTTAAGGCATCCCAGATTCTCCAGATTTTTAACCTCCAAGTACGTTCATCAGCTGAGTTGGAAGCCAAAATTAAATCTTACTAATATTCCATTTTTTTTTTTAAAATGTCTTCTTTACATTTTTAATCAAGAATACTGGTCCTGAATCACTGAGCTGGATCTGCAAGTAATGGATTATTGAAATATTGCATTGAGCCAGCAGGTCGGATAAAGTGTGGGCTTTTCTTCATCGCCCATGGAAGTCCTATTGTATTCAGGAAACTCACTGTCATCGTAGAGTAGGTGCAACGAAAAGATATGGAGCACTGAAATTAATGCTCCATATCTTTAAGGGCCCTATCTAGCTCTCTCTTGAAAGTAGCCAGAGAACCGGCCTCCACCGCCCTCTGAGGCAGAGAATTCCACAGACTCACAACTCTCTGTGTAAAAAAGTGTTTCCTCGTCTCCATTCTAAATGGCTCACCCTTTACTCTTAAACTGTGGCCCCTGGTTCTGGACTCCCCCAACATCGGGAACATGTTTCCTGCCTCTAGCGTGTCCAAACCCTTAGTAATCTTACATGTTTCAATAAGATCCCGTCTCCTCCTAAACTCCAGAGTATACAAGCCCAGCTGCTCCATTCTCTCAGCATATGACAGTCGTGCCATCACGGGATTTAACCTTGTAAACCTACGCTACACTCCCTCAATAGCAAGAATGTCCTTCCTCAAATTAGGGGACTAAAACTGAACACAATACTCCAGGTGTGGTCTCACTAGGGCCCTATACAACTGCAGAAGGACCTCTGTGCTCCTATATTCAACTCCTCTTGTTATGAAGGCCAACATGCCATTCGCTTTCTTCACTGTCTGCTGTACCTGCATGCTTACTTTCATTGACCGATGAACATGGACCCCCCAGATCCCGTTGTACTTCGCCTTTTCCCAACTTGACACCATTCAGATGGTAATCTGCCTTCCTGTTTTTGCTACCAAAGCAGATAACCTCACATTTATCCACATTAAACTTCATCTGCCATGCATCTGCCCACTCACCCATCCAAGTCGCCCTGCATTCTCATAGCATCCTCCTCACAGTTCACACTGCCACCCAGCTTTGTGTCATCTGCAAATTTGCTAATGTTACTTTGAATCCCTTCATCTAAATCATTGATGTATATTGTAAATAGCTGCGGTCCCAGCACCAAGCATTGCGGTACCCCACTAGTCACTGCCTGCCATTCTGAAAGGGACACGTTAATCCCTACTCTTTGTTTCCTGTCTGCCAACCAATTTTGTATCCATGTCAGCACTCCACCCCCAATACCATGTGCTCTAATTTTGCCCACTAATCTCCTATGTGGGACCTTATCAAATGCTTTCTGAAAGTCCAGGTACATTACATCCACTGGCTCTCCCTTGTCCATTTACCTAGTTACATTCTTAAAGAATTCCAGAAGATTAGTCAAGCATGATTTCCCCCACGTAGATCGTGTTACTGCTATCCAAATGTGCAGCTATTTCATCTTTTATAATTGACTCCAGCATCTTCCCTACCACCGATGTCAGGCTAACTGGTCTATAATTCCCTGTTTTCTCTCTCCCGCCTTTCTTAAAAAGTGGGATAACATTAACTACCCTCCAATCCACAGGAACTGATCCTGAGTCTATAGAACATTGGAAAATGATCATCAATGCGTCCACGATTTCCAGAGCCACTTCCTTAAGTACCCTGGATTGCAGACCATCAGGCCCTGGAGATTTATCAGCCTTCAGGCCCATCAGTCTACTAAACACCATTTCTTGCTTAATGTGGATTTCCTTCAGTTCCCCGGTCACCCCAGATCCTCTGGCCATCAGGAAGATTGTTTGTGTCCTCCTTAGTGAAGATGGATCCAAAGTACCTGTTCAACTCATCAGCCATTTCCTTGTTCCCTATAATAAAATCACCTTTTTCAGTCTTCAAGGGTCCAACTTTGGTCTTTACTAATTTTTTCATCTTCACATACCTAAAGAAGCTTTTACTATCCTCCTTTATATTCTTGACTGATTTTGGACTGATTCTAACTAAGGTGTTGTACACTGGGCAGAAGGTGGGCTGTGAAAAAGATTACCTTGCATCCTGTCATTTCCTGAAATTATCATTTCTAGATTATTGTGGGAACATGTTTGAATTTGAATTTCTGGAAATATCTCCAAAAAAAAATCATTTGGAAAATAATAATCTCTGGTAAATATTTTCTTCAACATTTTCTTCACTGCTGCATGGTGGTGTAGTGGTAGAGTTGCTGCCTTACAACATCAGAGATCCAGATTCTCTCCTGACTACGGGTGCTGTCAATAAGGAAATTGTACGTTCTCCCCGTGACCTGTGTGGGTTTTTTCCAGGTGCTCCGGTTTCCTCCTACATTTCAGACATACAGGTTTGTAGGCAAATTGGCTTGTAGGTTTAATTGTCCCTAAATTGTCCCCAGTGTGTGTAGGATAGTGTTAGTGTACGGTGTGACCACTGGTTAGCCCGGAATCGGTGGGTCGAAGGGCCTGTTTCTGTGCTGTATCTCTAAACTATACTAAGCAAACATCTGTATGGTTGTGAACTGCAATGATTGTCAGTTCATGCATCATTAAAAAATCCAGCTATCTCCTATTGAGGTAACATTCGCCACACTTGGGTACTGCTTTCTCAGACTGAACACATTTGCAAAGATTTGGCCTCTATAAATTGTAGAAGGTAAATTGATTTTCAATTCTTAAGAAGAACAATTTATCGAAGAAAAATAATAATATGCTAAATGCAGCTGGTTTAAACAATTAATTATAAATTAATTTCCCAGCATCTTTAGCATTTATGGTGTGGTTCCTCCAGCTTTGTTTACTCCACATCATTTACTTTTCTTGTTATAATTAGTTATCATTGGAAATACTATGCCAGTGCTAATACAGGAATAGCCACATAGCAGCATTTTATATCAGAGTAAGCAGATCGTCACAAGTTTTATTATTTAATGGGATTTGACAAATTAAATTTAATGCCACTTGATAAACAAATGCAGGAATTGGAGAATAAATCATGTTAAATTCATGAATATATTCTTTTACATTTATAATTCTGCTACATATATATACCAGAGGAAACATCACAATTTCATTTACCACCTGGCTACACGGAGACAAGAGGAATCTTCACAAGACTTAAATCATGCTGCATTCTATTATATATCCAAGAAAGATCTGTCTAAATAGAGAATATTTTTGGTGGTGAGAATCCATTAAAGGCATTTTACTAACTTTCATGGATCTTGTCTGCCCTCAGCTGGATTTGGCATCTTGCTTGTATCAGCAAAGAATTGCTCTTCATAGAACATAGAAGAGTGCAGCACAGGAACAGGCCCTTCGGCTCCCAATGTCTGTGCCCAACGTGATGCCAAGTTAAATTAATTTATTCTGCCTGCATGTGATCCATATCCCACAATCCCCTGCATTTCCCTTTGCCTATCTAAAAGCCTCTGAAAATCCCCTATCTTATCTGCCTCCACCAACACCCTGGCAGTGGTTCCAGGCACCTACCACTCTCTGTGCAGCAAACTTGCCTCACACATTTCCTTGAAATTTTACCCCTCCCACCTTAAAGCTATGCCCTCTAGTCTTTTGCATTTCCACCTGGAAAAAAGGTTCTGACCGTTTACCCTATCTATGCCTCTCATAATTTATATATCAGGCATTCCCTCAACCTCTAACATTTTAAAGAAAACAATTCAAATTTCTCCAACCTCTTCTGTAGTTATACCCTCTAATCCAGGCTACATTCTGGTAAACCTATTCTGCACCATCTCCAGAGCCTCAATATCCTTCCTGTAGTGGGACAATGAGAACTGCAGGCAATATCCCAATGGCCCAACCAAAGTCCTATAAAGATGCATCATGACTTCCTGACTCTTATACTCAATGCTCCAACTGATGAAGGCAAACATACCATAGGCCTTCTTTACCACTCTATCCATTTGTATTGCCACTTTCAGTTAGCCATGAACTTGGACCCCAAGGTCTATGGTGACCTCTCTGGACATCAATGTTGCTAAGTGTTTTGCCTTTAACTGCATACTTTCCTTTAATATTTGACATCCCAAAGTGCAACACCTCACATTTGCTTGGATTAAACTCCAACTGCCACTTCTCCACTTATTTATCGCTGATCCTGCTTTCCACTTCCCACCAATTTTGCTATCATCTGCAAACCGACTTAGTTATAGAACACAGGGGATTATGGTGGAAGGGTGTTACAAACTGCAAACTTACTGACCAACCCGTCTACATTTATGTCCAAGTTGTTATGTAGCAAACAACAGAGGTCCCAAGGCAGATCTTTGTTGGAACTACCCTGTTCACAGACCTCTGGCCTGAACAACATCCTTCCACCATAATCGCCTGTGTTCTATAACTAAGCCAGTTCTGAACCCAAATAGCCTAGTCCCCATGGATCTCATGCATATTAATCTTCTGGATCAGTCTACCATCAAATGCCTTACTAAAATCTCTGTAGATGTAGACTACATCCACTGTCCTACCCTCATCAATCACCTTTGTCACCTCCTCAAAAAAACACAATCAATCAGGTATGACATGACCTGATGCAGCCAAAGTTGTGCTGACTGTCGCTAATTAGTCTATTCTTTTCCAAATGCGAGTAAATCCTGCCTCAAAGAATTCTCTCCAATCGCTTTCCTGCCAATGACGTGAGACTCACTGGTTATAATTTCCTGGATTATCTCGACTTCTCTTCTTAATCAAAGGATTGGTTGCTCAGGTAAATGAAATTGTAACTTGCATGCAAAAAAACATAGCAGTGAATCTCATCAACAATATTGATTTTAAAGCTTAATTCGGACTATTCTTTGGATACATTTTATAAAGAACTGATTTGGTGTGAATTAGTCTGTTCATTAAGACTCAATTCCTCATTTCCATGTCATGGACCTCATAGCAACTTCATCATTATACTCTATAGATGTGTTTAAAGATAGATGGGTGGGATATTTTATACTCCTCCTAAGCAACCATATTCCATGATGGCAAAAAAAAGCTGACACAATACATAACAAATCTCCAGGATGACTGTGTATTGTCAATGAAAAAATTTACTGAGAAACCTGGCACAAATACAAGATTCCATAGAAATCACAGCAACACCAACAATCATTTGACTGTTCAAACCTGCACTGATGTCATATCTATGTTACCAGATTATTCTCTGAAGCATCACAGAATACCCTTTGAAGACATTGAGCATGCATGTAAATTTTGTGATGAATGCATTAATGCTATTCCCCTTCACATAGGTTCAAGGCGAAGGGGAAAAGATTTAATATGAATCTGAGGGGTATCTTTTTCACACAAAGGATGGTGGGTGTATGGAACAAGCTTCAACAAGTTTCAACAAGTTTATTTATGGATAACCCCTTGAGATGGACAGTCATCTCGTTTTCGAGGGGGTCCAACATAGAACATACAGCACAAGACATAACATACATAAAGGCTCTCATCGATCCACCTACCCACACACCAAACCCAAAACCCCTCCATCCCCACTTGTTATAGTTTATAACAATTGTTAATTAACTTAAATCCAATAATAACAAAAGTTATGTATTACAGCATAATGTTAGTCGCTATGCAATACTCTAATACTAGAAACAGGTACATGGTTTTATGAGAAATGTTAAAAGTGTTTTTTTAAATAAACGAAATGAACTAATGGTTCTTATGGTACTGGGCAGAGTGTTCCAGTCAGAAGGAGCTTTATATTTAAATGCACGTCTCCCAATTTCTTTGTTAGTTCTTGGAATGAAAAAGAAGGGTTGTTGAATATGTCTTAGTGAATATGAGGGTGTGTATTGTAATAGGTCTTGTTTTAAATAAGAGGGGTAATTAAGATGGATGCATTTAAAGATGAACTGGAACCAGTGGTAGCATCTTCGAGCGTGGGGGGATAACCAGTTTAAAGTTTCGTACATAGAACAGTGGTGAGTTGTATATGGACACCTTAAAATAAATCTGCAAAGACTATTATAAACTACATTAAGGGGTTGAAGATGTATATCAAATGTATTCTGATAGACAATATCAGCATAATCCAGTGTTGGTAGTAGTAGTTGAGAGACAATTCTTTTTCTCATCTGAAAGGTGAAACAATTTATATGGCGGTAAAGAATAGCTAGATTACAGCTACGTTTTTTAGTAATAATCTCACTATGCTGCGTAAATGAAAGCGTTGGGTCAAGCCAAACACCAAGATATTTGAAGTTCAATACTTGTTCCAAAGGTGATCCTTCATTAAATGATATAGTCAGATCTACAGAATTACCAAGGCCTTGTCTGGTACCAAATAACATACTGCATGATTTATTTTTATTTAAATTTAATTTGTTAAATAATAGCCATTTCTGAACAGAAATAAGATCTGATTGAAGGGTTCTTTCAATTTCAGACTTGTTAGTACTAGATGTATATAGCACCGCATCATCGGCATATAGTTGTATTTGACAGTCAGAACAGATATTGGGGAGGTCGTTTATAAAAATAGAGAAAAGGAGTGGTCCCAAGGACGAACCTTGCGGGACCCCCTTCTCAACAATTAAGAAATTGGATAGACTTCCATTAATGGTGACACATTGGCGTCTGTTATGAAGGTATGAGTTAAACCTGTTATGAAGGTATGAGTTAAACCACCAAAGGATGGTGGGTGTATGGAACAAGCTGCCAGAGGAAGGTTAAGGCTGGAACTATCCCAAAGTTTAAGAAACAAATAGACAGGTTTGGAGGGATATGGACCAAGCGCAGGCAGGTTTGAGCACTGTTGGGGGGGACAGCCTACCTGGGGGTAGCGACAGCGGCCGGGCCTCCGGTATAGAGACCGGCCCTGTTGCTCAGAAGGGTAAGGAAAAGAAGAGGAGGGCAATACTAATAGGGGACTCTATAGTTAGGGGGTTAGACAGGCGATTCTGTGGACGCAGTCGGGAGACACGGATGGTAGTTTGCCTCCCTGGTGCCAGGGTCTGTGATGTGTCTCAACGTGTCCAAGATATCCTGAAAGGGCAGGGAGAGGAGCCCGAGGTCGTGGTACATATAGGTACCAATGATATAGGTAAAAAAAGAGAAGAGGTCCTGAAAGGAGAATTTAGGGAGTTAGGAGGGGAGTTAAAGAGAAGGACAGCAAAGGTAACAATCTCGGGATTACTGCCTGTGCCACGCGACAGTGAGAGTAGGAATGGAGCGAGGTGGAGGATAAATGCGTGGCTGAAGGACTGGTGCAGAAGGCAGGGATTCAAATTTCTGGATCATTGGGACCTCTTTTGTGGAAGGTTCGACCTGTACAAAAAGGATGGGTTGCACTTGAACCTGAGGGGGATCGATATCCTGGCGGGGAGATCTGCAAAGGCTACTGGGGAGACTTTAAACTAGAATGGTTAGGGGAGGGACTCAAATAGAGAATGCTATTAGACAGTGTGTGAGGCAGGAGGCAGAGAAGGAAAGCACTCAGACCCAACATGTAGGGGGGAAATAAGAAAACAATAATAAACAGAGAATAAGATGTGGTGGGGTTCTTAAATGGGTGAGCAGAGAAACAGAGGGGGTGTAAAATGTGCGCGGAAGCAGTAGGTAGCAAGGTGAAAAGTAAAAGTGGCAGGCAGACAAATCCAGGGCAAAAATCAAATAGGGCCATTTTTCAACATAATTGTATAAGGGGTAAGAGCGTTGTAAAAACAAGCCTGAAGGCTTTGTGTCTCAATGCAAGGAGCATTCGTAATAAGGTGGATGAGTTGAACGTGCAGATAGCAATTAATGATTATGATGTAGTTGGGATCACGGAGACATGGCTCCAGGGTGACCAAGGCTGGGAGCTGAACATCCAGGGATATTCAATATTCAGGAGGGATAGAGAGAAAGGAAAAGGAGGTGGGGTAGCGTTGCTGGTTAGAGAGGAGATTAACGCAGTGGAAAGGAAGGACATTAGCTTGGAGGATGTGGAATCGGTATGGGTAGAGCTGCGAAACACTAAGGGGCAGAAAACGCTGGTGGGTGTTGTGTACAGGCCACCTAGCAGTAGTAGTGAAGTTGGGGATGGCATCAAACAGGAAATTAGAAATGCGTGCAACAAAGGCAAAACAGTTATAATGGGTGACTTCAATCTACATATAGATTGGGTGAATCAAATTGGCAGGGGTGCTGAGGAAGAGGATTTCTTGGAATGTATGCGGGATAGTTATCTAAACCAACATATAGAGGAACCAACGAGAGAGCAGGCTATTCTAGACTGGGTATTGAGTAATGAGGAAGGGTTAGTTAGCAGTCTTGTTGTGCGTGCCCCCTTGGGCAAGAGTGACCATAATATGGTTGAGTTCTTCATTAGGATGGAGAGTGACATTGTTAATTCAGAAACAACGGTTCTGAACTTAAAGAAAGGTAACTTTGAGGGTATGAGACGTGAATTGGCCAAGATTGACTGGCAATTAGTTCTAAAAGGGTTGATGGTGGATATGCAATGGAAGGCATTTAAAGACTGCAAGGATGAACTACAAAAATTGTTCATCCCAGTTTGGCAAAATAATAAATCAGGGAAGGTAGTGCATCCGTGGATAACAAGGGAAATCAGGGATAGTATCAAAGCAAAAGATGATGCGTACAAATTAGCCAGAAAAAGCAGCATACCAGAGGACTGGGAGAAATTCAGAGACTAGCAGAGGAGGACAAAGGGCTTAATTAGGAAAGGGAAAATAGATTATGAAAGGAAACTGGCAGGGAACATAAAAACTGACTGCAATAGTTTTTATAGATATGTGAAGAGAAAAAGATTAGTTAAAACAAATGTAGGTCCCTTGCAGTCAGAATCAGGTGAATTGATCATGGGGAACAAGGATATGGCGGACCAATTGAATAACTACTTTGGTTCCGTCTTCACTAAGGAAGACATAAATAATCTGCCAGAAATAGCAGGGGGCGCGGGTCAAAGGAGATGGAGGAACTGAGTGAAATCCAGGTTAGTCGGGAAGTGGTGTTGGGTAAATTGAATGGATTAAAGGCTGATAAATCACCAGGGCCAGATAGGCTGCATCCCAGAGTACTTAAGGAAGTAGCTCCAGAAATAGTGGATGCATTAGTGATAATTTTTCAAAACTCTTTAGATTCTGGAGTAGTTCCTGAGGATTGGAGGGTAGAAAATGTAACCCCACTTTTTAAGAAGGGAGGGAGAGAGAAAAAGGGGAATTACAGACCAGTTAGTCTAACATCGGTAGTGGGGAAACTGCTGGAGTCAGTTATTAAAGATGGGATAGCAGCACATTTGGAAAGTGGTGAAATCATTGGACAAAGTCAGCATGGATTTACGAAAGGTAAATCGTGTCTGACGAATCTCATAGAATTTTTCGAGGATGTAACTAGTAGAGTGGATAGGGGAGAACCAGTGGATGTGTTGTATCTGGACTTTCAGAAGGCTTTCGACAAGGTACCACATAAGAGATTAGGATACAAACTTAAATCACACGGTATTGGGGGTTCAGTATTGATGTGGATAGAGAACTGGCTGGCAAACAGGAAGCAAAGAGTTGGAGTAAACGGGTCCTTTTCACAATGGCAGGCAGTGACTAGTGGGATACCGCAAGGCTCAGTGCTGGGACCCCAGCTATTTACAATTTATATTAATGAACTGGATGAGGGAATTGAAAGCAACATCTCCAAGTTTGCGGATGACACTAAGCTGGGGGGCAGTGTTAGCTGTGAGGAGGATGCTAGGAGACTGCAAGGTGACTTGGATAGGCTGGGTGAGTGGGCAAATGTTTGGGAGATGCAGTATAATGTGGATAAATGTGACGTTATCCACTTTGGTGGCAAAAACAGGAAGGCAGACTATTATCTAAATGGTGGCCGATTAGGAAATGGGGAGATGCAGCAAGACCTGGGTGTCATGGTACACCAGTCATTGAAAGTAGGCATGCAGGTGCAGCAGGCAGTGAAGAAAGCGAATGGTATGTTGGCTTTCATAGCAAGAGGATTTGAGTATAGGGGCAGGGAGGTTCTACTGCAGTTGTACAGGGTCTTGGTGAGACCACACCTGGAGTATTGCGTACAGTTTTGGTCTCCAAATCTGAGGAAGGACATTATAGCCATAGAGGTAGTGTAGAGAAGGTTCACCAGACTGATTCCTGGGATGTCAGGACTTTCATATGATGAAAGACTGGAAAGACTTGGCTTATACTCGCTAGAATTTAGGAGATTGAGAGGGGATCTTATAGAAACGTACAAAATTCTTATGGGGTTGGACAGGCTAGATGCAGGAAGATTGTTCCCGATGTTGGGGAAGTCCAAGACAAGGGGTCACAGCTTAAGGATAAGGGGGAAATCCTTTAAGACCGAGATGAGGAAAAACTTTTTCACACAGAGAGTGGTGAATCTCTGGAACTCTCTGCCACAGAGGGTAGTTGAGCCCAGTTCATTGGCTATATTTAAGAGGGAGTTAGATGTGGCCCTTGTGGCTAAGGGGATCAGGGGTATGGAGAGAAGGCAGGTACGGGATACTGAGTTGGATGATCAGCCATGATCATATTGAATGGCGGTGCAGGCTCGAAGGGCCGAATGGCCTACTCCTGCACCTATTTTCTATGTATCTATGTATGTAGGTGGGACAAGTGTAGCTGGGACATGTTAGCCGGTGTGGGCAAGTTGGGACGAAGGACCAAAACTTTCACTCTATGACTCTAATGAAGAAACTACATAAATTGTGCAAATTGTGCAAATTGATTTTTTTGCTTGTCTGTATTCATATAAGTAAGTAAGTAAGTAAGTAAGTAAGTAAGTAAGTAAGTAAGTAAGTACGTTTATTGGCCAAGTATTCACATACAAGGAATTTGCCTTGGTGCTCCGCCCACATGTAAAAACACGACATACAGTGACAGTTACGAATGACTCAGAAAACACCAAACATTAATAATAATAAAACATTAATGATAAAACACCATTGATCAAGCATGTGAACCAACAAAATACCAGATCAAAGGGAGGCTACAGATTTTTGGCTGTTGAGTAGAGCAACTACTCGTGGATAAAAACTGTTTTTATGTCTGGCTGTGGCAGCATTGACAATCCGGAGTTGCATTCCAGAGGGAAGTGATTCAAAGAGTTTGTGGCCAGGGTGAGAGGGGTCAGAGATGATCTTGGCCGCTAGCTTCCTGGCCCTTGCAGTGTACAGTTCATCAATGGAGGGAAGGTTGCAGCCAATAACCTTCTCTGCTGATCGGGCAATTCGCTGCAGCCTCCAGGTGTCGTGCTTGGTGGCTGAGCCAAACCAGACCATGATGGAGAAGGTGAGAGGCTCTATGATGGCCGTGTAGAATTGGACCATAATTGCCTGTGGCAGATTGTGCTTCCTCAGCTGCCGTAGGAAGTACATCCTCTGTTGTGCCTTTTTGACTGTGGAGTCAATGGTAGCCCCCCACTTAAGGTCCTTGGAGACGATGGATCCCAGGAACTTAAAAGACTCCACAGATGTGACTGTGGTGTTGTTGATGGTGAGTGGGGTGAGGAGAGGGGCTCTCCTAAAGTCTACAATCAATTCCACTGTCTTAAGAGCATTGAGCTCCAGGTTGTTGCGACGGCACCAGGACGCCAGCTGTGACTCTTCCTGTCTTTAGGCAGATTCCTCCCCATCCTGGACCAGTCCAATCAGGGTTATGTCATCTGAAAACTTGAGAAGCTTGACAGAGGTATCTGTGGAGGTGCAGTCGTTGGTGTAGAGAGAGTAGAGGAGAGGAGAGAGTACACAGCCTTGCGGTGCTCTTATGCTGAGCGTTTGCGGTCCGAGATGTGCTTTCCCAGCCTCACATGCTGCTTCCTGTCTGTCAGGAAGCTGGTGACCCACCGACAGAGGTGTTCAGGCACAGTCAACCCGAAAAGTTTGGAGTGTAGTAGCCCTGACACAATGGTGTTGAATGCAGAGCTAAAATCAACAAACACAATCCTTGTGTAGGTCCCCTGGCGGTCTAGGTGCTGTAGGATGAAGTGCAGGCCCAGGTTGACTGCATCATCCACAGATCTATATATAGTGCTCTACAAATTTAAACACAACATAAAGACCTATTTAACATCTACACAGCTTGCAATAATTCCAGGAACTTTAGTTTTAGTGGAGAGATACAGCACAGAAACAGTCCCTTCGGCTCACCAGGGCTGCACTGACCAGCGACCACCTGTACACTAGCACTATCATACACACCAGGGACAATTTACAATTTTTACCAAAGCAAATTAACCTACAAACTTGTACATCTTTGGGATGTGGGTGGAAACCAGAGCACCCAGAAAAAAACCACATGGTCACGGGGAGAACGTACAAACTCCGACAGACAGCGCCCATAGTCTCTGGCGCTGTAAGGCAGCAACTTAAACTCTGCACCACCATGCCACCCCCTGCGCCATCGTGCCACCCCACTCTTAAAGTAATAACAATAATATATGGAATATGTCAACTTTCCTGAATCAGGTGAACATCGTTGGCTCTCTGAAGGCGGGAGGAAATATTTGTCAAATCCCTCAAGCTTTGAAATGAGTTAAATGAATTAAAACTTTATGCTCCTACTAAAACCCTTAAATTCAAGCCCTTCACGAGTGATGTCAAGCCAAAAGATATGGATACAAGGAACTGTGGATGTTTATTTTAAAAAAGGACATAGTCACAAAGTAACACAGTGGGTCAGGCATTATCTCTGGAGAACATGGATAGGTGACGTCTCGGTTGAGACCCTTCTTCAGTCTCATTGTGGGGGGGGAGGGGACATGGGGTATGGAGGGGGGGGGGAAGAAAGCTGGATGAGAGCAGGCTTGGTCCAAAGCCTGGCAGGTAATAAGTTGATGTAGGTGAGGGGGAGGAGTCTTGATAGGCAATCAGTGGACAGGTATGAAAAAACAGAAGGTATGAGATAAAAGGATGGAAGAGAATTGTGAAGCTCGACAAAAGATGATGGAAATACTCAACTTTTCAGACAACATCTGTGGAGAGAGAAGCAGCACCATCATTTTCAGTTGACTATCTTCCATCAACGTTGAGTCAAGTTAGGAATCATATCTGTTTTTGCTGCAGTGAAGTGGTGTGGGCAAGGAATGAACATTGAGAATGTCTGTGATCATTTTGAGATCAAGAGATGTTGAATGACACAAGAAATGGTGTGCCATCTAAGGGACTGTGAAGGCTTGTTAATCACAATACAATACAATACAATACAATACAATACAATACAATTTATTTGTTGTCATTTGAACCTCATTGAGGTTCAAACAAAATTTGGTTTCACTGCTGGCTTTCCAAACGAAAGGAGGGAAGGGAAAGTGAGATGGGATCTGTGAGACTCAAATTGTAGAAACAAAACTTTGCAGATACTGGAAATATGTTTTCTTGTTAATTGGAGATACAGCATGGCAACAGGCCCTTTGGTCCACGCTGACCATTGATCACCCATTCCCTCCTTTAATGCTACCTGACTTGCTAAGCATTCCTACTTTTATCAATAATAAGATAAATAATCTGATTTAGCATGGTAATAGAGAGCTAACTATTTGCCAAGGCACCAAAGAAATGTAAGTGGCTCCATTAAGTCCTGAAGGTGGCTGTTGGGGTTGCAAGTTAACACCGTCCAAAGCACAGCATTTTTTACAGTACAGCTATCTGAGTTCCACACTAAAGTGTCAGGCCTGCTTATGTGCTTCAGATTTTAAGTTCAAAAGTCCTGCCACTGAACCTTATAATGTGTTGCTGAGAATGGAATAGACAAGTAGGGAGATGAATTCTAAGAATAAATGAAAATAGCCAAATGAGGCAAATATTAATGGAGAATGCAATTTGGATATATGTTGGCTTCATTTGGAGTTCATCAGAGATTCAAAGCATGCTATCAACAATCCAAGGAAAGGATAAGGATCAGCAGCTGTGTAATTAAACCACTGAAGCAGCTATTGAAGAAAACGTAGGGGTGATGGGAGAGTTTAATTATTCCTGAATCATGTAGATAAACAAGAGCTAAAAGGCATTTAATGAAGCAAACAATAATGTATTTTAATTTTTCACAAATGTTTGGACCGGAATAGATCATATAACACTAAACACAAGACGTGTTAATAAATTACCTGGGTGGCTGGATTTGCCTGGGTGGCTGGATTTAAACAGTGCTACTGATGGCTGCTTATGGTACACCCTCAAGACATTTTGTTCCATTAACTTTAGTACAAGAGTGTCAGTTACCAGTTACTGCAAGTCAAATAAATGTGATTTATCTGCATTATGCAGAAATAATTAAACAGACAAATGTGATTTAATTACTTATCACATTCTGAATACTCATTTTTCAACACTGGATAATTAACAATCTATGAAGCCTTGTGTCCCATTGAGGAGGGATATTGTATGTAATGAAATGACCACATAAGATTAGCTTGGCAATCTGCATTCAAAGGGGTGCATCGTATAGTTTATAAAATGAATCATCATTTTGTAAACAAGGGATAACATTAAAAACAACCAATGCAAAGAAATTAGGTTATTGGAGAACTAAAATGATCCTGGAGAATAGGGGAGAAGATCTACAAAAGATTTGTAGTTTAGTTTAGTTTGGAGATACAGGCCCTTCAACTGACCAGCGATCCCCGCACATTAACTCTATTCTACACACACGAGGGACAACTTACACTTATAACAATTTACACTTATAACAAATACCTGTACGTCTTTGGAGAGTGGGAGGAAACCGAAGATCTCGGAGAAAACCCACGCGGTCACGTGGAGAACATATAAACTCCGTACAGACAGCACCAGGAGTCATGATCGAACCCGGGTCTCCGGTGGTGCAAGCGCTAAAAGGCAGCAACTCTACTGCTGCGCCATCGTGCTGCCATAGGTAATGTTAAAAGAGCCCAACATCAGTTGCAGAATTGAGACTGTTGTGGGCAATTTGAAAAGGAATGAAGGGCATAGCCATTTTCTTTATATTTTTAACTATGAGCTCTTTGGATCTGTGATTTCCATTGTGGACAATATATTGCTTGTAGGGCTCAAAGGAAATGGTGCAGGCTAAATTAATAGGAAGCAAGGTCATGGTCAGTCTAACATCATATCTAATTTCTCCCAGGATTTTATAGAAAGTGGCAGTGATTTTGTGTGAAGCCTTAACAAATATTTTAATTTGCTCAAACAGAAGTTTGCTATCATTGGAAGATGCTACATATAATGACCTAATTTAACAAAATGGTTTGAAAACTCAATCTGCAATTTGTAAAAGTGCATTTAAACGCCAGAGGACTATTAGTGGTAAACATCATAAATGATGCAATTAGTTATCAATTAGGATTCTCTAATGTAATAAGGTATTCCCAACATAGACAGTGAAATTTGGTGACTGACATGGAGGAGGCTACGAGAGACTATGTCACTAATCTTACACCAGGAATGAACTAGGAGTGTTCATATAGAAGTGTTAATATTCCTTCAGCACCGATGCAAATTGAATTCTGAAAGACACTTTGCTCAAGTCCTGATAATACAACGTGGGGGGCAAGAGCTTTTAATTTTGTTGAAGTGCAGAATCAAGTGAGACCCTGGAAGACCCCAGAAGACCATACACTTGAAGCTCAGTGGAGATGGAGCAGAGGTAACAACTTCACAGTTAATAATTCCGAATGGACTGCTCAGGGAGGTGATTGAGATTGATAATATCAATAATTTTAAAGAGACCCTTACAAAAAATAAAGAATTGAGTAATGTGGATAGTATCCTCTGTCTTTTGAGGCTGGGCAGATGGTCTGAAATACAACGTTTCTGCAACTTATTACTACTGCACTTTCTCCACTTTCTGAATCAGGTATGATCACTGCTACTAGAATCAAGTATTTTTCACATAGTTGCACAACTTCAAGTGTTTTAAAAAAAAATTGTGAAATGTCTTTCACTAGCAATGTTACAAAATTTTGAGATTTTAAAGGTAAAGTCTGCAATTTATCGCATCAGATAAAGCATAAAAAGAAGTTTAATTTGACACCTAAGTCACTTTCATATCTTCAGTATTAAAGAAGTTATGGCCATTTTCATACTCGGAAATTAGCATCTTGTTCCCTATTGGTTTTCCATTGACTTAACACTAAAGCTGTGATCGAGGACAGTTAAAAGCTCATAACATTCTTAAAAATTAAGATAACTGAAAGAAATTTTCAGTTATTATAGATTGAAGCATTCTGAAACAAATATGAAACAATCTTACTTAGAAGACATGAAAGTAAAGCATATAATTAGTTAGTTACCTAATTGTAGCTAATTACAAAATTCAATTACTAGATCTAAACATCTTTCAATTTCTTAAGAATAGATTAACATTTTTAAATAGCCTAAGTGTCCAAATAACATTCACACAATAATTCACAATATAACATAATTTTTACATCTCATTTTCATGAATTTACAGGCCAAATGGAAGGAATTGAATGTTTAATACCTGTAAATTAATGGGGATTTAAATCATCTTGTGAGTGAGGATTTCTGGAACGCGATCTTTTGGAACGTTCATTTGCGGTGAATTTAACCCCGTATTGGCATGAAAAATACTGCCGTTAATTCGGGGGATAAAATCACCGTGTCGCATGAAAAAATGTGAATTAAAGGCTTCTTAAGAAGCACTTTTATACATTTAAAGAAACCACTTTCGTTTACCTGTCCCGCGTGTGAAATCCGTCCCCGTTATCGGCGTTGACGCTTCAGGAGCTGATTTTAAAATTACTCTAGCGCTGACATTGACGATTTAATAAAAATAAAAAATACACAAATCGCCACTAGGAACGATTTGTCAGCCAACGCTTGTACTCCAACAAAATATTAACCAGGACAAGGGAGGAGAAACCCGCGTTTTAACCCCGCCCCCCCTTAAAGGCGCCAAAATCGCGCACACGGCCAGAGGCAGAATTACAGCGCGACTGAAGGTAAGTTTTGTAACATACCTACTTTCACCATATTCGTTTCAATAGTTGTCCTCAACAATGTATAACATTTCTAGTTAATATATATTATATATATATATATATATATATATATATATATATATATATATATATATATATACAATGGTTTCCCTTACTCCATAGATGGACCTGTCTATTCATTATGTAATTATTTCTCAAGAATCACAAGATCACATGGGAATTTACACTTGGGTACAATTTAACAAACACTGCAGCTTGTTACCTTTTGAACTTTTGCTTTATTTCCTTTCTGTGTACCTTTAGCTTGTAAAAGCAGTTGGTGACACTTAAAATCAAAATTCAAAAGTTTTTTTACAATTACCATACAGATTACCTGATCATTGTCACATTCCTGTTGTGGGAGCTTTTTTTGGGAAGGCTGAATGCCATATTCCTCATGTTACCATTGTATCTACACTTCAGAAATACTTCACTGTCTATAAAGAGCTCTGCAAAAAGCTGAAAGGGACAAGAAAGATGCAAACCTTTCTTTCGCAAATCTTTATTGCCATGGTTCACAATAACAAGTCTCAATTTCCTCGAGTTAAGGAAAACAGATTGAGTATATTACTCGAGGAAAATGTGATGTAAATAGTATTCTTCTTTACTATGGACACAACTCTATTTTCAAGCAGTCAAATGGTGATACATATTACCTCAAAAAAGATACACCTGGTAATATGTGTAGACATTGTATGGTACTTATATATTCAGTAGAAGATGGAGCTCCCAGATTTTCAGTGTAACACTATGTTAGTTGAATTGCAATGAAAGCTGACGGATGAAATTATAGCAGCCTGCAATGCTGATTTCTCATAAGGATAGCTATTCTAGTCTGCAGATGTTCAGCTTTATGGTCAACTGTATAAATGGAGGAGTGCGAGAAAGAAACAGATTTTGGGTCAGTAATGACAAAACCTTTGTGCTCTTTTTTGTGACTCTTGGCCCTTTTCTTTAAGGTCAAGTGTTCTTTAACCATTAACAGCAAAATCCAGGCCATTATGAATCAATAACAATAATTCTCGTTTTCTTACAATGTCAGTACAAAACATTAAATGGGAATCAAAAAATAATGTTTTGGGGCTAGAAATTATACATTAATGATATATGTTATGAATGTCTAATTTTAAACAGATTTGTTAATGCAGCAAAGGAACAACATACATAGGATTTTTCTAAAAAATTACACTTCCATCTCTTTAAATACTTTGTTATTTTTTTCCATTTAAAGCTGTTGTTGTACAAGGAACACAATGTTGATAGAAGTAAATGCAGCACAATATGATGGTTCCCTAAACAGAGGATGCAATTCTTTCCCTTTTAAGACAAATGTGCTTTTTAAGTATTGAGAAACCCCGTGAAAATGTAATCTAGTTTATAAGATGAATAGGGAGCATTATTGCTGCTCTTAATAATTTGTGGGATTAAAATCAGCCATTCCAGAGGTTGTTTTATGATTTTGCCCTCATTTCCCATTCCATTTGTGCATGCTACTGTTATAATAGCTGTGCAGCTCTTTTACAACATCTATCATTTTTTTGTTGAATCCATGAAAGCAGCTACTGTTGTCTATCAGCTTGATCTTTCTGTTAGTTATCATCTTCACTCTGTAATGCAGTTCAAGATTTTGTCTGATGTTTCCTTGTTACTGACTTCGTAATTTCCAAAGCTTTTAAGACTTCCAAATTAATTGCCATCATTTGGTTTCCGACCGAGCAGAAGTCTGTGATAACCTACTTCCAAAATCTTCACTCCTATCCATTTTGTCACTTAATCGCTCCTGAAATCAAGCTCGTTAAATACCTTTCCTTTTGTTTTCTCCTCTTTGTTCCTTTTTCTGCAACTTAAAAACGGGTAATTTCTGACTTTTTCCAGTTTTAATGAAACATCATTAGTCTGAAACATTAACATTTCCCTCTCCACACATGCTGCCTGCTCTGCTGAGTTTTTCCAGTCTTTTCCGTTTTTATTTATCTACATATATTGGGCTTTTCAAAGATGATGTTCATCAGTTGAAGGATTTGACAGTGGACTATCTTCTCTTATCATTCCTCATCTTATCATTCCTCATCCATATCCATGACTTGCCTCACTCATCATTGTAGCTTATCCATTCTGTGTTCAATAAGTCATCCACCTCACCTTTCCTTCAGGATTTATAGGCAAATCATGGAGCAATTCAAATTTTGGTTCTTTCAACTAAAATTGCCAACACTAATAAAAAACATACAATGCTCCTTTAGGGATATTGATTTCTCACTAACGTTATAAGCAGTAGTGGCACCATTTTATGAATTTGTCCTCCAAGATACAGCTCCCAGGATAGCTAACTATGATGTTGCTATGCCACCTCTTGCATTTTGGAAGACAGTTGTAACTTTAATGTTTGGGCAACCCAATGGCGTACAGCAGTAGAGTTGCTGCCTTACAGAGCCAGTGACCCAAGTTTGATCCTGACTATGGGTGCTGTCTGTACGGAGTTCGAATGTTCTCCCTGTGACCACGTGGGTTTTCTCTGGGTGCTCCAGTTTCCTCCAACACTCCAAAGACGTATAGGTTCGTAGGCTGGTTGGTTTCTGTAAATAGTAAATTGTGCCTAGTGTGTAGAATGGTGCAAGTGTCTGGGGTGATGGCTGACCGGTGCAAACTCAGTGGGCCGAAGGGCCTCTTTCCATGCTGTATCTCTAAAATCTAAAGTTACGGGCTGGAGAGTCCATGCTCAAGTGTTACCTACACATGAGCTTGACTGGAAATTAAATTTCTAACTGACTGTCCTCTTTTTGAAGCAGAGACAGTCTGAAGAAGGGTCCCAACCTGAAACGTCAGTATCGTTGTTTTCCAGAGATGCTGCCTGGCCCGCTTAGTCACTCCAGCACTTTGTGTCCTTTTTTGTAAACAAACATCTACAGTTCCTTGTGTTGATATCTTAGACTTTGCTCTACATGGCAGCCGATTCACAAGGAGCTCTCTAAAGGGAAATGGTCATCAGTATAACAACCTCCAAGTCCCCTTATGGTTACACTGTGCCTATATATGTTGTATACCGTATGTGCCTACTGGGCTGGATTTACCTATAGGCATCATAGGCTGAAGCCTAGGGCCTCAAAATCTAGGGGGCCTCCGGCCAAGGTGTTTTTTTCCCAGAGTAAAAAAATTCCGGAAAAAAAAAAAATTGGAGTGCAATTTCACTTTGACGGAAATTACCCAAAATTCTGGTTCTGGCCCGCTGGAAGTTTTGGAGAAAGAAAATTGTGACCATCCGCGCCTGCGCAGTTGGGGGAAGCCGGTGATGCAGTAGCGAAGCAAAATGACGCTGTCTCTCCACATAGTTGGCCCGGGCGGGTTCAGATCTCCATTTGCACTCCACACAATCACATCGATGCCTCGTGTCTACTCTAGGTAAGTAGTGGAATATTGCGTTGCGGGAGTGCCCGTTTCTCCGGGCCGGGGGGGGGGGCTGCGGTGTCTGCGGCATGGAGTCGGAGCATCACTGCATGGGAGGGAGAGAGAGGGGGAGGGAGAGAGAGGGGGGTGTGAGAGGGGAGAGGGGGTGGGAGACAGAGGGGGGAGAGAGAGCGAGGGGAGGGGGAGAGAGAGGGAGAGGAGGAGGGGGAGAGAGAGAGGGCAGGGGGGATGGGGAGGGGGAGAGAGATGTGGAGGGAGAGGGAGGGGGAAGGAGGAAGGGGGAGAGGGAAAGGGGGATTATCTTTAGTGATATTGCAAAATTAAGGTAGATTTTAGAGCAATTATATTTTCTCCTCCATATGAATAATATCAAACAATTGTAACTGCTTTCTTTTCCTTGATAGCAATACTGAAAAATATGAATTCAATACTTTGCGCCTTTCTTTTTGCATCATATTTTTAATGTGCACACACTAACACAGTGGAACAGTAAAAGGCAATCAAATCAACACACAAAACATTTTCTAAAAAAAGGTTCTATTTACTGCAAAAACGTACAGTATTTAATTTGCAGTGTTTGCATGCTCCTTTATAACATTTTACATAACATTTTACAGTACAACTTGATTATTAAAACAAGGACAACTTCAATTCTTGATTTATAAAAATGTATACAACAATGAATCCATCATCCCATTCCAACCACTCATTACTCAACCAAAATTATTTCTGAATTATTGGACATAAATTTGGTGCAAAAATGCTCCAAAATAAGGCTCAGAATGCACCAGAGAGCATCTAAAACCCCGGCCGCAAGGGACTGAGCTATTTGCTTGTGATATGCGCTGCGTGCACTTATTTCACATAAAATTTGGGTAATCCTGCCATGCTACCCCCCCCCCTTTTGAAAAGCTTCGTACGTGACTGGTGCATAATATTTTTGACACTGTCATAGGCCTTTCTTACATATGCTGTCACAACGCACTGTAGCCTCTAAACAACACTTCAGTAATTTTCCTTGCCTTCCATTTCAGAATAATAGTGTTTTAAGCCGATAACTCAACACTAGCACTGGCAATAAATAAATAGTGCAGATTTCCAGCCCTTATCTCATTGGCCACGCTTGGCTGCACATCAGTGTCAATCTGGTGGACCCTTCCATCTTCCTCTCGTCGTGGGGGATTGGGAGGGGCCTCACAAGTGGAATAGCCTAGGGCCTCTCTCAATCCGGCCCTGTGTGCCCATATAGTGCCTACTTTAAGATGGGGGGAGAGAGGGGATGCTACAGTCACATTTAGGTTACTTTCCCTGTCCAGTTTTCGTAAAAGGGATCTTAGTCTGAAAAGTTGACCAGTTTTCACAATGTCGCCTGATCTTCTGAGAGTGTGCAGCATTTTCTGATTTTATTTCAAACTTCCAGCACCTGCAGTTTTTTATTTTTTATTTTTAGAATCGGGTATCATTCTTTATTTTCCAAATTTCAGGACAAGATTTGATTTGCATACAATTGCGTTGAACATTAACAAACAATAGTGACAGTGTGATCAATAATCAGTTGTAACACAGGCCCCAGCTATGCCTGACTAACATTTACTCAGCAACAACCCGACATTGTCATTAAATCTGCCAACAAGGGAGGTGCCATTGTAGTCTGCAGGCTGACCTCTACCATGCTGAGGCCAGGCATCAGCTCTAAGAGTCATAGAGTCATAGAGTGATACAGTGTGGAAACAGGCCCATCGGCCCAACTTGCTCACACTGGCCAACATGTCCCAGCTACACTAGTCTCACCAACCTGCATTTGGTCTACATCCATCCAAACCAGTCCTAGCCATGTATCTGTCTAACTGTTTCTCAAATGTTGGAATAGTCCCTGCCTCAACTACCTCCTCTGGCAGCTTGTTCCATACACCCACCAACATTTGTGTAAAAAAGTTACCCCGCAGATTCCTATTAAAAATCTTTTCTCCTTCACCTTAAATCTATGACCTCTGGTCCTCGATTCCCCTACTCTGGGCAAGAGACTCTGTGCATCTACTCGATCTATTCCTCTCATGATTTTATACACCTCTATTAGATCACCCCTCATCCTCCTGCCCTCCAAGGAATAGAGTCCCAGCTTGCTCAACCTCTCCCTACAGCTCCGACTATCTAGTCCTGGAAACATCCTCATCAATCTTCTCTGTGCCCTTTCCAGCTTGGCAGCATCTTTCCGATAGCATGATACCCAGAATTGAGCACAATACTCACAACCCTCACCCCCAACATCTTATACAACTGCACAAGACCTCCCAACTTCCATACTCAATACTATACTCAACACTCTGACTGACTCTTACACACTTCCTCATATCTACCCCTTGACCATGACTCCACAGATGAACACCCGGCCATCAACTCCCTGATGGTTTCTGATGTTATCATCTCAAGTGATCTCCAGACTACAGCCTTCAACCTACACCCTTCAGTAAGTTTCAGTTTCCTTACTTCCATTTCCTCATCTTTACCATAGATATCCAAGCCCTTTCTTCTCAATATTTTGTATCGATGTTTCCTTTAATAAGTTTATGCTTTATTAGATTTTCTACCATGGTTATTTAATTTCAAAATGTCTGGAATAGTAGAGGAAAATTCGCTTCAGAGGAACATTTAAAAAAAATCAAGGTTATAGGAAAGGATGAGTATCTGCAAGAGACACTATTCTGAGCTAGCATGCCAGCAAAGTTCCCTGAAAGCTATCCAAGAACAAAAATCTGAGATATCAGAGTAGGCTGTGAAAATGTCATACTGCATCGAAGAGATGTTTTTTTAATTTGTTCTCGAGGTGTTCAATCTCACCCACTGGGAGAAATATTTGTATTCACGGAGACACAAGATTCTGCAAATGTTGGAATCCGGAGCAAAGAACAAACTGCTGGGGGAACCCGGCGTCTGTGGGACACAATGTCTCGAGGAACATGTGTTGTGTATAATATTGGTACTGGTATACACAACACAAGAATAATGGTTCACAGAAGAGAAAAATACACGACAAAAGAGAAAGGAAAGGAAAAGAAAACAACTGAACATCTCATTAAATTAAAAAACGACAAACAAATTACACAGGGAAATCACAGCAAGTCTTTACGATATATATCCACAGTGAGTTTTAACCGTTAACAAAGTCCTTTGTGAAAGCCCATACTAATATATATTTATACAGATATACATATACTGTATATAAATATACTGATTGCAGACGGAGGTCCCAAGACAAGGTCCAGAAGTTTAGACGTTTAGAGTTTAGAGATAGAGATGGTAACAGGCCCTTCGTCCCACCGTTCATCCCAACCAGCAATCACCCCATACACCAGCACTATCCTACGCACTGGAGACATGTTTCAATTATACTGAAGCCAATTAACCTACAAACCCGTCTCTGGAGTGTGGAAGGAAACCAGAGCACCCTGAGAAAATGCATGTGGTCACAAGGAAAACGTACAAACTCCATATAGATAGCATCCATGGTCAGGATCGAACCCCCTCAAAGCTAAACTGGAACACCATAATACTGAATTAGCTCTTGCCTAGCTCAGTGATGTAGTTGCTGCTTTCCCGCGCCAGAGACCTGGGTTCGATCCTGATGATCAAGAAACTTATGTCATGGTGTCAGGACAACAACCTAGCCCTTAACGTCAATCACCAACAATACGGGTTCCAATAGTTTGGCAGCTTGTTCTTATTAATTTGTTAAATGAGACATTAATCATTGCACACAGCACCAGTGAATTTCCATGGTTGCATAAGCACCTAACCTTTTTTTAACGAACAGGAACATATGCTTGCAATTACTTGTGCCTCATTCTGAAGATTTTTGCCTGTACCCTCCATTTTGACATGTTAGTCACACAAACTATTTCTCTCCATTCAATATATAAATTACAAGGTCACATTGTTGTAACTATGAAGATTCTGAAAATAACCACATGGCGCTGGACTGCCATTTTACACTGACTTCCACTTCAATATCTACCAGACTTCCAAACTTTGTTTACAAAACAAATTTGATAGATATTACTTCTTTGTATTCCCCTCGTACTTGAGACTGCATCTCAGACTTGCCACAGATAATTAAGAACTTGTCAGACTCATTCTATTAATGATCATGTGGTCACTCATTGTCCCCGATGCTTTTGTTACATTTGATGGCTGTAATTCGTTGCCATCTATACTTCGTGTACCTAATTAGGAAGTTCTCAATCTCTAATGAAGATGATTAAAGAGTAAACACATTGATGTAAGAGACACGGGAAGTTTTAGTTTAGTTTTTTTTCATGTCAAGTGTACCAAGGTCTTGCAAGTATGTTGGACACCGCACATCTTGAGGAAATGCGATTCCTCCTAATAGATAAATTTGACCAATTCACAATGAGTTGGTCTCCATTTGTCGTCTTTTTGGAATCATATGGTGCAACACAATTGTAAAAGCTAACTCGTGACTGGGCGAGGGATGGTCAAGATTATAAATAAGATCTCCTTACTTCTTTTTTCTTTTTCTTCCCTTTTCTTCTTTTATTCTCTTTTTCCTATTTTCTATTCTTTAACTTTCTTCTTTCACTCTCTATTTTTCTTTTCCACACATTTTTCTATTTTTCATTATCTAACTTCTTTTTCTTTTTCTTCTTTATTATAAAAATTAAAAAAATAAGAAGCTGTACATAAAATGTATTATGAAAATATGATTGTATACAATTGTACTTACTTCTAATAAAATAAAAATAAAAAAATAAAAAAAATAAAAAAGTGTACCAAGGTCTGGTGAAAAGCTTTTTTTGTTGTCTGCTATCCAGTCAGTGGAAAGTCTATACATGATTACAATCAAAGCAGGAAGGTATCTATACCTACACAGAACATAGAACAGTATTGCGCAGTAACAGGCCCTTCGGCCCACATTGACTATGCCAAACATGATGCCACAAGATTTACTCAAGGGTTATTCACACATTTTTGCACATATTATTTAATCCCAAGAGCTATTAGTAACAGAACATAATTTGTAAAAGGGAGCAGCCTTAAAGTAACAATTATTGTTCATAACTGCATATTACAAAATATTTTCCTTCAAATAAAGTAACCTGGTATCGCAATACCATGTAAATTGTTTACTCTCACATTTGAAACGACAGTGACTTTATAGACAGGAAAAGGAGAGTTTGGGAGCAAGATAGAAGATTGTTTGAATAATAATTGTAACTCTATTCTGTTATATGTCAGCTTGACTGAATTAATGTAAAGCAGAACCAAGCTTTCACCAAGGAAGTAAGCAACTGAAGCAAGCAATCAAACAAAAGGCTATTGTGAGATTAAGTGAAGTGCAAAGTTGCTGGAGCAGATCATTGATTCATGACGTTTAATGCCTGCAGTGTCAGGAGAATTAGGCAGTCATTTTTATTTAACCATTTGCTCAATGATTGATTCAATTTTATCAGAGGCAAGAATAACGGAGAATTTGTCAAGAGAAAAATAAAATTCCCAAATATGACATGCACACAAAATGTCCCTTCAATACTTTAAGATGAATGCAAACAATTATCTGGTGGCTCTGAGTGAACCCTATTGTTATCAATCAAATCCACCCACCTGTTCTTCGATGGAATCTATTAGACTGCACGATTAGTCCGTCAACCTCTTTTTGTTGTAGCCTCTCGTGCACAAGTAATAGTTGGTTATGGCAAACATCTACACTCACATGTAATCAATGTCCTCAAGATGCGAGGTGTTGGTGGCGAGGGAAGGGCGGGAAGAGAGAGAAAATGAGATGAAACAGGATGAAATAAATTTCTGCTCTCTTCACTGGAACAATTAAACAATTATTCAAGGTGTTAATATATTGTATTCTTCATGGTATGTGTGTAATGACAACCATTTTGAACCTGTTTCTTTTGCTATCAATAAGATACCATTCTTCAACAATATCACACAAATTAACATTATAAAGTTAAATATACACTTTAATATAGTTAAATAAATACCGTTTTGAATGTCTGTTTTTCACGATCAGTTAGATACAATTCTACAGAAATATCACACTAATAAACATTATATATATATACACATATATACATATATTCTATATATATAGAACTTTATAATGCTCATTAGTGTGATATTGCTGAAGAATAGTAAGATTAAACGAGAACTTACCAGTTTGAAGTTTGATCTTTATTTTATGAGGAGTTACGTTGGTGATTACGTGAAGAAGACCCGTCAGGGCGCATGCACGTCAATCTTCAAAGCAGCGGTATGAAATCACAGACAACACCATAATTGAAGTAACATATTAATATGATCAACATGAGAACTACCATTATGACCTTTTTTTTAATGAGAGAGGGTTGGGCGTGGCGGGCACGTAATCACCAACGTAACTCCTCATAAAATAAAGATCAAACTTCAAACTGGTAAGTTCTCGTTTAATCTTACTATTTTACTTCGGAGTCACGTGAGTGACTACGTGAAGATTTTAAAGCTCTGTGATTTTTATGCCGCAGATCAAAATCCCGGCTTCTCACTGCATCGATTGACTCTGAGTATCATCAATAATGCTGTAAACATGACATTGCATATCATGCCAAAACAAAACAGTTTTATTTTTGGTCATAAAACAACCAATAAACCCTCTTAATGTAGGGGCAACAAACGAAACAGAATTAAACAGTATTGAAAACAGACTTTAAACAATAGCAACAGCACTCAATATTGAGTTGGCAATCAGCCCTCCATCGGCAATCGGCCGATGGTAGTATTGCTGAAACACAAGTTCATTTTTCCAACCTGCGGCTTTTAATATATGGTCGATGGGAACGTCCATCGCCCTGACCGCAGATGTTGCTACTGCACTAGTGGAATGAGATGTAAACACATAAATGTTAATTCCTGCCTGAACCAACTCTTGCTTTAACCACCTTGAGATAGTCTGAACTGCCACTCTTTTATGTTGGCTTCTTGTAACTGACAAATAATCCTGTTTCTTCTTGTCTTAAAGCCCTTGTGGCTTCAATGTAATGTAACAAATGTATCCTTGCACATAAACATGGAGCTGTAGGATATGCTGAGATCACAATCTTAAATCCTGTCACACCTGGCCTGCTTTGTTTGAACAGGTCAGAAATTTAAAACAGAACATTCTCTGTAGCCACTTCTATTCTCTCGAACTGAAGTTTTTGCAAAGTCTGCACTCTCTGTACTGACACCAATGCCATTAGCATAGCCAATTCAGCAAAGTTATAGACGTGACAGGGACCCAATGACGAAGCATGTTAAGAACAACGCTTACATCGTAGATTACCATATACCTAGGCTTAGGCGTTTTGGAATTAAAGATTCCTTTCATCAACCTAGATATGAGAGGGTGAGATCCTATACTTTGTGCCCGTGTACCTATTACAAGATATGCCGACAAAGCACTTCTAGCTGTATTGATAGCACTATAGCTATGACCCTCATCATAATAAAGTGTAGATAAAACTCTAACACATTTTCAATAACTACAATATCATATTGCATATTCTTTTGAACACAATATTGTTCCCATTTAAAAAAAATTTTTTTTTTACATAAGTCATATACTGCTTTTGAGTACTCTTTCTCCAGGCTGCAGTGAGTATATCCACCGTTGGCCTAGAAAGTCCTCGACCAATGTAAGGCATTCTTACAAACCTGCAAATTAACAGATCAATACGATCACATAACAGATGAACTTAACGCGTTCCTGGATGCTCCAGCAAATTCCTACTGTTTGGAATCATCAAAAGGAGGTTGGATCGCTATCTGTAACCTGAAAAGGAACCATGGTTGAATCAGGCAATTTGGTATCACCAAAACCCCTGAAGCGGCATCCTGCTTGATTTTCTCAAACACCATGAGGCAGAATGGTGGGAAAATGTACACAAACATATCATCCCAATTTAGTGAAAAAGCATCAATTGCCACTGCCCCTGAATCTGGTTCCCATGAAACATATTTTGGCCTTCGATATAGAAGTACTATGTTCTTGAACACATCCTGGTTCAACATCCACTCTGTATTATCACGTAATTTTCGTGACCTGCCATCTGGTACTACATTAAGTTTACCTGGCAGATAGATAGCTCCAATCCAAATCTCTCTATCCCTACTCCAGGTCCAATTGTATTTGCCAACCTGTCACATGATAATGATTTTATTCCACCCATGTGATTCATATCAACAACTGCTGTAGTGTTGTCTATTTTGCACTGCACATGCAATGTAGTTTAGTTTGTGCCATAAGCCTTGAGTCCATAAAATACTCTTGGTTATCCCCATGTTTTCAGAAGCAATGTTCATCTGTCTGCACAGCTGGATCTTGTATCAGTAGCACCCTACCCAAGTGCTCTGACATCTGTCTGCAAATCATGGAAGCTTGGTCCAATAACACTTTGGAACTACTAGTGGACACATGCTGAATCCACCATTGTACATCAGCAACAGCCTCTATTGATAGAAGCATAGGTCTACTATAATGACCCCAATGTATCCTCAATGCTTGTTCCTTTGACCTTTGTAATTGTAGATAATAAAGTGGCCATATTGAACTGCTGGAAATGCTGCCAGCAATTACCACAGCAGACTTGTCACCTGGCTAATTGAAGACTGTGTGTCAGCAATTAACTTGATACAGCTCTTAATTAGCTCTACCCTTTTTTGCCTGGGCAAGATCACAATCATGTTGATTAAGTCTATTGTGAACCCAACTAGTCAATTTGTGTCACAGGTATAAATTTAGATTTCTCTGGATAGCTTATGAAGCCCAATTTAAAAATGGTTTTATCCCAACTGCCACTGATGCTTCAGCTGTTTCCTTTGATTGTCCTACAATCAAGATATTATCTAGTTAAGCCATGAGCACATGCCCTCGTCTTCTCATCATGCCTAGAATAGGTCTTAACCACTTTGTAATCCCTCTAGGAGCTGAAGACAAACTATTAGGCAATGCATTGTATTGCAATAATTGCCCTATCCAGCTGAATTTTAAATCTTCTATCCTGCAAATGAACAGACACTGAATCCATTTCTTTAAGATCTCCTTCACAAACATTTCCATCTTAAAATGTCTATACCCTACAAAAGGGTTAAGACTATTCAGGTCCAGTATAATTCTGCATCCCCCATCCTTGCTTGGTCTGGGAAAGATATTGGACACAAACTGATGGCCTTGGTAAACTGCCTTAGCAATTACACCTTTATTACATAACCTTGCAAGTTCCAACTGAACTCCCAATTGTTCAGTGATACTGAAGTCAAACTGCTTTTTGGAACATGTTGCATGGGTAAATCAGAATTTGCATTAAGCTTTGTTCGATATCCTTCTATAACCTTCAATATAAACATATCTGAGGTATCACATTAGATCTGTCTACATGAGAACCAGACCCACTTACCTCCTTACCCCCTGGCATTCTTCCCCGGCCTCGAGCTGGATATCTCACCTTCCCTGGCGCTGCTACAGCCGAACGCCAACTGCGCTGCATCGTAGCTGGACTCGTCCCTTGCCCGGACCAGTCTCCTCGCTTATAGGGATACTCTTTTGTGGATATGTGGCTGCTGGCTGCTTAATCAAGCCCACCGTCTTGGCCTCCTCCTCCAGCTCCTTCACCTGCTTTGCGAAATCCTCGCCAAACAGTTGTGTTGGTTGCACTGTACCAGGCTGGCAGAGTGAAGCATATTGTATGCTGGTGGCAAGTTCCTCACCCAGAGGCTCACCAGCGTCCGACGACATGGCAAACCGTGCTGAACATGGTGTCAGCTCTGGCAGCTGCCTGCCCTCCCTTTGGAAGTTATCGTCGGACTCAAGGTCAGAGGGTATCTGCCCTTCTGTACTCACCTCTTGCAAAGAGGGTGCTTTCAAGCAGGCCTTTACTAAGCACTGCCGGCGGAGCCTTCCCGACGGCCTCCCACCTGCACAACTCCCCTGGAGTTGTGGCTTTGTGAAGCAGGCCTCTCCTAGGCACTGCCAGCGGAGCCTTCCCTATGGCTTCCCTCCTGCACTCCTCCTCCTGGAGCGTCTCTGGGAGCAGCCCCTGTATGAGCTGCTCCTTTTGGATAACCGCTGGGGAACGGTATCCTGTCCCCGACGGGACTCTCGTGGCCCGCCTCTGCAGAGTCTATAGCCCTGACAGACTTGGCTTATGCCTACCGCCCGACTGGCGTTGGCTGTGTACCCGGCTGGGCACTTTGCCAAGTCTGTCGCCGCACCGCTACCGGCTTGCGACTCCCCCGACGTGACAGGCTGCCTTTCAGAGACTGCGCTCCCGCAGCTCTCTTTCTCCTTGTCGGTAGCAGACCTGCACCTGGATAATTTTTTACTTGTTTCTGTAATGTGTGGGGAATAACACACAGAAACAATGTTTTACTTTTTTCTAACTCCTCCAAAGTCTCCCCGACTTTGGTGGAGCTGTAATTACTCACCTGCAGCAGGAGCTCCATCCTCCTGCGGCCGTTCTCGCCAATGCGTCAGATGTAATGACGCGCATGCGCCCTGACGGGTCTTCTTCACGTAGTCACTCACGTGACTCCGAAGTAAAATTGTATCTAACTGATAGTGAAACACATGTTCAAAATGTTTGTTATTTCACACTCAACATCAATGCAGGGTTCAAATCACTTGATGAGGAATCATTTTTCTATTCAACCAATTACTTATTATGACAAATTCCTTTGAAGGTACAATTCAATTACAGAAGATGGGAGAGGTTTCAAATGACAACAGTAAAGATGGCTCATATAAGCAAAAACATAATCTTTTGGGATAATTTACTCAAAGATTTATAATAAATTAGAATAAACTTGACTAAGTGGGACCCGTTGGCTCCCATGTTCTCACGGGAGGGCTGGTCCCCCAAAGCAATATTCCACCTCTCCACCAATTCCAATATTGGTGGCCAGTGGGGGGTGAGTGGGGGGGGGCGGGCTTTCTGGTGCGCTAGTATGGGTGTTGTGGGCTGAAGGGAATGGTTTCCAGAGGGCTAGTATGGACATTGTGGGCCAAATGGATTCTTGGGGTGGCAGCTCAGTCACTCAAGCTTGATGTGCTGGCAGCTCACTCAAGGCTGATGAGCTGGCAGTTGACTCACGGCTATTCCTTAAAATTCCATTTTAAGCAGGGTGCAAGTCCACCAAATTCAAGTGCAGTTTCATACCACTTCAAGCAGGGTGCAAGTCCACCAAATTCAAGTGCAGTTTCATACCACTTCAAGCAGGGTGCAAGGTCACCAAACTCAAGTGCAGTTTCATACCACTTCAAGCAGGGTGCAAGGCCACCAAATTCAAATGCAGTTTCATACCACTTCAAGCAGGGTGCAAGGCCACCAAATTCAAGTGCAGTTTAATACCACTTCAAGCAGGGTGCAAAGCCACTAAATTCAAGTGCAGTTTCATACCACTTCAAGCAGGGTGCAAGGCCACCATATTCAAGTGCAGTTTCATACCACTTCGTGCAAGTCCACCAAATTGAAATGCAGTTTCATACCACTTCAAGCAGGGTGCAAGTCCACCAAACTCAAGTGCAGTTTCTGTAGATGAGATATGCATGTGCCTTTAACATAGTGACCTCATACCTACTAACCACTCCCCATATCACAAGTATATCTACAACCTCCCCACCCACAGTTCGCTCTCTAGTTCCTGTGACAGACCACGTACAGCTAGTGCTCTGTGTAATGCTCCAGTATGAATAAAGATAGTAAAGTAACGACGCCTCGTTATGAATCCTTTACATGGTGTCAAATAACTTACCTTGCGCCTCCTGTTTATCGGTTTATCATTTAATTTTGTCCCAGTTTTTTGTTTCCTCCGCCCTCCTGTTTCTTTGTCATGGCCTCTTCTGCCCGTAAGCCCGATGTGCTCGTTTTTGATTTAGACATCGCCCTTCGATGGGACATATTCAAACGTGACTTTGAACACTATTTCACGATCGCTCATCCTGACGCCACCCCCGCTCTCAAAGCCTCCCTGATTCTCAACTTGGCTGGTCCCGAGGCACTGACTCGCTCCGACTTCTTCGTCTACGCTGCGGGAGAATCAGCTCGGGACCCGGTATGTCTGTTGGCTAAGTTTGACGCTATTTGTGACATTCCGACTAATTGCATCTTAGAACGTTTTAAACTGTTCGCGCGGCGTCAGCTCCCTGGGGAATCTGCTGAGAACTATGTCATTGCGCTGCGGCACCTCGGTAGGCGCTGCCGCCTCCAAGCGTGGAACCCCGATGAGATTATCAGGGACCTACTGGTTTACGGTCTCCGTGATGAGAAGCTCAGGGCCGAACTTCTGTGCAAGTCACTGTGAACAACTCGACCTTCACTGCTAAAATCGACACGGGGGCGGTGACCAATGTAATGTCAACATCCCTTTTCAACCAGATAAGAACTAATGAGCAGATATTTTCTCAGAGCTCAACCTTGCATGCCTACGGTGGGGAGATTCTTACTCCTGTGGGCAAGGCCACGCTACACTGTAAGATACTAGAGACCACTCGGCCCCTCACCTTCTATCTCCTCGATCGAAAATGCATTCCCCTGCTGGGGATCCAGGCATGCCAGGAAATGGGACTGGTGTACTTCCACCGGGACATCCACCAGGTGCAGACTCTTATGGACCCGCTGGCCGATTATCCCGACCGCTTTGATGATAAGCTAGGCAAACTACCCTGCAGCTACAAGATTGTAGTGGACCATAAGATCGTTCCTGTGGTCCATGCTCCTCACCGTGTCTCCTTCGCCATGAGGGACAGAGTGGAGGCGACCCTACACAGTATGGTACAAATGGGCATCCTAAAGGCGGTCGTCGAGCCCACCAGCTGGGTCTCTTCCATGGTTGTTGCTGCTAAAAAGGACATGAGCGAGATACGCATCTGCATCAACCCCAAAGACCTCAACCTGGCCATTCGACGCCCTCATTACCCTATGAGAACGGTGGAAGACGTCGCTGCACAGGTTGGTCCAGCAACGGTTTTTTCTGTCCTCGATGCCAAAAGCTCCTTCTGGCAGATACCACTGGACGAGCGGTCGTCCATTTTGACAACTTTCGCCACCCCCTACGGAAGGTTTCGGTTCCTCCGAATGCCATTCGGGATCAACTCTGCCAGCGAGGTATTTCAGCGGACCATGGAGCAGTTGTTTTTAGATCTGCCTTGCGCCATAATTGTTGATGACATCCTCGTTTACGGTAAGGACGTTGCCGAACACGATGTCAACCTCCGCCTGGTCCTGGACCGGGCCCGGCAGATCAACTTGAAACTGAACCCCAAGAAGTGCCGATTCCGCGTCTCGGAGGTCACCTATGTTGGACATGTATTCACCGCTGAGGGGCTAAAGCCAGACCCGCAGAAAACGGCTGCCATCTCAGGGATGCCCCCTCCTACCAATGTGGCAGGCCTGCAACGCTTCCTCGGCTTGGTAAACTACCTGGGGAAGTTCATCCCCGACCTCAGCGAGCTCAGCGCTCCCCTGAGGGATCTGATCAAAAAGGACACGTCCTGGCTTTGGTTACCCAACCATCAGAAGGCATTTGACATTCTTAAGTCTAAGCTGATCAGCACCCCCACGCTAAAGTTCTTTGACCTGCAGCGTCCCATTGTCCTCACCTGCGACGCCTCTCAATTCGGACTCGGTGCAGCCTGCCTCCTGGTCCATGACGGCCTGCAGCTACCTGTCTCCTTCGCGTCCCGCACCATGACCGCCACCGAACAGCACTACGCGCAGATTGAGAAGGAGCTACTGGCCGTGGTGTTTGCCTGCTCCAAATTCCGGGACTACATCGCGGGCAACACTTTCACCGTTGAAACTGACCATCAGCCACTTGTCACCATCCTCAACAAATCGATCCATGTGGCCTCATCACGCCTGCAGCGCATGATGCTGCAGCTCCAGCGCTTCACGTTCACGGTGGTTTATCGTAAGGGCAAGGACATATTCGTGGCCGACACGTTGTCTCGCGCCCCGCTGACGTCCACCGCTCGCCACCAATACGAAATGTCTGAGTTATTGGTGCTACGATTGAACATCGTCCCCTCGCAGCAGATGAAGTCCCTGGTTGAACACACTACCAATGACCCTGCCCTGCAACAGCTGTCTGCCATCATCCGGCAGGGCTGGCCTGACCGTCGTTCGGCACTGCCGGCTGGTGCCGTGCCCTACTTCCTGATTCGGGACGAGCTCGTACTGCACGACGGCGTGGTGGTGAAGGGTCACAAAGTGGTCGTGCCCGCGGCGCTGCACGACCAATATTTTCAAGTCGCACACCGCGGTCACCCTGGGGCCGAAGCCACCGTGTCTCTCGCCAGGAGCCAGTTCTATTGGCCGGATATGGCCAAATACATCCGGGAGAGGGTCTCCTCGTGTTCCACCTGCAACAGCCGCGCCCCCCACCAGCAGCGTCAGCCGCTTCTACAGCAGCCCGCGCCCGAACTGCCCTGGATGGCGCTTGCCGCTGACATTTTCGAGTGGCGGGGCAAACATTTCCTGGTTCTCGTTGACTCCTACTCCAGCTGGTTTGTGGTCGACCGGCTGCATTCCGTGACCTCTTCGGCCGTCATCGACAGGTTGTACCCTCATTTTGGCACTTTTGGCCCCCCGGCAAGCCTGCAGTCGGACAATGGCAGCCAGTTCACGAGCTCCGAGTTTAAAGCGTTCGCTTCCAGATGGAACTTCCGCCATTTCACCAGCAGCCCGGAGTACCCGCAAAGCAACGGTTTGGCCGAGCGCGCAGTCCGCAGTGCTAAGCACCTGTTGGAACAGTGTGGCGGCATTAACTCCGACTTCCATCTGGCCCTCCTCAACCTTCGGAACATTTCCCGCGACTCTGCCATGGGTTCACCTGCTCAGCGGCTCATGTCTCGCGCTACCAGACTCCCGCTCCCTGTGGCCCAGCGCTCCCTCATGCCCTCCATCCTCCCACCTGCGGCGGTTCAGAAACGCATTGCCTTCAGGCACGACGTCCAAAAGCGTTCCCATGACAGGTCCTGCCACCCGCTGCCGCGCCTCTTCCCCGGTCAAGTTGTCCGTATGCAGACCACTCCCGGTCACTCCAAGCTCGCTACTGTCGTCGGCTCTGCGGGGTCGCCCAGGTCCTATTTCGTCGACCACGCTGGGGCCATTTACCGACGGTCCCGCCAGCACCTTCGGCTCGTCAACGAGCCGCGTCCTCCTGCCGCGGATCCCTTTGCTCCCCCACTGCCGGTTTCGTGTCAGGGCGTTGCTCTGCCCGTCCGTCCTGACATGCAACGTTCTGCTCCTCCTCCGCCCCTTCTGTTCCATCCCACTCCGACTAGTCCTCGCTCGCCTGCCCGCGCTCGTCCCGGTCCCGACCCCGCATCCCCTCCGGGTTCGGTGCCGCGGTCTCTTCCGTCTCCTCCCGTTTCTCCCTTTCAAGTTCGTCTTTCCCCGCCGGTGCCTCTTCCTCCTGCAGGAAGGGTGGATGGCGAGACGCGAACCCGGCCGGGACGTCTTGTCAAACCGCCTGACCGCTATGGCGATTTTGTTTAACTATCCTAGCGCATGAGCCGTGGTCGCCATGTCACCATTGTATTTGCCTGTCGTTTCGAAGAGGAAAGATGTAGATGAGATATGCATGTGCCTTTAACATAGTGACCTCATACCTACTAACCACTCCCCATATCACAAGTATATCTACAACCTCCCCACCCACAGATCGCTCTCTAGTTCCTGTGACAGACCACGTACAGCTAGTGCTATGTGTAATGCTCCAGTATGAATAAAGATAGTAAAGTAACGACGCCTCGTTATGAATCCTTTACAGTTTCATACCACTTCAAGCATGGTCCAAGTCCACTAAACTCAAGTGCAGTTTCCTACCACTTCAAGCAGGGTGCAAGGCGACCAAACTCAAGTGCAGATTCCTAACACTTCAAGCAGGGTGCAGGGCCACCAAATTCAAGTGCAGTTTCATGCCTCTTCAAGCAGGATGCAACGCCACCAAATTCAAGCGCAGTTTCATGCCACTTCAAGCAGGGTGCAAGGCCACCAAATTCAAGTGCAGTTTCATGCCACTTCAAGCAGGGTCCAAGTCCACCAAACTCAAGTGCAGTTTCATACCACTTCAAGCAGGGTGCAAGTCCACCAAATTCAAGTGCAGTTTCATGCCACTTCAAGCAGGGTGCAAGGTCACCAATTTCAAGTGCACTTTCGTTCCACTTCAAGCAGGGTGCAAGGCCACCAAATTCAAATGCAGTTTCATACCACTTCAAGCAAGGTGCTTGGCCACCAAATTCAAGTGCAGTTTAATACCACTTCAAGCAGGGTGCAAAGCCACTAAATTCAAGTGCAGTTTCATACCACTTCAAGCAGGGTGCATGGCCACCATATTCAAGTGCAGTTTTCATACCACTTCGTGCAAGTCCACCAAATTCAAGTGCAGTTTCATACCACTTCAAGCAAGGTGCTTGGCCACCAAATTCAAGTGCAGTTTAATACCACTTCAAGCAGGGTGCAAAGCCACCAAATTCAAGTGCAGTTTCATACCACTTCAAGCAGGGTGCAAGGCCACCAAATTCAAGTGCAGTTTCATACCACTTCAAGCAGGGTGCAAGGCCACCATATTCAAGTGCAGTTTCATACCACTTCGTGCAAGTCCACCAAATTCAAATGCAGTTTCATGCCACTTCAAGCAGGGTGCAAGTCCACCAAACTCAAGTGCAGTTTCATACCACTTCAAGCAGGGTCCAAGTCCACCAAACTCAAGTGCAGTTTCATACCACTTCAAGCAGGGTGCAAGGCCACCAAATTCAAGTGCAGTTTCCTATCACTTCAAGCAGGGTGCAAGGCCACCAAACTCAAAGTGCAGATTCCTAACACTTCAAGCAGGGTGCAGGGCCACCAAATTCAAGTGCAGTTTGATGCCACTTCAAGCAGGGTGCAAGGCCACCAAATTCAAGCTCAGTTTCATGCCACTTCAAGCAGGGTGCAAGGCCACCAAATTCAACTGCAGTTTCATGCCACTTCAAGCAGGATTCCATGCCACCAAATGCAAGTGCAGTTTCATGCCATTTCAAGCAGGGTGCAAGGCCAACAAATTCAAGTGCAGTTCCATACCACTTCAAGCAGGATGCAAGGCCACCAAATTCAAGTGCAGTTTCCTATCACTTCAAGCAGGGTGCAAGGCCACCAAACTCAAGTGCAGATTCCTAACACTTCAAGCAGGGTACAGGGCCACCAATTTCAAGTGCAGTTTCATGCCACTTCAAGCAGGGTGCAAGGCCACCAAATCCAAGTGCAGTTTCATGCCACTTCAAGCAGGGTGCAAGGCCACCAAATTCAAATGCAGTTTCATGCCACTTCAAGCAGGATTCCATGCCACCAAATGCAAGTGCAGTTTCATGCCATTTCAAGCAGGGTGCAAGGCCAACAAATTCAAGTGCAGTTTCATGCCATTTCAAGCAGGGTGCAATGCCACCAAATTCAAGTGCAGTTTCATACCACTTCAAGCAGGGTGCAAGGCCACCAATTTCAAGTGCACTTTCGTTCCACTTCAAGCAGGGTGCAAGGCCACCAAATTCAAATGTAGTTTCATACCACTTCAAGCAAGGTGCTTGGCCACCAAATTCAAGTGCAGTTTCATACCACTTCAACCAGGGTGCAAGACCACCAAATTCAAGTGCAGTTTCATACCACCTCAACCAGGGTGCAAGACCACTAAATTCAAGTGCAGTTTCATACACTTCAAGCAGGGTGCAAGGCCACTAAATTCAAGTGCAGTTTCATACCACTTCAAGCAGGGTGCAAGGCCACCAAATTCAAGTGCAGTTTCATACCACTTCAAGCAGGGTGCAAGGGCACCAAAGTCAAATGCAGTTTCATACCATTTCATGCAGGGTGCAAGGCCACCAAATTCAAATGCACTTTCATATAATTTCATTCAGGGTGCATGGCCACCACATTCAAATGCAGTTTCATACCATTTCAAGCAGGGTGAATCCACCATAAAACCACAAAAAACACCACATAAACACCACATGAACACCACACTCACAGTTCAGTAGACATTCAGTATGTTCAGTTGATTCACAGTTCAGACAGAGTCGTGACCTCTCCCTCCCCCATCTTGCAGAGACTGAGCCACACCCACACTTCCGGGTTTTATAATCCCTCCCCCTCCTACTGGAAGGGGCGTGGCCTTCATGGCATGATTGACAGGAGTGAGATTCTCAACATTTTTTAAACACTAATAACACTTTTATTTTTCATTGATGAGAAGAATCCTCTGCACCTGATGAGCAGAGGGGGACTGAGTAAGATGGCCAAAAATCACATCCATAGGTGGTAGCGTGTTATCTAAAATCAATATACAGTGCAAACAGAAAGTTGTCAAGATTAGACTTTTAATCATTTGCCATTTCAAACCAACCACCACCTACAACCATTTGATGTGCTTCATTCCAAACCAACCACCACCAACAACCATTTACTGTGCTTCATTTCAAACCAACCACCACCAACAACCATTTGCTGTGCTTCATTTCAAACCAACCACCACCAACAACCATTTGCTGTGTTTCTCGGTTGTTGGTGGTTGGTTTGAAATGCGTGAGTGGTGCAATATGCAGTTTCATGCCATTTCAAGCAGGGTGAAACCACCATAAAACCACACAAAACAGCACATAAACTGCAGTAGTGCATCACTGTGGATTGAGTTGAGGAATTGTAAAGGCAAGAAGACACTAAATGGTGTTATTTACAGACCCACAAATAGTAGCCAGGATGTAGGGTATAGGTTGCAGCAGGAGTTAAAACTGGCATGTAACAAACGTAATGCCACTGTGGTGATGGGGGATTTCAATGTGCAGGTAGACTGGGAAAATCAGGTTGGTACAGAGAGTTTGTAGAATGCCTCAGAGATGGATTCTTAGAGCAGCTTGTAATGGAGCCGACCAGAGAAAAGGCAATTCTGGATTTATTGTTGTCCAATGAACCAGATATGATAAGAAAACTCGAGGTAAAGGAACCGCTTGGAGGTAGTGATCATAATATGATTAGTTTTAATCTGCAATTTGAGAAGGAGAACGTTAAATCGGAAGTGTCAGTGATGCAGTTGAACAAAAGGGACTATGAAGGCATGAGAGGGGAGCTGGCCAAAGTAGACTGGAAAGGGATCCTAGCAAGAATGACGGTGGAACAGCAATGACAGGAATTTCTGGGCACAATCCGGAAGACGCAGGATCATTTCATTCCAAAAAGGAAGAAAGATTCTAAGGGGAGTAGGAGGCAACAAGAGAAGTTAGGGATAGAATAAAACTAAAAGAAAAGATGTATAACACAGCAAAGGGTAGCCGGAACCCAGAGGATTGGGAAACTTTCATAGGACAACAGAAGGAAACAAAACGGGCAATACGGGCTGAAAAGATGAAGTATGAAGGGAAGCTGGCCAGGAATATAAAGAAGGACAGTAAAAGCTTATTTAGATATGTTAAGGGAAAAAAAGTAGCAAAGTCAAATGTGCGTCCCTTGAAGGCAGACACGGGTGAAATTATTATGGGCAACAAGGAAATGGCAGACGATTTGAATAGGTACTTCGGATCAGTCTTCACTAAGGAAGTCAGAAACAATCTCCCAGATGTACTGGAGGACAGAAGATCTAAGGGGGTAGAGGAACTGAAATAAATTTTCATTAGGCGAGAAATGGTATTGGGTAGGCTAATGGGACTGAAGGATGATAAATCCCCTGGATGGTCTGCATCCCAGGGTCCTCAGGGAGGTGGCTCTAGAAATAGTAGACGCATTGGTGATCATGTTCCAATGTTCAATAGATTCAGGCTCAGTTCCTGTGGATTGGGGGATAGCTAATGTTATCCCACTTTTCAAGAAAGGAGCGAGAGAGATAACGGGGAATTACAGACCAGTTAGCCTGACTTCGGTGGTGGGAAAGATGCTGGAGTCAATTATTAAAGAGGTAATAATTGAGCATTTGGATAGCAGTAAAAGGATGAGTCCAAGTCAACGTATTTATGAAAGGGAAATCATGCTTGACTAATCTTCTGGAATTTTTTGAGGGTGTGACAAGTAAAATGGATGAAGGGGTGCCAGTGGATGTAGTGTATCTAGACTTTCATTAAGCCTTTGATAAGGTCCTGCACAGGAGACTGGTGACTAAAATTAGAGCACATGGTATTGGGGGGTAGGGTGTTGACATGGATAGAAAATTGGTTGGCAGACCGGAAGCAAAGAGTAGGAGTGAACGGGTCCTTTTCAGAATGGCAGGCTGTGGCGAGTGGAGTGCTGCAAGGCTCGGTGTTGGGGCCGCAACTGTTTACCATATATATTAATCATTTGGAAGAGGGAATTAGGAGCAACACTAGCAAGTTTGCGGATGACACAAAGCTGGGTGGCTGTGTGAACTGTGAAGAGGATGTTAGGAGGTTGCAGGTTGACCTGGACCGGTTGAGTGAGTGGGCAGATGCGTGGCAGATGCAGTATAATATAGATAAATGTGAGGTTATCCACTTTGGCGGCAAAAACAAGGGGGCAGATGATTATCTCAATGGGGTTAGGTTAGGTAAGGGGGAGGTGCAGCGAGACCTGGGCATCCTTGTACAGCAGTCACTGAAAGTTGACGTGCAGGTACAGCAGGCAGTTAAGAAAGCTAATGGAATGTTGGCCTTCATAACAAGAGGATTTCAGTATAGGAGTAAAGTGGTTCTTATGCAGTTGTATTGGGCTCTGGTGAGACAACATCTGGAGTATTGTGTACAGTTTTGGTCTCCTAATTTGAGGAAGGACATCCTTGTGATTGAGGCAGTGCAGCATAGGTTCAATACACTACAATACAATTTATTTGTTGTCATTTGAACCTCATTGAAGTTCAAACGAAATTTGGTTTCTGCAGTCTTACAACAAGAAAAGAATCAAGACACAACACAATTTACACAAATATCCATCACAGTGAATCTCCTCCTCACTGTGATGGAAGGCAAAGTCTTATCTCTCCCCTGCACCCCATTCTCCTCCCGAGGTCAAAGTCAAAGCCCCCGGCGAGCGATGGTAAATAAGTCCCACGGCCATTAAAGCCGCGCCGGGTGATGTAAGGCCCCGCTCCAGGTCATTTTCAACCCCGCAACTCGGGCGGGAGAAGTTGCCATTGCGGAAGCTCCGAAAAGCGGTCTCCCAGTAGGGACCCGCGAGCTCCCGGTGTTACCGTCCACCGGGCCTGCTGCTGTAGCCTCCGAAGCTCCGGGTTCGGGCCGCAGCAGCGCGCCACCACAGTTCCTCCCGTTCCGAAGTTGGCCAGCCCCACGATGGTGAGTCCGCAGGCTCCGAGACTGGAGCCCACAGGTCGTTCCGGTTGGAGGCCGATCCACGGTGATAGGCCCCAACGACAATGGAGACCCGACAGGGAAAAGGTTGGGTCCCCCCGTACAGGGAAAATATTTTAAAGTTTCCCCCACCCCGCCCCGCACCCCCCACCACCCACACATACCCAGTTAAAAACACTCAACGGGACACAGAAAATAAAAAAAGACAGACGCACTGCAGTGGCCGCTGCGACGTGGGTCGCGCCGCCCACCCATTCACGAGATTGATCCCTGGGATGGCGGGACTGTCATATGAGGAAAGATTGAAAAGACTAGGCTTGTGCTTCATTTCAAACCAACCACCACCAACAACCATTTGCTGTGCTTCATTTCAAACCAACCACCCCCAACAACCATTCGCTGTGCTTTACTTCAAACCAACCACCACCAACAACCATTTGTGGTGCTTTATTTCAAACCGACCACATTTTCATTTTCAAACCACATTAAGGGCACTCAAGGTCAGTAAAACCACACTGACTGTTTAGTAGACATGTGTTCAGTGTTATTCACAGTGTGTAGAATAGAACAAGTGTACGGGTGATCGTGGTCAGCAAGGACTCGGTGGGCCAAATGGCCTGTTTCCACACTGTTTCTCTAAGCGTAACTAAAGCAGTACGTAGTTGTTTAACATAAGGCAGTAAACTAGTTTTTAAAAATCATCCAATTCAAAAAGATCATTATGTAAAAATAAATTATATCTCTCAAACTGACTGGGCATCCCCTTATGTCGCAGTGGCTTGATGCCCAGCTCGGGGGAAAGTTTACAGAAATTGCTGATCTCAGAAACAACAGGACGGTGGTGCTTGACTTATCCATTTAAACTGAGAGGTGGAATGCCACTGTCTGCTGGATGATAATTTCCCAATCACTGGTGCAAAACACCCCACATTATCAGAAGCACTCAAGCGGGGAACCCCCCTTCAATCCATTGAAAGAATTAAAACAAACAAATAGAAGTCTGCAGGGATTTATGGGTGATAAAATCACAAGATTAAAGGTCTACAGAGTATTGGGACATGCCAGGCAAGTGAATGCAATTTTATTGAAAACGACTCTCCTTCCTTTCTGGGAATGAATGATTTGCTTTGTAATTAAAACCACCTTCTCCCAATTGCAATACATATGCTCTCAAAGGAAATATATAATTACCTTTTTTTGTTCTAGAAATATAAAAAGACATAGGATCCTATACATACTCCTCGTGTTCTTTGGATCATCCTGGCAAGATGAGCAGCAAGACATCTAGAATTATATAGAGACCCTTTAAGTGCTGCTTATCCTGGGGAGGGTATTCAATAGGCATTGAGGTTGCATCACTGGGTAGACAATCTGCAGACAATGTGCTTTAGCCAAGCATTTGGTAGCCTGTCATATTACCTCCAAGTGACTATGCTTTATGGTTTGTTGCCATTGTGTTGTATATGCTCTTTGCCTTTGGATTACTGGAAATTAAGGGAACTATATAAAATACAGGGTCTTATTGTATCCATGTCATGTTGACCTGTGATTTAAAGAGAAACATTGACATTTCATATTACTGATTATGTCCACTCAGTGGGTGAGATCATGGCAGGACAAAATATAGCTGTTGTAATCTTTCTGAACTGCTGCTCATTATCCCGCTCATTTTATTGAATATGCTTTCTCTCAATGCCAGCAAGACAAAGGAGATAGTAATCGCCTTCATGATGTGAAGCGGTACACATACCCCAGTTTGCATTTACGGCACAGAAGTAGAGATGGTTGAAAACTGCAAATTCCTAGGATTCAATATCACCAACAACTTCTCCTGGACCTTCTCTTCTCTTGAAGCAATGACGAAGAAAGCACACCAAAGCCTCTACTTACTTAGAAGGCTTTAGAAGTTTGGTATGTCCCCAACAACTCTCAACAAATTCTACAGATGCACCATAGGAAGCATTTTATCAGGATACATCACAGCTTGATTTGGGAAAAGCTGCATCCAAGATCACAAGAAATTGCAGCAAATTATGGACACAGCCCAGACCATCACACAAACCAACCTCCCTTCCATTGACTTCATTTATACCTCACATTGCCCCAGCATGTCCAGCAGCATAATCAAAGATGAGTCGCACCCTGGCCACTCACTCTTCTCCCCTCTCCCATCAGGCAAAAGGGATAGAAGTGTGAAAACACACACCAGATTCAGGGACAGTTTCTTCCCAGCTGTTATCAGGCAACTAAATCATCCTACCACAACTAGAGGACTATCTTGAACTACTATCTACCTCATTGGTGACAATCAAGCTATCTTTAATAGAAAGATTAAACGAGAACTTACCGTTTGAAGTTTGATCTTTATTTTATGAGAAGTTGAAGTGAGGGAATACGTGAAGAGCCCGCCAGCCGCATGCGCGTCTTCAGAGCAGCTGTATGAAACCACAGACTAGTTGCTGAACTTAAGCTATAGAAAGATTAACGACCTTAGAATTACCGAATGATCTTTATGAGAAGTAGGGTTGGGAGTGGAGGGCACGTATTCCCTCACTTCAACTTCTCATAAAATAAGGATCAAACTTCAAACGGTAAGTTCTCGTTTAATCTTTCTATTTTATTTCGATGTCACATGAGTGACTACGTGAAGACTTCAAAGCTCTGTAGTTTCATGCAGTAACCCAATTTGTGTGTGAAACACTTAAACAGATAAACCATTAATGGTAGAAAAACATTGGTTATTAATACCATGATGCTAACTTGCATGCATGGCCATTGTTCTTAACCGGACCATAGTCCCAATTGACTTTGAGTTAGACAATAACTCATGTAAAACTGTGCAGAATTCTATCTGCAAATATCCAGACATACTCAACCAAATTTTATAATTTATTAACATGCACTATATAAGCCTCTTGCTGTATGATGAAAGGGAACTATCCATTCTATTGGCTGCTAATGAGCCATCAGCAATATCTTGAGACTATTGAATAGCAATAAAGAAACTATCTTTCATCTCATAGGTACTAGCAAGCTCAGTGCACTTGTATACCTAATGACACCCCCAATCTCTGCTCTGGTGGGTATGCTTTCAACATCAAATGTACGCAATCATGCCCATTTTACTTATGAGATCATTCCAATAACAACCTACCCTAGTGTCAGTTATGACCCAGAGACCGAGCCAGAGATTAAAGACTGTGTTCTTTGTGCTGAGATCAGTTGCTGAAAGCATAATCATCTTAAAAATACTGCTCCCATTGGAATACAGTAGAAGAATATTTGCATAATAATTTACTGATATACATCGCACACTACAATGAGTGTAGGCTTTTAGAGTGGTCATATAAAAGACACCCTGCATAACGCTTCTGTAGGCTCAAACTGAAAGCCACACAAACCTCTGTTACGTCTGTTTAAAAGTAACTCACATATTTTGTTCACAAACTTCCCATACATTCGTGCAGAGCTAGCTGCCCAAGAAGACAGGCTGCCCCAGCCATCACTCGTGACCGAGTAAATAGGAGTTGCTTCAGCCGCCTTACTATGGCCTGAATGAATAGGCAAAATTGGCACTATTAAATTTCATGTTGCTCATTCTTAATATTGCAAGAGGTATCTACTGATAACCCCTAAGTTTTATCAGCTGCAAATGTTGCATATTATCTAAAACTCGATGACACAATGCCCTTTGATCTGAGTAGGGCAGCATTAGCTTCCACCACTGGCTTTGTTATCAAAACACCAGATAATCGGTGCCTCATGTGTATAGATATGGCAAAGTATGCTTGAAGATCGATTCTCTGAATCAGTTAAATTGCTGAAAGCCAATCATCCATCTTAAACTGGGTAACTAAACACATGATCAGATTAGCCAAATCCTAACCTTATTCGGCATGCTCCATGTTTCTGTAATCTTGAGAAGTATCAGAAATATACCCCTCTTGTTCTTGGGCAGGCCACTCATCCTCCGTGTGATGTCACTGATTCCACTTGGAACCACCGTTCCTCTATTGACCATACGGACGGAAAATATTTTGGCTTCTCTTGCCGCGGAAGATGCATTATCTAGTTATTCATACATTTCGCTGATAAAATATAATCAGAACCTTATGACTAGAGCTGAAAACACAGTCTCCCCTTGATGTGGGAATACGAGTTCCCTGTCAACTCTTGACTATAAGAGTCTCCACAAATTCTCAGCGTTCTTCCTCAGAGTGGAATTTAGCATAATGCAAGCCTGAATCAGGAATTGCTTCGCAGTCCTCTGACTGAAACCACTTGTCTGAGTCGGCAGAGTGTGCAACACAATCTCTTCGACCCGCCACTCAATCAGGAATACTTGTATTGAGAGCCTACGGATTATTATAAATACATTTTTGATTCACAACATGAACCTGCAGGTCAGATAAAAATATTATATGCCAGACCAGCTTCCTGCTGGTAGCTACCCATCCCAGAGAGGATGGCAATGATTTTTCCAATGAACTGGCAACTCCACTAACTGAGCAGAAATTTAAACATGTGTTGAGTGAGACTTCAACTACTTCATTCTACTGAGCAGCCTGATAACCTCAATCACAGATGTTGAGGCAGTGCTTCCCTGGTCAATATGACCCATATGGCCAGTCAGTTCCATGATGGTGTACCCTGAACCAGGGTAACCAAGCTGTTCCTACTTGGAACTTACAGAGGTTCCTATGCAAGGCACCCTGCCAATGTCTCTGCATCAACCTGATCTTTCCCAGAGACAGTGAAAATATACTAGACAGCCCATGCTGCCAGTAAACCCAAACCTGGGCCGACAGACTGCTCCATTTCGGAGTTTTACAGAGGTTAATAAAGGGACCTTACCTGCCAGCGTCTCTGAACCCGGGTAGATCTGCTTGTTGGAGCTTAAGCAAAGTTCCATTTGCAGACCCTGTCTGACCACATCTCCTTCAGCTGGTGTGATGCTAGGTAGCTGATGTCGCTGGCCAACTCCTCTTGTAGTGGCTTGCCCATCCCCGAGGGAACAGCAAATTTAGAGGCAAGAGCAGGCAGCTCTTCCTTATGCGACTCTCGTAAATCATGTATTAAAGCATGGGATTCAGGCACATACTCATGTTCGGAGTCAGCTCCATACTGATCTCCGAAACTACCCTCTGCCTGTGCATGCCTCCGTAACACGGAGCATATTTTGTGCCCCCATCTGATCCATCAGACGTTTCAGTTGAGACAAATGGCCAATCACATCCGCCATAGATGTGGGGACAGAATCCTCTTGTCCCGAATCGTCCGACAGGACTTGTCTCACAGACTTGGCTTTGGCTTTGCCCCAACTTGGGGTTGCCAAACTGCTCCCTCTAGGAGCCGAATCGGAACTATCTGTGCAGATCGGCGCTGCCAGCGACTCCGAAGTGGCCGTCGGCTTTCCACACTGCCGCGGTCCTCTGCTGTTCGTATAAATCATCATTATTTATTGTACTTACAAGACAGGTTGCACTTGTTAGTGACTCCGAGTCCTTGCTCCCTTCTGGAGCCTCAACGGAGTATATCAGTGGAGGAAATAGAACGCAACCCTGCACAAGGTGTTGCTACCTCAGGCCTCTGGCCCCCATATGACCTGGATGAGCCGGCATCATAATCGGAGTCACCTCTATCCGATACTCCCCATGACAGAGTGGGAGAAATACTGCAACCCTGCCAGGTGTTAGCACAGGCATATGGCTGGAGCCACCTGTTAATGCTTCCGGTACACGGAACATAGTGTGTTCATATAATTAAAAGAAGCATACCCCATTAGATCAGAGATTCGACTGCTCTATCAATATTCACATAGTTGGAGTCTCTTATAAAAGAATCTCCAACAGTCTGAGCGGAAAGTATCATGACGCCACCCTGAACCAGGTGTAGCTCCCACAGGTGTCTGATAGGAAGCCTTTTTTGAGCTGTATCTAAGCCAGGAGCTCTGGACTGCAATGACAAGTCAAATTTCACTACACCATTTGGTGTATGTGATAATAAATGTCCTTAGTAATTAAGTTAATTAATTTTCAATTTAAAACTTTATTGGCATGATAAGATACATCGTTATATTACCAAAGTATTAAACATGACCTTTGAATGCTATCTGCTATGATAGTCACAAACGTGACCGAGTGGCAACCGCTATTAAAAACCTGCCAACTCTATATATAGCCGCCCTAAAAATAAAGCATACACTATATGCTGCTGCAGCGTAAGCAGAGCCGACCTCAGGCGGCAGCAACTATGTTTAAAATTGCTCGGTGCTACGGCAACTGAGCTTACCTAGAGGTTGCTCCTGGCCGCGGCTATTTTTAACTCACCGGCTGCTGCTAATCTTTTGCAGCGATCGTTGACCTGGCTGCGCCGGCAGCCGCAATATGAAATCCAAGCTCCTTACGGAGCCCCACGGCAGCCTCCAAATCTGACCGCCTGCTCCCGTTCGGAGCTCCAACGGCGGCAGCCGCAATATTGTATCTAGCTCCTTATGGAGCCTCCACGACGGCCCAAATCCGGCCGCCTCCATCTTGGTTCTTGGTTTCTTGGTCCTCCAAAATATTCCAAATGGAATTTAAACTGGAGGTTTAATCAGCTACTCCGGGCCCGCTGTACCGCAGCGGCCCGCTGAAAACAAAATTAACTTACCTGCCAGAGCAGTTTCGAACTGCTCCGACTCACGCGCCATGCGTCGACGTATTGCCGCGCATGCGGCTGGCGGGTTCTTCACGTAGTCACTCACGTGACTTCGAAATAAAATTGGACTTTACTGGCTTTACCTTCCACTATATGTTATTCCCTTATCATGTATCTGTACACTGTAGATGGCATGATTGTAATCATGTTTTGTCTTTCTGCTGACTGGTTAGCACGTAACAAAAGCTTTTTCACTGTACCTCGGCACACATGATACTAAACTAAACTGAACAGATACTGCACAGAAATAAACCACTCGGTACAACTGTTGCTGTCTTCCTCTTTACCTTATGCTTATACGCGCAATTCATGTTTCTCTCATGTTGTTATCTAGCTTTTCCTTAAATGTTATTTTATTACTTACCCCAACCATTCCCATTGGTAACAAGTTTTAATTTCTAGCCAAGCATGGTAAGGAGATTTGATTTGAATTCCAATCGGATTTTAAAAGACTATCTCATTTTTATTGTCCCCGGTTTCTTATTACTCCAGAGAGCAGTCCTGAGCTACTACCTACCTCATTGGAGATCCTTGGACTATCTTTAATCGGATTTCACTGGACGTAATTTTACACTAAACCTTATTCCCTTTATCATGTGGATAAACACTGTGGACAGCTTGGTTGCAATCACGTATAGTCTTTCTGCTGACTGGGTAACATGCAACAAAAAAGCTTTTCACTGTACCTTGGTAAATGTGACAATAATAAACTAAACTAAACTTACTACTACATAATAGGAAACATCCTTTCAATCTCTATTCGTTGGAACTTTTCACACATTTTTTTCATATTCACCAAGAACCATTACTGAGGGCGATGTGGTGATAAACTCATACTTTATCTCATAGTTCCAGGACTGAGCTTTGATCCTGACTGCAGTTGCTGCCCGTGTGGAGTTTGCAGGTTAACTGCTTGGTTCTTCACCAGCTATTCTCAGATCCACCCAAAGATATGCTGGTTGATAGGCAGAACCAAAGAACTGCTGATGCTGGAATCTTGAGCAAAACACAAAGTACTGAAGGAATTCAGTGGTTCAGGCAGCATCAATGGAGGGAATAGACAGGCGACATTTTGGGTCTGGACCCTACATCATATCCAGAACATCGCCTGTCCATTTTCTCTGCAGAAGCTGTCTGACCTGCTGAGTTCCTCCAGCACTTTGTGTTTTGTTGGTTCATTAATTACTATAAATTCTCCCTTGGGGCAGGTAAGTGACAAAAGATTCAAAGAGGAGTTGATGAGCTCATCAGAGAGAGTAAGATGTAGGACTTCAGGGAAATAAGGAAAGAGAATGGAACTGATGGACTTGTCCTGCTGGGAACCAGCATGGACCCAATGGGCTCATGCCGTGATGTAATAAGTAAATTATCTGGTATTCTTCACTGTTCCGGAGAAGGATCCCAATAACATTCAACCAGGGTGGCACGGTGGCGCTTGTAAGTTGCTGCCTTACAGTGCCAGAGACCTAGGTTCGATCCTGACTATGGGTGCTGTCTGTACGGAGTATGTACGTTCTCCCAGTGACCGTGTGGGTTTCCCCGGGTGCTTCGGTTTCACCATACAAGTTTGTATATTATTTGGCTTTGGTAAAGATTGTAAATTGTCCCTAGTGTATAGGAAAGTGCTAGTGTACAGTTTCGCTGGTCGGCGCAGACTTGGTGGGGGGGGGGGGGGGGGGGGGAGTGCTGTTTCAGCACTGTATCTCTAAACTAAACTAAAATCAAACCACTCTATATCCCTCAGTCTTGATGACATCCTTTGAAATACTTTATCCTGTATCTGTACATCGTGGTTGGCTTGATTGTAATCATGTATAGTCTTTTCACTGACTGGATAGCATGCAACAAAAAAACTGTTTACTGTACATCTGTACACATGACAATAATAAACTAAACCAGTGCCTCTGCATACTTCCCATTTTGCGATTGTATTTAGAGGAATGGAGAATGGAGCTGAGAGAATGGAATGATCAGCAAACAGTCCCATTCCTCTAGTGACAGAATGTTCCAATGCAAAGCAACTTGGCCAAGGCACTGAAGAAGGGTTTCGGCCCATAACGTTGCCTATTTCCTTCGCTCCATAGATGCTGCTGCACCCGCTGAGTTTCTCCAGCAATTTTGTGTCCCTTGGCCAAGGCACTACTGTGAGGAACATCTCCAGAGAATGCCTGCAATCAATGGTAAACTTTGACTGGAGCTGAGGACATATTTGTTCTTTAACTTTGTTTGACCTCAGATCTTTCATGCCAACTAATGCCAATGTTCTTCTTCTTCTTCTTAAGCCCTTTGCTCCTCTTGGGAGCATAGGCCATTGACAAATGTGCTCCGCCTCACTCGGTTGCTGGCCGTTCTTTCGAGAGCAATTCTTTCGATAATGCCAATGTTGCCTTGACATTAAGAACAAATCCTTCTCCTTATTTTTAGTTTTCGAGGTACAGCGCAGAAACAGACCTTTCAGCCCACCCAGTCAATACCGACCATCAATTCCCACACATTGACACTAGGGACAATTTTACATTTATACCAAGCCAATTAGCCTACAAACCTACACGTCTTTGGAGTGTGGGAGGAAACAGAAGATCTCAGAGAAAACCCACGCAGGTCTCGGGAGAACGTACAAACTCCGTACAGACAAGCACCCAGAGTCAGGATTGAACCTGTGTCTCTGATGTTGTAAGGCAGTAGCTCGACCGCTGCTCCACCGTGCCATCCACTTGTCTGACATTCACCTTGTCTCCGTGTCTGAAACAAGGTTATAATTAGGTCTGGTGCTAAGTGTAACAGTGATCTCTGGAATCTCATAAACCAGGTCACTCAGGACCGAGCCCAACACTATTTTCCATGACTAAAATTGGATGAAATCCAGAACATTGTCTGCGAGCCAATGAGGCACAAAAACATTAATTGCAAACACATCAAGCAGGTCCAATAGCATGCTGGAAACAATTCTGGAAAAAAAATTAGAGAATGTCAGGACATTATCTGCCAACAACTGCTTTAAACTAAATTTGATTATAGTATATTTTCACCTTGCATTGTAAAAACTGATTTCTTGAGGGGATAGTTCCAGAGCCACATATAAGAGACTATGATCAATACACTCTAAAGGAGTCTGAAGAAGGGTTCTGACGCAAAACATCACCTATTCCTTTTCTCCAGTGATGTTGCCTGACACTGAGTTACTCCAGCATTTTTCTGTCTATATCTGTTTAATGGGCGTCCTTTAAAACGAGAGTTTACTGTATTGCCTTTGGGAAACAATTTGGAGAGAAGATTGAGAGCACAGTTGAAAAGAGATTTTGGGAAGCAGCCTTTAAAGGTGCCCAGTAAATTAGAGAAGGTTAACATAGAAACATAGAAAATAGGTGCAGGAGGAAACCATTTGGCCCTTCGAGCCAGCGTCGCCATTCATTGTGATCATGGCTGATTATCCACAATCAGTAACCCATGCCTGCCTTCTCCCCATATCCCTTTATTCCGCTAGCCCCTCGAGCTCTATCTAACTCGCTTTTAAATTCATCCAGTGAATTGGCCTCCATTGCCTTCTGTGGCAGAGAATTCCACAAATTCACAACTCTCTGGGTGAAAAAGTTTTTTTCTCATCTCAGTTTTAAATTGCCTCCCCTTTATTCTTAGACTGTGGCCCCTGATTCTGGACTCCCCCAACATTGGGAACATTTTTTCTGCACCTAGCTTGTCCAGTCATTTATAATGTTATACGTTTCTATAAGATACCCTCTCATCCTTCTAAATTCCAGTGAATGGAACAACTGACAAGAAGATCAGAGTTCCAGTGGATAAGAGGAAAATTGAACAGAATGGTGGGAGGGGAGGGGGGAGATTGTGGGTTGGTGTGTGGGGCCCAGGCAGGGCTGAAACATGAAAAACTTAAACATTGAGCCAGCAGAGATAGAAGTAGGCAAGGCCAAGGAATGATTTCAATGTTTAGATATAAACAAATAAAGCCCCTGTCCCATTTTCACGACCTAATTCACCTCCGAGTCTGCCCTTGACATACTCGCAGCATGGTCACCACGAGGTCGTAGGTAGGTCGTAGTAGGTGGTAATGATAGTCGTAGATACTCGTGGCATCAAGTAGGTCGCAGCGTTTTTTCTAGTCTGATAAAAAATGCCCATGAGTAAAAAAAAGGTCGGCATGAAAAAAATCGACACATTTTACTCGTGGGTCGGTCGTAGGTAGGTCGTAGTAGGTCTTGATGCTAGTCGTAAGTAGTCGTAGGTGGTCAGAGGCAGTCGAAGGTAATAGCTCTGGGGTGAAAAAAAGGTCAGTAGGAAAAAAAAGTTATTTAAACAGCAAAACGTCACTCTGTCGCTCCAAGGCATGTTCATTCATAGCTGGAGAGATTTTTGGAGAGGTGACTTGTGTTTTAGAGATGGCACCAAAAAGGCAGAAGCGCCGGGGATGAGCACAATCCTAAAAAAAAAACTGCCATGCACGTGTTGCCCACCCAGGAGGAGTAGTGGCAGGAGGTGATGCCACAGGAGGTGATAGTGCAGGATGAGGTAGCCCTGCATGAGAGACCCCTGGCGAAGGAGACCAAATCCAAAGGGTTTCTACAGCTATATTAATAGCAAAAGGATAACGAGGGATAAAATTGGTCCATTAGAGAGTCAGAGTGGACAGCTATCTGCAGAGCCAAAAGAGATGGGGGAGATATTGAACAATTTCTTTTCTTCGGTATTCACCAAGGATAAGGATATTGAATTATGTGAGGTAAGGGAAACAAGTAAAGTAGCTATGGAAACTATGAGATTCAAAGAAGTGGAAGTACTGACACTTTTGAGAAATATAAAAGTGGATAAGTCTCCAGGTCCGGACAGGATATTCCCTAGGACATTGAGGGAAGTTAGTGTAGAAATCGCAGGGGCTATGACAGAAATATTTCAAATGTCATTGGAAAAGGCAATAGTGCCGGAGGATTGGCGTACTGCGCATGTTGTTCCATTGTTTAAAAAGGGGTCTAAGAGTAAACCTAGCAATTATAGACCTGTTAGTTTGACGTCAGTGGTGGGCAAATTAATGGAAAGGATACTTAGAGATAATATATATAAGCATCTGGATAAACAGGGGCTGATTAGGAACAGTCAACATGGATTTGTGCCTGGAAGGTCATGTTTGACTAATCTTCTTGAATTTTTTGAACAGGTTACTCGGGAAATTGATCAGGGTAAAGCCGTGGATGTTGTATATATGGACTTCAGTAAGGCCTTTGACAAGGTTCCTCACGGAAGGTTGGTTAAGAAGGTTCAATGGTTGGGTATTAATGGTGGAGTAGCAAGATGGATTCAACAGTGGCTGAATGGGAGATGCCAGAGAGTAATGGTTGTTTGTCAGGTTGGAGGCCAGTGACTAGTGGGGTGCCACAGGGATCTGTGTTGGGTCCACTGTTGTTTGTCATGTACATCAATGATCTGGATGATGGTGTGGTAAATTGGATTAGTAAGTATGCAGATGATACTAAGATAGGTGGGGCTGTGGATAATGAAGTAGATTTTCAAAGTCTACAGAGAGATTTATGCCGGTTGGAAGAGTGGGCTGAAAGATGGCAGATGGAGTTTAATGCTGATAAGTGTGAGGTGCTACATCTTGGCAGGACAAATCAAAATAGGACGTACATGGTAAATGGTAGGGAATTGAAGAATGCAGGTGAACAGAGGGATCTTGGAATAACTGTGCACAGTTCCCTGAAAGTGGAATCTCATGTAGATAGGGTGGTAAAGAAAGCTTTTGGTGTGCTGGCTTTTATAAATCAGAGCATTGAGTATAGAAGTTGGGATGTAATGTTAAAATTGTGGTCGCCTAATTATAGGAAGGATGTCAACAAAATAGAGAGAGTACAGAGGAGATTTACTAGAATGTTGCCTGGGTTTCAGCAACTAAGTTACAGAGAAAGGTTGAACAAGTTAGGGCTTTATTCTTTGGAGCGCAGAAGGTTAAGGGGGGACTTGAGAGAGGTCTTTAAAATGATGAGAGGGATAGACAGAGTTGACGTGGATAAGCTTTTCCCACTGAGAGTAGGGAAGATTCAAACAAGGGGACATGACTTGAGAATTAAGGGACAGAAGTTTAGGGGTAACATGAGGGGGGACTTCTTTACTCAGAGAGTGGTGGCTGTGTGGAATGAGCTTCCAGTGAAGGTGGTGGAGGCAGGTTCGTTTTTATCATTTAAAAATAAATTGGATAGTTATATGGAAGGGAAAGGAATGGAGGGTTATGGTCTGAGCGCAGGTATATGGGACTAGGGGAGAATACGTGTTCGGCACGGACTAGAAGGGTCGAGATGGCCTGTTTCCGTGCTGTAATTGTTATATGGTTATATGGTTATAGGGTGGTAGTATATGTCCCCATCACCACCCCATCCTTCACTGCCTCATTTAAAGGCAGCAAAGCAGCCCTTTCTCCTGTGTCTGACACAGCATCAGAGGCAGATGCCCCATTGGTGGTGAGGGAGGGCTGGAGGAAGGTTATGCCCTACACCTTCACCAGGCAGCAGGAGGGGGACCTTGAGGAATGGTTCCATCAGAATGCCATCCTGTTCGAAAAGGAAAACGAGGGGTACAGGGACAGGGACAAGAATGGCATGCTTGCCATCCACTGCCCCATATGTGTGCTTAAAGTTCTGTCAAAGCCCAGCGCCACTCTCTTCCAATCATCTGGTGTACTAGGACAGTCCATCACATCATCTCCATTCACCCATTGAGACCTCTTCTTGTGCTTCCTCTTCACCCTTGCTATTCCCCTTCTGCCTTTCTTAAAAAGCTGCTGAAGCAAAAGGGATACTGCAAACAGCAGTAAAACGTACATGGTCGAAGCCAGTCTTCAACATAGTCGAAAGAGGTCGAAGGAGGTCTACTTCATAGTCGTGGGTCTTCAAAATAGTCGTGGGAGGTCTTCAGCATAGTCGTAGGAGGTCGTAGACATAGTTGTGAAAGGTCATAGGAGGTCGTAGCTTACCGCGACCTTGATTTTTTTTAGGTCGTTTAAGGTCGTCAGAGGTCGCGAATTAGGTCGTGAAAGTGGGACAGGCCCTTAACTCTTTCTCGACCAGAAACAGCCCTTGCTACTCGCGATGCCACCTGTGGCTACGTATGGAATTTCAACTGAGCTCTCTTAACTCGCTCAGAGCTCAGACCGCCTGGGCCTACCTGATCTCCCGGTTGCAAAACACTTTAATTCTCCTTCCCATTCCCACACTGACCTTTCTGTCCTAGGTCTCCTCCATTGTCAGAGGGAGGTTAATTGCAAATTGAATGAACAGCATCTCATATTTCACTTGGGCAGCTTACAGCCCAGTGGTATGAATATTGATCTCTCTAACTTTAAGTAACCCCTGCATTCCCTCTCTCTCCATCCCTCCCCCACCAAAGTCGCACCGACCAACAAATAGCTAACAATGGCCTGTTTCCTTTATCATCGGTACTTTTTTGCATATCTTTCATTCATTGTTCTTTATCTCTCTACATCATGAAGACTTCCGGTAGCGCCATGGAACACTAAGGGCGCTACATTGAGCTCCTCTCCCGTAAAATCGTTAAAAAGCCGTTTTAAAGTCGGGACCGAATCTAAAAATAACTCACCGGAGCTGCTTGGCGTTGCAGAAGGGTGACATCATCAGAAAACGACGCTAAAATCGCGGTAAAATTGCGGTAAAAATCGGGACTTTTAAATGAGAAAAGAGAAAAGCTCACGAGCACCCAAGAAAACTACTATAAGTCTTCAGCTGGAAAAAGTTTTGGATACTCTGCAAGCAACAGAAGAAGGCTCAGAAGAAGAGTCTTACAGCCGAGGAGCTGTGCTGGAAATGGCTGCAAAAGGAGAAAAGAAGGAGAAGGTAAAGCAAATGCTTTTAGATATAACTGCTACAATCAATACTACACTGGAAAAGATGCAGAGTATGGAGACTAAGATGCAGAATATGGAGATTAATATGGAGACTAATATGGAGATATTCTCTCATAAAATTGATGGTGCTTGTGCTGAGTTAAAGGAGCTGAAGAAACAACATAATGAGTTTGATAAAAAACTTAAATCGGAATTTGTTAGAATCGAAAAGGATTATAATCAGAAATTTGCTGGTGAAAATGCTAAGATGGACAACATGGATGAGAGAATGGAAGAGATGGAAAATGATATGAAAGAGATGATTATGGAAATAAACCGTTTGAAAAAATTAAAGAAAGATGAAGCAGAAAAACTTGCAAGAATGACTGACAAATGTTTCGACTTGGAAGCGAGAGCGAGAAGGCAGAATTTGAGAATTGTTGGAGTAAGAGAAGGACGAGAAGGACATGTATCTCAAACACGTACTTTCGTTGCTGACTTACTCAAAGATGTTTTTAAACTGCCGGAAGAATTAACAATAGATATTGTTCACCGAGCTGGACGTGTCTCAAGAGGCATAAATGCTGTTCCAAGACAGATAATTGTGAAATTTCTTGATATCTCTTCAGTGGAATTGATACTGAATAAGATTGTTCATGGGTTAATTTGATATATGGTGGGGATAATATTCGATTTTTCCGTGATTATCCTCCGGAGATTGTCCAGAGAATGAACTTGTTTACACAGACAAGAAACATATTGAGGGGTATATCGAAGGTCAGATATGGGGTGGTTTTCCCAGCAAAAATGAAAATTACTTATAACGGAACCGAGCGCTCATTTATGGATCCCGAAAAAGCATTTAAGTATGCAGAAGATATCGTGAGAAAAGCATCGAAAACATCGGAAGAAGAGGTCGAAGAGGAGGAACAGTGAATTTTTTAACTTTTAAGATAGAGCTGGAACTGGTTAAGATGGTGGATTTTCCAGACAGCTGCCGAGCTTATCTGTCTGGAATGTGTATTTGAGAACATTGTCCATGTTTCACCTTGAATGAAAAGCTCAAAGATAAACAAAAGGATGTTGAAGACACTGTATAAGGGACATGGGTGAGATAATATTAATATTTAACTTTCTAACTATTATATTCTAATTATAATTAACCAACTAATTTAACAAATTTAATTATACTAATGATTAGTGATTGTATGTAGTAAATATGAATAAATCATGAATAAACCATTGCTTATAAACTGTAATTAACCAAAATGTCTATAACATTACTAACGTATTTTACTTGTAGGGATAAAATACGTTAGTAATAAGGGATTGGGGTTCAATGTAAAACAACATCAATGGAAGTCTATACATTTTTCGCCACCTTAGGTGGCTATTCGTCTTTAAGGTATCTTTTCTTAGATACCTTAATTTCACTTTTTTTTTTAAATCACTATATAAATTTGTATTTGCTTAGTTTTTGTGTAATCAATTTTAAATCACATTTTTTCTTGCTTTATCTAAGGTACTTTTGGAGAGGGAGATGTAATATAAACTTAAAAATTTGGAATGACCACCCAACGCCCAGAATTCTGAGGTATTTGTTTGCACCATATGATTCAAGAATACTACTTTGATATATAATGCAAGACGATAGACAAATAAAGAATGGAGGAATCACATTCTGTAGTTGGAATATAAGGGGTGCCAATGAACCAATAAAGAGGGGTAACATTTTTGCTCACCTAAAATCTTTGAAAAGTGACATAATTTACTTGCAAGAAACTCACATGAAACAACAAACACAAATGAGATTAAAGGCGAAGTGGATAGGCCAAACATACTATTCATCATTTACTTCTAAATCTAGAGGTACAGCTATTCTTATTCAAAAAGGTATACCTTTCAAATTAAAGAATACTATATCAGATAAAGAGGGAAGGTATATCATAGTTTCGGGAGAAATTTATGCTACCCCAATAACTATGGTAAATATTTATGCTCCGAATTTTGATAACCCTCAATTTTTTGATAAAATTATAGATATAATATTAGAGTTTAATTATCAAAATGTGATAATAGGGGGGGGGATTTCAACTGTGTTTTAGATACATACTTAGACAAATCAGTAAAACAAAGAAGGAGTAATTTAAAATCTAAGACTAGTGAACTTCTAAATACATATATAAAAAATACTAATATAACAGATGTATGGAGATCTGCTAATCCAGCAGGAAGGGAATACTCGTTTTACTCTTCAGTACATAAAATATATTCAAGAATTGATTATTTTTTAGTGGATATGAAATTAATGCCATATACAATTAATCCAACATACCACATTAGTAGTATTTCTGATCACGCTCCGTTGACTTTTTCAGTAAAATTTGAGGGAATGCCGGGTAAAAACTTTTATTGGAGATTTAATATATATATATTAAATGACTTATAGGGATATCAATACTTAAAACAACAAATGAAATTATTTTTTGAGATAAATGATACACCAGGTACCTCACTTTCTTTACTATGGGAAACTTTTAAAACATTTATTAGAGGAATTATAATTTCAAAAAAAAAATTCAAAATAAAAAGAATAAAACAGAACAAACGTTGTTAGAACAAGAAATAAGACAGTTAGAGTTAGATAATGCTAAAGATTCCACTATAGATAAACATAATAAGATAATATTACTGAAATTTAAACTTAATCGAATTCTCTCGGCAAGAGTAATAAGATTATTCCAAATTACAAAACAGGAACATTTTGAGTTTGGTGACAAACCACATCAGCTGTTAGCGCGTCAACTGAAAAAACAAGAAAAAGAAAATACTATTAATAAAATTAAATCCGAGAATGGTGAATTACTAATACTACCTAAAGATATTAATAAAAGATTTGCTCAATTTTATCAAAATTTATATACATCAAAAACTAAAACAGAAGATAGTAAAAAATTTTTTTTTTTCGATAATTGTAATCTACCAAAACTTGATCTTTTGGAACAAGAAGAACTCGGAGCGCAAATTACAATCGAAGAAATAGGTGAAACAATAAAATCGTTGAAAAATGGTAAGACACCGGGACCAGATGGTTTTAGTAATGAATTTTATATAAAATTTCATGAGATAACGACCCCCAATTTAATTAATTTATATACTCACGCTTTTAAAGAAAATAAATTACCTGAAACATTAGCAGAATCAACTATCACGCTTATTACAAAGAAAGATAAAGATCTAGAGGAACCGGGCTCATATAGAGCTATATCACTTTTAAATACAGATCAGAAAATTTTAGCAAAAACCTTAGCCAGAAGATTAAGCAAATATATTAGTAAATTGATAAATCCTGATCAAACGGGGTTTATACCCAAAAGATATTCATTTAATAATTTGAGACGCCTGTTTAAAATAATGTACTCACATGAAGTGGAGGAAGAAGACATATCAATTATTTCTTTGGACGCAGAGAAAGCATTTGGTCAGGTAGAATGGCAGTATTTATACAAAGTATTACAAAAATTTAATATGGGAGAGAATTTTATTACATGGGTGAAATTATTATATGATAAACCGATGGCAAGAATATTAACTAATAGTATGTTATCTCAAAAATTTCAATTATCGAGGGGTAATAGGCAGGGATGTGCTTTATCACCCCTGCTATTTGCCCTTATGATAGAACCTTTGGCCGAAAGTATAAGAAGTCATCCGAATATTCAGGGTTATAATACTAGGGACTCAAATAATAAAATTTCATTATATGCAGACGATATTCTGTTATATATAACAAACTCACAAACGAGCATACCAAATTTATTAAACTTAATAGAGGAATTTTGGAAAACACTTCCTTTATCACTAATATGTAGAATAAACGCTATAAAAATGATCTTTCTACCACAGTTATTATACTTATTTCAGTCTATACCAGTATATGTACCAAATTTTTTTTTCTTCTAAATTAATCTCTAATATTACTCATTTTGTTTGGGACTATAAATCACGTAGAATTAAAAAAGAACACTTATGTAAACCAAAAGATGTTGGGGGACTTTCACTCCCGAATTTTCTGTATTACTATTGGGCAATACATATTAAGAATATAATTTACTGGTTGGATAGTTCAACCCAACAGACAGAATGGATAAAAATGGAGAAAGAGGATTGTTATCCTTGTAATATAGGAACGATCCTCTTCTCCCCGAAAAAAAATGAACAATTCAATATATAAGAAGAACCCAATTATACAAGATACAATAAGAATATGGAAACAAATAAAATTATCCTTAAAATTAAGAAACCTATCATTGTTAACACCGATAGCAAATAATCCTTTATTTAAACCATCTATGATGGACAAAATATATAATCAATGGGAAAGTTTAGGAATTAAAAGGATCGGGGACATGTATGAAATGGGAGATTTACTATCATTTCAACAATTACAATTAAAATTTAAACTGAAAAACAATCATTATTTTAAATATTTTCAGATTTGCAATTTCTTGAAGACATACATACAGGGATATCAAAAAATAATTCCTGATTTATTGGAAGAAGTAATGAATATTAAAGCTGATACACAAAATTTAATATCATATTTATATAATAGCATTTTAAATATAGATTTACCTGCGACTGAGGTAATTAGGGAAGAGTGAGAACGGGAATTAATGATAAAAATGACGAAGGTTACATGGGAAAAGTATTTGATATACATTCACAAATGTTCGATTAATGCAAGACATAATCTAATTCAATTAAAAATTTTACATAGATTGTATTACTCAAAAACAAGATTAAATAAATTTTACCCAAATATATCCCCCACTTGCGATAAATGTTTAATCCAAGATGCAACTATAACACACTCTTTTGTTTCCTGTATAAAACTTTATAGATTTTGGAGTGATATTTTCGAAATATTCACAAAATTATTTAAGATAAAAATGGAACCTAATAATGAATTGATTGTATTTGGGGTAATGGAAGATGGGAATAAATTGAATCCATCTCAAAAATTATTTTTTAATTATGGTTTAATAATAGCAAAAAAATTAATACTTAAATTTTGGAAAAATACACCAATACCAACGCTCAAAATGTGGATTGCAAGTATGTTGGACACTGCACATCTTGAGGAAATGCGATTCCTCCTAATAGATAAATTTTACCAATTCACAACGAGTTGGTCTCCATTTGTCGTCTTTTTGGAATCATATGGTGCAAAACAGGTGTAAAAGCTAACTCGTGACTGGGCGAGGGATGGTCAAGATTATAAATAAGATCTCCTTACTTCTTTTTTCTTTTTCTTCCTTTTTTTCTTTTATTCTCTTTTTCCTATTTTCTACTCTTTAACTTTCCTCTTTCACTCTCTATTTTTCTTCTCCACACACTATATATCTCACATTTTTCTATCCTTCATTATCTAATTTCTTTTTCTTTTCTTCTTTATTATAATAAAAAAATAAGAAGCTGTACATAAAATGTATTATGAAAATATGATTGTATAGAATTGTACTTACTTCTAATAAAATAAAAATATTTAAATCTCTCTACATCATCGACTATATCTCTCATTTCATTTCCTGTGACTTTCAGCCTGAAAAAAGGGTCTCGACCCAAAACGTCACCCATTCCTTCTCTCCACTGCCTGTCCCGCTGAGTTACTCCAGCTTTTTGTGTAGATGTTCTCTTAACCTGGTCTGGATTATGGAGAGGGAGTCACCAGTTGCCAGAAAATCGTTGTTCAACCTGTATGACAATAAAACACTCTTGACTATTGACCCATTAAACAGAAGTGGAATGACATACAACCACTGTGAATGGGTGATCGATAGTCTGCGTCGACTTGGTGGGTCAATGGGCCTGTTTCCATTCTTTATCTTTCAATCAATCAATTCTTCAATCAGTTCATTCAATCGATCCCCAGAAAAGTGACTGAAGATTGGAGAACATTCTTAGCTGTATGCTGACTTTGATGTGCTAATCTCTGGTGAATGCTAAGTGCTGAAGTCCTTCAAAAGTAAATGGATGAAAGACAGACAGAACCTTGCTCTGGTTTAAAAACAGAAAATGTTGGTGGTTCTCAGCTTGTCAGGTAACATCTGTGGAGAGTGAAACAGAGTCATTATTTCACATGAGTAAGCCTCATCAGAACAGTTTCTCTCTCCTCAGACGCTGTCTAAGCTGCTGAATATCCCGAGAATCTTCTGTTTCATTTTCCACTGTTATATCATATTTCTAGCTTCTGCATGTTTTCAATACTTCACTTTGGATGCTGACAGTCCGGATGGTGGAACTGAGAATTGAAGAAAGACCGGAGACGGCTGCTGGAGGATATCCAATAATCTTCAAACTGGGCAGAGCTCTACTGAAGGATGCTGTGGACTTGATGAGAGGCGGTGAATGAGGTCAGTGCACTTTCCAACATCGTGGCATAAACTCTGCAAATGTGTTCTGAGGACAATTGCAGCTGAATGCATGCGCTGCTGAATTATTTAAACATACTCTGCAAACATTTAAAGAACTTTCAGGCATAACCCTTGATACAAAAAGGTTTATTCCTGCAAAGTTAACTTGTCAGTTCTATTCACAGATGCTCTACCTGACTTGCGGAGTGTTTGAAGCATCTCGGCTTTTTGTTTCAGACTTTAAATCTCTGCATTATTATTTTTTTCTCAAAAGACCAGAGGGCTCGATAATTCCTAGCAATACCTGTACGTCAGCTCAATGGTAAAACTTGCCAGCATTTTTACTGACGGCTGTCAGCTGGTATGAGTTACAATGTAGCAGTTGTACTGTGCTGGCAATTTGAAACTGCCATTTTCTTTCACACTTGCAGTGCAGCTGCTGTTGCTGGCGCCGACGATGGCTGCCACGGTGTACTGCTCCTTGCTGTTTTATATGTGTTTGTTCGTTTGTGTCGTCTGTGAAAACCCTGCAAAGATCACTTTCACGAGAGAGGTACTCATAAACATCGGACATACGGTACCTCCAAACGTCGTTCCAGATTTCTCTCACCCGCTGGATTATTTGGACATACTCGTCGGCGAGGCTGTGGCTGTGTTCAAGGTCTTGAGATGGAGGAGGACCCGTGGGAAGCGCTCTGGAGCACTCACCCGACTCCGGCGACGAGGATCACGCACACCACTCCCGAGTATATTCCTTGCAAATCTACATTCTCTCAACAGCAAAGTGGTGGAACTGCAACTCGTGCGCCGGACAAACAAGGACTTCTCTCGAGCCGCTGCCCTGTGCTTCACCAAGACCTGGCTGTATTAGTCGACCCCGGACAGCGCGCTGCAACTGGCTGGCTTTCAACTACATACAGCGGACTGCAAAATCAAGAGGCAGTGGGAAAATCAAGAGGCGGAGGAATATGCTTCTATACCAACCAGGACTGGTGCAGCGACATCACAGTAATGTCAAACTTCTGCTCTCCCAACCTAGAATCCTTCTTTATAAACTGCAAACCCTTCTACTCTCCGAGGGAATTTAACTCCTTTATTCTCGCTGGAGTTTACATCCGCCCCAATGCCTGCGTACGTGAGGCACAAACGCAACTCACTGGCCAAGTAATGAGGGTAGAGAGTGACTTCCCGGACTCCATGGTCATTGTTTTGGGGGACTTTAACAAAGCTAACCTCAGCTGTGACCTTCCAAAGTACAGACTTCAGGCTACCTGCCCCACCAGAGGGAGAGAACACTTGACCACTGTTACATGTCAATCAAGAACACATATCGCTCTGTTCCCTGGGCGGGTCTGGGTCTCTCTGATCATTGACTAGTTCACCTTATTCCGACCTACAGGCAGAAACTAAAATCTGCTAAGCCTGTGGTCAGAACAACGAAAAGGTGGACGTGAGGGAACTGAGAACCTACAATCCTGCTTTGACTGCACGGATCAGAATGTGTTCAGGGAAGCAACCACAAGCTTCGATGAGTATACAGACACTATCATCATATGTCAGCTTTTGTGAGGACAGTTGCATTCCAACTAGGACCCGGACCTGGTTCAACAATGACAAGCCCTGGTTTACTGCAGAACTCAGACAGCTCCGACAGTCTAAAGAGGAAGCCTACAGGAGCGGGGATGCAGACCTCTACAGGCAGGCCAAGTACAAGCTGAGAAGAGGAATCAGAACTGCCAAGGAAAGATGTTGAGGAACAAGTTCTCAGCTAGCAACCCTTCTTCAGTATGGAAGGGCTTGCAAGAAATCACCAGCTACAAGAGGAAAGCCCCTCGCTCTTTTGACAATTGGCAGCTGACCAACAACCTGAATGAGTTCTACTGCAGGTTTGACAAGCAGAAACGTAACCCTGGTACCCCCTCAGCCCCTCTCCAAACAACATAGCCAGACCCCAGTCTGCAAAGACTGGACCCTTCTACACCCACTCCTCCCCAATCACCACCTCACACCTGCTTAAAGCAAGACTCCAGTCTGAAAAGACTGGACCCTTTCCCACCCACCCCTCTCCAATCACCACATTACACCTAATTACCCACACCCTCCGTGCTGCACAACATCACTTCTCCATCATCAACAATAAAAATAGAGGAGGTGGAGAGGATGTTCAGAAAACAGAAAAGCTGGGAAATCTCCAGGACCAGTCAATCTTTACCCCTCTACTTTCAAGCTCTGTGCTGAACAACTGGCACAGATATTTTCAACCAGTCCCTGCAAACCTGTACTGTCCGTGCCTGCTTCAAAGCATCCACTATTTTCCCTGTACCCAAAAAGGCAAGGATTACTGGTCTTAATGACCATAGGCCTGTCGCACTGACCTCTGTAGTCATGAAGACCCTTGAAAGGCTTGTGCTGGCTGTAGATTGAGTGCATGTGAACCAATCACACACAAGCCAGCACCACTAACTCCACCCCTTCACAACACCCATACTAACACTCTTACTAACGCCCCACCCCGGCACTTGGGTTCGAGCAGCTAGGGTGTACTGACGACCAGTTATCCTAGTGCTGCTAAGTGATTATTAAAGACGTGTTTAAACCACGCAATGACTTTAGCTCTTGTTTACACTGGCCAAGCTGGAAAATATCACAAACGTCCTGCTGGACCCTCTGCAGTTTGCATATTGGGCCAATAGATATGTGGATGATGCAGTCAACCTGGGCCTGCACTTCATCCTCCAGCACCTAGACCGCCAGGGGACCTATGCGAGGAATTAGTTTGTTTATTTTAGCTCTGCATTCAACAACATTGTGCCAGAGCTACTACACTTCAAGCTTTCCAAGTTGACTGTTCCTGGACCCCTCTGTCAGTGGATCACCAGCTTCCAGACAGACAGGAAGCAGCATGTGAGGCTGGGAAAGCACATCTCGGTCCCGCAGACCCTCAGCTGTGTACTCTCCCCTCCTCTACTCTCTACACCAACGACTGCACCTCCACTGACTCCTCTGTCAAGCTTCTCAAGATTGCGGATGACGCAACCCTGATTGGACTGATCCAGGATGGGGAGGAATCTGCCTTCAGACAGGAAGTGACACAGCTGGTGTCCTGGTGCCATCGCAACAACCTGGAGCTCAATGCTCTTAAGACAGTGGAATTGATTGTAGACTTTAGGAGAGCTTCCCATCCCCTCACCCCACTCACCATCAACAACACCACAGTCACATATGTGGAGCCTTTTAAGTTCCTGGGAACCATCATCTCCAAGCCACCCTCGACTCCACAGTCAAAAAGGCACAACAGAGGATGTACTTCCTGCGGCAGCTGAGGAAGTGCAATCTGCCACAGGTAATGATGGTCCCATTCAATACGGCCATTGTATAGTCTGCCCTCACCTTCTCCATCATGGTCTGGTTTGGCTCAGCCACCAAGCCCAACATCCGGAGGCTGCAGCGAATCGTCCGATCAGATGAGAAGGTTATTGGCTGCAATTGACAAACTGTACACTACAAGGGCCAGGAAGCAAGCGGGTAAGATCATCTCTGACTCCTCTCACCCTGGCCACAAACTCTTTGAATCACTTCCCTCTGGAAGGCGACTCCGGACTGTCAAAGCTGCCACAGCCAGACATAAAAACAGCTTTTTTCCACGAGTAGTAGCTATACTCAATAACCAAAAATCTGTAGCCTCCTTTTACTCTGGTATATTATTTAATTTACATGTTTAATCAATAATGTTTTATTATTAATGTTTAATGTTTTATGTGTCATTCCTAACCATCACTGTATGTCATGTTGTCACTTGCGGGCAAAGCACCAAGGCAAATTCCTTGTATGTGAATACTTGGCCAATAAACGTATTCATTCATTCATTGTTCATTGGCCGTCCTATAATTATGCATTATCCCAGATTATTACCTTTTCACAAACAAGGGTGGACTCAAAACAGGTAAATTATCTTAGTGTGTCAGAAGGAACTGCAGTTGCTGGTTTAAACCGAAGATAAACAAAAAAAGTTGGAGTAACTCAGTGGGACATGCAACATCTCTGGAGAGAAGGAATGGGTGACGTTTCAGGTTGAGACCCTTCTTCAGACTGGTTAGGGATAAGGGAAATGAGAAATATAGACAGTGATGAGGAGAGATAAAGAACAATGAATGAAAAATATGCAAAAACTTAACATTGATAAAGGAAACAGGTAATTGTTAGCTGTTTGTAGGATGAAAATGTGCAGCAAGTGTGGCTTGCGTGGGGGAGGGATAGAGAGAGGGAATGCTGGGACAAACTGAAGTGAGAAAAAATGAATATTCATACCACTGGGCTGTAAGCTGCCCAAGCAAAATATGAGATGCTTCTCCTCCAATTTGTGCTTCGTCTCACTCTGACAATGGAGGAGACCTAGGATAGAAAGGTCTGTGTAGGAATGGGAAGGAGAATTAAAGTGTCCAGCAACCAGGAGATCAGGTAGGTTCAGGCGGGCTGAGCGAAGGTGTTCCGCGAAGTGACCGCCCAGTCTACGTTTGGTCTCGCCGATGTATAAGACTCCACATCTTGAACAATGGATACAGTAGATGAGTATTGAGGAGGTGCAAGTGAACCTCTGCCTAACTTGAAAGGACTGTCAGGGTCCCTGGACAGATTCAAGGGAGGAGGTATTGCGACAGGTGTTGCATTTTCTGCGTTTGCAGGGGAAGGTACCAGGGGAGGGGATGGTTTGAGTGGGAGGGGATGAGTTTAGCAGGGAGTTGCGGAGGGAAAGGTCTCTGCGGAAGGTGGAAAGGGGTGGAGATGGGAAGATGTGACCAGTGGTGGGATCCCGTTGGAGGTTTAGTTTAGTTTAGTTTAGAGATACAGCGCAGTTTAGAGATCACCCCGTACACTAGCACTACCCTACACTCTTGGGACAAATTTCTATTTTACCGAAGCCAATTAACCTACACACCTGTATGCCTTTGGTGTGTGGGAGGAAACCGTAGCACACAGAAGAAACCCATATGATCACAGGGAGAACATACAAACTCTTTACAGATAGCACCAGTGGTCCGGATTGAACCCGGGTGTCCGGTGCTATCAGCCAGCAACTCTGCCGCTGTGCCACAGTGGCATCTTTAATTTTGTGGTATTTAAGAGCCAGCAACCTGTGAGGCTAAATGGCACCTGGCAATCGTGAGAACTTGCAATAGATCAATTTTGATCAAACCAAAATGCATGGCTGCAAATGATGATCTTGGTCATAATGCCACAATCAACAAGAGCAATGTTATTTTAACACAATTTAAAAAGTAGTAAAATAATTTCTAGCACGAGGACTCAAATTTCTATCCCTCCTGCTCTGGAATACCATCAAAAAATTAAGGTATTGGATTGGAGCTAATCCTCTAAATTTTCCAATATTTTGAGGAAAATAATTATTGGACAACTAAATATAAATGTTCTCAAATCTGAGCCAAAAGAGTAATTTTACAAGTTTGCGCTGTCAGACCAGGAGGCTGCCAATAGCAAGCTGATTTCATAAATTGTCCTGTAAGCCTCTGGCACATTTAATCAGGAATTATGGCTACTTAATCCCTTTCTCATGAATTCTTAATAAGAATAAAAACGTAATCTAGCATGAAGTTTGTATGATTTTTTTTATTGCAGGACAGGGTGTGAGAATATTCTCTTGCCTGAGGAAAATGAATCAGGGAGTCATAAAGGCCAGAAACTGAAAAATGTACTATCACCCTCCCAGTCAATGACACATGAAGTCAGTGGGTAGATAAAGTTGTGTCTTATCGTTTCCTTGTTCAAAATTGCCCACAGTGGCGCAGCGGTAGAGCTGCTGTCTTACAGCGCTTGCAGCGCCGGAGACCCGGGTTCGATCCTGACTATGGGTGATGTCTGTACAGAGTTTGTACGTACTCCCCGTGACCGCGTGGGTTTTCTCCGAGATCTTCGGTTTCCTCCCACACTCCGACGACGTACAGTTTTGTAGGTTAATTGGCTTGGTAAATGTGTAAATTTTCCCTAGCGTGTGTAAGATAGTGTTAATGTGCAGGGATCACTGGCCAGTGCAGACCCAGTGGGCCGAAGGGCCTGTTTCCACGCTGTATCTCTAAACTAAACTAAAAGTGATCATTCTGTGCAGGGTTTTCACTAAATGCATTATATGCAGAAATGACGAATAATTGCTTCTGCAATGTGTGGTGCTTTATAGTGGTAACTCCTGTTGATTGAGCAAGATTTATTGTTGCAGCGTTAATGAGAGTAGCATCCAAATAAGGATGAGGATACTGCCGAAAGTACCAATCACATTAACAGAGTAATAAGAAAGCTGCCCATTTATAACATTGGTGCAAAGGAAGAGACAATTACAGAGCAGTGGAGAAAAACCTCGATTCATTTGTCCGAGATTATAGCTGTCAAGGTTACCTGGTGTTGCCGCTTGGTGCCCAAAGACCAGTTAGATACAAACTTAGAAATATAGCATTTCAGAGTCAGCAACGTGTTTATATAAAGTAAAATACTGGTTGTAAATTAGACAATTAAACCTAATAAACTGTAACAATTGTGCTTCACCGGAATTCTTAGAACCTTCATGTTGTGCATGTTCCTAATAAATGAAATATTTTGCCAGCTGAATCAAATCTTGGTTCTGAATTTTAAGCAAATATGATTAAGGCCATATTAAGTAAATATGATCAGCAAAAGCAAAATTACGATGCATATTGGGCATCCGCAAAAAAAAATTAGTGCTGGATGTGCTCAATGTCTTAGATCTGCAAGGTGAGAGAGACAGAGGTTGACATAACTAGCAATTAGCATCAGAAACAGTTAATGAAATACCACTGGTTGAAGATGTGGAGGAAGAGGTAGGGACTGAAAGAACACAAGGGAAGACCTTGACGATGTGGAAAAGAGGACGTGATGGAAAATAGTACCAGGGAGTCACTTCACAAATAAGTCGTTATAGAGTCACAGAGTGATACAGTGTGGAAACAGGCCCTTCAGCCCAACCTGTCCACACCGACCAACAGGTCCCAGCTACACTAGTCCCACCTGCCTGCGCTTGGTCCATATCCCTCCAAACCTGTCCTATCCATGTACCTGTCTAATTGTTTCTTAAATGTTCATCCATTAGTCATCCATTTAACGTTGGTCATCCATTTAAGGCAGAGTGGGATGAAAAATTTCTCTTGGAATAATGAATTTTTCGAACTCTTCCTCAAAGGGCAATGAAGGACAATTTAAGATTAGTTTATTGTTGTACAGTGAGAGTGAAAAGCTTGCTTTATGTGCAATCTAGTCAAATCATATTATACATGAGCACCATCATAAACACACTAGTAAAAACATGAAATAAAGTATGTGCATACGCTTTTGGGACATTACACATGGACTCACCACATTTGGGTGTCATCTTGCAATTTTCAAGTCTCAAGCCTCTGAATAGTCTGATCTTAGCCGAAGGAGGTCTGTAACTTCTTATTTTCTCATTTTAAGGCCCGGTGTTCGTTCTAATGTCACTGGATCGATGATGTAGGGGTCAGCCTGGCCCAGTGAGATGCAGTCGGTTCCTTCCACCACTGCTCCCTGCAGAGACTCGCGTTGTTTGCTCACCCGGCAGCCAAGGACCTCCAGTGTCTGCAACCACTCCCTTTGTCACCACCCTGAGCTGTGCCTCTGCTTCTGTGTGCCGATGCCGCCATGTCCGCTTCCTGAACTGGCCACAAAATTGTGGGATCATTTCTAAGACTGCGGGAGGTGAGCTTGCAGACCATTCACAGCCGCTAACCTGTCCCTTCACCTTCCACCGTCATCATCTTGCTGGGGCAGAGACATATAGATACTTAGAACATTGAGCATTGAACAGTACAGCACAAAAGTGTGTGAGTGAGATGGAGGGTGTGTGTGTGTGTGTGTGTGAGATGGAGGGTGTGTGTGTGTGTGAGATGGAGGGTATGTGTGTGTGAGATGGAGGGTGTGTGTGTGTGTGTGTGTGAGATGGAGGGTATGTGTGTGTGAGATGGAGGGTATGTGTGTGTGAGATGGAGGGTGTGTGTGTGTGAGATGGAGGGTGTGTGTGTCATGGATGGAGTGTTTGTGTGAGATGGAGGGTGTGTGTGTGTCTGTGTGTGTGTGTGAGATGGAGGGTGTGTGTGTGTGAGAAGGAGGGTGTGTGTGTGTGTGATGGAGGGTGTGTGTGTGTCATGGATGGAATGTTTGTGTGAGATGGAGGGTGTGTGTGTGTGAGATGGAGGGTGTGTGTGTGTCTGTGTGTGTGTGTGAGATGGAGGGTGTGTGTGTGTGTGAGATGGAGGGTGTGTGTGTGTGAGATGGAGGGTGTGTGTGTGTGTGTATGTGTGTGATGGAGGTTGTGTGTGTGTGTGATGGAGGGTGTGTGTGTGTGTGTGTGCGTGTGAGATGGAGGGTGTGTGTGTGTGTGTGTGCGTGTGAGATGGAGGGTGTGTGTGTGTGTCTGTGTGTGTGAGTTGGAGGGTGTGTGTGTGTGTGTGCGAGATGGAGGGTGTGTGTGTGTGATGGAGGGTGTGTGTGTGTGTGTGTGATGGAGGGTGTGTGTGTGTGTGTGTGATGGAGGGTGTATGTGTGTGATGGAGGGTGTGTGTGTGTGATGGATGGAGTGTATGTGTGAGATGGAGGGTGTATGTGAGAGATGGAGGGTGTGTGTGTGTGTGTGTGATGGATGGTGTGTGTGTGTATGATGGAGGGTGTGTGTGTGTGTGTGATGGAGGGTGTGTGTGTGATGGATGGTGTGTGTGTGTGTGTGTGTGATGGAGCTTGTGTGTGTGTGTGAGAGCCCACCAGCTGTGAGTGAGTGAACTGTGAACCCACCAGCCGTGAATGAGTGAACTGCGAGCCCACCAGCCGTGAGTGAGTGAACTGTGAGCCAAACAGCCTTGAGTGACTGAACTGCGAGCCCACCAGCCGTGACTGACTGAATGCGAGCTCACCAGCCGTGACTGACTGAACTGTGAGTCCACCAGCTGTGAGTGACTGAACTGTGCGTCCAAGAATCCATTCGACCCACAATGTCTGATGGAGGGTGTGTGTGTGAGTGTGTGTGTGTGTGATGGAGGGTGTGCGTGTGTGATGGAGGGTGTGTGTGTGTATGTGATGGAAGGTGTGCGTGTGTGATGGAGGATGTGTGTGTGATGGAGGGTGTGTGTGTGTGTGTGATGTAGGGTGTGTGTGCGTGTGCGATGGAGGGTCTGTGTGTGTGAAATGGAGGGTGTGTGTGTGTGAGTCCACCAGCCATGAGTGAGTGAACTGTGAGCCCACCAGCCGTGAGTGAGTGAACTGTGAGTCCACCAGCCGTGAGTGACTGAACTGTGAGTCCACCAGCCGTGAGTGACTGAACTGTGAGTCCAAGAATCCATTCGGCCCACAATGTCCATACTAGCCCTCTGGAAACCAGTCCCTTCGGCTCACAACACCGATACTAGCGATCCAGAAAGCCCCCCCCCCCCCTCCCACTGGCCACCAATATTGGAATTGGTGGAGAGGTGGAATATTGCATTGGGGGACCAGCCCTCCCATGTGAGAATGGGACCCAATGGATCCCACTTAGTCTAGTATCCCTTAAGGGCCTGTCCCACTTAGGAGACTTTTTAGGCGAGTGCAGGAGACTCTGCGCTCACCTCATGATCGCCACATGGTCGCCACATGTTCGCTGGTGGTCTCTGGTGGTCTCATTGGGGAAAAAAACATAAGCACGTGTTTTCAGAACCAAGGATAACCGACCGGTAATGTTAAATGCCTGCCGAACTTCACAGCTGTGTATCTCTGGCTTATTAGAAGTTGTCTGGCTTCTTAAAAGTGTCTCCACTCCTTCTCCCCCCCTTCTCCCCCTTCTACCCTCCCCCCTCTTTTAAAGGACTTACCGTACACCGTGCTAGCCGTCTTAACCTTCCTGTTCATCACGGTGTGTGTCTGTATCGCCTTGGCTTTGCACCGTGTGAATTTCAGACAGCGCTCCCCCGCTTTCCCTGGCCCCCACCTTTGCTGTGTGTGTGTGTGTGTGTGTGTGTGTGTGTGTGTGTGTGTGTGTGTGTGTGTGTGTGCGTGTGTGTGTGTGTGTGTGTTTGTGTGTGTGTGTGTGTGTGTGTGTGTGTGTGTGTGTGTGTGTGTGCGTGTGCGTGTGCGTGTGCGTGTGCGTGTGCGTGTGCGTGTGTGTGTGTGTGTGTGTGTGTGTGTGTGTGTGTGTGTGTGTGCGCGTGCGTGCATGCGTGCGTGCGTGCGTGCGTGCGTGCGTGCGTGCGTGTGTGTGTGTCAGTCGCTCTGACAGTCGCCATTTCAGTTCCCGGTTTTTCAGGTGAATGCCGCGAACTTGACAGTTGCCGGCAGTCCGCTGAAAAATCGCCTAATTATGACAGGCCCTTTAATTCCCTGCATATTCACATGCCTATTCAAAAGCCTCTAGACTTTAGAGATATAAAGCGGAAACAGGCTCTTCGGCCCACCGACTCTGAGCCGACCAGCGATCACCCCGTACAGTAACACACTAAGGACGATTTTTACCTAAGCCAATTAACTTACAAACCTGCATGTCTTTGCAGTGTGGGAGGAAACCTGAACACCCTGAGAAAACCCACTCATAGGGAGAATGTACAAACTCCGTACAGACAGCATCTGTAGCTGGCAGCAACTCTGTAAGGCACTGTGCCGTCCATCTCTTAAATGTCCTTATAGTATCCACCTCTACAAGCAGCCGTGCAATACATTCCAGATATCAAATGCTCTCTGTGTGTTTAAAAAAACTTGCTTGCACATCTACTTTTAAATTGCCCCTCTAACCTTAAAGCTACACTCTCTAGTCATTGACATTTCCACCCTGGGAAAAACGTTCTGACTGTCTCTACTCCATCTACGTCTCTCATAATTTTATATACATCTATCAGATGTTGCTGAGAAAACAATCTAAGTTGTCCAACCATTCCTCAGAGCTAATCCAGGCAACACTCTGGTAGACCTCTTCTGCATCCTCTCCAAAGCCTCACCATCCTTCCTGTAATGGGGTGACTTGATGAACATGGGTAGAAAGATTACTATGGCTGGATGTGAATGTGGACTTGAGGCTACAATCAGTTCAGGCTTAATATGGTGTAGCAGTAGAGCTGCTGCCTTACTGCAGAGACCAGGGTTTGATCATGACTGTGGGTGCTGTCTCTGGGGGGTTTTTACGTTTTCCCTGTGACCACGTGACTTTTCTCTGGGTGCTCCAGTTTCCTCCCACACTGCAAAGACATACAAGTTTGATAAAAATACATCTATTAATGCTCCTGATTGGCTTCGGTAAAATTGTGAATTGTCCCGAGTGTGTAGGATAGTGTACAGGATGATCGCTAGTCGGTGTGTACTCGGTGGATCGAGGGGCCTGTTTCCATGCTGTATCTCTAAAGTCTGTCCAAATGATGGAGCAGGTTCCACTGGCCGATTGGCTGATCCTCATGCTGATTGTATTTTCATAAGTTTGATATATTAAATGGCAGGAATAAATCAACATCGCTGATTGGAAATGCAGCTTGATTTTCATTTCTAAGGCTCATTTTTTACTCTTGCTAATGCTTGTCTCCCACTAAACAATGAAAGCACTGACCCAGCAATATGATTAAGGTTTATCCCATGTTATGTTCAAATTTGATAAATTGCAACTGAGCTTTACACTAGTTTACCAATTTAATCATCTGACAAGGCAGATGACAAAGGATGTTTGAAGTCCCAACTTACAGTATCTATTCAACAAACAGATTATAGCTCTGTAATTTGTTTCATATGAAGTATAATAGATATTAGGGGCAAAAATAACTTGTAAAAATCAAATTACCAAATTATTTGATATTGATGATATCATAACTGATGATTATATAATTCACTGAGTATTTAATTCAAGATTCATATTTAATTAATTTTATTAATTGAAGCTAAAATCCAGTGAGGTGCATACAATAGCTAAAGATGACAAGTTATCAATAGCTTATTTGCTTTGTTGAGCCAAATTTTGCATGCTCTCTGAAATATTATGGAGAAATCCATCATTTCATAATCAAGAATACTGTTCTTCAAGCACTGCACTCAGGATTGAAAGGTACATCAATGGGCATGTACTTCATGGAAAAGAGATGCAGTTCTTTATAATATCTACTTAAGTGCTGGCAAAATGCCTGTACTTTGTGGTTTTATAAAGTGAAATGCTATTTTTATTTATTCCAAACACAAATTGTTTTGTATATGCAACTGTATTACTTTTGATATTTCCAAATCCAACAAATCACACCGTACCTATTCAACTGGTTAAATTGCACAGGTGTTCAGATAATCAGTTCCACATTCAATTATTGAATATTCTACAGTTCGTGGCATTATACTTGGATTATATTGCCTTTTTAACAGATAGGTTAGGATCGGTTTAGAGGGACACGTTCCTGTCCAAATGTCATTTAAATACTGTGATACTACCAGTCTCAACTACCGACTGCAGCAGCTCGTTCCATATACCCATCAGCTTTTGTGTGAAAAAGTTGCCCCTTAGTTGCTATTAAATCTTTACCCTCTCATCGTAAACCTATGTCTTCTGGTTCTGGATTCCACTACTCTATGTAAAAGACCCTGTGTTTTTACCCTGTCCATTCCCCTTATGATCTTATACACCTCTATAAGATCAGTCCTCATCCTCCTTAGCTCCAAGCAATAAAATCCTAGCCTGCTCAATATTTCCCTACAGCTGGGGTCCTCGAGTCCTGGCAACATCCTTGTAAATCGTCTCTGCACTTTTTCCAGCTTAACAAGATCTTTCCAATAATAGGGTGACCAAAACGGAACACGATACTCCAAATATGGCCTCACCAATGTCTTGTACAATTGTAACATGACCTCCCAACTTCTATACTCAATACTCTAACTGCCAATGTGCTGCAAGACTTCTTGGCCGCTCTATCAACCTGTGACACCAGTTTCGAGGAATGATGTACCTGCACTCCTGGATCCCTCTGATCTAGAACACTCCCCAGACCCCTGCCATTCACTGTGTAGGTCCTGCCCTGGTTTGACTTCCCAAAAAGCACTTCCCAAAACACCTTGGACTTATCTGCATTAAACTTCATTCCTCAGCCCACCTGTCCAACTGATCAAGATCCTCCTGCAATTTTTGATAACCAGCTCCAGCTAGAGATGGATATTTTCATGGAAGTACTTCTCTAGGTATTCTTTTATCTGTTCCATTCAGTGACATGTACACATGGTTTGAGTGATTGAATGGAATGAGGTTGAGAATGGAAGCCGATCTCAACCTCATTGGGACTTCTGCGCTGCAGAAACTTCAGGAAATCTTTTGTTTCTGTTGAAGAGGATCTTTGATGATCATTGGGAGGAAGCAAACTTCCGTGACACTTGTCAAACGGATAGGCTATTTTCTCCCTATGAAGAAATGTTAATAAATGGGTATTATATTACTCACGTTTTATCTATTCTTTGAGTGATACTTAAACAGAACTGCGCTAACTCCAAGAGTATATAAAAATGAACTTAACACTGGATGACATAGCTTATGTTTTGCCAATATACGGCTCCACGAATAAATCTCTGCTGCATCTGAGAGAAATAATGAGGCAACAATGTGACACACAAAGCCCTAACTGTGATATCGGAGTTCTGCTTTCTGAGTGGCATTGCCTGTTTTGTGGGAATTATACAGGTCCACCAACGATTTTCCAGCAACTGGTCCAGCATCTTGTTTTATCTGGACAAATTATTTGGGATCACATGAAATTTACCCCCTGCAGCCAGGGCTCTGGAACACAGGCATGGCTGGAGCCGGCAGATCCGTTCCCTTAGCCGACTTCTGAGACCGAATTTGCGAGCCGGTATCTTGACCCCTCAGCAGCCTAGGTGGACCGTTTTATTACCGTTAGACACCTCTGTTGTTCTGGCTAAATGGATAATCCAGAAAGGCTCAGGAACCATGTGTGCCAGAAAATCGGTGGTGTACCTGCATCTGCCAAACAAAGAAGGAAACACAAAAAATGCATACCCCACGCATCTCAGTCCAAATGTTACGTTCTAACATGGATCATATTCATCAAAACTCCCGATGGAGTTGAAAAAAACATGACAGAGATGTTCAACTGCCTGGATTAGAAGGTATTGCTAGAACAAGAGGTTGGACAAACTTGAATTGTTTTCTCTGGAGCATCGAAGGCTAAGAGGAGACCAGATAGAAGCATTTAAAATTATGAGTGGCATAGATGAGATAGGCAGTCAGAACCTTTTTCCCAAGATGGAAATGTCAAAGACTAGAAGGCATAGCTTTTGAGTGAGAGGAGGAAAGTTTAAAAGAGACGTGCGGGACAAGACAGAAAGTAGTGGGTGACTGCAACGTGCTGCCAAGGTATATGATGGAGGCAGATATGATAGTGGCATTTAAGAGGTTTTTGGATAAGCACATGGATATGTAGGGAATGGAGGGAAATGGATCATGAGCAGATGAGTTTATCTCACCAAGATGTTTGGGGTAGAGGTTGTGGGCCAAAGTGCCTCTTCCTGTGTTGTATTATTAAATGTGCCACGTTCTAACATTAAGAACATCGTTTCATGTGTCTGTGCTTCAAATGAGGAATTTCTGCCTCTCTCAGACATTGTCTTGAGCAAGGGAGGGAAAACACCAGTCTGAAATGCAACCTTTACGAGTGGCACAGCAGCGCAGCGGTAGGGCTGATGCCTCACAGTGCCAGAGACATGGGTTCAATCCTGACTAAAGGGCCTGTCCCACTTTCATGACCTAATTCACGACTTCTGCCGAGTTTGCCCTTGACTCATACTCGCAGTATGGTCGTCACGAGGTCGTAGGAGGTCATAGGTAGGTCGTAGCAGGCCGTGATGCTAGTCGTAGGTACTCGTGGCATCAAGTAGGTCGGGGCATTTTTTCTAGCATGATGAAAAATGTCCACGAGTAAAAAAGGTCGTGAATTAGGTCGTGAAAGTGGGACAGGCCCTTAAGGGTGCTGTCTGTGCAGAGTTTGCTTTAGTTTCTTATTGTCAAGTGTACCGAGGTACGGTGAAAAGCTTTTTTGTTATGTGCTATGCAGTCAGCTAAAAGACTATACATGTTTACAATCAAGCTACCCACAGTGTACAATATAGTATAAAGGAAATAATGTTTACTGTAATATAATCTCCAGTAAAGATAATTTGAAGGTTTCCAATGAGTTAGGTAGTACTGTTCGTTCTCCCTGTGGCCACATTGGTTTTCTCCAGCTGTTCCCGGTTCATCCCACATTCCAAAGACATGCAGGGCTGTTGTTTAGTTGGTAACAGCAAACACCTCCATAAGAAATTTGGATAGCACCAGAAATCTGCAGAGATTCTCTGGGTAAAATTAATCTGCATCAGTTGGAACCATTGTAACCACACACAAGAGATGTGGGTCAATTTCAAAATCATTGTAGGGCGGCACAGTGGTACAGTGGTAGAGTTGCTGGCTTACAGCATCAGAGACCTGGGTTCGATCCTGCCCACGGGAGCTATCTGTACGGAGTTTGTACATTCTCCTGTTACCTCCCACGTTCCAAAGACATTTGCCTCTGTAATGTATGTGTGATCGTTGGTCAGCACCGACTCGGTGGGATGAAGACCCTGTTACCATGCTGTATCTATAAACTAAACTAAAAGCAGACAGCCAGTGCTGACCATTGTGATGCCTGCCTTCGTGCCAAAATGGGTACCTCAATCTGCCGACTGTCGTGTCGCAGTTACCACTAGCCGACGAGTACTGCAGTCAGGCTTACACCATTTACGGGAGAGATGGGTTTTCACGGCAAATGGTGGTTGAAGCTATCCAGGAGATCTGCACACAAATCTGATGGTAATGGAGTGAGCCGGCCATTTCTCCAACATGGACAGGGTGGAGAGGAAGATTTCCTTTATCCAGAGCGCTGCACGATCCCTCCAAGACTTATGATCGTACCCAAGGGAAATTATTTCTGAGAGAGACTGAATGACAGAGGTCAGGCTCAAGGACATGAATCCTGTGCAGTAAAGACCACACAGGAGTGATTAATGGTAGTGAAACCACTTCATCTCCTTTCCCCTAAAGCTGTCATTAGTCACACAAAGTACTCAGTACAATATACTCCATCGTTCTACTAACAACAGTCTCTGTCAAGCTGGTTTCTGGCATCATATTCAGATGTTATATTACACACTTTACACAATTTCAACCCTTCCATCCTCATCCCTCAGCTTCCACAAACACAAACCATAGTTTCCTCAATTTATTACCTGCAGCAGGGGCATTTCCACTGGTATTGGTTTATTTGATCATGTTTACTGAAATACCATGAAAAGCTTAGTTTGAGTGCCATCCAGTTAAATCATACGAAACAAGAGTATAATCAAGCCATGCACATAGTATCGAAAGACACCGCCTTGCCTGAGGTCATTTGTGGCCTCTCCAGATTGGTCCTAGAGCTCTTCACAACCCCCCCCCCCCCCACACACATCCTACTTTCAGTCTTAAGAAGGGTCCCAACCTAAAACGTCACCCATCCGTTTTCTCCAGAGATGGCCCCTGACCCGTTGAGTTAGTCCAGCACTTTGTGCCTCTCTTTGGTATAAACTAGCATCTGCAGTTCTTTGTATCTACATATTACATGCAGGTAGTGCAAAGAGAAAAACACCAGTGCAGAATATAGTGTCACAGTGTTACAGTTACAAAGGAACTGAAGGTTAAAAAAAGTGCAAGGATCGTTTTGAGGTAGGTTGGGAGATTGGGTCTAAATTCTTAGTTTATCAGAGGTTATACAGATGACAGTAGGAAAGAAGCTATCTCTAAATCTGGTGGTACACGTTTTCAAGCTTTTGTATCTTTTGCCCAGTGGGAGAGGGAAGAAAGAGTTTCCAGGGTGTAAATGGTACTCAAATACGTTGGTTGCTTTTCCAAGGCAGCGTGAAGTATACAATACAATAATACTTTATTAGCCAAGTGTGGTTTGCAACATACGAGGAATTTCATTTGCTAAGTCAGTCATAAAAATAAATAGCAACAGAACACACAAAATACATTTTAACAAAAACATTAATCACAGTGATTCCTCCACATTCCTCACTGTGATGGAAGGCGAAAAAAAAAGTTCATTCTCTTCCCTTCTTTGTTCTCCCACGGTCGGGTGCTTCAAGCCTTCCGTTGACGGGGTGATCTTACTCCCATAGCCGGCGGTCGGGCCCTTCACGTCGGGGCGATCAAGCTCCTGCATCGGAGGGATCTCAGCTCTCCCACGCCAGCGATCGGTCCCCGGGTCGGGGCTTGTCGAACCTTCTACATTGTTGGAGCACCCAACATCTACGGTCTCATCCTGAGACTGCGAGCTCTCGATGGTAAAGTCTGCAGGCCACGGTTGGAACGATCCCAGGCAAGGGATCGGCTCCAATGGTAAGTCCATGCCCCGCAGTAGGGCTCAAAGTCAGTTCTGAGCGCGGCCTCCAGCTCCACGATGTTAGGCCGCAGAGCGACCGGAGGTATGACCCGGAAAACATTTGCATCTCCGGCAAGGTGGTGTCGATGCAGGGAGCTGGATGGTGCACTGGATTGGGCTGCGCCCACGATTCGCTGCTATTTCTTGTGGTCTTGGAGAGTCATTGGCAAACCAAGCTGTGATGCATCCCGATAGAATGCTTCTTACAGTGCATCAGGAGAAGTTGCAGAGTCATTGGAGACATTGGAGACATGCCAACTTCCTTATTGTATTGAAGAAGTAGAGGAGTTATAATGCTTTCTTGGCTGCATGAAATGCATTTGATTACATTCATGGACACAAATCTCTCTCTTAGAAGGAAATGAAACAATGAGCAGTATGACCAGAAGAATTCATTACCCTTCAGAAGAGTGTGTCCACTATGAATTAAGCTGCAATAGCAGATTTAATAAGCTACGACATTATTTAGATCACGGTATGCCTCAAATTAATTCCCACGTTACACAAATCCCACACCCTGGAAGCATTTATCTCCTACTTTACCACCTCCTTCTCTGCCACACTGTCAGCTTTGAAAATGACGCCACCCTTGTGCTCTTTTCCTTCAGAGAGCCAAAGGCAGTTGCATAGCCAAATAAAAGTAGTCAATTATCAAACAATGTGGAAAAGGCACAGTGCCACTTGATCTGATACTCACACCCACCCAAAGTCATTTGAATGTTATTCTTAGAAGTAGAATGTTGATGTGATCAATATCTCCGAACAAGAAGAATGCAGCCGGGTCTAAGGATAGAGTTGGAGACACAAAGTTCAGAGAGGAGGAGAATTTCTTAAAGATGGGTGTCCCTAGTCGAGATCAAAGACTTGAGCATTAAAATGAAGACACAATACATTAACAGATGCTAGAATCCTGAACAAAAAGAACTGTGAAGGGCAATGGATGGTCAATGTTTCAGGTTGAGATCCTTCCTCTGAATTGGAAAAGGTCCAAAGGAAGGTTCTCAACCTGCAACGTTGACTGTCAATTTACTCAGCAGATGCTGCCTGACCCTTTGAGTTCCTCCAGCATTTTTTTTTTTTTTGCAATGGGTAGGGTTACCCGGGTGCTATCATTCTGGAAGAAGATATAAGTTTGCTTCTAAATTAGCCAGAGCTATTCTATACCAACAAACAAAGTGTAAAGTAAAATCAATATGAACAAGTTCATTAGGAATCTCAATGGACTGAACCAAAGTTAAAAAAACTGGCACTGTGTAAATAAGCTGTCATCCTCATTTATAGTCGTAGGAAGATGAACATGGCACAAGAAAAATCACAGGAATCAAAATTATTTATATTGAATTATGTAACAAGATTAATAACTTTTCTCCAAAGCAGTTGAAGGTATTTCATTTTTTTAAACAACTTAGTTAACTGATTTTAAATCAGTCTCGTGGTGCAGTAATTAAAGTATGAATTTCGGTAGGACAGCAGGAGTAGAGGACAAGTATTTTCAAATTGGGGTTAGGTAAATAAATTGAGGATATAGAACTCTATTGAATTCTCTCTACTGCCCATATTCAGTATGCTTATTAAAATGAATGGGGCTTGATATTCTTCAGTACAGAGAGGAGAGCTAACATGAAAGAGTTCATAGCTTCGACATAGACATAGAACACTACAGTGCAGGAACAGACCTTTTGGCTCACAATGTACATGCCAAATTTAAGTACTGTTGTCTACCTGCAGGTGATCCAATCCTTCCATTCCCTATGTGTCTATTCAAAAACCTCTCAAACACCACTATCATATCTGCCTCTACCACCTTCCTGGCAGTGCATCCCAGGCAGCCACCACTATCTATGTAAAAAAAACTTGTCGTGCACATCTCCTTTAAATTTTGCCCATCTCAAATTAAAGCTATGCCCTCTAGTCCAGCATTTCCACCTTGGGAAAAGAGTACTGACTGTCGACCCCATCTATGCCTCTCATAATGTTATAAACTGTATATAGAGCCTCCTACAAATGACACAAAATATTTTATGAATACATGAGGGGGAAAAGGGTAACTAGAGCGAAAGTGGGATATCAGGAATCAAAGTGGTCACCTCTGTGCGGAGCCACAGGAGATGGGCAAGGTCCTCAATGAGTATCTCTCCTCTGTATTTACCGAGGAGAACAACAGTAGGATGGAGGAACGTGGGGCAGTCAATGGAAGTGGCTTGAGAACAGTCAGTGTTACTGTCGAAGAAGTACTGAAGGTACTATCGTGTATGAAGATAGACAAATCTCCGGGGCCTGATCAGATATATCCGAGGATATTGCCGGAAACTAGAGAGGAAATTGCACGAAGCCTTGTTGAAATTTACGAGTAGTCACTCCTTAAATACAGGAGAGGTGTCGGAAGACTGGAGGGTGGAAAATATTGTGCCACTTTTCAAGAAGGGCTTCAGGGAAAAATGCTGGGAACTTAACATCTGTAGTTGGAAAGTTACGAGAGAGCATTCTGAGGGATAGGATATACAGGCATTTGGATGGACAAGGGCTGATTAGGGATAGTCAGCATGGTTTTGTATGTGGGAGGTCGTGACTCACAAATCTGATTGATTTTTTTGAAGACGTGACCAAAAAGGTCGATGAGGACAAAGCTGTAGATGTTGTGTACATGGATTTCAGTAAGGCATTCGACAAGGTTCCGCATGGAAGGCTGCTCTGGAAGGTTAGATCGCATGGGATCCAAGGAGAGATAGCTGAATGGATAGCAAATTGGCTCCATGGAAGAAAGCAGAGGATGATGGTGGAAGGTTGCTTCTAGGACTGGAGGCCTGTGACTAGTGGTGTGCCTCAGGGTTCGGTGCTGGGCCCGTTGCTGTTTGTCATCTACATCAATGATTTGGATGAGAACATACAGGGCAAGATTAGCAAGTTTCCTGATAATACAAAAGTGTGTGGTTTACAGATAGTGAAGATGGTTGTGAACGATTGCAGCAGGATCTGGATCGATTGGCCAGGTGGGCTGAGGACTGGTTGATGGAATTTAAAACAGAGAATTGTGAGGTGTTGCATTATGGGATGTCTAACAAGAGCAGGACCTACACAATAAATAGTAGGCCTCCGAGGAATGTTGTAGAGCAAAGGGATCTAGGAGTACAGGTGCATGGTTCCTTGAAGGTCAAGTCGCAGGTAGATAAGGTGGTCAAAAAGGCGTTTGGCACATTGGCCTTCATCAGTCAGAGCATTGAGTATAGAAGTTGGGCGGTCATGTTGCAGTTGTACAAGATGTTGGTGAGACCGCAATTAGAATATTGTGTTCAGTTTTGGGCACCATGTTATAAGAAAGATATTGTCAAGCTTGAAAGGGTTCAGAAAAGATTTACGAGAATGTTGCCAGGACTAGAGGGTGTGAGCTATAGAGAGAGGTTGAGTAGGCTGGATCTCTATTCCTTGGAGCCCAGGAGGATGAGGGGTGATCTTATGGAGGTGTGCAAAATCATGAGAGGAATAGATCGAGGAGATGCACAGAGTTCCTTTCCCAGAGTGGGGGAATAGAGGACCAGAGGACTTAGGTTCAAGGTGAAGGGGAAAATATTTAAAAGGAATCCAAGGGGTAACTTTTTCACACAAAGGGTGGTGGGTGTATGGAACAAGCTGCCAGAGGAGGGAGTTGAGGCTGGGACTATCCCATCGTTTAAGAAACAGTTAGACAGGTACATGGATAAGACAGGTTTGGAGGGATATGGACCAAGCACCGGCAGGTGGTACTAGTTTTGGCCGGTGTGGGCAAGTTGGGCCGAAGGGCCTGTTTCCACACTGTGTCACTATGACTTTATGACTCTATACCACTAAGCCACAGTTGAGGAAGTAGGGTCACAGCAAATTAAGGTGGAAACCTATCTGTAAGTAAACATGGCAATGTTAAGAAAATTGCATATTTATTAGGTGTCAGTTGCCTGCGATTGTCGTAATAGTTATATTAATTTAAAGGTTTGAATATAAGCTTCAGCAGGTATGAAGTAGGATATGCTGATTAACCAATGTTCATAAAATTAATGTGAAAGGAGCAGAATTAGGTCATCCGGCCCATCAAGTCTACTCTGCCATTCAATCATAGCTGATCTATCTCTCCCTCCAAACACCATTCTCTTTCCTTCTCTCCACAACCTCTGATATCCATACTAATGAAGAATCTATCTATCTCTGCCAGAAAAATAACCATTCACTTGGCCTTCACAGTCCTCTGCGGCAATGAATTCCACAGATTCACCACCCTCTGACTAAATAGGTTTCTCCTCCTCTCCTTCTTAAATGAACGTCCTATGATTCTGGGGCTATGACCTCTGGTCCTATACTCTCCCACTAGTGGAACATCCACTCCATTGAAGCCTTAATCTTAGCACTTGATATATTGTGGGTAATTTCTGTATTTGAATTGCTGGTGTTACTGGGATTATTGTTACAAGTGTGCTACACAAACACTCTCAGGATAATAAGTGTCCAGCTGATAATTGAAATGATTTATCTCTCCATATTGTGCTGTGACCAACAACCAGTTTTTGGAACCATTGATTTTAGACCTTTTAGACTTTGAGAGATACAGCTTGGAAACAGGCCCTCTGTTTCACTGAGTCCACACTGACCAGTGATTACCCCATACTCTTGCACTACCCTGCACACTAGGGACAATTTACATTTTGCAGAATCAACCCTGCAAACCTTTACACCTTTGGAATGTGGGAAGAAACTGGAGCACTTGAAGAAAACCCAAATATTCACAGGGACAACATACAAAACCCGCACAGACAGCACCCGTAGTCAGGGCCGGCCTTAGGAGGTGCAGGGCCCAATTGGGAAAAAATTTCATAGAAATATAAATAAATAATTATAAATGAGTCACGTGTCATGAGTAATTTGACAATCAGTCGGCTTTAAAAAAAATCTTAAACCGCGCATGCGCAGATTGTTCTCTCCGTAAAAATAAAAATAATTAAAGTAACAATTACATTTTCCCACGGCTTCCAAGTCTCCTTCTTTCTGAATTACTGAATGGGTGTGGGGTGGAGGGTGACGGCAGGTGGAAAGATGGTGGGAAATACGGGAGCACACCGGGACAACATGAATCAGTTGTCAGCTTATTGAATGACAATACTAGTTCAACTTATCTAGGGACCAATTCGGGGGAGAATTCCTTTCACAGCGTGTGGGGAGTCTAGCCAGGGGTAAAGTTGTGGGGAGGGCAGGAGCGTTGAGAAGGAGGGGGTCGGGTTCATGCCAGTAACTCATTCACTCACCGCTGCCATGGCACTCCGGGCACGGAGCTACCGCATTGTGGCTGGGGAGGGAAGCAGGTCGCATGGCTACGAGCGGCTGCTATCACCGGACAGCGGAACCGACTGCCATCTCAGCGCCTTCTGCCGGCCCGCTCACCTCTGGCAGTGCTCTCCGTCTGAACAGTGAGGGGACCAGCTCAAGAGCAAACATCATAGAGCAGAGCGGGTCAGCGGGTGATGGATAACATCACAGCGGGCGGTGGAGCTTACTCCTGTGTCAGCGCGAACAAGGGATCAATTGAGGTTACTTGCACTGACATATGGAGTAAGCTCCACTGCCCGCTGTCCTGTTATCCATCACCCGCTCTTGAGCTGGACGATCCCCGGCTGACCCCCTCCTTCACAACGCTCCTGCACTTTACCCCTGGACAGACTACCCACACACTCTGAAAGGAACTCCACCCCCCCCCAGCAGCGCTGTCCTTTTACAGCCGCTTCCCACTTTAGATATAAATATCTTGCCCAAACTCAGTTGTATCTTTCTATCTCAATAAATATCACAAAATATTCCATTGTTTCAGCCACATTATGACAAAATATAGAATGTAGGTTATTTGTTATCAGTCACCCCATCCCAGAAACAACAGTACTTAAAGAAGAGCATGTGTTTTACTAATTTACGAGCATGTACCATACAGAGTTGTGATAATTGCATTAAAGGTATTATTGTCTAAGAAATTTGGTGTGGAATGATAATCCATCTCAGTACTCATTTAGGCAAGTCCCAAGCTATAGATACTTTTACCCCACCCCCTCGCCCAATCTTCATTGAACCTACCATTTGACCAATCTTCCTATCAAAATCTCTGTGTAGCATCTCAGTCCCTATCTTCCAATACCCATTTTGAAATAAAAAACAAATTTGTACTTAAAAAGTTTGCAGCATGATCGCTATATAAATGAAAATATGTGGTATTTTATCCCAGCATGCCCCCGCCCCCCCACCCCTTACCACCACACAAGAAGCGTAACTTGAAGCGTTTGCATTTGGAGAAGTTCGATATGGACCAGGAATGAAAATTAATGGCTATGAATCGATTAACAGCGAGCTACGAGGTTAGATTGAAACACCTGTCAGAGGGCTAAGATACAATCCTGAGTTGACGGCGTATTGTTTTAAGTGAGCATTTTGCAGCCACCTCACCTTATATTCTAGTTAAATATTCTTTCCACGGAAATCTCCTATTTCACTTTGAAATTATATTCATTTATAACCATTTGTAACATCAGTAACCACCTTAATTTTTGTGCGTTTAGTACCGTGTATGCTTGAAACAATTTATTGTAATGTACAGTATCTTAAAAAAAAAACCTATAACAACCAGGTGTGAAAATTACACTGAATCGAACGATGATTGAGAATGCGTGGGAATCGACTAATCGCGATCCTGCTGCGAAATTTTTATGTCGAAAGTTGTATTTTATTTCAAAGTGGGAATTTGAAGATAGGGACAGAGATGCTACACAGAGATTTTAAACTCGGGAGAGCTCTTGGGTGAACTCGCACAGTGGGACAGGGCTTGAGGCAGCATCTATGGAGCGAAGGAAATAGCCAACGTTTCGGGCCGGGTCTGAAGAAGGGTTTCGACCTGAAACGTTGCAGATTTCCTTTGCTCCATAGATGCTGCCTCACCCGCTAAGTTTCTCCAGCATTTTTGTCTACCGCAAAACGTCAATGATTCCGAGAATTCCGGGAGAGCTAGAGAGAGATGAGCGGGAGAGAGAGAGCGCACGAGAGAGGGAGGGAGAGAGCGAAAGATAGAGAGACACAACATGGGTTGGTAGGTAAATTGAATGACTAACCAGCTGCAGACCAAGAAGCTCACCAAGAAGAAGTCCTCAATCATGATGATGAGTTAAAAACAATTCTCAATGTGTCATCAATGCATCGATCTACATTCCTCAGTAAATATAATTCTGTTTTGAACAAGTGTTAATGACGCCGCGTGAATTGTATTCAAAGGAACGCGGCGTCATTAATAATTGTTCAAAACACAATTACATTTACTGAGGAATGTGGATCAGAGCATTGATGACACATTGTATAACCACGTGTTAACTACTGGCTGTTAACAAGTGCTACAGTAGTAGTTAACACATCGTTTGTGTCTGATGGCCGTGCAGCGGTTGTTATCCATGTTCGTTTTGTAACAAAATCCGTATGGCGAATGTTTTTTTTTAAATCTTTATTTAACAAAGCGAATTTGTATTTCCATATGAAATACGGAAAATTAACGCGGGGCCCCCCTTGGGCGCGGGGCCCAATTTGGAAAATCTGTCCAATCGGCCTAAGGCCGGCCCTGCCCGTAGTCAAGATTGAATCCAGGTCTCTTGCGCTGTAAGGTAACTACTCTGCTGCTGTGCCACTGTGCCGCTCGAGTTGCACAGAGAAAATATTCTGGTCAAGCATCTTCCCCTATTTTAAGGCACAATATGCCACCAAGTGACTTCGACCAAAAACGTCCCCTATTCCTTTTCTGCAGAGAGGGGTTAGGAGGGGAAGATAGATCAGCCATGATTGAATGGCAGAGTAGCCTCGATGGGACGAATGGCCTAATTCTGCTCCTATAATTTATACGTCTAATTCACGTCATCAGAACTGCCATGTGGACCATAGATGTATGTGTGATAACGTTGTCCCTCAGGTCCCTTCACACCTTGCCCTCTCCCCTCTCCCCAAATCTATACCAACTTGCCTCAGACTCCCCTATTCTGTGACCATCCAAACTATCTATGCCTCTCCTACACTTCAGAGAAAAAAGTCCCGGCCTGTCCAGCCTCTCCTTATAATTCAAGCCCTTCATTAAAATCCTTGTGAATCTTTTCTGCACCCTTTCCAACATAATGACATCCTTCCTACAGATGGATTACCAAAACCGTGCACAATACACCAAATGTGGTCTTGTCAACAACTTGTACAGTTGCAGCATGTATTAGTGCTGTACTCAATGAACTGACTGACGAAGGCAAGCATGCCAACTGCCTTCCTCACCACTCTGTCTATATGTGTAACAACCTTCAGAAAACTATGTGCCTGTAGCCCTTGGTCTCTACACCAGTATCCATGTATTTACCATCTATTGGGCAATCTTGTCCTGGTTTAACTTACCAAAATGCAACTTCTCACACTTGACCAAATGTGATGTGCCATTCTTTGGTCTTCCCCAGTTCATCTAGATCCTATTATAATCTTTCATACATTTCATACATAACCACTTGGAGAATATGCTGCAAATACTCCAATTAATTTTCAAAGGATCAGGATCATGACTAACTTCTTCTATTCTGGGACTCCCTCCATCCTCATACACCACCCTCCATAATCACAGGATGATTCTAACAGATTGCAGGTTTGTAATATTTTCATCAATTAGAAAAAATAATTCGATGCTAATTGTCTCAAAATGATCTGGTAAAAATTTCACAAAACAAATATTTAAGGACACTTTATTCAATCTTAAATAGAGGCATTCCAGAGATCTCAACCTTGTCAGTCTCAATGGGAATTATAATCATAAAGTATTATAATTTTCCCTCCATTATTGGTAACAAGACTATAAATCTGCTCCCCTACGTGGCCCTGTGGCATTTAGAATATGAAGGGATTTCTTCTCTATGACTATTTTGCAGAGTATTTTCATGGTGTTGCTGTGCTTATTATGAGAATCTTCCCTCGTGATCAAAACCACGCATTCACCCTGTTTCTGTTCTTCAGGTGTTAATCGATGCACCACAAATGATCCTTTAGGTATGCTCTTTACGAAATTACCTATCTGTGTAATGCATGTTTGCCACATTACTGCCATTTCAGTAGACTGAATGACCTCTCCACTCTGTTTTGTTTTCTCAATACTAAATTTGTTCAGCTCTTTTAAGTGCTATTAATTTCGTCACCCGGGCACAAAGTTTGGTCATGTTTTGGACTGCTTAACTGATTTCACATTCTACAGGAATAAATTAATAGCAAGATTCTCTGGTGAAGATCCATCTGTAAGAACACAAATCAGTATTTCACCATCTTCATTCATCTTGGTTACAGCTTTCTGCTGCCGCTCTGGGTTTTGGTCGAGCAAGCCTGATTTGCATTATCCTTAATCTTCCTTAAATGCATCCAGAAGATCTAAGGGATCTAAATGCACTGGACAACCCTCATCCCTAACTTACTGATGTCCTTAAAAGAATTCCAGCAAAGTAGTGAGATATGATCTATTGTTTCTCAACTCGTGCCATCTATTCCTGATGGTTTTTGTGTGTGCTTAGAATAAGCATTTACAGAATTCTTTAACACAATCCAATGGTGAGGAATGTGCGTTCCAATTACAGCAATTATTCCTCCATTGCAAAATAATCAGCTTGTATTCTTCAATCTCTGGATGATGCAAAGGTTTACAACTCCGATGAAAACATCGACTCAAATTAATTTATTTTGGTGGCAGTGACCTAGTACAGATACATACATTTGTAAACTATAAAATGTATGTAAACGATTATATATTTAAGTATTTGTATTAAGTACTAATATTTAAAGGTATTATAGTTTCTAAGTCATAGATGTGCTAGTGGAATAAGACTAATCAGTTGGATAGGAATGACTAATACAGTTTAGCATTAGGAGAAATCTATCCCTTTTATGTAATTACTTTAATTGCTCCTATTAATTTCTCACAGTTGTTAAAGTTAATTTAGACTGAATGGTAGTTCTCAGCATTATTTAATTTCCCAATGATTAAATTATATTTGAGTCTAATTTAAATAAAGAAAAAAACTTGCCATCATATAATATTTGCATATAAATGGAAGAGTATTCCATTATTAATGGACCCATTTTAAACATTTGTTTATTGATTGTTAAACGTTTACAACAAATGTTGATAATCAGCAGCCAATATTGGCCAGACCCTGTCCAGAGCTGTTAATCATCCCAAATTGACGAACAAGGAGCCTTAAATGTTAATTTACAAAAAAACAAAACAAAGTGCTTGAGTAACTTAATGGGTCAGGCACCATCTCTGGAGGACATGGATAAGTGATATTTCCGGTTGGGATTCTTCCTCATGACTGATTGTAGTAGGTGCGAGAAAGATGGAAAAGAGGTGCAAGTGAAACAAAGTCTGGCAAGTGATAGGTGGAAACAGATGAGGGTGGGGAGGATGGGGGAGTGGGGGGTTGTTTGGCCAGTGAGTGGGCAAAGGACAGAGAAGAAAACGAGGCAAAAAGTTGTAAGTTAAGGTTAGAGGTTAAGGATAGATAGATTTCTTTCACAATGAAATGTGAAGCCAGAGGATGGGATATAGGTGGAAAGGGACAGGCGGGTGGGGAGGGGGTAAGGGAATGGAGGTAAGGGAGGGGAGGGGAAAAGCAAGCAATGGTGTGCACTGGTGTGGGGTACAGTGAGAAGAGGAGGGAAATGAATGGGAGCATCAGGTCCTATATTCCCTCCTTCCGCATCATCCTACCAATGAACCCACCAGAGCACACAATGTCTTGACAATGTAAGATATTGTTGGTCACTGCTCACATCAAAATCTTGGGTCCATATCCTGGCCTATCATGTCTGAAAGAGTGCATTTCACCACTTGGACCGTAGCATTTCAAGGTGGCAGTTCACCAGTCCATTTCAGGCAATGAGAGAGGGTGAATGTGCTGGCCTTGCCAGACTCACCCACAACACCAGTCTGAATGAAGGAAAGTGCCCGTCATTCTGCCCTTTCTGTATTCTGATCTAAACTACGTTTTCACCCAACTCTGTTTAAGGGGATTAAGCAACATGGCATCCTCTTTACTCTTCAATATGTTACAATAATAATTACTCCCTGCAAGATGACAATATTACAAAGGTTCCGGCATCCAACTGTATTTAGTGTGCTGGACATTGAAACCTGACGCAGTGAACCACTTGCCTTGCTCCATGTCATCATTGAGCATGTGTGGTAGAGATGAGAGAGGGATGGGTGGGGGAAAATGGGTGTGAAAATGTATAAAAACATTCAAAACTTTGGATCAGTGAGCATTCATTCCAAGACGAATAACTCCCCTGTTGATGTTACTTTGTAATAAAGGAAGTTTGCTCAGAAGGTAAACCCAGCAGTCTGTGTGAAAATTTCCATCCACAGTCTCAGTAAGTAAAAGCCCTGTCCCACGGTACGAGTTCATTCCAAGAGCTCTTCCGAGTTAAAAAAAAATCAAACTCGTGGTAAGCACGAAGAATGAACGTAGCGGGTATATCGGAGCTCGGGGACGGCAGGTACTCGGGAAGACTCGCTAACGGCAGGTAAGCTCGGGAAGATTCGTGAAGATTTTTCAACATGATGAAAAATGTCCACGAGAGCCCCGAGTACCGACGAGTGGCCATTACCGTAAATCTCCGAGTTCGAATCAGGGTAAACTCGGGAGAGCTCTTGGAATGAACTCGTACCATGGGACAGGGCTTTAAGTACCTCCGAGTTTCTTATCAACATAGTATTACATCAATGTAATGTCAGGACATATTTTCTGCCAGAGTCAGAGGGTATCAAAATTAATTTAGTGGTAATCATAAGTTTTATTATGTGATCATGTAGTCCAGCAATTTCCAAAGGAAAGCAAGGTGTGAGATCTTATTAATTTCTATTTATGCTACCGCTGATGAGGTAAGCTGGAATTTGAACAACATTTCCTTCTTAAGTAAGCATCTAAAAACAAACCCCCCCCCCCCCCCAAAATGTAAATAACAGTAAGGTAAGGTGAGGATAAACAAAAATAAATGTATCAATCATTGGTCTAGTATAGCTACACCATGTGTAACAAAACACAGAACATAGACAGCAGTAGAGTACAGCACAGGAATAGCCCTTCCTGCATATCCATGGCCTTTCTAAAAGTCTCTTAAAAGCCATTATCCTATCTTCATCCATCACAACACCTGCCAGTGCATTCTGAGCACCCACCATTCTCTGTGTAAAGCGTTTTGTGATTTAGAGTCACAGATTCATGCAGCGCGGAAACAAGCCCTTCAACCCAACTTGTCCACGCCAACATAAATGCCCCATCTGCTTTAGTCCCACCAGCCTGCATTTGCCCCCTGTACATCCATGTACCTGTACAAATGTTTTTTAAACATTGCAATAGTACCTGCCACAACTATCTGCTCTGATAGCTCGTTCCATACACCAACCCTTTGTGTGAAAAGTTACGCCTCAGGTTCTTAATACATTTTCCCCCACTAAGCTTAAACCTATTCTCAACTTAAACCAGTTATCAATTTGTCTTCTCTGGGCAAGAAACTCTGTGTGTTTACCTGATTTATTCTTCAATGATTTTGTACACGTCTATTAGATCACCCGTCATCCTACTATGCTCCAAGGAATAGTCCTAGCATGTTCAACCTCTCCCTGAAGCTCAGTCCCTCGAGTCCTGGCAACATTCTTGTAAATCTTCTCTGCATCCTTTCCAGCTTAACAACATCTTTCCTATAACAAGGTGACCCAAAATGACCATAATACTCCAAATGTGACCTCAACCATGTATTGTACAACCAAAACATAACCTCCCAACTTCTATACTCAGTACTCTGACTGATGAAGACCAATGTGCCGAAAGCCTTCTTGACCACCCTATCTACCTGGGATGCCACTTTCAAAGAACTATGTACCCACATTCCTGGATCCCTCTGCTCTATAACATCCACTGAGCCCTACCATTCACTGTGTAGGTTCTGCCCATATTGGACTTCCCAAACTGAAATACCTCTGTATAAAATTCCATCAACCATTCTTCAGCCCACCTGCCCAACTGATCAAGATCCTGCTGAGGTTTTTGACAACCATCTACTCATAAAATCTCTTGGGATTATTCTTAAGATCATCTGCCAGAGCATTCTCTGTCCTCTTTTTGCCCTCCTGATTTCCTTTTTAGCGTGCTACTCAGTTTCCAAAACTATTCCAGGGATACACTTGATCGCAGTCGCCTATACCTGCCCCAATCTCCTGCTTTCTCTTGACCAGAGCCTCAATTTCCCTCGTCATCCAAGCTTCCTTACGTTCACCTGCGTTACCCTTCATTCTAACACAACGTGCATGTCCTGGACTCTTGTCAGCACACATTTATAAACATCACACTTTCCGGACATTCCTTTTCCTGCAAACAACTTGCTCTAATCAGTGAGTTCCTGTCCAATACCTTCAAAGTTGGCCTTGCCCCAATTAAGAATTTTAACTTGTGAGCCCGTCCTGTCTTTATCTATAACTATCTTAAACCTAACAGAACAGTGTTCACTGGTCCCAAACGGCTCATGTGTGCATACTTCAGCACTTGCCCGTCCCAATGTCCTATGACTACATTAAGTGTTGTCCTCTCCCAGGGAGGGCCCTCTACATATTCCCTGAGGAAACTTTCCTGAACATATTTGACAAATTCCGCCCCATCTAATCGTTTTGAACTATGACATTCCCAGTCAAAATTGGAAAAGTTGAAATCGCCTACTATGACAACCTTATTAGTTCTGCAGCTGCCTGCAATCTCCTGGCATATTTGCTCTTCCGAATAACAATTTGAGTGCCTGTTAACTATTTGGGAGCCTCCCAACAAGGTGATCATCACTTTCCTATTTCTCAGCTCCTCCATATATAGTAGCTTCACTGGATGAACCCTCTATAATGTCATCTCTGGCCACTGCCATGACATCCTCCTTAATCAATAAAGCAACACCCTCTCATAGAAACATAGAAAATAGGTGCAGGAGTAGGCCATTCGGCCCTTCGAGCCTGCACCGCCATTCAATATGATCATGGCTGATCATCGAACTCAGTATCGTGTACCTGCTTTCTCTCCATATCCCCTGATCCCTTTCGCCACAAGGGCCACATCTAACTCCCTCTTAAATATAGCCCACAGATGCATCTTTTAACCCTGCCTCTATCATTCTTATAGCATCTGTACCCATAAACTTTAAGATGCCAGATCTGTCTCACTCTTAAACAGGTTCATATAATAGCGACAACGTACAGTCACAGGTACTGTACCTATCCACGCCCTGTGTTCAGACTGAAGAAGGGTCTCGACCCAAAACGTAACCCATTCCTTCTCTCCAGAGATGCTGCCTGTCTCGCTGAGTTACTCCAGCATTTTGTGTCTACCTTCTTTATCACTCTATCTCTCAGGGTGCTCTGGACTTGGACCCCGAGATCCCTATTTACATTAAACTGGACCAATGATTGATACATCTTCTAAATGCAGGCAGTAGCAATTCTTTATGGAAGATCTCAAGAACATCAAATATCATAAACCTTTTATTTACGAATGGATATATGATTTTGTTAATTCTAAATGATTTTGAAATTACAGAAATTATTAACAATGGAATAGTGTCATATGTTGGGATTGACTGAAAGACCCATCTTCATCCTCTGTGCAACGTGAAATGATCATTCTGTTTCTTTCTCCATGTACTGTTGTCTGACCTGCTGAACTGTTTCAGTGCTTTATGTCTTTTACTCCAGGATAAAGAACTGGATCAGCAATTGTTGGTAAAGTCTGGGTAAAACCCTTTGAGTGCTTATAGCAGCAAATGTGGGCTCTTCGGGTTTTTGTCACAAGGTTTGAATTATACTCCAGATGGGGAATGCATGTTGATGCAATAACTCAGAGTACAATTGTTCCCACTTCACTTCTCTGCTCCTACCTCTGGCCTGGGAGCAATCAGCATCAGTAACTGAGCTATAAACATCCCCATTAGCAATCCACTGGCTTCATTGAAACCATTTTTCTGAAGTGAACAACAACGTGAATCAAACATTGTGCATCCAGTGAAGCTGATTGAGGATCATTTTTTTACCCCAGGGAAACCTTGAAGAAAATATTTGTTTAAGAATTTCCTCTGTGCTAAATAGTACGCAATTGAAGTTTTTTTCCCTTTATGAATGTTTAATACATTGCACTAAATCCTTCTGCAATTAGATTCAATTCTAATTCTATAAAATAAAAGTTAATTTAGTCCTTTGTCCCTTGAGTTTTCTCATGTCTGGGATGAGTTAGGTGCCTGGAATATCCTGAGATACTCAGAATATCAGTGAAACCCTTAGAGATATTCTGTCTGTGAATAATAATGGGAAGCAATTGATCTCATGCATATTTTGGAAGAGTATATTAATTTGTACTGTGAACAACTGCTGTAGAAAAAAATATATTATCCCAATGATTCCCTCAACACCTCACTTCTCTCATTAAATGTAGATAAGTAAAAGCTCCAGACTGATCCCAGTAAGACAGACAGCAACCAGTCTTTAAATAGATCAATGGACAATAATGATAACCTTGGACAATAATGATACTCCCTGTGGCATGTACTGGAGTATTTTATTAGCTTTCATTTGCATTGAGAGACAGCTGATCAAAAACTCTCCAAAATTCCAGATCCAACCTCATCGTCCACTAACTTTCTCTCATTTAGCTTGCTCTCATCTTCCACTAACTTTCCTTCAGAAAGTTCAATCAGATCAACAAAACAAGAGTTTATTTCCAGCGGACGCGATGGGTGCTTTTAATGGTTCCTCCTTTGTCATAGTTTGTACAAACATAGGGCTTCCTTCAATGGGTAATAGAGCGAGAGTGCCAATACATTTATGGCCAACACATCACCATCAGCAACTTGAGAGTAGTCCTGACATACCATCTACCTCATTGGAGGCCTTCAAACAATCTTTAATCCGACTTTACTGAATTGTATCTAGCACTAAACGTTATACCCTTTATCCTGTATCTGTATACTGGGGATGGCTTGATTGTAATCATGTATAGTTTTTTTGCTGACTGGATATCACGCAACAAAAAAACTTTTCAATGTATCTCAGAACAGATGACAATAATAATAATAAACTAAACTAGAATAAAATAGATATCCCTAGAGCTCCAACACAAATTTCAATGTAACTTGAGATTAAATGTTAAATTGAATGTCCAGTGCGGCACGGTGGCGCAACCGGTAGAGTTGCTGCCTTACAGCGCTTGCAGTGCCGGAGAACCAGGTTTGATCCCGACTAAGGGTGCTGTCTGTATGAAGTTTATACGTTCTCCCTGTGACCACATGGGTTTTCTTTGAGATCTTTGGTTTCCTCCCACAAAGACATACAGAGAAGTAGGTAAATTGGCTTGGTATAAGTGTAAATTGTCCCTAGTGTGTATGGGATTGTGTTAATGTGCGGGGATCGCTGGTCGGTGTGGACTCGGTGGGCCGAAGGCCCTGTTTCCGTGGTGTATCTCTAAACTAAACTAAACTAAATATTGTGACAGAATTTCAAATATGCTGTCTGGGATTGTAAAGTTTTCTTTCTGAAGGTATGGTCGGAAAATAATTATTTGCATAATCAGTAAAGATAATCAACATTTATATATGTTTTTCAAGGAAATCTATCTCAACTGATTATAAAAGATACAGATGAATGTTGGGATGAGATGGAGGTGGTGAGGTAGAAGGTAGTTTTAATTTACAACCAGGGCATAAAATCAGCAATGTTGTTGGACTTATGGATGTCCGTTATGGGGAGAAGGCAGGAGAATGGGGTTAGGAGGAAGACATAGATCAGCCATGATTGAATGCAGAGTAGACTTGATGGGCCGAATGGCTTAATTCTGTTCCCATCACTAATAACCTTATGACCTTACGACATGCCGTAAAAAAACATCTGCTTTTTCTTTCCAGTGATTACAGTTTTGCGCGTCATTCTAAGTTGAAAATGACCCTTCATGTCAATATGGCATATGAAACAAAGTAAATACTGTAAATGTTTTGAAACAAAGAAATGCAGATGCTGGTGTATAATAAAGATAGGCACAACGTGCTGGAGTAACTCAGCGGGTCAGGCCTCATCTCTGGAGGAAAAGGATAGGTGACATTTCGGGTCAGGATCTGTCTTGCCGTCTGAGGAACGGTCCAACCCGAAATGTCGCCAATCCCTTTCCTCCAGAGATGCTGCATAACCCGGTGAGTTATTCCAGCATTTTGTGTCTATCTTTAAATAAATTTGTCCTTCGGTGCTTTAAGTAATATCAGGATGTGTATGAGGATCTGCTTTGATGTTTGCGTGGGGATCTGCTTTGATGTTTGAGAGCATGGGCTCCAGTCCAAAAAGATCACAGCTGCATTAATTTAGTTTTGCCTGGCAGCTTCAATGAATAACCAGCCCTCACCATCTGGGCCAGGGCAACATCTTATACCTGGATCACAGCTGCAAAGTGATACAATGGTACCTCTTTGCCATCTGAGGAACAGGTTCAAAGATTTGTGTAGGTGGGAATTTTCAGCTCTCGAAGTGCATTCAAGTGATAGTATTTCTCCCCAACATGGATCACAGAGAAAACTCATTAGAGCACACCATTCAACAATTTAACAGTTTCTGGTCACTTTTTCACATTGGCAGGCCTTCCCTGGGTTTATGAACACACAACTTATGGACACCTCGAAAAACAAACAGGGTCCCATAAATTCAATATCAGACTTACATACATAGGCTCGTTCCTGCAAATGGTAGAAATAGTTTACCTTGTGCCCTGGGTGAATGAGACCACTTGAATGCAATGCAACTCGAGCCTTCCTCACAAATGTCAGTAATCCTGTGAGAATCATAGTGGGGAGCAATGTTTGTGATCCTGTACAAACACTACTGCATTGCATATTTCTTACATTATTCTGCCATACCAGTGTTTTCAAAAGCAAAATAATGGTACATGTGATGGTAGTTTAGTTTAGGGGATACAGTTTAGAGATTTAGTTTAGGGCGGCACGGTGGTGTAGCGGTAGATCTACTGCCTTACAACGCCAGGGACCCGAGTTCGATCCTGACTACGGGTGCTGTCTGTACGGAGTTTGTACGTTCTCCCTGTGACCTGCGTGGGTTTTCTCCGAGACTGTCGGTTTCCCCCCACACTCCAAAGGCATACAGGTTTGTAGGTTAATTGGCTTGGTATAATATAAAATTGTCCCTTATGTGTGTAGGGTATTGTTAATGTGCGGGGATCGCTGGTCGGAGTGGACTCGGTGGGCCGAAGGGCCTGTTCCACGCTGTATCTCTAAACTAAACTAAATACAGCAAGGTACAGGCCTTTTGACCCACAGAGTCCACACCGGCCATTGAACTCCTGTACACTAGTTCTTACAGACTGAACTTACTGAAATTTATAGAAGCCAATTAACCTACAAACCTGTACATCTTTGGAATGTGGGAGGAAACCAAAGCACCCAGAGAAATCCTGCACTGTCACAGGGAGAACGTACAAGCTCCACACAGGCAGCACGGCAGTCAGGATCAAAGCGGGTCTCTAATGTTGTGAGGCAGCAGCTCTACCAGTTGCACCACTATGCTGCCCTGCACATCTAGCAAATGGCGAACTGTCACCATGGAAGTTAACGAATATAATTAAGTGATCTGAAAAAGGGGCGACCCATCAGAAATTGGCGAGCCGGTAGTTCAACAGTTGCGATCATCACGAAGGACAAAGTGTGCATCCTGTAGGTTCAAGGATCAGCCCCGATGCTGGTCACCATGATTCAGAATGCAGCAGGATGGTTTGATAATTGAGATGGAAAAACTATTCATGATTTGTTCCTAAGATTAAATCAGCACATAATATATGCCAGCCTGATGTTTATTAAAGAAAAGCAAAGAGCCTATTCAAGAATTTGATGAAAAGTTTGGAAATGAAAGTGCAGTATTTGTAACAAGTAGAGGGTAATTTAACAGATTACTTTGCATAACATCAAAATGCAAGGAGATGCAGCAAGTAATGATCATGGAATTCTCTTTGGGGGCGCCGTCCTGTGTGGTATGGCTGCCCAGCCTGCAGCTGTCCGTTTTCATCTTTTTTTTATTTTTAGTTAGTTAGTTGTTTTGTTTTTAGGAGTTCTATTTTCTTTTTTATGTGGGGGGGGGGGGAAGGGGGAAACTATTTTCTAGGGTCCATACCTGGTCGGAGAGGCAGCTTTTCTCCGGGCTGCACTTTCGACCTGTCCTCACGGCGTACCAGCGGGCCTGGAGCGGCGTTTTCTGAGGGGACCGCCCAGAACCTCGGCTTCGGCGGCGGCACAGCACTGGAGTGCTATCGCGGAGCGGAGCAGGCGATGCCTTGCCCGGGTCGCCGTGCTGGAACTCCGGTGAGCTGGGACCGTTGGTGAACATAGCGGAGCTGCAGGTCTGTGGAGCGGTCAGCTGCGGGCGGCGGCGCTGAACTTTACATCGGGAGCCTGGGATCTCGCGACGAGATCGCCAGTGGTGGAGCTCCATCGAGCGCGGCCTGCCGGCTTCGGAAGCCGCGGACTCCGGTAGGGAGACGGCCGTTCCAGGGGTCCCAAGCTGCTGAGAGGGTTCTCCCGACGCCGGAGCACCATCACCCGGCAAAGAAGGGCCTGTAACATCGGCCCCCGTAGCGGCGACTGTGGAGGCCTATAGTCTGAAGAAGGGTTTTGGCCCGAAACGTTGCCTATTTCCTTCGCTCCATAGATGCTGCTGCACCCGCTGAGTTTCTCCAGCATTTTTGTGTACCTAGGCCAGACTATGGGTGGACAAGGGGATATGGACTGGACTTTGTGCCTTCCCCCACAGTGGGATCCATTGTGGGGGGATGTTTTTATGTTTTATGATAAATTTCTTTAATGTTGTGTCTATTTGTGCTGCATGGCAAGAACAAATTTCACTACACCATTTGGTGTATGTGACAATAAATGTCCTTTGTCCTTTGTCCTTTGTTGCAGTGATTGTATTTCCTGATGCTTTGGCTCAGATAATTAGGGAGGTGGGGGGAGGGTTTGTGCAGACCAAGTGTTTAATGTGGATGTGACTAGATTACATTCGACTGTATACCTGAATGTATACATCTAGTGCAAGGGACGACAAGACAGTACCAGGACGTGGAGAAGCAAAAGGGAGAATAACCCTATCGCATGGTGCAAATCAAGATTGCAAATTTACACCTTTGCTTGTTTATTCATCCAAACGCCCTCAGGCTCTAAAATGAATTTGAATGACATAGAGTTATAGAGTCATAGAGTCATACAGTGTGGAGACAGGTTCTTTGGCCCAACTTGCCCACACCAGGCAAAATGTCCCAGCTACACTGGTCCCACCTGCCCGCGTTTGGTCCAGATCCCTCCAAACCTGTCCTATCCTTGTACCTGTCTAACTGTTCCTTAATTGTTGGGATAGTCCCTGCCTCAACTACCTCCTCTGACAGCTTGTTCCATACACCCACCACCCTTTGTGTGTGAAAAAGTTACCCATCAGATTTCTATTAAATCCTTTCCCCTTAACCTTAAACCTATGTCCTCTGGTCCTTGATTCACCTACTCTGGGCAAGAGACACTGTGCGCCTACCCGATCTACTCCTCTCATGATTTGTCCCAGTCTACTCAAACTCTCTCTATAGCACAGACCCTCTGGCCCTGGCAACATCCTCATAAAAATCCTGACAACATCCTTCTGAAGGATTTTTCTCAATTTGTTTCAATCATCTGGAAATCCAGCAAAATGACTTGGGTGACTGACTATTTTTGAAGTTTTTTATAAACCGTTTTGTTCTGAATTATGTGAATCATTATAATTCCCGGCTTCTAAATGTCCTGACTGGCAGAACGCAGACAATTAGAATTGGCCATCAGTTTTCCTCCATCCTGACCCTCAACTCTGCTGCTCCTCAGGGTTGCATGCTCAGTCTCCTGCTCGACTCCCTGTATAACCTATAACCGTGTGGCCAAGTACAGGATCAACTTGATCTTTCAGTACGTTAATGATACCACTGTTCTCAGCTACACTGCCAACAATGATGAGAAGGAATGCAGGAAAGAGACGGGGAGCTTTGTGTCAAGGTTTCAATGAGCAGCACAGTAACACAGGGGTAGTGTGTAGGAAAGAACTGCAGATGCTGGTTTAAATCAAAGGTAGACTAAAATATGCTGGAGTTACTCAGCGGGACGGGCAGCATAGGGGTAGTGTTGCTGCCTTTACAGTGCCAGAGACCCAGGTTTGATCAGACTGTAAGGCTCGTACGAAGCTTTTCAAAAAGGGGGGTGGCATGACAGGATTACAAAAAATTTAATGTGAAATAATGTGCGCACTGCACACATCACGAGCGCGAAGCGTGAAGTCCCTCGATGCCGGGGTCCAGGAAGCTCAGGGGTTTTAGAAGCTCTCTGATGCATTCTGAGCCTTATTTTGGAGCATTTTTGCATCAAATTTATGACCAATATTTCAGAAATTAACAGGAATCTGAGAGGTAGCTTTTTCACACAAAGGGTGGTGGGTGCATGGAACACGCTGCCAGAGGAGGTAGTTAAGGCTAGGACTATCCTACTGTTTAAGAGACATTTGGACACGTACATAGATAGGACAGATTTAGATGGATATGGGCCAAACACGTGTGAGTGGGACTAGTTTACATGGGACATGTTGGTCGGTGTGGGCAAGTTGGGCTGAAGGGCCTGTTTCCACACTGCATCATTCTATGAGTAAAAAGTTAAGAAGAAAAATACATGTAGATAAGTAGAGCAGATTTGAAAGGAGTGAAATGTAAAGGCAGAGAAAGGATTATGGGTGGAAAGGAACACAGGAAAGGAGGGGGGAGAGTGGGCTTGGGCAGATGGGTGAAGGGTAACTAGACACAAAGTGTTGGAATAACTCAGTGGGTCAGGCAGCATCTGCAGAGAATATGAATAGGCGACATTTCACAGAATGCTGGAGTAACTCAGCGGGTCAGGCAGCATCTCTGGAGAACATGGATAGGTGACATGTCACAGAGTGCTGGAGTAACTCAGTGGCTCAGGCAGCATCTCTGGAGAAAAGGTATAGATTATATTTCGGGTCAAGACCCTTCTTCAGTAATATTCATGATGTGACATGCATAGACATTCCTGAATGTTACCCAAACCATCGTGAGCTACTTTGTTACGGTGCTTGCCCTCTCCTATAACGTCTCGGCTGCCTTGGGTGATGCAGGACAGGACACAAGCTTTGGGACACGGTGTGAAGCTGTTGGAATGGAAATGTTACATCTGTATATAATGATCCCATTAAAATGTATATTTATGTCACAAACTATGGAATTAATATTTTTCAGTATTGTTATCAAGGAAAAGAAAGCAGTTCCAATTGTTTGATATTATTTTGATATTGTTTAAAATTATTCATATGGAGGAGAAAATATAATAGCTCTAAAACCTACCTTAATTTTGCAATCTCACTAAAGATAATTCCACTTTCTCTCTCCCCTCCCCCATCTCCCTCACCCCTCTCTCTCTCCCCCTCTCACATCCCCCCCTCTTTCTGGCGGGGGACGAAGATGAAGGTGGCGTGGGCCCAGCGGGGGTGGCGTGGGCCCAGCGGGGTGGCGTGGGCCCAGCGGGGGTCAGTGGGGGTGGCGTGGGCCCAGCGGGGGTCAGTGGGGTGGTGTGGGCCCAGCGGGGGTCTGCGTGGTTGGTGTGGGCCCAACTGGGGTCAGCGCGGTTGGCGTGGACCCAGCGGGGGTGGCGTGGGCCCAGCGGGGGGTCAGCAGGGATGGGGTGGGTCCAGCAGGGGTCAGCGGGGGTGGCGTGGGCCCAGCTGGGGTCAGCGGGGTTGGCGTGGGCCCAGCTGGGGTCAGCGGGGTTGGCGTGGGCCCAGTGGGGGGTGGCGGGGGCCCAGCGGGGGTCAGCGGGGGTGGCGTGGGCAGAAGATGGCTTGGACCCCGGTGGCGGGGGGAGGCGAGGGGAGCAGGCACCCCCGCAGCGTTGTCTGGTGTTGCGGTTACAGCCGCTCCTGCCCGGCGACGGGAGAACGGTCTCCTAGTCGCCTAGCTGGCAGACACCGCACCCCCCACCCACCCCCTCCCTCGGGCCCGTGGAAATGGGATATTAAATCATCCCACGGGCCGGATTAGCCCCCCTCACAGACACCCCCTCACAGTCTCCCCCTCACAGACTCCCCCTCACAGACTCCCCTTCATGCAATGCCATATTCCACTACTTACCTGGAGTAGACACGAGGCATCAAGCTGAATGGGTCCAGTACAAATGGCAGTCTGATCCCACCCGAGCCCACTGCGCACGCGCGGAGAGACGGCGTCATTTTGCGTCGCTTCCCCAACTGCGCAGGAACGGATGGTCATTTTTTTTCTCCCAAATCATCCAGTGGCCGGAACCAGAATTTCGGGCGATTTCCAACAAAGTGGAAACGCTGATTGCGCTCCAATTTTTTTTTTTTTAATTCTCGGGATTTTTTCTTACTCTGGGGGGGAAAAGGGGGGTGCGGTCGCACCCAACGCACCCCCCCTTCAGACGGCCATGACTGTGGGTGCTGTCTGTACGGAGTTTGTACGATCTCTCTGTGACCGCGTGGGTCTTCCCCGAGTGCTCTGGTTTCCTCCCAAACTCCAATGATGTACAAGTTTGTAGGTTGACTACAGTAAACATTTGTAAAATTGTCCCTGATGTGCAGGATTGTGTTACTGTATGGGGTGATAGCTGGTCGGCACGGATTTTGTGGCCCAAAGGACCTGTTTCCGTGCTGTACCCTAAAGTAAAGGCTAAAGTGTCAGAATAACAACCTCGACCTTAAATTCCGCAAGGCGAAAGAGTTGGCTGTTGACCCAAGAAAGCAGAGAGGGTGGGGAGGTTAGGTGAGGGGATGAACATAACCCTGGCCTCATCAACAGAGCTGCTGTAGAGATGGTCGACAGCTTCAAGTTCCCAGGCTTCTATATCACCAACAACCCTACCAGTGTATTTACCTTTATATGGCATCAGAGAAGATTTGGCATGTGCACGTCTTTTCTCAAAATTCTACAGATGCTCCATAGAGAGTATTCTGACAAGATTATCACAGCCTTGAATGGCAATTGCTCTGCTCTTAACTGCTTGAACCTGCAGAGAGTGGTGAACACAACCCTGTCCATCGTAGTAGAAACAAAGAACTGCAGATGCTGGTTTATACCAAAGATAGACACAAAGATGTCTACCAAAGTGCTGGATTAACTCAGCGGGACAGGCAGCATCTCTGAGAAAAAGCATCCTGACCCGCTGAGTTACTCCAGCACTTTGTATCTATTGCAGTCTACCATAGGTTTGTCACTTCCTTCCAACCTGTCCATCTTCATGGTGTGTTGCATCAGGAAGGCTGAAAGTATCGTCAACGATGCCTGAGACCTAGTCTGTTCCCTTTTCTCTCTTCTACCTTCTGGGAGCTCGAAAGCCAGTACTATACTTTAGAACAGTTTCTTCCCAACCGCTATCAGACTCCTGAACTAATCACCTCTTGCACAAGCCCTTCCTAGAGGTGCTGCCATGTGCTGTTTACTGCACCTCATCCCGTTATTCTATTGATGCACCTTAGTTATTTCATGCACAACTTCAGATTTCACGATAATCCTTGTGCCGTTCTGCTGTTTTGCATTTGCTGTTGTATTTATTGTTGCATTTATCATTACCGTACATTATTTACCATGTGAGCTTCATATGTACCAGGCATTTCATTGCACCCTGGTGTATATGGCAATAAACTAATCTGAATCAGAGATGGAGAAATGCTGTGCTTCCAAGAATTTGCATTCAAAGTTTCACAGGTCCTCAATAAAGCAATGCCCTCAAGCATTCTGTTTATGGATGATTTTCATCCAAACGTCAAGATTGTGTACTTGCCACCAAGCATAACAGCTTCCTGGACCGCTGGGCACCGCGGGGGGTTGAAGGCATCCTTGACAAGGATTGTAACATAGTAGTTTATTTAGTGTATTTGTTTGTCTTATATTATGGTAGTGGGTTCTGTTTTGTTTTATTGTATTGTAAATATTATTTTTAATAATAGAATACATTTTTTTGATTAAAAAAAATAACGTGTTTTCCAGCCAATGGATCAAGATGCAATTGTACATTTTAAAGCATACTACCTCCATAAGACGTTGCTCATTGAAGTAAGCAATGTAAAATGCAAGACTTTAAATGAATGTTGTCAGTCATACAACATAGAACATAGAACAGTACAAGATATGTTGGAAGGAACTGCTGGTTTTTAAACAATCTCTTCCAATTCTATTTTTCTTCATTGTTGGGCATCACATGGGGTCTTGACCATCTTGAATTCAAGAAATTTTCTTAGCAGATTCGTTCATTTCACAGACCTTTGCAGGAAAAGATCAACATTTAGCACATTCTCCCGATGGAATGGATGCCACCTCTATTTTCTAAACTCTGAATAATCTGAACATTAGATTCATTTCAAGCCCCTAGATTTTAAAATGTTTTTATATGATTTTCTAAGCCTCAGCTCACTTGTATCACAGAGAATTGTGCAGGAAGTAACTGCAGATGCTGATTTAAACCGAAGATAGACACAAAAAGCTGGAGTAACAGCGGGTCAGGCAGCATCTCTGGAGAAAAATAATAGGTGACATTTCGGGTCGAGACCCTACTTCAGATTGAGAGTCAAGGGAAAGGGAAATGAGAGAAATAGATGGTGATGGAGAGAGATATAGAACAAATGACACTCCCTCCCTGCCTTCTCCCCATCCCCCTTTGTTTAGTGCCCCATCTGGACTTGCATTTACTTCTCCCCTCCCTTTCCACCTACAGTCGTTCCTCTGGCCTCACAATCCACAACTCTATAATCCTTTTGTGTCACACCTTCTGTCTTTTCACCTCTGGCCTTTGTCCATCTTATCAAAAAACCCTCCTCACATCAGTCAACCTGTTACCTGCCACATTTTTTCCTGCCACACCTCTCTTCCCCACCCCCACCCCCACCCCCCAATCAGTCTGAAAACACCACCTATCCATGTTCATAGGAGATGCTGCATGATCCGTTGAATTACTCCAGCACTTTGTATCTTCCTTTGTAAACATATAAGATTGTTAAGGGTTTGGACATGCTGGAGGCAGGAGACATGTTCCCGATGTTGGGGGAGTCCAGAACCAGGGGCCACAGTTTAAGAATAAGGAGTAAGCCATTTAGAACGGAAACGAGGAAACACTTTTTCTCACAGAGAATACTCTGCCTCAGAGGGCAGTGGAGGCGGGTTGTCTGGATGCTTTCAAGAGAGAGCTAGATAGGGCTCTTAAAAATAGCGGAGTCAGGGGATATGGGGATAAGGCAGGAACGGGGTACTTATTGGGGATGATCAGCCATGATCACATTGAATGGCAGTGCTGGCTCAAAGGGCCGAATGGCCTACTCCTGCACCTATTGTCTAATGTCTATTGTCTAAACCATAAGGTCATGTGATAGGAGCAGAATTAGGCCATTTGGCCTGTCAAAGCTACTCCACCATTCAATCATGGCTAATCTATCTCTCCCTCCTAACCTCATTCTCCTGCCTTCTCCACAAAACCCTTGACACCATCAGCTGGGGTGGAAGATTGCAACCTTCACATGGTCTGCCCTGTTTCGACGAATGCAATCAACCTGACGTGCACAATCAAATAAGATCAAGTAGAACAAGTTGTCCTACAACTTTAGGCTGTGCACGCCATACACAAGAAGAAGACACCATCAGCTGCAGTTCCTTGTTTCTACTTTTAAAACAGCTTAATGGTTACTGAAAAGCTACAAACAATAGTGTCATTATATTCTTTTTTATTTTGTTGTTTTACATTTTAAGTCTTTAATGCTTGTCTATTTAAATATCCTGTTCTTGGCACATTAGGAATAGGATTTTAATGGGTGTTTTTAATGAGATGATGAAACAAATAACTAAATCCTTGTTTCTTTCTGGGGCAGGAAGGTACTAATAGCCACCCAGCGGTTCCACAGAACATCATTGGTTATTTGCAGTATTGTGTCAGCATGTTCTGTGATTCTCCAGCTGTGCTCCGTGTCCCTGGGCAGTTCCATAACTTGCTGAGTTGAGAGAACAGATATCTTTGTACGGTGCCCCTTAGCTTTATGTCAGCCATGGTCAGGACATCCAGCATGGTCCCTTTCATTTAAAATGCGTCACAAGCCTCAATAGTAAAGGTCTGCTGTGTTAATGATTAACATGGAAATAACAGAAAACGTGCAACTAATGAAATTTCTTTATTGAAGCTAATTAAATTGCAGTTAACAACAGTAGCTAGTACAACATAGCAAAAGTCAAATCACACGGGGCTCTTAGCTTTTAAAGGAATACCCACTGCATTGCATTTCCTTCAGAAACGGATGCTGGTTTACAAAAGAAACACAAATTGCTGGAGTACATTACTGACGTATCCCTATTATCTGCCAGGCTTAGCCTTGCCCCTGCTCTCTCCCAGCTTCCCCTTCTTCTCCTCCCTTTAGAGTCGGTTTGAGGAAGGGTCTTTACCTGAAATGTCACCTAGCCATGTTCTTCAGAAACACTGCCTACCCTGCTGAGTTACTGCAGTATTTTGAGTCTTCCTATATGAGTAACTCAGTGGGTCAGGTAATATATATATAATCTCAATAGGGAGGTTGCACGCAGTCGAGATCATGACCCGTGACCCGTACTGTTGCCACGCAACGCCAACTGGAGTACACACGATGAACTGCAGGTTAGCATTTACTATGGCTGCCAGCACAGCGGGCCCTTCTTCTTGCCCAGCATCTGGACTGGTTGCACTCTCGCGGACCCCAGGCCATCTATCCCCACGGCCGGTGGGGAGTGGGGGGGGTTAGGAGGGGGTCGGGGGGAGGTTGGGAGGGGGGGGGAGGAAGAGGTTGGGGTGTCGGTGCAGCGCGGTCAGTGACTCTGGGTGGACGGAGGGAGCAGACCGTCCCCAACTTTGCTACAGCTGACGTTGCCCAGAGCTCCACCCAGCCCTGCTCCACCCGTCCCCGTGTGTGGGCGCTGCCGACCCACGGCCCCTGACAGGGGGAGACGGGGCGGAGGGCGGCCATGGCCGGACAGCGGTGACCGCTGGGGGGGGGGAGAGTGGGGGCTGTCCCGAGGGATGCGCTCCTTCGGCCGCTTACACCTTGTGCTCGGGTTCAGAGCAAAGATACTAGAGCATTTGGTTCTGAGCGCTCAGTCACCCAAAAAAATAACCCCACAATATTGCAATCAAATTGCTCTGACTTTGAGTTTGCTTTATTTAGCGAAGGCTTATCGAGGGTGCTGTCTGTACACGACAATGAATGCGGCTATTAGTTGCGGATTGTAAAAGATGCTACACCATGAGATAACACTAGTTTAAACATGATACCTTCCCGCTTTCAATGACAGCACCCACAATTATTTACAGCGCAAAAAATGATCATTCGGCGTTTTTTAACAGGAAAGAAAATACGCGTTTTGTGTGTTAACAATGTATACCGAGCCCGCCATGTCCTCCACATGGATTGAGCTGCTCTGTGCGTCACGCCTTTTGACCCGATGACCTTACGTGCAACCCCCCTATAACTGAGTCATGTAACATGCCCTTCAGCCCACCATCTTAGATTTGCAATAATCCTACATAAATAAGATTTTTATGTTTATGTTAGCCCGCGGGCTAGGTAGGTCAGAACCCACGGCAGACGGAGCCTGGGTTGGAGGAGCATGAGGCTGAGGTCGGAGCCCGCACGCCGCGAGTCGACGGAGCCTGCGGCTAGGACCAGCGTCGGCACCACGGAGGCCTCAGGAGAGGATCCAGCAGAGACGGACATGTGAAGTAAGGACATCGCTGCCGAGGGAAGGAAGAAACGACGAACCGGCACTGGGGGCCCACCCTGTGGGAGGGGGAAAATAAACAAAGGGTGAACTAGAGCGATGGGGGGGGGGAGGGGTAAGGATTTGTAACTTTGTAAGGTATGCAAGCAAAGAATTTCACTGTAACTTGTGACATTAAAGTTTTCATTCATTCATTCATAGCATAGCTTAGTTAGAGATACAGCACAGAATCAGGCCCTTCAGCCCACCGAGTCCAGATGACCAGGGATCCCCGTACACTAGCATCCCCTGCACACACTAGGAACAATTTGCAATTTTACCAAAACCAATTAACCTACAAACCTGTACATCTTTGGAGTGTGGGAGGACCCGGAGAAAACCCACGCAGATCACAGGGAGAAGGTACAAACTTGGTACAGATAGCACCGGTGGTCAGGATCAAACACGGGTGTCTGATGCTGTAAGACAACAACTCTGCCGCTGCGCCGCCCCAATATTCTTCCAAATTCTTATCAACTCCTCCCAGATTCTACCACTCATGTGTAGGCTAGCTGGCATTGAACTAGAAGTGGACCGATGTCCTAATGGGGAAATTTCCTGGTGCTACTCGGGGGGGTTTAAACTTTTCTGGCACCCAAAGCAGTATTGCAGCAGATGGGCAATTTGAGTCCAATATAAATGTTACGGTAAGCAAGTTCAAAAGATCCAGTGTGTTGAATAGGTTCACCTGAACTCTATCATTTGTCAGTCCACATACTAAGTGGTCCCACAGCACTCAATCTAAAACGATCTGGGAATTTCAGCTTTTTGTCACCATCTTTAGCTTGACTGCACATTCACTTACTGTTTTCTCTGGTCCCTGCTTGCCTGTGCCAAACTTGTAACTTACAAGAATCTCTGAAGGCACTGGATTAAAATATTAATTCAATGTCTTTACAATGTCCTCATAAGCCACTGCTTTCATGGTTCATGGCATTAATTGGCTCATCAATAGCTCTTATGCCTCTGGCCCTCATACCAGCAACAATATAACCTTCCCTTTCTTGGCATGGGCACATCACTTTCCGATCTGCTGCCTCACCAGGACATTGAAGGTATTGTTTTCCCTCTTGGAAAATGTCTCCTTGTTCTGCACAGAAAGCAAATATCTAAGCCTGCTCATATCTCTTGAGTCTACCAACAAAGCTCCCGCATCCACCGTCTGCCAGCAGCCCTGCTCGACTGAGAAAATCCTGTTCCATATTTATTTTACTTCTTCAGACGTCCCCAGGGATGCTGCCTGACCTGATGAGTTACTCCAGCACTGGGTGGCATGGTGGTGCAGCGGTAGAGTTGCTGCCTTACAGCACCAGGGACCGGGGTTTGATCCTGACTACGGGTGCTATCTATACAGAGTTTGTACATTCTTCCCATGACAGCGTGGGTTTTACCAGGGTGCTCCATACATTTAAAAGATATAGAGGTTCATAGGTTAATTGGCTTCGGTAAAAATTGTCCCTAGTGTGCAGGATAGTGCTAGTGTATGGGGATCGCTGGTCGTGGCGGATGGAGGGCTGAAGAATGTGTTTCCACGCTGTATCCCTAAACTAAACTAAACCTAACACTTTGTGTCTTCAGTCATGTAATCGATTACCATATGGTTGAGAGGAGATGACCTTGAATCTGATTTTGACATGATAACAAGCAGGGAGTGTAAGGCTCTGAATCCAGTGGGAGCTTTAGAAATAATACCATCCTATTCACAGTGAGCTTCGGTGTGTTTAAGATAATTATTAATTACTCCCTGAAAAATGATCAATTAACAGCATCAGAAAATGACACATCATTCACCACTAGGGTATACTCAGAACCATTCAAGCTGAAGGAAGCAGATACTATTCAAAGTCATCTCAAGAAGGTGAAATTACATTTCAGATGAACTTTTTTCAATTCATCTTGGAAGTTACAGTAGATGGATTCATTTTGGCCTTCCTTTCCGAAGACGTATTTTTCATTCCAAAACAAACTTTGATCACAACTAACCATTCCTTGAAAGTATTATTGATAATTCATACCTGGTCTTGACAATCCACAATAATTTATTTGGAACGATGGACTCCCAATTTGTTTTAAATATTTTGTTCTTACTTTTGAGTTTTTGTACATGGTACTTGTTACGAGAAATGCGATCCTTGTTATGAAGTCATGCACAAATGCTGCATTTGGGTGGGAGTTTCTCCTGTTCATCTGCCACACATTTAACAGAGGAACCGTGGAAAGTGCAAGAAATGTTCTCAATGTGGAACCTTTAACTATAATGCTCTCCAGATAAGGGGTTTAAATCAGGAAGATAGAGGAAAATAAATGGATATAGAGTTGTACAAACGCCTGACATGTTTAGATGGGCTGCAGAGAATCTGTTCTCATTGACAAAAAAAGTCCAAATCCAAACGACAGGGAGCGCACAGAGGCACAACAGATAGCGCTGCTGCCTCATAGGTCCAGTGACATACTTGAGTGAAATCCAGGTTAGTCGGGAAGTGATGTTAGGTAAATTGAATGGATTAAAGGCCGGTAAATCCCCAGGGCCAGATAGGCTGCATCTCAGAGTACTTAAGGAAGTAGCCCCAGAAATAGTGGATGCATTAGTGATAATTTTTCAAAACTCTTTAGATTCTGTAGTAGTTCCTGAGGATTGGAGGGTAGCTAATGTAACCCCACTTTTTAAAAAGGGAGGGAGAGAGAAAACGGGGAATTACAGACCAGTTAGTCTAACATCGGTAGTGGGGAAACTGCTAGAGTCAGTTATTAAAAATGGGATAGCAGCACATTTGGAAAGTGGTGAAATCATTGGACAAAGTCAGCATGGATTTATGAAAGGTAAATCATGTCTGACGAATCTTATAGAATTTTTCGAGGATGTAACTAGTAGAGTGGATAAGGGAGAACCAGTGGATGTGTTATATCTGGACTTTCAGAAGGCTTTCGACAAGGTCCCACATAAGAGATTAGTATTCAAACTTATAGCACACGGTATTGGGCGTTCAGTATTAATGTGGATAGAGAACTGGCTGGCAGACAGGAAGCAAAGAGTAGGAGTAAACGGGTCCTTTTCAGAATGGCAGGCAGTGACCAGTGGGGTACCGCAAGGCTCAGTGCTGGGACCCCAGCTATTTACAATATATATTAATGATTTGGACAAAGGAATTGAATGCAACATCTCCAAGTTTGCGGATGACACGAAGCTGGGGGGCAGTGTTAGCAGTGAGGAGGATGCTAGGAGGCTGCAAGGTGACTTGGATAGGTTGGGTGAGTGGGCAAATGCATGGCAGATGCAGTATAATGTGGATAAATATGAGGTTATCCACTTTGGTGGCAAGAACAGGAAAGTAAACTATTATCTGAATGGTGGCTGATTAGGAAAAGTGGAGATGCAATGAGACCTGGGTGTCATGGTACACCAGTCATTGAAAGTAGGCATGCAGGTGCAGCTGGCAGTGAAGAAAGCGAATGGTATGTTAGCATTCATAGCAAAAGGATTTGAGTATAGGAGCAGGGAGCTTCTACTGCAGGTGTACAGGGCCTTGGTGAGACCAAACCTGGAGTATTACGTACAGTTTTGGTCTCCTAATCTGAGGAAAGACATTCTTGCCATAGAGGGAGTACAGAGAAGGTTCACCAGACTGATTCCTGGGATGGCAGGACTTTCATATGAAGAAAGACTGGATAGACTCGGCTTGTACTCGCTAGAATTTAGAAGATTGAGGGGGGATCTTATAGAATGTACAAAATTTTTAAGGGGTTAGACAGGCTAGATGCAGGAAGATCGTTCCCGATGTTGGGGAAGTCCAGAACAAGGGGTCACAGTTTAAGGATAAGGGGGGAGTCTTTTAGGACCGAGATGAGAAAAACATTTTTCACACAGAGAGTGATGAATCTGTGGAATTCACTGCCACAGAAGGTAGTTGAGGCCAGTTCATTGGCTATATTTAAGAAGGAGTTAGATGTGGCCCTTGTGGCTAAAGGGATCAGGGGGTATGGAGAGAAGGCAGGTACAGGATACTGAGTTGGATTATCAGCCATGATCATATTGAATGGCGGTGCAGGCTCGAAGGGCCGAATGGCCTACTCCTGCACCTATTTTCTATGTTTCTATGTTTCTATACTTTTGATCCTGATCTCCGGAGCTGTTTGTGTGGTGTTTGCACGTTCCCCTGTGACCACGTGGATTTTCCCCACGTGCTCAGTTACTTTTGCATTCCAAAGACATTCCGCCAAATTAATTGGCCATCGTTAGGTAAGATAAATGACAAAGGCATCAAAAAGGAGAACTGATGGGTGTGTGAGAGTGAATAAGATGCCAGGTACCAGGGCAATAGGAAAGGGGAATATCGGTCTGATCGGTTTGTTTCCCTGGAAGCTGTTGTAGGATGCATGGTATAATGGACAAGGATGAAAGCTGCTGACAAAAGATCAGGTGTAATGTGTAGGAATGAACTGCAGATGCTGGTTTAAATTGAAGATAGACACAAAAAGCTGGGGTAACTCAGTGGGACAGGCAGCATCTCTGGAGAGAGGAATGGGTGACATTTTGGATCTTCAGACTAGATCAGGGGTAGTGGCAAGAGAGGGGAGAAGAAGCCACAGATTTAAATATTTAAGATTTGAATGGATTGCCTGAAAGTGTGCTGAATGCAGGCTCAGTTGAGGCTTTCAAAAGGAAATTAGATAAAGATTTGAAGGTAAAGAAAATGTCCAAGGCTGACAGTAAGGATCACGGGAAACGGGCTGACTGGATTACTTAATAAAGAGTGGCACTGATATAGTTTAAATTGCACCTGTCAGTGTTTTAATAATTTTAGATTCTATCATTTTATGAGAAGCTATGAGAATTTCAGCCTCTATTGGATACCCTGCAAAAAATTCAGCCAAACAGAACATAATCTAAATAAATTATGACTCAACTGAGCAACATCTGACTCATTTGGAGAGTGCCCAGAAGATGTTTACAAGAATGCTTCCTGGATTAGAGGGGATTCACTTTTTTAGTTTTGTTTAGAGGTACAGCGCAGAAACAGGCCCTTCAGCCCACCAAATCCATGCTGACCAGCAATCCATGCACACTAATGCTATCCCACACACTAGGAACAATTTACAATTATACCAACTCAATTAATCTACAAACCTGTACGTCTTTGAAGTGTGGGAGGAAACCGGACATCTCGGAGAAAACCCATGAAAGTCACGGGGAGAATGTAGAAACTCAGTACAGACAGCACCCGTAGTCAGGATCAAACCCGGTCTCTGGCACTTTTAATAGGCACATGGATGTGCAGGGAACGGTCTGATATGGATCATGTTCAGGCAGAAGAGATTAGTTTAACTTGGCATCAGGCTCAGCAAGGACATAATGGGCTGTTCCTGTGCTGTACTGTTCTATATATATATATTGCAGCAAAGATTAGTTTAACTTGAAATTATATTCCCCACAGATATTGTGGGCGGAAGGGTCTGCTCTTGTGCAGTACTGTTTTATCTTCTATGCTCTAACGTGTACAACTGATCAGCAATACTATTTTAGCTCACTCCTACGGTTATTTAAATAAAGTAAACTTAAAGAAGTGGGTATTTGCTTTATTTGAAGATTAGTTGTCACAAAACATTGTGTAATGTACAATGTGTAGGAAGGAACTGCAGATGCTGGTTTAAACCGAAGATAGACACAAATAGCTGGAATAACTCAGCGGGACAGGCAGCATATCTGGAGAGAAAGAATGGGTGACGTTTCGGATCGAGACCCTTAGTCTGAAGAAGGTTTGAAGGTTTCTACTGATAATCATTGTTTAAGTTCAGTAACAGTGCACATTGAGCAGATATTGCATTTTGCATGGCATTCAGCTGCTTCCTTTAATTGTTTTTGCTCTACAAAGGCTAGATTTATTTAATATTCGATCAAGTGGGACCCGTTGGGTCCCTGTCACACAGGAGAGCTGGTCCCCAAACGTAATATTCCACCACTCACCCATAGCCCTCAACTGCGCAGGTGCGGCTGACGGGTTCCCGTTTGTGACGCCAGCGATCACATTGTGACACGAGTCATGGCAACCCTCCCCAGGTGTGCGAGGAAGTGCGCCTCGCCATCCGTCTTCCTTCCCCTAACCTCCTCCATTCCCCCTCATCCCCAGCACTTCCTCACCCTCCTCCTCACCCTCTCTCTTCTTTCCCCTCTCCTCCTCCCCTCCCCCACTCCATCCATCCCTCTCCATTCCCCTACCCTCAGTACTTCCCTCCCTCCATAACCCCTCTCCCCTCTCTACCCCCTTGACGTCATTGTGAGGTGGAAGCAGCTGTGTTTTTGAAAACGGAGTTCTTTTTCATGCAAAAGAGATCCCACTCTAATGTCATTGTGGGGTGGAACACTGCTGATGGGCAGTTTATGTAAATGAGATCCATTGTGACGTTATACGCTGCTAACTGCCAGTGCAGATGGAAGAGATTGTTTTTGGTCAAATTGGTTTTTGTAACGTTTAAAATGTGCATAACTTGTAAAATATACCAACAATCTGAACGAAACTTGATACACCACAGGACAACGGCGAGTAAGGTGGGCCAAAATTTATAGTGCTAACATGTACCGTTTTGGCATAATTTCATAAACAGACAGACAGACAGACAGACAGACAGACAGACAGACAGACAGACAGACAGACAGACAGACAGACAGACAGACAGACAGACAGACAGGCAGACAGCAGACCAAACAAGATGAGAGAGATGGATGGATGGAAAATGGACAGACAGACAGACAGACAGACAGACAGACAGACAGACAGACAGACAGACAGACAGACAGACAGACAGATAGATAGATAGATAGATAGATAGATAGATAGATAGATAGATAGATAGATAGATAGATAGATAGATAGATAGATAGATAGATAGATAGATAGATAGATAGATAGATAGATAGATAGATAGATAGATAGATAGATAGACAGTCAGATAATAGAATAGAATAGAATAGAAACTTTATTTGCCACACGACCAGGGTTGGTGGTAATTGGGTTCGGTACATGATGGTACACTGCTTTAGCACATTAACACTAATAACAACACAGATCATAATAATAATAATAAAGCACATCACAAATCACAAATCTCACCAACAATACATAGTGCAAAAGAACAGACAAAAACCATAGACAAGACACTGTATACATCAAAGTCAAAAATGATTGTGCTGACTCACATATGTGCATTAAGTGCCATTTGACTATCAACGTCAAACTGATCATCATATGCTCTATCGTTCTTGATTTTCTGGGAGCTCAAGAGAGATTCAAGAGATTCAAGAGAGTTTATTGTCATGTGTCCCAGATAGGACAATGAAATTCTTGCTTTGCTTCAGCACAACAGAATATTGTACGTATAAATAAATACAGAACAGATCAGTGTGTCCATATACCATTCAATATAGATACACACACATAAATAAGCAGATAAAGTGCAATAGGCTATTAAAGTTCAGATTTTTGTTTGAGTTGAGTGTAATAATCTGATTGCTGTGGGGATGAAGCTGTTCCTGAACCTGGATGTTGCAGATTTCAGGCTCCTGTACCTTCTACCTGAAGGCAGCGGAGAGATGAGTGTGTGGCCAGGATGGTGTGGGTCCTTGATGATGCTGGCAGCCTTTTTGAGGCAGTGGCTGCGATAGATCCTCTTGATGGTAGGGAGGTCAGAGCCGATGATGGACTGGGCAGTGTTTACAACTTTTTGCAGTCTTTTCCGCTGCTGGGTGCTCAAGTTGCCGAACCAAGCCATGATGCAACTGGTCAGCATGCTCTCTATTGTGCACCTGTAGAAGTTCACATTCACATGCACATCTCCGTTTAATGCCTGTTCAGTTCTATTCTGAAGAAATATAAACACAAAATATTACATTAATAGCCATGTGAAGTACATCAGTTGAGACAGGATGAAAAGTGTGTAGAGAATAGCTTCAATTCATTGCTTGGGGTTCTCCAAGATAAACAAAGCCAATCTCACAAAGCAGAAAATAAAGCAGATTTTAAAAGCTCCTCCACTGCTGTCCTTATTTAGAAAGACTTGCAAACATGTTATTTTTGTCTTTTATTCCATTTTAACCCCAGCGACTGCGCTGTTCTATGATGCAACTGACCAAGTTAGAGAAACTACACGGAGTATTTTGTGTATTACTGGTTACCCAGCTATAGGAGGGATGTCATTAAGTTGGAAAGAATGCAGACATTCACAAGGATGTTACCTGGATTTACGGGCTTGAGATAAGAAGAGGTTGTTTAGGCTGTGACTTTTTTTCTTTGGAGCGTAGGTGGTTGAGGGGTGACGTTATTGATGTGCACAAGATCATGTATAAAGTGAACACTCACAGAGTTTTTCCTGGAGTAGAGGATTCTAAAATTAAAGATTAAGGTGAGATTTAAGAGAAACCTCAGGAAAAACCCTTTCACTCAGATGTTAGTCTATGTCTGGAATGAGCTGGTGGTTCTAGAAGTGGATACAATTACGACTTTAAAAAGTCATCGGGCAGATATGGATAGTAAGCATTTAGAGGGCTAACGGTCAAATTAAGGCAAATGGGACAAACCAAGTATATCGAAGATAGATACAAAATGCTGGAGTAACTCAGTGGTTCAGGCAGCATCTCTGGAGCAAAGGGATAAATGACGAGTCGAGTTGGAACCCTTCTTCACACTGAAGAAGTGTTCTGACCCAAAACGTCACCTATTCCTTTTCTCCAAAGATGCTGCCTGACCCACTGAGTTACTTCAACATTTTGTGTCTATCTTCGGTATACACCAGCATCTACAGTCCCTTCCTGTACAAATCCAGTATGCCAACTTGGTCAGCAAAGACAAGGTGGGCTGAAGGGCAAATTTCTGTGTTGAATCGCTCTATGATTTTATGTTCTAATCTTTCATCTGACCTCCATGGTGACCCAAAAAAACCACCAAGATTGCACGAGGATCATTTTGATGTACTAGGACTGCATCACATATTTTTTTAAACATATAAAGCAAAATAATGACAAAATATACCATTGTGCTAATTATTAGTATTCTCAAAAAGTAACATGAACATTACAAATAAACAGTAAATACAAGGAAACTACATTTACAAAAGGCATAATCACTTTCTTCAGCCATGTCAAAACAGTAGGTGCGATGCTTTAGAAAAGAATCTTGCTACAAAGTCAACTGGTGTGGCTTTGCAATGACCAGACCCCATGGAGACCCAAGAGATTACAGACCATGGCTGAAAGCTGCTACTTCCCCGAGCTGCATGCAGACTCGCTACGGTTGTTTCAGAATAATACCACAGGATGTTTAGCTTCATCGGAGCCAAGAAAACAGACAGCAGAGATTTTGTATTAATATCACATTTGAATAACAGCTGGTTGAGCTGCTACCTCACAGCACCAGGGACCAAGGTTCGATCCATACCACAGGTGCTGTTTGTGTGATGTTTGCATATTCTCTCTGTGACTGCGTGGATTTCTTCTGGGTGCTCTGATTCCCTCCCACATCACCAAGATGTATGTGTTTGTAGGTTGAGTGGCCTCTGTCCAATTGCCCCTAGTGCATAGAAAGTAGATGAGAAAGCAGGATAACATGGAACTATGGTGAACAGGTGATCGATGGTTGGTGTGGACTTGAGGGGCTGTAGCTTTAAACTAAACTAAACCTTAATTATGTTCTCAGGCAACCAATTAATGAGCAAGAAGCACCTTGCACTCCATGCAGCACCGGTGGAGAGGGTTCGATAGGTTCAACATTTTAGTTGGTTGAACTTTCAGCAGAGCTTGGGGCCATTACAGTTGAACTGATAATCGATAGAGAACCTATTCATTTGTAGCATCTCTTGGTTATCAAGGACGGTCACGGCCCTGAAACATTCGCTTGAGCTTCTCCTCTGCAGATGTTTTATTTTATTACTTGCTGGGGGGGTTCCAGAATTTTCTGATTTTAGTTTGGTTTAGAGAACAGGACCATCGGCCCACCGAGTCCGCACCGACTAGCGATCCCCGCACATTAACACCATCCTACACACACTGGGGACAATTTACAATTATACCAAGCCAATTAACCTACAAACCTGTATGTCTTTGGATTTTGGGAGGAAACCGAAGATCTCGGAGAAAACCCACGCGGTCACGGGGAGAACCTACAAACTCCGTACAGACGTCGGCCATAGTCGGGATCGGACTCGGGTCTCCGGATGCAAACGCTGTAAGGCAGCAACTCTACAGCTGCGCCATCGTGCCGCTCCACGGTGAAGATCTGCTTTCCAGCAACATCAGTAATTTGCTTTTTTGCATTCAAAGCCTTTGTTGCATTTGCAATTTCAGCAGAGATCCCACTTTTAGAATGTTCCAAAATTTCATCAATGGAATAGGAGAAACTCCTCGAATCGGAATGGGGTGTCGTCACAGTTCCAAGACCCCATAGCCTAATTAAGGCTGGCATTTCATTAACAGACACAAACCGCTGGAGTAACTCAGCAGGACAGGCAGCATCTCTGGAGAGAAGGAATGGGTGACGTTTCGTGTTGAGACCCTTCTTCAGATGTCACCCATGCCTTCTCTCCAGAGATACTCATACCTTCTTCCATCGGGAGGCACCACCGCAGTGGCTGCCTCGCCAGCAGCTCCTTAGTGCTTTCACCCTTTTTGTTATTTTTAGTTTGTCTAAATGTATGTTTTAATGTTTCTTAGTATTCCTTAGGTGATGGGTGGTGGGGGGGAAGGCTATTTTTCAGTCACTTACCTGGAAGGAGATGCGTCTTTTCTCCATGTCGCATTTTCGCCCCCCCCCCCCCCTTCACGGCCTACCAACTGGATTGGCACGACCTTTCCTGTCAGAGACCGGTCCAGAGCTTCAGCAGCAGGCATAGCACGGACTCACCATCGCAGAGCGGGGCGATCCCTTGCCGGGGATCACCAGCGTTGGAGTTCCGGAGTGTTGGGCCTGCTGACTTTAACACCGTGGAGCTGTGGTCAGCGGAGCTTCTAGCCGTGGGCACGGCACTGACTTTAACATCACAGAGTGGGGCGATCCCTTACTGAGCATCGCCATTGTTGGCGCTCCGCCCAGTGGGGCCTGTGGACTTCAGAAGCCGTGGTCTCCGGTAAGAAGCGACTGATTCGGAAACTCCAAGCAGCAGAATGTGTTCCGATCCGTTCCAACGCCGGAGTTTCGATCATCCCGGCGAGAGGACCTGTACATCGGGCCGTCCGTAGCGGCGACTGTGGAGGGTTCAAGGGCCCCAAACACGAGTCAACAAAGAGGAAGATGACTGAACTTTATTGCCTTCCATCACACTGAGAAATGTTGATTCCACTGTGGTGGATGTTTATGTTAAACTCTATTGTGTATTGTGTTCTTTTTATTCGTATGGCTGTATGGTAACTCAAATTTCACTATGCAAATTGGTGCATGTGACAATAAATATGAACTTGAACTTGAACTTGAACTTGCTGCCTGTCCCCCTGAATTACTCCAGCATTTTGTGTCTATCTTCGGTGTAAACCAGCATCTGTGGTTCCTTCGTACACATTTCAATAACTGCTGCTTAGACGGTTGTTCATAGGTTATAGGAGCCATTCGGCACATCAAGTCTACTCCGCCATTCAATCATGGCTAATCTATCTTTCCCTCTCAACTCCATTCTCCTGCCTTCTCCCCCTAACACCCATACTGATCAAGAATCAGTCAATCTCCACCTTAAAAATATCCATTGACGTCCTCCACTGCCGTCTGACATATTAAAACAGGGATATTCTTTTAATATCCATCCCTCAATCAACATGGGTAAAGTGGTGACCTGGAAACTTTCTCTTAACTGTCTCAAATTGGTTGCTACAGTGTCCATAAACATCAGTGATTTCGCTCTTCAGGGACTCTGAAATGCATTGAACCATCTTTGGGTCATGTCAGCATTTACTAACTGGCAACAATTTTAGCCAATCTTCCATTAATCATGCATGCTTTGCTGAGCCTTCATGAAATGTTTGTGGTTAGAAACTGAGGTTTAGTGCTTTACTTAAGTGCCTTCCGGCGAAGTCAGTAGAAATGTCCCAGAACTTTCCATTTTATCCGCAGTCAAAGAGGAAGAAGATTGGATTTTATTGCCTTCCATCACAGGGAGGAATGTGGGGAATCTGCTGTGGTGGAGGTTTATGTTAACTTTTATGTAGTTGTGTGTCATGTTGCTTTTTTGTAGTATGGGTGTATGGTGATTCAAATTTCACTGTCCCTTAATTGGTACACGTGACAATAAACTGACCTTGACCTTGATGAGTTTACCTTTACTGCATGGGTCAATGGTAAGCCCAATTACATATGACCAGTGGACCAGATCAACTTTCAGGATATTTTCTCATTTTGACATATGGTTTTAAGATTTGAAAGTTTAGTTTAGTTTAGTTTAGTTTGGAGATACTGCACAGAAACAGGCATTTCAGCCAACCGAGTCTGCACCAACCAGCAATCACCCCGTACACTAGCACTATCCTACACACAATTTACACTTTTACTGAAGCCAGTTAACCTACAAACCTGCACGTCTTTGGAGTGTTAAGGGCCTGTCCCACGGGCATGCGACTCCATGCTGCAAGCGCGACCTAACCGGAAGCAGGGGCCGCGCGGAGGTCAAGTGATCCCCGTATAGGGCCGGTCCCACCAGCATGCGGCTGCATGCGGCAAGCGCGACCTAACCGGAAGCGGGGGGCCGCGCGGAGGTTGAGTGAGTGACGCGGGAAGTTCGCGAGTGACGTATGGCGGAACTTTTGAACACGGTCAGTTTTTCGGAGCCCCACACGATGTCGGGACCAGCGGCTCCATACGGCTCCGGCGATCGAAGTGGGACCAGCCATGCGAGGCCATACAGCTCAAGCGACCACGTTAGGTCGCGCTTGCCGCATGGAGTCGCATGCTCGTGGGACAGGCCCTTAAGTGGAAACCGGAACACCTTGAGATAACCCACGAGTCACAGGGAGAATGTACAAACTCTGCATGGACAGGATCCGTAGTCAGGATTGAACCCGGGTCTCTTGGGTGTTATAAGGCAGCAACTCTACCACTGTGCCACTGTGCCGCTCTATGCCATTTGTTTTCAAAGGAGAAGTATCTTCGACTAAGCAAAGTTATATTAAGGTCATTATCTCAATCTCCACCTTCTCTCATCACTCATTTACACCTCAAGATTTTTTTTTTTTTAATGATGGCTTTAAACAATCCAGCAAGAAAAAAAACATTTGTATATTTTTACAAATGTTTCAAGCATACATAATGATTATTATCTACCTATCAATATATAGATTGCAATATATTAATTGCAAAAACATTTACAAAAAATATTTTATTTTTGTGTGACAACCTTCCACAATGGCATGAATAGCAACATGAATAGGCAGTTAGCAGGCCCATCAGGTAAGCTCACCAACGGCAATATATATAGAGACTATATGGACGACTCAGCAAACAATATAGCAAATGAAGAAAAGCATTTAGCTATACCGTGTGGTGATATGACTTCACAGTTAGCTGCTGGAAATACTGTATTGTTGCTATTGTACTTGGAATTCCAAACAACATTTATTTTCAATGATTATTCCACACCTCAACCCTGTTTGTTGTGGTTCTTGAAATGGTCAGGAATTTGCACTGTTTGGTGCAGACAAATGCCTGTTCTGATTGACCATACACAACAGTAGAAATTGGAGACTGGATTTGGATTCATACATTTCAGGCAAAAATGTAAGTAAAAAAAAGACAAAATGCTGGTGTAACTCAGCAGATCAGGCAACGTGGCTGTACCCATTTACATGGTTCAATGGTCCTTCATTGGCACGTGTACAGAGGTACAGTGAAATTTGATTTGTCATGCAGTCATACAAAAAAAGCAACGATACATAACTACATAAAGATTAAACATAGACTTCAACAGCCACCACAGCGTCGTGTCAGAATCCCCAGGGCACACAGCATAAGCGGAGACCCACAGCCATCAGTTCAATGTCGGGCCACATACACACTCCTTCACCGTGATGTGACCAGAGTTGTACCGACTGCTGTCACACTCTCTGCAGTCCCTGTCCGCCCGAACAGTCAGAAAGCCGTCCACACTCGCACTAGACTCCGGGATGTCCTCATGGAGCGATGTCGCCGAAAACACTGAGATCACTGCACTCACGGCCCTCTCTCCGAGTCCTCACCAGTGCAGGCAGCATGTCCATCTTTTTTTTTCGGCGACCTCACATTCCCACTGTGATGGAAGGCAAATAACATATCCTTCTTTCCTCCTTTTCTCCCGCAGTTGGGGCAATTGAAACATCCACAGTCAGGGCGTTCAAAGCTCCCACAGTCGGCGATCGAAGCCCCTGCATCGGGGTGATCGAAGCTCCCACGATCGGGGTGGTCGAAGCTCCCAAAGTCGATCCTGAAGCCAGCTCCACGATGTTAAGGCCGCAGTGCGGACAGAGATACGACACGGAAGAAGTCGCATCTCCTTCGAGGGAAGAGATTTTAAAAGTTTCCCCCAACATCTACTCTAAACGACTAACTCTCATCCCAGGTGAGGCAGAGGTTCACCTGCACCTCCTCCAACCTCATCTATTGCATCCGCTGTTCCAGGTGTCAACTGCTCTACATCGGTGAGACCAAGCGCAGGCTTGGCGATAGCTTCGTCAACACCTCCACTCAGTTCGCAATAACCAACCTGATCTCCCGGTGGCTCAGCACTTCAACTCCCCCTCCCATTCCGAATCTGACCTTTCTGTCCAGGGCCTCCTCCATGGCCAGAGTGAGTCCCACCGCAAATTGGAGGAACAACACCTCATATTTCGCTTGCGTAGTTTACACCCCAGCAGTATGAACATAGACCTCCAATTTCAGGTAGTCCTTGCTTTCTCCTTCCTTCCCCTCCCCTTCCCGGCCTACTGTCTCCGCCTCTTCCTTTCTTTTTCCCGCCCCCCCCGACATCTGTCTGTAGAAGGGTCTCGACCCGAAACGTCGCCTATTTCCTTCGCTCCATAGATGCTGCCTCACCCGCTGAGTTTCTCCAGTTTTTTTGTCTACCTTCGATTTTTCCAGCATCTGCAGTTCTTTCTTAAACTCTCATCCCTTTAGTCGGTTAACCTCTCCTGTTTTCCACCTCAGTCAAGTGGTTCTTTCCTCACCATCCTCTTTGCATCTTAAAACGTGTTTATTGTTTTCTGGTCCCAACAAAATTTTTGAACAGAAACATTAACACTTTTTAAAGATGTCGCCTGATCGTCTGACTATTTCCAGTATATTCTACTTCTATCTCAGATTTCTAACCCACAGTACTCTGCTTGAGTTCTACAGTTTTATCTTTAGATCCCATTCACCTCTAGCATAGATTTCTGCATTCCTCAGCAGAATTTCTGGAAGAACTGCCGGTTTGACTTATCTGCGCCATTTAGAAGTAAGTGCCACTTTCTGTTAATTAATGTAATTCCCCAAATGAAATCCATGCAGCAATAAAGCACATCATCATCAATAAAATCGTACATTAAGTGCCAGGCCTTGTAATTGTGAAAAGGCTCATGCATTGCTCAGTTAACCCTTATGCAAGGCAACCTTTAATCATTCACAGTAAATTCATCAATTAGTAAATTAGAATAACGCTTCTATCTTTTATATTGAAGCTGGCTGATATTGCATCAAAATTATGAAAATCTTGTTTTATTAAATGCAATATCTGAAAAGTATAGATTCTTAATCAGATTTGTATGTCTTCTAAATGTTGATTTCATTGAAAACTAAACCTATCCCACAGGCTAAAACTCTAAAATGCTAATTCGCTGTTTTGCAATCTGCCCAAAAAATAACACAATTTAAGAATAAAGATATGTTCTCCATTTTAAATTCCAGTCAACTGAAAGGTGATGTTCAAATAGTCAATCCATTGGCAATCAAAAGCATTGATCAGGGGTTTATATTTGAAATCTTTAAATAAAAGCAAGATTATTCACCAGAAGGACACCACAACAAAGATAATCCAGAAAATCTTGCTCAAATCGTGTAAATTAGAATGAAAAAGGACATTAATATTTTTCAGTCAGTGTTAATGCTTTGAATAACCACCTCTACATCATTAGGAACTACCATGCACATTAAGCAAATTTCACATCTGCATGATATCCCCAATCCATTGCCTTTATTTCTAATGTAAACTCGTTGTTGCAAAGAAGTCATGAAAATGAGCGCTTTTGTCAGGAACAAAATTTCATAAATGAGATGAACTACCAGTTAATCTGATTGGTGAAAAAGATCAACGTTGGTCATAATTTTGTTCAGTTTTAGTCACTCTGCTATAGGAAAGATGCCATTAAGGTAGAAAGGGTGCACCAAAGCTTTACGAGGATGTTCCCATGATTTAAGGGCCTGAGCTATTGGGAGAGATTGGACAGGTGAGGACTTTATTTGTTGGATCGCAGGAGGCTGAGGGTTAATCTTATGAAGTCGAATAGAAGCATCAGGGGAATAGATTGGGTGAATCCAGACAGACTTTTTTCCCAGGTTAGATGAATCTAGAAGCAGGTGAGAGGGGAAAGATTTAATAGGACTCTAGGATAACTATTTCCTTGGGGATATGGAGTGAGCTACCAGAGAAAGTAGTTGAGGCAGGCACAATAACAACATTTAAAAGGCATTTGGACAGATACAAGGATGCTAAAGGGTAAGAGTGATATGGGCCAAATACAGGCAAATGAGAGTAGCTTAGATGGGGCATGGACGAGTTGGGCCAATAGGGTCTTTTCCCATGCTGTATGACTCTATGGTCAGGACATCAAGAGAAGCTTTGAATAATGTAATGGAAAATTAATATTTACATGATGAGATAGATGACTCAACTGAACAGCAGCCTACATACAGTACTCCCTCAGAATGCAGCTGAAATATTACCACAGATGATATATTTTTTGTCCTCCTTAGATGGCAAATGGGGTCTTATTTCACAAAATTCTTGTTAATATCTCATGAATCTAACAAACAACACTATCAGTATTTAATTTCAATGCTTTTATTCCTGGTGATGGATCCCATAGCAATTGGGGAGAAGAGCACAAAAGTTCTCCTTTAGGCCTTTCAAACAAGTAAGCTTCGACCAAGATCATCAAACTAGTCAATAAGTGTTTCTTGAGGTATATCGTGTGAAAACCGCTGTTATGATTTTTACGTTACTTATGACAACACTACAAACTTATTCTATTAGCATCAAATGTACTATAAAATGCATTATTCTTCCTTTAACTGTTCATATATCAGATGTCACACTGCTGATCAGGCGTAACCTGGGAGGGCATTACGGACAATATAAGGACAACTTTAAACTATATTTCTGGTTGATTTGCTGACAAGATTGGACACAAAACTAATTCTAAAAAAGCCCAATTTTATGCTCCATTAAAGTCAATGGAGGACATTATTTGATGGGATGAATATTTGAGTTCTGATTGCATGCAAATTAAAAGTTTCCCTGATATTTTAGGATGTTGGCAGAACTGAACAGGATTGAATCCAGACCATGGAAATTGAGACTGAAAATGAGGGAAAGAGGCCTTCAGTAGGGAAGATAGTAGAAGTAGTTGGGTGACAGAAAGCATGCTACAATAGGGGGAAAAAATAAGTGATTATGAGAGAAAGAGAAACAAAAGGCTACAGTTGAGCAGAATAGAAGGGATGACGGTAGACAAATGTGCTGGAGAAACTCAGCGGGTGCGGCAGCATCTATGGAGCGAAGGAAATAGGCAACGATTCGGGCCAAAACCCTTCTTCAGACACAAGAAGTAGTGAGGTAGCGAGTTCTAGGATTTAAACCCAGTGGCAATGAATATTTGTGGTCCTCATAAGTACGCTGCATAACTTGGTGAACCTGCAGAAAATAATGGAACTCCCTCCTTTGTGTTTTTTAAGAGTACTGTAATTCAACAGTGGAGTCAATTGATCTGCAATTGTTGTCCTCAATGTATTCAAGAATGCTTTAAAAGTAGAAAAGACATTATGCTAAGTTAGAAGTTGAATTAAGAAAGGATATAAAACAGCACAGTTGCATTAATGGTCACGCTGTCTCCAAAAATAAAGACAACGATGGTGAGGAAGGAAAGCGAAGAGTCGGTATAGCAAATGAGGAAACTAAATGTATAATCACCAGTTCGATCAAGAGCAGAAACTGCATTAATAGAGTTTACAAAGGATATCAGTGAAGGAATTTATATAAGATTGGAAGTAACGATTTCATATGAACTGGTAAACTGAGCTAACAAGTATTTCCAATCATTGTATTTCAAATGAGAAGTTGTTCAATACAAGTTCAAGTTCAGTTACACAGAGGAAGGTGATGGTGATAAGTTAAATTTTTGTTCAAGAAAGAACTAAGGGGTGAACAAGATTCTCTGGTGATAGGGTTTCAGAGGTGGGCCTTGGGAATGGCAGAAAGAATACAGTTACAATCAAGAAAATGAAAATGGTTAAATCAATGTTTAAAGAACCATAGACGTAGCAAAGAGAAAACTCTTTTGTAATAAGATAGTAGAGGTTCTGTGCCACTGGTTCCCTACCTACAACAATAGCCCAAAATGTAAAGGGGTCCAATAGGATTTGGGCCATGAGGGAGTCCAAACTTATTTAATTAATTTGATTAATAAGCTCAAAGCAAAAATTAAATGTTTTGAAAACAAATCATTTTGACAGAATTATCAATTAATTTATCAGGCAATCTTAAAATATGGGCCGTAAATCCAAATGTTGGATTCATTTTGGCCACAGATTAAAAGGTTCGATGCCATTGCTCGATGGAGAAGAAATATCTGAATTAATAGTTTATCAGGATAGAACTATGCATCTTGATAAAGAAGTAACGTGTGAAGTTGGGAAACATAGAAACATAGAAAATATGTGCAGGAGGAGGTAATTCGGCCCTTCGAGCCAGCACTGCCATTCATTGTGATCATGGCTGATCATCCACAATCAGTAACCCGTGCTTGCCTTTTCTTCATACCCCTTGATTCCGCTAGCCCCAAGAGCTCTATCTAACTCTCTTTTAAATCCATCCAGTGAATTGGCCTCCACTGCCTTCTGTGGCAGAGAATTCCACAACTCTCTGGGTGAAAATGTTTTTTTCATCAAAGTTTTAAATGGCCTCTCCTTTATTCTTAAGGGCCTGTCCCACGGGCATGCGACTCCATGCAGCAAGCGCGACCTAATCGCAAGCGGGGGCCGCGCAGAGGTCGAGTGATCCCCGTACAGGGCGAGTCGGTGCGCATGGCCGTCGAGGCGGTGCACATGCCTAGATGCAGCTGCGGGGCGGCAGGCCATTGCCGCACTGAATTTTTGAACAGTGTCAGTTTTTCGGAGCCCCGCGCGATGTCGGGGCTCCACAACTCCATACGGCTCCGGCGATCGAAGTGGGACCGGCCCCGCGACCTCCGCGCGGCCCCCGCACGGCCCCCGCTTGTGGTTAGGTCGCGCTTGCCGCATGGAGTCGCATGCCCGTGGGACAGGCCCTTAAGACTGTGGCCCCTGGTTCTGGACTCCCCCAACATTGGGAACATTTTTCCTGCATCTAGCTTGTCCAGTCCTTTTATAATTTTATATGTTTCTATAAGAACCCCTCCTCATCCTTCTAAATTCCAGTGAATACAACCCGTCTTTCCAATCTTTCCTCATATGACAGTCCCGCCATCTTGGGGATTAACCTCGTGAACCTACGCTGCACTCCCTCAAAAGCAAGGATGTCCTTCCTCAAATTAGGAGACTAAAATTGCACACAATACTCCAGATTTGGTCTCATCAGGGCCCTGTACATCTGCAGAAGGACCTCTTTACTCCGATACTCAAATCCTTATGAAGGCCAACATGGCATTAGCTTTCTTCACTGCCTGCTGTACCTGCATGTTTACTTTCAGTCACTAGTATACAAAGACACCCAGGTCTCGTTGCACTTCCCTTTTTCCTAATCTGACACCATTGAGATAACAATCTGCCTCCTTGTTCTTGCCACCAAAGTGGATAACCTCACATTTATATACATTATACTGCATCTGCCATGCATCTGCCCACTCATTCAACCTGTCCATCACCCTGCAACCTCCTAGCACCCTCTTCGCAGTTCACACTGCCACCCAGCTTTGGGTCATCTGCAAATTTGCTAGTGTTACTTTTAATTCCTTCATCTAAATCATTAATATATATTGTAAATAGTTGCGGCCCCAGCACCGAGCCTTGCGGCACTCCACTCGCCGCTGGCTGCCACTATGACAGGGACTGGTTTATTCCTACTCATTGTTTCCTGTCTGCCAACCAATATTCTATCCATGTCAATACCCTGACATGTGAGAATAAGGCCAAGGAGAAGTATATAGCAATTTGATGCTTGGAGCAGTCAGATGAAATGTGATATTTGTATTCATGCAGCTTAGGAAAACATTTGGCTAAATTGCTATTAAGCCATATGAAATAAAATAAGTATTTCCATTTGCTGGAGGTGATAGACACTAATGTCTGCGTGCAATGCAATAATTGGTTTTCCCATAAAATATAGTGTTTACTTCACACCCCCAAGTCAACAGATCATTAACAACCTGTGGAGTGGCATAGATCAAGTTGATTGAGCTCCCGATGAATCAAATTATTTTATGCAGCTTTGGTACAGAAGGCACAAAATGTTATTTTCAGTGCAAATTAACTGGATACATTTCAATGCAGTCCCATTGCCTTTCTTCAGATGCAAAAAAATAGATAATTCTAATCCATGCTTAAGCACATATAGAAAGTTTTACACTATATGTCGAAATGTAATATTCAACTTCATTACAGAAATTCTATAGTGCATTTTCAGATTAAGTGGGGAATCCACAAATCATTCAGTTTTTTTTGTGGTTGTATATTATTATAACAGGAATTAGATACAATCATCTTTGAGATGCCACTTATTTAATTGGAGGTTCATTTTTACAGATACATCCAAGCTATTTATAATGTTTGTGGGTGCATCCTAAATTTTCTATCAAGTACAAAGGAAGTCCATGCCAGTCAATGTGAACTACTAAAATTACTGTCATGGCATTTAAGAACAGAAAAATAAAAGCTTTCTGTGGTGATATTGGCAATGGATTTTGCAGTGCAAACTTATCGTTTCTACAGTAATGACAGTCCTGCACTAGACAGTCAATAACATTTAACGTGGTAAAGGAATTATATTCCAGTGAGATTTCAAATAGCTTTGGCCTTTCTCACGGAAGCTAAACAAGAGATTGTGAATATGTGCAGGCAATCATAGTCAAGTCAAGAGCCATGATTATTTCACTCCTTAAGCATGTGACTTAGTAAATCACCCGTGACCTTTAATCTAACCTCCACAGGGAAATTACAGGGTCCTGCTAACTGAACCCTGATACTCACTGCCAGTCAGAGATTCACATGCTAGTATCGCCTCAATCCAGATAACGTCTGATGTTTGTCTGACTTCCCAGTACATTGTTCCCTGCTCACTTTAAGATAGTCAGATTATAACATTTATTAGAAACAAGGAACTGCAGATGCTGGTTAACAAAAAATGACAACAAAGCACTTACTTCAGCTTAAGAAAGTGCTGGGGTAACTCATCGGGTCAGGCAGCATCTCGGGAAAACATAGGTAGGTGACATTTTGGGTCAGGACACTTCATCAGACTGATGGTCAAGAGTCAAGAGTGTTTAATTGTCATATTATCCAAAATGGAACAATGAAATTCTTACTTGCAGCAATAGAACAGATATATAAACATAGTATTCTGTAAAAACCATAATAACAACAAAAAATAGTTCAGTACATGTATATTAAAATAATAATAATAATAATACTGCAAAAACAAAAACATGCCCCCAAATCTGTGTAGTTTGGAGCTTATTTTGAGGTTTTAGTATTTAATAGCCTGATGGTTGTAAGGAAAAAGCTGCTCCTGAACCTGGACATTACGGTTTTCAGACCTTCTTCTGTAAATGTTCCCGATGGCAGGAGTGAACTGGAGGGTGGCCAGGGTGGAGTGGGTCGCTGATGATGCTGGTTGAGTTTTTGAGGCAGCGACACCTGTAAAAAGAACCCTTTGATGGTGGGGAGGTCAGTAACCATGTTGAACTGGGCAGTGTTCACCACATTTTGCAATCTTCTTCATTCCTGTGCATTCAAGTTGCCAAACCAGGCCATGATGCAACTAGTCAATATGCTCTCTACTGTACAGCTGTTGAATTACAAGAGAGTATTTGTTGACATACTGAATCTCCTCAGTCTTCTCAGGAAGTAGAGGGGTCCATAGGCTTTCTTTATGATTGCATCAATATGCTGGGTCCAGGACATATTTTCAAAAATATGCATGCTTGGGAATTTGATGTTTTTGACTCTGTCCACCACCACCCCGCCGATAAAGACAGGTTTGTGGATCCTCGACTTTCCTCTTCCACAGTCAACAATCAAATCCTTGGATTTACTGACATTGAGAGCAAGGTTGTTTTTCTGGCACTATTTAGTCAGTCGATCAATCTCCTTCCCATACTCTGACTCATCATGTGTAATTCATCCAACAACGGTGGTGTGGTCGATGAATTTGACGATGGAGTTGGAACTATGTCCAGTTACACAATCATGGATATGGAGTGAATGGAGCAAGGGGCTGAGCACGCAGCCTTCAGGTGCTCCTGTGCTGATGGTTATTGAGGAGGAAGTGTTCCTGTCAATCTGCACAGATTGTGGACTTTTGATGAGGAAATTGAGTATCCTGTTGCCGAGGGATGCACAGAGACCCAGTTCCATGTGTTTGGTAGCCAGTTTGGAGGGGATGATAGTGTTGAATGTCGGGCTATAATCTATGTGTTTTTTATTGTCCAAGTGGTCCAGTGCATAGTGGAGAGCCAGTGAGAAGCTGGAGGAGAGGAGGGGTAGGACAAAGCCTGATAGTTAATAGGTGGATGCAAGTGAAGGTTTTGTTTTGATATGCAGATGGTTGGTCAAAAGCCAGAGATAAAAAGTCAGAAGGTGTGAGACAAAAGAATTGGAGTTGCAAATTGTGACACTAGATGAAAGAATATAGGTGGAAGGAGGAGGGGAGAAAAAGTTGGGGCAAAGGGGTGCAAAGGGGGGAAAAAGAGGAGGTGGAGGAAAAAAGGGTGGGGAGTTGGTAGTTATCTGAAATTGGAGAAGTCAATGTTCATACCGTTGGGACATAAGACATCGAAGTGCAATATGTGATGCTGTTCCTCCAGTTTGCATGTGGACAGAAAGGTCAGTATGGAAATAGGATGAGGAGTTAAAATGATTAACCACCGCGAGATCCAGTAAGCTTTGGCGAAACGAGCACAAGTGTTCGGCAAAATGGTTGCCAATTCTACGCTTGGTCTCATTGATATATAGGAGGCCACATGAGGAACACCAAATGCAGCAGGTGAGGCTAGAAAAGGTGCACATGAACCTCTGTCTCACCTGGAAGGACTGCTCGTATCCCTGGATGGAGGTGAGAGAGGAGGTATAGAGACAGGTGTTATATCTTCTGCAGTTGCAGGGGAAAGTACCTGGGATGTGAAGCAAGAAGCCGCAGAGGGAACGGTCTCAATGGAATGTGAAAAGGGGTGGGGATGGGAAGATGTTACTGATGGTGGGATTACATTAGAGGTGACAAAAATGTTAGAGATGGTGGGGTGAATAGTGAGGACCAGGGGAAATCTATCCTTGTTCCATCTGGGGGGAGGGGGGACTTTGACCATCTCTGACACCTTTCACTCCATTCTCAATCTATCTATCTCCATCATAGGGGACAGACTATCGACTAACGTCTACTACAAACCCACCGACTCCCAGTTACGTGGACTACACCTCCTTCCATCCTATTTCTTGCAACTATCCTATCCTCTACTTTCCACCTCCACCGTATCTGCTCCAAGTTGAGGCTTTCCATTCTAGGACATTCGTGGTGTCCTCTTTCTTTATTTAATGAGATTTCCCCTCTGTAGTCAAAGATGGATCACTCACCCACGTTTCCTCTGCCCCCCTTAGTTCTGATCTCACTCCCCATACTGCTCCCCAGACAGAACAAGGATAGAGTTTCCCTGGTGCTCACCTTTCTCCCCAGCACCCTCCACATCCAACATGGTTAGAAAAGATTTAGAGGGTTATGGACCAAATGCAGGCAAAAATGTACTAATTTCTCCCTTTTCCCTTCTCCTTCCACCTATTGGGGAATAGTCAGCCTTTTTTCCCCAGGATAGGAGAGTCAGAACTGGAGGGTATTTGTTTCAGGTGAGAGGGGAAAGATTTAAAAGATATCTGAGGGGCAATGTCCTTTACAAAAGACAATACGTACATAGAACATTGAAGTGTACGGCACAAGAACAGGCCCATCTATCCACAATATCCATGCTGAACATGATGCTAATGTCCATGCTGAACACAATACTAAATCTAAAATGCATTAAGCACAACTATTGTGTCTGCTTCCATCACCACCCCTGGAAGCATGTTCCACATTCTCTATTGTGTCTGCTTCCATACCACCCCTGGAAGCATGTTCCACATTCTCTATTGTGTCTGCTTCCATCACCACCCCTGGAAGCATGTTCCACATTCTCTATGTAAAAAAAAAACGTGCCCTGCGCATCTCATAAACTTTGCTTCAAAAGCCAATATTGAATCCAGTTGGCAAGATCACCCTAGATTACATGTGGTCCAACCCATCAGACTAAACTACCATGGATTGCCCTTGTCAATCCTCTTGGTGATCTCTTCAAAAAACCCTGTCACAATTGTGAGACATGCTATCTCCTACACCCCTGATTTCCCACACACAAAGAACATATGAAATGCAATTGCTTTCCTAACTTAGTGACTGTGCTCCAAAAATGCTTCACTGTCTATAAAGAATTATTTTTAGAAAGAGTTATTGCCTATAAAAAACATCCCGAGATAGATATAAAAGATACTATAAAAATCCAAAGTCATTTTTTTACTAATTCAACATAAAATGCTTTCATGATGAAATACATCATTTTTTAGCATGTAAGATAAAGATTATTGGAGTTCATTCTGAAACTAGGTATTACTGTTGAATTATTAGCAATTAGTGGGACTGAATTCACAGCATTGCTGCATAATTTATTTTATTTTATTTTATTTATTTCGAACTTTATTTCGAACAGATTAAAAAAATAAAAAGCAAGTGTGAAACAGCATACAAAAAACAAAAAAACAAAACAAGAATATTTATAAAGTGTCATAAACGATGTTTATAAATAAATGAATCGTATTTGTCCGAAAAGGAGCAGGAAGAAGCCAAAACTTATTAATTCTCACCCCTTATTCAACTGCTTATAATTAACATACAAATTTAGCAGCTATAAATACCTATTTCCATATGTACAACAAATTATTTACATTTATACACTAATCAAATATTTACAAAGCCATACAAAAAAAGAGAGAAACAAAAAGAAAAAAGAAAAAGAAAAACCCCTCCTGTACTATACAGTATCTCTTGGCCATATATACAACCCATCACCCTATAATCACCCTTCCCAATACAATCAGTATAACAAATATCCCACTCAAAGTCACCTATCCTCATCCCAATATCCTTTTAAATAAAAGTGTTTTTGTACATCTTTTTAAACTGAATTATGTTTGTGCTAAGTTTTATCTCCTGTTCCAAACCATTCCACAAATTCACCCCACAGATTGCTATGCACATACTTTTAAGAGTTGTTCTGACATTGAGTTTTTTTAAATTAAGTTCCCCTCTCAAATTATACCCGCCCTGTCTTTCCATAAACAGTTTTTGTATATTTCCCGGAAGTAAAATTTTTTATCTTGCTTTGTACATGATTTGTGCAGTCTTAAATTTAACCAGATCGGTGAACTTCAGTGTATGTGACTTTAAGAATAATAAATTGGTATGTGGATTGGGTGAGAAGCCAATTTAATAATAAATTGGCTTCTCACCCAATCCAATCCAACCCCTCTGATGCCATACCTATCCAGTTCCATGAGTAAAATGTTGTGATTTACAGTATCAAATGGCTGTAGGTTGGTTTTGTAGGCGTTACCCCATATCTCCACTCAGTAACTCAGATATGGCAATATGAGTGTATTATACAGAGTATGTAATGATTTGTGGTCCAGAATGTGTCTTGATTTTCCCAATATTGCTATAGACTTTGCCAGTTTTGCTTTGACATGGTTTATATGTGGTTTCCAGCAGATTTTGTGGTCTAAGATCACACCAAGAAATTTATTTTCATATACTCTTTCTATACTTATGTTATCTATTATCAATTGTACTTGAGGGTTTGTTTTATGTTTTCCAAATAGCATAATCTTTGGTTTGCTTAAAATTTGAGACAATTTGTTGACATCAAACCACTGTTTTAATTTATTCATTTCTGATGTGATGACCTCCAAAAGCTGCTTCAAATTGTCACCGGAACAAAAAATATTCATATCATCAGCAAATATAATCAATTTCAGTATATTTGATACTCTGCATATGTCGTTAATGTATATTATGAAAAGCTTTGGACCTAACACAGACCCTTGAGGTACTCCACAAGTTATGTTCATGTAAGTTGATTTATGTTCACCTATTTCTACAAATTGTTGCCTGCTTCTTAAGTAGCTTCTCACCCAATCCAATCCAACCCCTCTGATGCCATACCTATCCAGCTCCATGAGTAAAATGTCGTGATTTACAGTATCAAATGCTTTTTTAAAGTCTATGAATATTCCCACTGCAGGTTTTTTATTATCTATGCAATTTGTGATTTCCTCGATTAGTTCCATTAGTGCCATAGATGTTGATCTGTCTGTCCGGAATCCATATTGACTGTCGACCAAAAGCTTATGATTTTCAATGAAATTGTCAAGTCTTTCTGTAAAAAGTTTTTCAAGGATCTTGGAGAGTTGGGAGAGTAAAGAAACAGGCCTGTAATTTGTGAAATGGTGTCTATCCCCAGTTTTATATAATGGTATTACTTTTACATTTTGTTCTGAAATTTACCGGATTGAAAAGACAAGTTACAGAAATGAGTTAATGGTTCTGCAATATCTTCAATAATGTTTTTTATTATAATCATATCAATATCATTCCAATCAGTAGAGGATTTGCTTTTACATTTTCTTACAGTGTCTATGATTTCTTTTCCTTCGACTGCTCTAAGGAAGATAGATATTTCTATCCCAAAGATCAGTATCCGCCCCTTCTTTTGTTTCTGCGTCATTAATTTTTTCTGCCAAATCTGGTCCCACATTTACAAAGAATATGTTAAAACCATTAACCGCATCATCCATATTATTTATTGTCTTGTCTTTCTCAATAAAATACTCAGGAGAGCCTGTATTTTTTTATCCATTTCTAATAATACTATTTAGCACGTTCCATAAACCTTTCATGTTGTTTTTATTATTCTCTAATATTTTATTATAGTATTCTTCCTTACATATCCTCATAATATTGGTTAATCATTTAAAACATTATGTGGACAGTAATTAAAAACATAGAAACATAGAAAGTAGGTGCAGGAGGATGTCATTTGGCCCTTCGAGCTTGCACCACCATTCATTGTGATCTTGGCTGATCATCCACAATCAATAACCCGTGCCTGCCTTCTCCCCATATCCCTTGATTCCGCTAGCCCCTAGAGCTCTATCTAACTCTCTTTTAAATTCATCCAGTGAATCGGCCTCCACTGTATTCTGTGGCAGAGAATTCCACAAATTCACAACTCTCTGGGTGAATTTGTTTTAATCTCATCTCAGTTTTAAATGGCCTCCCCTTTATTCTTAGACTGTGGCCCCTGGTTCTGGACTCCCCCATCATTGGGAAGATTTTTCCTGCATCTAGCTTGTTCAGTCCTTTTATAATTTTATACGTTTCTATAAGATGACCTCTCATCCTTCTAAAATACTGATTACCCCAATGTGATCAGCGTGCAACCTATGAGGCCATATCATGATATAGGTGCTGGGTTGACACATCTCAGGGATATATTGTCGAACATAAAAAGAAGACTAGGAGAACTATTTTCACTTTTCAGTTTTAATTACAGTAGACAAAATGACTATAGCACAGGAGATCAACAATTCTTTGAAGGGACAGCACAACGATTGCCTCACAGCTATACCAACCCAGGTTTGATCCTGACAATGGGTATTGTTCACGTTTAGTTAGTTAGTTTAGTTTATTGTCATGTGAACAGTGAAAACCTTTTTTATGCTGTGTGCTATGCCTGTGACTGTGTGGGCTTCCTCCATGTGTTCTGCTTTCCTGACCTGCTGTTTGGTTGAATGGCTAATGCAAATGATCTCTTGTTTAGGTATGTTTAAGAAGAAGGGTAGATCAATGGACATGTGAGAGAAAATAAATTGCAGGAAAATAAATGGGTGAAAGGAAACAATAGAGTAGGTGTACACTGGATGGGCAGAAGACATCTATGTCACAATAAAATATGAGTGTATGCATTTCACGATACTAAACCGAGCTAAAATAACACTTAAAAGGGGGGAAAGTGCCTTTGTTAACCAAGTGGAAGAATCGTTTTCTATAAACAATTTTAAAATATCTAAGTGTCAGGATTTGAGTCCAACCAATATCTAATAGTATTGTGTGCTTCCATTACTAATAACCATAACAAAAGTCTCTCCCTAATAGAAACATAGAAAATAGTAAAATAGGTGCAGGAGTAGGCCATTTGGCCCTTCAAACCAGCACCGCCATTCAATATGATCATGGCTGATCATCTAAAATCAGTACCCCATTCCTGCTTTTTCCCCATATCCCTTGATTCCTTTAGCCCTAAGAGCTATATCTAACTCAATCTAATTAACTAAATCTAATCTTTTTCTGAAAGAAAGAACATTTGAGGCAGTGGACGTTTTATTCTGAAGAAGGGTCCTGTCCCGAAAAGCCACTTATCCATGTTCTCCAGTGATGCTGACTGACCCGTTGAGTTGCTCCAGCGCTTTGTGACCTTTTATTCCCCCCCATACTTGGGTCTTTGCAGATGGATCAATTTACGCATAGGCTTGCAGGGAAATAAAATATAAATTGAGGTGCCATTTCACCTAAATATTCTATTTGTACTCTGTTCAGATGCCATTCTTCCTTTCTTTATTTATCCATACTTGAGCATGAAATACTTCCCATTAGGTCCAGGAATGATTTCAGTAAACATTTCTGGAGCATACATTGTCTGTCTTGAAGCAATTAGTGGTGGCATCACAAGGATCCACGCCAAGTTTAATTTCATGATAATTTCAGCATGGTGGATGAGTTTGATGTGAAAGTTGTGAATAATTGTACAGGGCATTGATTCAGATCCTTTAAAAATCAATCATGTTTTATTATTAATGTTTAATGTTTTATGTGTCATTCCTAACTGTCACTGTATGTCGTTGTCACTTGCGGGTGGAGCACCAAGGCAAATTCCTTGTATGTGAATACTTGGCCAATAAACGTATTCATTCATTCATTCATTCATTTACTTTTGTTAGGAATGGTGCGTAGCTGTCTTTTAAGGAGCATGACCCGGTGTTTAAAAGGAACAACTATAATTATGATTATCTTATGCCATGGATATACACATTGCAACCAAATGGGTCAATAATCTTAAAAGTGTGGACAGAATTATTTTACTATGCTGTGTTTCTCTAGCTTACGCCCATAATTTGTTGACTGGGGATCAATCTTTTGGCTATTTGCTTCAGTGCCTTCAACCCTTGAGTATATGACTTGTTGCTAAAGGACCAAAACATCACATGGTGCAGGTGAGGTCTAACTAGAGCACTGTGTAATTTGATCACTATTTTATCAGCATTCTACTGTTTTGCCCAAATAAATCAATTTTCTATTAGCTTTACTGATTGATCATGTGTGCAGCTTGATCAATGAGTTGTCTAAGTCTTAAAGGTTTCTTTCAACTTCATCATTACGGTGTTTCAAAACTGACATATTTGATTTACTGAGGTACACATGCATCAGAACAGTAACACAAAATAGCCAACTTTGAACTGGCTGTGATTTCAATGAAATCAAGATTGGAAAGGCTGCCAGTTCACTAACATCTATTTTGCACCAGTACTCAAGAAATTTATATCCTATACCTTCTACCAATGTGCAGGTTGTTGATGTTAAATTTGTTTGACATATTTTATATTTGTAAACAATCTCTTCCAATTCCATTTTTCTTCATTGTTAGACATCACATGGGATCTTGACCATCTTACATGAACTCACTGAATTCAAGTAATTTTTATAAATATCACGCCATTTTTAGAGAGTTCTTAGTGGATTAGTTAATTTCACAGACTTTTGCAGGAAAAGATCAACATTTATCACATTCTCCTCTATTTTCTGGCCGCCTCTATTTTCTAAACTCTGAATAATCTGCATATTAGATTCATTTCAAGCCCCTAGATTAAAAAAAATATTTATATGATTCACTTGTATCACAGAGAATTGTGCAGGAAGGAACTGCAAATGCTGATTTAAACCGAAGATAGACACAAAACGCTGGAGTAACTCAGCGGGTCGGGCAGCATCTCTGGAGAAAAGGAATAGGTGACATTTTGGGTCAAGACCATTCTTCAGACAGAGTCAGAGGAAAGGGAAATGAGAGTTATTGATGGTGATGTAGAGAGATATAAAACGAATGAATGAAAGATATGCAAAAAAGGTTACCTCCCCTCCCCAACATCGGTACATTGTCCACAGACTCCCTGCGCAAATCTCTGATTTTCAGCTGCAGTCTGCTGGCCATGTACAAGTGAGGTCAGAGAGCTGATGTCCCATTGTCCAGTCGCAAGTCTTTTAGGTGTATGTTTATGTTTAGATATACAACATGGAAACTGGCCCTTCTGAGTCATCACCGATCATCGATTACCCATTCACACTGGCTGTATGTTTTTCCCACTTTCTCATCCAGTCCCTACACATTAGGAGCAATTTTACAGAGGCCAATTAACCTACTAACACACGTGTCTTTGGGATGTGGGAGGAAACCCATGTTATCGCAGCAAGAATGTGCAAACTCCACACTGACAGCACCCAAGGTCAAGATCGAACCCGAGTCTCTGGTGCTGTGAGGCAGCGGCACTACCAGCTGTGCCATCCATGCTCTGGTTTCAGATCACTCTCGAATTCAGATAGAGTCTCATCAAGAATCTCCAATTGCATGTACACATACATTATTTTATTTATCTTCTTTTCCTTAAGTACTTTCTCATTTACTGCATTGAAAGAGACAAGTAGTTCACACCTATGAAACAAATTGTATCTATACATACTCGGTACTGAAAGAGTTTTCACTTCCAATATTAGCATGTCATGCCTTTAAAATAGAAATTACAAGATATATATTTAAAAGAGACAGAAGGTGAAAAGAGGGCAAAGGGTACCATCGGGAAGATTCAGTTCAGCAACTGCAGCCTTGTTACCAGCATGGAAGGCAGGCATTGGCCTCAAAGGATGCAAGGGATTATGTGATAGACACTTTATTCAAGGAGCCGACAAAAATATAAATCAAAATGCACAAACCTTTCCACACAGATAATTAACACATTCCACATTAACACATTAACAAATTAAGCTCATTCCACCAATAATCAGGCACACAGTATTCACTCATGTATTGTTTTGCCAATTTAGCAACATTGATTAGAGCACACGAATGAATGAATCCCCAATCCAATTATTGAAATGGTTTGCTTCGATCTTATCAGTTTTCCTAATGAGTAGCACTTTGATGAAGAAATGTTGAAATTTGTGCAAAATACACTTTCCTTGGCGCATCTTCACTCTGCAGGTGGTAGCAATGGTCAAAAGCTTGACATCTTCCGCCAGCATCTAACATTGAGGGGTCTGGCCACCCATCATTAGAGTCAATCTCACAGAGTGTAATAGAATGGGAAGACTGCTACATGTTGGATAGGGAGATGCACTGAGTGGCGAACATTTCAAGCAAATGAAGTTCAGATTCATTCATTTGTACACAAAGGATGGCGGTAGTTGCCGGAGGAGGTAGTTGAGGCAGGTACTATTACAACACTGAATACACATTTAGACAGGTGCATGAATGAGATAGGTTTAGAGGGAGGTACACAAAAATGCTGGAGAAACTCAGCGGGTGCAGCAGCATCTATGGAGCGAAGGAAATAGGTAACGTTTCGGGCCGAAACCCTAGGTTTAGAGGGATATGGGCCAAACGCAGGCTGGTGGGACTAGTGCAGCTGGTGGGACTAGTGCAGCTGGTGGGACTAGTGCAGATGGGGCATGTTGCTCGGTGTGGGTAAGTTGGGCCGAAAGGTCTGTTTTCACACTGTATGACTCTATGACCCTATCGCATTTCATTGTATCTAGGTCCATGGACTGCTACTAAAAAAAACCTTTGCAGATCTCCAAGTGCGAATTGTATAAAAGACCATTTCAAGGCACGGAATGGCAAAACAAAACTGATTAAATGTCAGCGGTAGAAGCACTACAATCGGATGTGATCAATGTAGTGCAATGCTTTCAGCTCCAGAAATCATTTTTCTTTTATGCTCACTTTCACCTGTTTCTGTCAGATTCAACCCTGTGCTCAAAGGAGAGCTGCTGGAGAACAGGTAAGAGAGAACATGTTTCATCTCATCATGGCGAACGCTCGCTTTCCCCAGTCCTCTGTGGGAATTCTCCCCCGGAGATTGCCGTGATAAATATTGCAGGAGCAGACCAGGCAAGAAGACAACTCCCTGGATGGGAATCATTGTCATGTTGAAGGTCATACTCATTCTTTGCCTGGATTACATGGCAGCTGCACCCTGCCTCACATTAATCCACAATCATGTGCTCCACTGCCGTGAAGTGAACCAATTTATTTGAAAAAACATTCATCACCAGCTAATGGTAATCAAGGCTGACCTCAAGCCAGTTGACAGGAACTGCATGGTATCAGCAGCCTTTCCACATGAGATATCGCAGAGAACGCCGGCAATACCAATAGACGGCAGACCACAGAGATACTGAAAATTGGCACAGTCTAATATTCTGAGTCTTTACAGAATGGAGGAACTCACAACTCAAAACATAGAACAGTGCATAGAACAGCCAGTGCATAGAACAGCCAGTGCATAGAACAGCCAGTGCACAGAACATCTACAACCCATGATGTGCCAAACATATGACAAATTAAACAAATTCCTTCTACCCGCATGTTTACTTTAGGTTAGAGGTACAGCGGGGAAACATGCATTCGGACCACCGAGTCTGCTCTGCGCCCACCAGTGAGCACCCCTTACACTAGTACTATTCTACACACGAGGGACAATTTACAATTTTACCAATGTCAATTAAGCTACAAACCTATACGTCTTTGGAGTGTGGGAGGAAACCGGAACCCCTGGAGATAACCTACTCAGGTCACGGGGAGAACGTACAAACTCCGTACAGACAGCACCCGTAGTTAGGAATCGAACCTGGGTCTCTGGTGCTGTAAGGCAGCAACTCTACCACTGTGCAATGTGCCCCCCTAATGTACTCCATATCCCTCCATGTCCTCCATATCTATGTGCTTATTTAAAACCCACTATCATAACTACTTCCACCACCATCTCTGGCAGCACATTCCAGGCACCAATCACCCTGCACATCTCATTTTAACTTTCCCCCACTCACCTTAAACCTATACCCACTTGTATTTGACATTTACAGCCTGCGGAAAAGGTTAGGACTGCCTATCCTATCTGTGCTTCTCATAATCTTATAAACTAACAGTTTTACCCTTAACCATCTCTCACTCCAGAGAAAACAACCTTATGCCTTATAAAAACAAACGCCTGTCCAACTTTACCTTATGGGTGATATCCTCTAAACCAGGCAGCATTATGACAAACCTCTTCTGCACCCTCTCCAAAGCCTTCACTTCCTTCCTGTAATGGGGTCATCGGTACTGCACACAATATTCCAAATGCAGGCTAACCAAAGTTCTATAAAATTTCAACATGACTTCCTGACTCTGATACTCAATGCCTTGCCAATGAAAGGTAAGCATACCAAATGCTTTCCTTATCACTCCAACTGCATGGGTTACTACTTTCAGAGATCAATGACTTGGACCCCAAGATCACTCTGTACATCAATGCTGTTAAAGGTCCTACCATTAGTTGTATAGTTTCCCCTTACATTTGAGTTCCCAAGTGTAACATTTCACACTTGCCTGGATTAAACTTCCTCTGCCATTTCTCAGCCCATATCTGTAACTGATACATATCCTGTTCTATCCTTTGACAGCCTACAACTGCACCAATTGTTGTGTTATCAGCAAACTTACTAACCAGCCCATCAAAACTTTGTCCAAGTCATTTATAAATATCAAAAAGAACAAAAGATTGTAGCACAGGTCACAGCGGAACACCATTGGTCACACGTGTGTGTGTGTGTGTGTGTATGTATGTGTGCGCGTGTGCACGCGTGTATGTGTGTATGTGCGCATGTGTGGGTGTGTGTGTGTGTGTATGTGTGCGCGTGTGTGTGTGTGTGTGTATGTGTGCGCGTGTGTGTGTGTGTGTGTTTGTGTATGTGTGTGTGTGTGTGTGTGTGTGTGTGTGTGTGTGTGTGTGTGTGTGTGTGTGTGTGCGCGCGCGCGCGTGTTTGTGTATGTGCGCGCGTGTGTGTGTTTGTGTATGTGCATGCGCGAGCGTGTGTGTGAGTGTGCGGTCTTTCAGTGCTGTGTTATTGGTTTATTATTGTCAGCTATACTGAAACACAATGAAAAAAATAGTTTGCATGCTATCCAGTCAAATTGTATTATACACGAGTACAATCAAACCATACACATGCACAGCAGGTGGTGCAAAGAGAAAAGACATGAGTGCAGAATATAGCCTGACAGCTACCGAAAAAGTGCAGATAACAAAAAAAGTGCAATGGCTGCATTGCAGTAGGTTGGGAGATCGGGACTATAGCTTTAGTTTATGAGAGGACTGTTCAGTAGTTTGATATCAGTGGGGAAGAAGCTGTTCCTTGGTAACTTCCTCTGCCAACTAGTGATCTTGTGATTTACTTCTGCCTTTTTCCACTGCATTGGTCTTTTGGAGCAGATCATGGCAGCCATTTCCTACCAAGCAAGTGCAACAAGACCCCTCATGAATCATCAGGCTCCTTGGGCAGAAAGGATCTCCCTCATGGACAGACTTCATCAACTAGGAGCATAGAACATAGAACAGTACAGCACAGGAACAGGCCCACAGTGTCAAATGAACTAATCTCCTCCATCTGAGTGTGATCCATATCCCTCCATTCCCACCATATCCTTGTGCCTACACTAAAATCCTTAAACACCACTGTCGCCACCAAAATTGCCTCCACTTGGACGGCATGGCAGCGCAGCAGTTGAGTTACTATCTTACAGTGTCAGAGACCTGGGTTCGATCCTGACTATGGGTGCTGTCGGCACGGATTTTGTATGTTCTGCTCATGACTGCGTGGGTTTTTCCTGGGTGCTCCAGTTTCCTCTCACACTCCAAAGACATACGGTAAGTTAATTGACTTCTGCAAATTGTAAATGGTCGCCAGCATGTAGGATCGTGCTAGTGTACACAGATCTCTGGTTGGTGCCGACTCAGTGGACCGAAGGGCCTGCTTCTGTACTGTATCTCTTAAACACTAGCAGCGTATTCCAGGCACCTACCACCCTTCGTTTCAAAGAAATGCCCACACATCTCTTTTAAACTTTGCCCCTCTCACCTTAAAGCTATGCCCTCTAGTCCTTGGCATTTTCACCCTGAGAAAAAAGTTTCTGACTGTCTATCGGTGGGCGGCGCGACTCTTGTTTGCAGCGGCCTCTGCAGTCCGTCTGTCTTTTATTATTTTTGTCTCGTTTTTATGTAGTTTTTTAATTATTTTTTTGTCGGGGTATGTGTGTGGGGGGGGGGGGGACTTTAAAATCTTTCCCCTGCACGGGAGACCCGACCTTTTCTTTATCGGGTCTCCGTTGTCGTTGGGGCTGGGCAACGTGGAGCGGCCTCCAGCAGGAGCGACCTGGGGCTCCAGTTGCGGAGCTGCGGACTACTCACCGTCGCGGGGCTGGCCGAGTCCGGAGCGGGTGGAGCTGTGGTGGAGACAATCGCTGCTGCTACCCGACCCCCGGAGATTCGGAGGCTACAACCGCGGGTCTGGCGGACGGCAACACCGGAAGCCCGCGGGTCCCTGGTGGGAGACCGCTTTTCGGGGCTTCCGCAGCGGCGACTTCTCCCGCCCGAGTTGCGGGGTTGAAGAGCACCTGGAGCGGGGCTTTATCTCCCCGCGCGGCTTGGAATGGCCACCGGACTTTGCGAGCGCGTGCCGGGGCTCTAACACCAAGACCCGGTGCGTGACCCTTGCATTAACCGGCGTGGCTTTAATGGCCGCGGGATAATCACCATCGCCCGCCGGGGGCTTTGACTTTGACTCTGACATCGTGGAGGGGGGGGGGGGGGGAGGGAAGTGCAGTGGAAAGATACCTTTTTTTGCCTTCCATCACAGCGCTGTGATGGATGTATGTGTAAATTGTGTTGTGTCTCGGGTCTTTTTTCGTTTTGTAATGTATGGCTGCAGAAACGACATTTCTTTTGGACCTCAAGGGGTCCAAATGACAAATTTGTCCAAAAGACAAATAAAATTGTATTGTATTGTATTGTATTGTATTGTATCCTATCTATGCTTCTCATGGATTAATAAATGTCTTTCAGTTTTCCCCTCAACCTCTGCAATTCCAAAGAGAACAACCCCAGTTTGTCTAACAGTTCCCATCGTGAACTCTGCAGCTCTCTCTTGCTTCCTCGGGTTGAAACCTGCACAGTAGCTTCAGCAGCTGTGTGCTATTAGATCTAATCATATTGGAAACTGAGCCTGTCTCCCTTCAAGGGGCGTTTTTTCTGAGTGTCACCCACTTCGATCTAATTTCGTAGCTTTTTCACCATATCATGTTTTCTTTTTGCAGACTTTAGCACTATTTTGCATGAGACACAAGGCTTCTTTATTGCACCGCAACAAGGTAAGATCCAGTTCTTTTGTGTCAATTCACTAAAAGAAAACAAGTTATGACTTATCTCTGCCTCACATTGTTACAGAATAATTAAAGTAGTTCACTTCAATCAGCCAAGCTCCATTCACACATTAAATGTGTAACTCTGAGTTATTACAATGCTGAGCTAAGTATCATGTAGACAGTTAGAAACGGTAATAATCTAATAAACTCCACTTATGTTTTTATGCAAATGAAGATTTGAAACACAACTTTTATTTTTGATTAGTATTATTTAAATAATTATCACAAATGTTTAAACATGTCATTAATATCAGTTCCTGATGTTTAGTATTTGATCTGTGTAGAGGTCTGAGAAATATCTTAAATTTAATTAAATGACAATAAATTTGGATTTTTGATTCCAACCACACCTACTTTTCCTAGACTTTAAATGTCATTTCTTTCACATGATCGGCATGGGAGTATTTTTAGGCAACAGAAAAATATTTAACCAAGCACCTTTTAAAGTAAAATTTTACTCCTAATTGCATCAGAATTTTACTTTGAAAGATGAGCAATTGTAGCTAGAAATTAATCTAGATGAAAAAAGCTCACATCTCAAGAAACAAGCCAGGCGATATTGATTGAAGTTGTCCCATGGGCCTCCTCTGATTAATTGGTCACAGTTCTATAACCACGGTGTCCAAAGGAATGCATCAAAAAGCTTTCAATAACAGGATTAAAAACACATTGGAAATCATTGATAACTTTTAGACTTTAGAGAAACAGCATGTAAACAGGCCCTTTGGCCCATCGAGTCCGCACCGACCAGCGATCACCCGTACACTAACATTGTCCTATATACTAGGGAATAATTTTACCAACGCCTGTACATCTTTGGAGTATGGAAGGAAACCGAAGCACTCAGAGAAAACCCACACTGTCACAGGGAGAACATATAAACTTTGAAATCCCATAGTTAGGATCAAACTTGGGTCTTTGGCACTGTAAAGGCCCTGTCCCACTTTCCCGAGTTACTCACGAACTCTCCCGAGTTTTCCCCTTGATTCGAACTTGGATAATTACGGTAATAGCCATTCGTAGGTACTCGGGGCTATTTTATTTACTCATGTACATTTTTCAACATGTTGAAAGAACGTCCTGACTTACCTGATGCCCCGAGTTCCTACGGCTGGCATTACGAGCCGCTACGAAACATCTACGGACTTCTAGGGCCTCCTACGCTCGCTACGGACATTCCCCGACATTCCCCGAGTTCGAATCAAGGGGAAAACTCGGGAGAGTTCGTGAGTAACTCGGGAAAGTGGGACTGGGCCTTAAGGCATAATATTCACCGAGACTCAAGGGTTAGAAAACCAAAAAAATAACAGGCATAATGAAAAAGAATTAGTACAGATTTGCAAGTTTCAAGGAAATGACGAACTATAGCTGTCCGAGGCCTAACATCTTAATACATTGAATACTACAGCACAGGAACAGGCCATTATTTATACAATGATAAAATAAAAGGCAGCCACTAAGAGCAAGGAATCTTCCAGCCCTTGCATCCCCAAGGAACCAAGATAATAGTGATAAAGACTCCACCAAACATTTTCAGCGCATCTGTACAGCTTTTGACCAATCATCTCAGACTGAGTGACATCCTATGAAGTAACAGGATCTCTGACCTAGCCTGGGATTGACGATGGGATGGAGGTGATGAATAATATCATAGGTTATAAGGAATAGGAGTAGAATTAGGCCATTCGGTCCATCAAGTCTACTCTGCCATTTAATCATGGCTAATCTATCTCCTAACCCCATTATCCTGCCTTCTCCCTATAACCTCAGACACCTATACTAATCAAAAATCTATCTATCTCTGCCTTACAGTATCAGCTAATTGGACTTAGCTATTACCAATGATGCTGAGGAATGGCCTCCCCTGGTCTGTCAATCAGTGATGGGGATCAGAGTGGTATTCAAAGGAGGAGGCACTGTCACAATGACATATGTATAAAATGTAATCTTTGAAGGTGATATCCTTCCTTTCTACTTGCTCACAAAATGTATTCTGACTTTGAAATGTTCTTTCTCTTGCCTGCAGCCTTTCACAGTTGTTGCTCTTTTGTTCTGGTGATACGTGGGATTTGTGACACCTTTCACTCCATGTTCGAAACAATCACTTCAGTAATAAATGATAGCAAGCCCAGTTCCTGCTTCCAGCATGTGCAGAGGCAAACTGAGAGATTTATAGCACTCAGCCCATGTTTATGAAGTTCCCAGTGTAACCTGGAAGCCTTCTGCTTTTCAGTCAGAGAATGATGACCTTCACGGGCATAAATAAGAAGGGAAGAACAACCCACAACTCAATCCATCAATAGCATCCACTCAAGTGGCGATATGTATGAAATGGGAAACCTGTTATCATTCCAACAATTACAATTAAAATTTAAACTGAAAAATAACCAATATTTTAAATATCTTCAGATCTGTGACTTCATGAAGAAATACATACAAAGATATCAAAATATAACTTTAGACCCACTGGAAGAAGCAATGAATATTAAGGCTGACACAGAAATTAATATCATACTTATATAATAGTATTCTAAATATAGAACCACCATCGACAGAGGCACTTAGAGAAGATTGGGAACGAGAATTAATGTTAAAATCATAAAGGAAACATTGGAAAAGTATTTGATATATATACACAAATGTTCGATTAATGTAAGACATAATTTAATTCAATTTAAAATTTTACATAGATTATATTATTCAAAAACTAGATTGAATAAATTCTATCCAAATACTTCCCCCATTTGTGATAAATGTCTATCCCAAAATGCAACTATAACACACTCTTTTGTTTCCTGCATAAAACTTTATAAATTCTGGAGTGATATTTTTGAAATATTTACAAAATTATTCAAGATAAAAATGGAACCTAATACTGAAATGATTATATTTAGAGTAATGGAAGATGGGAACAAATTGAACTCATCTCAAAATTTATTTTTTAACTATGGGTTAATAACGGCAAAAAAACGTATACTTAAATTTTGGAAAAATACACCCATACCAACGCTTAAAATGTGGATTTCAAATATGTTGGACACCGCACATCTTGAGGAAATGTGATTCCTCCTAATAGATAAATCAGACCAATTCTTAACGAGTTGGTCTCCATTTGTCGATTATTTGGAAGCATATGGTGCAACAAAATCGTAGAGGCTAACTGTTTCAGGACTGGGTGAGAGATGGTCAACAATATAAATAATTATCTCCTTAATCTCTTATTTTCTACTCTTTCTCTTTCTATCTTCTTTTCTTCATTTTTCTTCTTTCACCCTTTTTTCCTTTTCACACACTATATCTCACACGTTTTTCTATCTTTTATTATCTATTCTCTCTTTTTCTTTTTCATTATTAAAAAAAATAAGAAGCTGTACATAAATTGTAACATGTCAATATATATTGGGCACCTTGGTGCCATATTACTGTACTTCTAATAAAATAAAATAATGTTTTTTTTAAAGCATCCACTCAAGTGATCCAATATGGTTAGCGCAGGGGTTGGTTTAAAAAGTTTACTTTTGGAGCAAATGTCTCCACCACCATGTGGAAGGGCCTGACACATGACCTCCCCTGTACATCGATGTAACCAGCACAGTGTGGCATTTGCTGGAGGAAGAAGCTGCAGAACTCCAGGGACACTGAGAATGATGAGGGGACTCGGCAGGGGGGTGCCACCCGCCACATGCGGCGGCAGGCCTGGTTCACCGCTGCGAGCAGAAGATAAAACTGTTCAATGAACCTTTATGTCTGTCGGTGCCAGAAACATGGCAACACTTGTGTATTGCCTAGGTGAGCTCTGCTGTATGATTTTACCGGGTTGTATGCAAAAGAAAGCATGATACCTAGATACCTGTGACAATAAAGTATCATTGAATCATTGTGTATTGCAGCTTGTCTCAAATGCTTGAAGCTGATGAGCACTCTGGCCCTATCCACTGCTGTATAACAATGCATATTTGGTCTTCTGATCAATTGACTTAATGAGCAAAACTGAAGAAAGTGCACTTTTCCTGCACCACACAGCATTCACAATTGGAAATATTTCACTATTCCTTCATTGCTGGGTCAAAATCCTGAAAGTTTAGAAGGATATTGGCCAAATGCATGCATGTGGGTGTAGATGGGGTATCTTGGTCAGCTTGGGCAAGTTGGGCCAAAAGGCCTATTCCCATTCTGTATGACTATGATTCTATGACAAAGTGCTTAATCCACAGTAGCACAAATGGTTGAGCTGCTGCCTCACAGCACCAGAGACCTTGATTCAATGTCTGTCTGTCTGTGTGGAGTTTGCATGTTCTCCCTTTGACAAAATGTGTTTCACCCAAGTGCCCCGGTTTCCTCCCACATGGGAAAGACATGCACCTTTGGAGGTTTATTGGCCTCTGTAAATTGCCTCTAGTGTGTGGGGAGTGGGTGTGAAATTGGGATAACATAGAACCAGTGTGAACGGGTGGTCAATGGTTGGTATGGACTCAGTTGGCCAAAGGGACTGTTTCCAAGGTGTAAGCTTCAATCATAAAACAAACCACAGCACAGTTTGAACACAAGAGCCGCAGCATTATAAAGCCGTCCACTTAAAGATAATGAAAGGGAGGTCATTAAACGCTGGCCATGTCAGCAACACACGCCTGACAAGTGATTAAAATAAATCAATACCAGGAATGTAACCACTCTTATCCTGTAAGAACTGCATAGAATTGCTTAAAATTAAAAACAAAACTCCTGGTTAAACCTGCCACATGAATGCATGTTTTGACAGCAGGTAAGTTTCTAATTAGCAAAACACAATGTGCTGGAAGAACGCAAGGGGTCAGGCAGCATCTGTGGAGGGAATGAACAAGTGACATGTTGGGTCACAACCCTTCTTCAGACTGATGGAGTAGTGGGGAAGAAAGCAGGAAAAGAGAAGTGGTGGCCAGATAAAGCATGGCAGGTGATAGGGTGGGCAAGTTGGGTCGAAGGGCCTTTTTCATCCTGTATGACTCTATGACTCTACGAAAGGCAGATACAAATGAGGTTTTTTTTTCCAAGCAGATAACTATCTATTCAACATTCATGGCCCATTGCTTGAGGTTAATAATGTCAAGGGTATCTCGAGCTCTTTATAGCTCTCGGTTGCAAGACAAAAGTCATTTGATAAGTTATACTGGTATAATTGTTGACAACTTATTAATAATATCCATTAATAATGAATCCATTAGAACCATGGAAAACTAACCATCTGAGCAAACCTCACCAACATGCAGTGAGGAGATGTTTGCCTCAAATTAACATTACTTGTCTTATGCTGCAGAAATTGATTTCATCTTCAGTAGGTATGCAGCAAAAGCTGTCATTCTATATAGATTGTAATGAAATCATTTAACATGGATTTAATGTTTTACCCTTATGATCCCAGCATGGAAGATTTCCAACATTTGCAAAATGGTGCTTCTATTTTATTTCAATAGTTCAAAAAATCAGTTGATTCTTAAGAAAATCACTAGAACCCCTTAGAATTAGTCACCAGAATGTTTTCAATAATTACAACAGAAGCAAGGATGAAATTGCATGTTGTGTTTGACATTGATGTTAATTTGGAAAAATACTTCCTGGAGCGTGTTGTAGAACAGAGGGACCGATGAGACAAGTACATAATTTCCCTGAACGCCTGTATGGTCGTGAGAAGTCACCCAAAGAGTCGTACCTTTTTCTGGTTGCCGCTGGATTTTCAACATGTTGAAAATTTTCGGCGACCTGCTGCGACTATGACAGGTGCCAGCAATCGCAGAAAAAATCGCATAAGTGGGACAAGCCCTTTAATGGTGCGCACTGTGAAATAGTGAACCCACACTGTCTCAAAGATTCACAGTACCTACAGCACTTTAATATTCTTGACACACAAATGTTTCTTGTGGATTCTACATTTTTGAAATGTCCAGAGCTTACGTGGAACTTGGACAAGCAGCAACAAAGGGAAGCAGGGAGAAGAGCTGATTGGCTGAAGCCCGTGGGAAAGGTGAGTCAGAGGTGAGTCAGAGGGGGAAAACAGTTTAAAAGGAGCGCCAAAAAGCAGCCAGAGTTAGCCCAGAGCCTATATGGATCTTGGAAAAGCAGCAACAAAGAGAAGCAGGGAGAAGAGCTGATTGGCTGAAACCCATCGGAAAGGTGAGTAAGTCACAGGGGAAAAACAGTTTAACTGAAGAATTTGGTTTGTAAATTGGTGAATTAGGCAATTTATCAGTCAATATAAGCAAGGCTGCTCTAAGGGAGCAGCAGTGAGGGAGCGGCCTTGTGAGTCTTTGGCTTGAGAGTCTTAGGAGAGGACGGGACACGGTAAACATATGACAGGTAAGGTGAGGCAGTGTGATGCTTGCAGGATGTGGGAGGCCAGGGGCACGGATGGAGCCCCTGGCTGCTATAACTGTGGCAAGTGCGTCCAGCTTCAGCTCCTGAAGGACCGTGTTGGGGCACTGGAGAAGCAGCAGGATGACCTCGGGGCCATCTGGGAAAATGAGTGTTTCCTGGACAGGACCTACAGGGAGGTTGTCACGCTGAGGATACGGGAAGAACGAAGGTGTGTGACGGAGAGAAAGGGTGGAAATCGTGGAGTGCAGGAGACCCAGGTGGCTGTGCCTAATGAAAACAAGTACGCCCTCTTGGGAACTGTCGGGGGAGATGGTGTTTCCAGTCCGAGCGGTGGACACGTTGGTGGCTCCAATCCTAGAGATGGGACTCGACCGGGGAGACCGACGTCAGGCAGAGCCATAGTGGTGGGTGACTCCATTGTCCGAGGAGCAGACAGGAGATTCTGTGGCGGCAGATGGAGTTGAAGGGGAAGTGATTACAGGAAAAGTTACAAAAGATTCTCGAATTAATGGGAAGGAAAGTTCTAGAAGGGATAAGAGAGTAATGCCAGGGCCAATTGCGAACGGTGCGAGGGGGGACATGAATACGGAGGTCAAAGTGCTGTATATGAATGCATGAAGTATAAGAAATAAAGTGGACGAGATTGAGGCTCAGTTAGAAATTGGGAAGTATGATGTTGTGGGAATTACAGAGACATGGCTGCAAGAGGGCCAGGGCTGGGAACTGAATGTTCTAGGGTATACCTCCTATCGAAAAGAGAGACAGGTGGGCAGAGGGGGAGAGGTTGCTCTGTTGGTGAGGAATGAATTCAGTCCCTTGCAAGGGGTGACATTGAAACAGGAGATGTGGAGTCAGTATGGATAGAACTAAGGAATTGTAAGGGTAAAAATACCCTAATAGGACTTATCTACAGGCCCCCAAACAGTAGCCTGGACATAGGGTGCAAGTTGAATCAGGAGTTAAAATTGGCATGTAGCAAAAGTAATGCTATGGTTGTTATGGGAGATTTCAACATGCAGGTAGACTGGGAAAATCAGGTTGGTACTGGATCCCAAGAAAGGGACTTTGTAGAGTGCCTTCGTGATGGATTCTTAGAGCAGCTTGTATCGGAGCCTACCAAGGAGAAGGCAAATCTAGATTTAGTGTTATGTAATGAACCGGATTTGATAAAGGAACTTGAGGTTAACGAGCCATTAGGAGGTAGTGACCATAATATGGTCAGGTTTAATCTACAATTGGAGAGCGAGAAGGGTAGATCGGAGGTGTCAGTGTTACAGTTGAATAAAGGGGACTTTGGGGCCATGAGGGAGGAGCTGGCCAAAGTTGACTGGAAAGATACGCTAGCAGTGATGACAGTGGAACAACTATGGCAGGTATTTCTAGGAATAATACAGGTGCAGGATCAGTTAATTCCTAGGAGGAAGAAAGATTCCAAGGGGAGTAAGGGGTGACCGTGGCTGACAAGGGACGTCAGGGACAGTATAAAAATAAAAGAGAAGAAGTACAACGTAGCAAAGATGAGCGGTAAGCAAGAGGATTGGGTAATGTTTAAAGAGCAACAGAAAATAACTAAAAAGACAATACGGGGAGACAAGATGAGGTACGAAGGTAAGGTAGTCAAGAATATAAAGGAGGATAGTAAAAGCTTCTTTAGGTAGGTGAAGAGGAAAAAATTATTTAAGACCAAAGTTGGACCCTTGAAGACCGAAAAAGATGAATTTATTATGGGGAACAAGGAAATGGCAGATGAGTTGAACAGGTACTTTGGATCCGTCTTCACTGAGGAGCACACAAACAATCTTCCTGATATAGTAGTGGCCAGAGGATCTGGGGTGACAGAGGAACAGAAGGAAATCCACATTAGGCAGGAAATGGTGTTGGGTAGACTGATGGGACTGAAGGCTGATAAATCCCCAGGGCCTGATGGTCTGCATCCCAGGGTTCTTAAGGAAGTGGCTCTAGAAATCGTGTATGCATAGATGATAATTTTCCAATGTTCTATAGACTCAGGATCAGTTCCTGTGGATTGGAGGGTAGCTAATGTTATCCCACTTTCTAAGAAAGGCAGGAGAGAGAAAACAGGGATTTATAGACCATTTAGACTGACATCAGTGGTGGGGGAGATGATGGAGTCAATTATAAAAGGTGAAATAGCCGCACATTTGGATAGCAGTTACAGGATCAGTCCAAGTCAGCATGGATTTACGAAGGGGAAATCATACTTGACTAATCTTCTGGAATTTATTGAGGATGTAACTAGGAAAATGGACAAGGGAGAGCCAGTGGATGTAGTGTACCTGGACTTTCAGAAAGCATTTCATAAGGCACCATATATGAGATTAGTGGGCAAAATTAGCGCACATGGTATTGGGGGTACAGTGCTGACATGGATAGAGAAGTGGTTGGCAGACAGGAAACAAAAAGTAGGGATTAACGGGTCCCTTTCAGAATGGCAGGCAGTGACTAGTGGGGTACCGCAAGGTTCGGTGCTGGGACCGCAGCTATTTACAATATACATCAATGATTTGGATGAAGGGATTCAAAGTAACATTAGCTAATTTGCAGATGAAACAATGCTGGGTGGCAGTGTGAACTGTGAGGAGGATGCTATGAGAATGCAGGGTGACTTGGACAGGTTGGGGGAGTGGGCAGATGCATGGCAGATGAAGTTTAAGGTGGATAAATGTGAGGTTATCCACTTTGCTAGCAAAAACAGGAAGGCAGATTACTATCTAAATGGTGTCAAGTTGGGAAAAGTGGAAGTATAATGGGATCTGGGGGTCCTTGTTCATCAGTCTATGAAAGTAAGCATGCAGGTACAGCAGGCAGTGAAGAAAGCGAATGGCATGCTGGCCTTTATAACAAGAGGAGTCAAGTATAGGAGCAAAGAGATCCTTCTGCAGTTGTACAGAGCCCTAGTGAGACCACACCTGGAGTATTGTATGCAGTTTTGGTCCCCTAATTTGAGGAAGGACATTATTGCTATTGAGGGAGCGCAGCGTAGGTTTACAAGGTTAATTCCCGGGATGGCGGGACTGTCATATGCTGAGAGAATGGAGCAGCTGGGCTTGTACACTCTGCAGTTTAGAAGGATGAGAGGGTATCTTATTGAAACCTATAAGATTGGTAAGAGTTTTGAAACGCTAGAGGCAGGAAACATGTTCCCAATGTTGGGGGAGTCCAGAACCAGGGGCCACAGTTTAAGAACAAGGGTTAAGCCATTTAGAACAGAGACAAGGAAACACTTTTTCTCACAGAGAGTTGTGAATCTGTGGAATTCTCTGCCTCAGAGGGTGGTGGAGGCCAGTTCTCTGGATACTTTCAAGAGAGAGCTAGATAGGGCTCTTAAAGTTAGTGGAGTCAGGGGATATGGGGAGAAGGCAGGAATTGGGTACTGATTGGGGATGATCAGCCATGATCACATTGAATGGCGGTGCTGGCTCAAAGGGCCGAATGGCCTCCTCCTGCACCTATTGTCTATTGTCTATTGTCATAATTGATCAATGTCTCTGTGACCTTTCATCTTTGTCTTTCCCCAGAGCTATTAACATTATGATCCTTGTTACTTAGTATTTGTATATTTCTATTCCCATTTGTATAACGAATAGCTACCATAAATGTCAGTACTCCCTTATTAGTTTTACTACCCCAGTTGTTTACAACCCCCAATATTTATTTAAACTAAACTAGCTGTGCCATGCAACCTAATCAGCATGAGAAATGTATTAATTGCCTCACCAACATCCTTAAGTACCCTATGTTGGCTGTTTTTCCCACCGTGTTTCCCTAGTATGCAACACATTACAAACTATGAATCTTCCTTGTATATGTTCAAACTTTCCATCATCAATGCCCTACTGCATGTATGGTTAGGATTTGTGCACTCCTAACCCTTCTAATTGTAATCCTTTTAAAGTACTATTATAGTGTACATGCCACTGAGTCAGAAGCAATGACATATTTTCAGTGTGGTATTTTACTGCTTGCTTTAGAAAACTTTCTTAGATCAACAGGTACCTTCTCCCCTGTGTCCTGGACAATATGTATGTCTTAATCAAATTTATTAACAACAGAGTACAGCAATCCTGTTATAACAACAGGGTGGCAGAGTGGTGCAGCAGTCGAGTTGCTGCCTAACAATGCCAGAGACCCGGGTTCCATCCTGACTACGGGTGCTGACTCTTTGGAGTTTGTATATTCTCCCTGTGACCACATTGGTTTTCTCAGGATTATCAAGTCTCTTCCCACATTCCAAAGATGTGCAGGTTTGTCAGTTAAATTACTTTTACAGACTTCCGGTGGCGCTATGGAGGCTTAGGGCACGCGCTAATCACCTCCGCACCGTCTAACGCTGAAAACGTTGAAAATTTAAACCGGACATATCTAAAAATACTCACCGGCAGACGTTCAGCAGACGTAAGTGACGTCATCAGAACGCGACTCCGGTACTTTTAAAATGCCGGTTAAACGAACGCCAAAACAACGGAGGTAACATCAACTAGAAGATATTAAAGGCCACGAAGAAGCCTCGACCTCGCCTATGGCACAGCCCTGAGAGGAAGCATCAAGGCAAGCTCCGGGTTTGGAAGATATCCATTCATTACTGTGTCAGGAACTTTCGGCTGTTAAGGCAGAAATCTGTGACAAGATTGATGCCCGTATAGAAGAGGTGAATTCCGACCTGAAAGGGGAAATCCACAGGCTTGAAACCGACATCAGCCGTAAGTTGGAACCTATTCTTGTTACCTCACAAAAACAAAGCGAGGCTATCCGGGAATTGGAAATTGCCGTGGTTCTAAATGCCGAGACAACACACAGGCTGACGGTTGAGGTGGAACGTATCTCCGGGTTACAAACTAAAGTAACAGAATAATGCTTAGATTTGGAAGGGCGCTCTAAACATCAGAATCTAAGGTTTGTTGGAGTGAAAGAAGGCAAAGAGCATGGTCAAAATCTTCGAGATTTTACGGCTCAACTACTTCAAGATGTAATCGCTCGGGATGAAAAACCTAGACTTGACCGGGCTCACAGAGCTCTGAGAGCCCGGTCAGACGACACTGCCCCACCAAGACATCTGATCCTGAGGGTGCACCATTGCCATGTTCTAGAGGATATTCTGCACAGTTGCCAACAACAGAAACTTAACATTTCAAGGTGAAAACATACGAATCTTCAGAGACTTTCCTGCCGAAGTCATTAAGAAAAGAGCACACTTCTCCGAGTCAAGAGCTATCCTGAGGGAGATACCAGATCTCTGATTTGGCCTACTATATCCTGCCAAATTGTGAGTTACTTATAAAGGGGTTGAATCATTTTTTACTGATCCTGATAAAGCATTCAAGTTTGCCCAGGACACTGTGGGATATGTCAAGGGATAAGTAATACCTTACTGAGTTTGTACTGTGATGATAATCAATAAGTTGTTACAAACTTACAGACTTAAAGGTCTGTCTCACTGTGCGAGTTGACCCACGAGTGACCCCGAGTGAAAGACTCGTCGTTGCGTACGAGACTACAAGTTTATGATCCAGAGTTTAACCGAGTTCCCACGGGTATGTCTAAGTTTGCCGTTTACTTCTCATTTCTGCGATGTTCCAAGTTCGTCTCCCGAGTGTACCAAGTTCCTCTCCCGTTAATCTTGAGGCAACAATGTATATCGAAGTGTTGAAAAATCATCACACGTTCAAAAAATGATGTCATGCCAGCCAAAGAACGTAGAGCCTATTGTGTTTGCTGCATGTGTTCTGCACAACCTGATCCGTATCAGAGGTGCAGCTTCAGGATCAGCGACAGCCATGCAGGACGGTGACTTAGTGGACAGTCAAACAGGGAGAATAACACTAGGTGCGTGGAGGAGTGGTACAAACGACGAGACTTTGGTGCCACTGCAGTGTTTTCGAGGTAACACGGGGACCAACAGTGCAAAAGAGCAGAGAGACCATCTCTTGTCCTACTTTTTTTTCTTGCTTTTCTTTAAATCTTTTCTTTTCTTTTTCTTCTCTTCTTTCTTTCCCTTTTTTCCTTTTTTGTTTTTTTCCTATCTAGTTATTAGTTCATAAAATGTTAAAATTGAAGCAGCACGAAAATTGTATAACTATTATGTCGATCATTTTCTTTTTGTACAATTGCTTCTAACAAAAAATAATAATAATTAAAAAATAATAATAATAATAATTTAAAAAAAACAGCGAACAAACGTGGAGGTTAAGGTTAAAACTCTCTGTGGGATTGTGATGACCATCATATGGGCACTGCTGGAGTGCAGCCACACTTCCAATGCCCATAAGAGCTACTGCCCTTGTATCTCACTGCCAACCATCAACCTACAAGTCTCCATATAGATTGGCTTAATCCTGAGTTAATTCCACCAACTGTACACATCCTTGACAAATGTTGCAATCAATCCTACCTGTCACGTAAAGCAATAAACTGAATTAGTGGACAAACATTTTTTTTTTTAAATAAATAATTACTTTTATAAATTGTCACCAGTGTGGAGGATATAATTTGAATACAGGTGATCGCTTGTTGGTGCAGATGTTGTAGGCCAATCGGCCTGTTTGCATGCTGCATCTCTAAACTTAACTAGACCATCTCATCAATATTATAGTGCTGTATCTGAACTATATACTGCGGCTCAGTGGTGCAGAGGTACAGTCGCTGCCTTACAGCACCAGAGACCCAAGTTTGACCTTGCTGTTGAGGGAGTGCAGCATAGGTTAGTTCCTGGAATGGCAGGACTGACATATGAAATAATGGGTTGACCGGGGTTGTATTCACTGGAATTTAGGAGGATGAGAGGGAATCTTAGAGAAACATTTAAAATTATTAAGGGATTGGACAGTCTAGATTCAGGATTTTTTTTTCCCCATGTTGGGTGAGTCCAGAACCAGGGGTCACAGTTTAAGAATAAAGAGTTGGTCATTTAGGACTGAGATGAAGAAAATGTTTTCTTCCAGAGGGTTGTAAATCTGTTGAATTCTCTGCCACAGAAGGCAGTGGAGGCCAATTCACTGGATTTTTTCAAGAGAGAGTTAGATTTGGCTCTTTGGGTAAAGGAATCAAGGGATATGGCGAAAAAGCAGGAACAGGATACTGATTTTGGATGATCAGCCATGATCATATTGAATGGCGGTGTTGGTTCGGAGGGTTGAATGGCCTACTCCTGCACCTATTTTCTGTGCTTCTATGATCCTGACTACGGGTGCTGTCTGTACAGAGTTTTTAGTTCTTCCCATGATCATGTTTTCCCCGGGTGCTCCGGTTTCCTCCCACATTCCAAAGATGTACATGTTTGTAGGTTAATTGGCTTTTGTAAATTGTAAATTCTCCCTAGTGTGTAGGATAGTGCAAGTGTATGAGGATCGCTGGTCGGTATGGACCCGGTGGGCCGAAGGGCCTGTTTCCACGCTGTTTCTCTAAACTAAAAACTGACTTTGAAAAAAAAGTTAGGCCATCTTTGTCCTTTATGTATGCCATGATTATGAGATGATTATGATAAACATGGCACAAATTGGCCATTAATCAAATATCCATCATTTGAAAAGGTTGCTTATGATGTTCATCTATTGCTCGGGAGGTAAATCAGTCTACTTCTTCTTGCATATGGCGTGCACAGCCTAAAGTTGTAGGTCAACTTGTTCTATTTGATCTTTTGTGAAGGTTGCAATATCCCACCCGGTAAATCAGTGAAGCTTTGCAAATTTTTTAGCAGTGCTTAGACTTAGCTTGACTGGAGGCTGTGGACATGGTCCTGAACCATACGGCCGCCTATGTGATGGCAGATTTCATTTATTTCCTTTGCTGGTTTACTTCAGGCAGCTGTGCCACCATCTTATATGGCCTCCAACTTGCAACAGCTATTAATTAAAACTGCAACACTGTACTGACATATGCATATTCAAAGAAGAACAGAAGGAAAGCCAATAAAATGTCAGTGCTTGATTTTACCTTTTCAGTGAAGAAGTACACAGTGCACAAACAAATTCAACCATTGAGAGCTCCTTTAAAACATTAAAATAAATTAATCTGAGAGCATGCGTCACTGGGTTATGTAAACTCTACTGCAGGAACTAAAGTTTTTAATTTTCTTCACCAATGCAACGTGCTATAATAATCGCATAAGAGTGCATTGCCTTGTTCACCCCTATCACACCATTGTGCTGTCATAAGCAAAGGTAAATTGAAGTATCAAAATTAAAATTAGAGTCAACATATTTTCACTTGACAGGTTTAATCATATATTTTTGCTGACTGCTCCCTTTCAAGCGTTATTTTCCAGATTAAATGCTAATTGTTTCTTTACTAATAAAAGCTGGTATGGTTCTTGGTTTAATCACAATTTATTACAAGAGATGATAAAAGCTAATCAAATTTCAGCCAATCCGTGGAAAAGAGTTTTATTAGACTAAAGAAAGGCCAGCAGTCATCTCTTTGTTCTCACCATATTGCAGGTTTTCATAAAAACAGTGGTAGTTATAGTAAATGAAATATTCAACGAGGACTTGGTTAATAGTGGAATCCAATGTGAGATTTGCTACATCCTTGGAAAGCTCATGTTGACAAGTTGTGTTTTTGTGCTTATGATTATTTTCATGGATGGTGAGAAGCATAGAATTAGTCTTGTGTAGAAACAAGGAAGTGCAGATGCTGGTTTACAAAAAAAGACACAAGTGCTGGAGTATCTCAGTGAGTCAAGGAGGAGGTGTAGTCCAGATCATTGTGGGAGTCAGTGGGTCTATAGTAGATGTCAGACGATAGTCTGTCTCCTGTGACGGGGAAAGAGAAATCAAGAAAGTGTTTCCTCATCTCCGTTCTAATGGGCCTCTCCCACTTAGGCAACTTTTTAGGCGACTGTAGGAGACTATGCAGTCACCACATGGTCGCCACATGTTCGCGGGTGGTTGCCGGGGGGGTCACCTTCATGGTCGTGAGGAGTTCCCCCATTCTGGGAACTAGTCGCGGCCTCAGTATGGTTGCTGTGATTTTTTCAACATGTTGAAAAATTAGCGGCGACTAGAATGAAGCCGCCATGGAGAGTAGCGAGAATTCTCGAGCCATAGGTGGGTTGCCAGGAGGTCCTAATGGGTTCCCAGGAGGTTGAAGATTCTCGGATGTTCTCGTATGTTGCAGCCGGTGCTGACCGGTGAATTTCATTGGCTCATGGGGAAAAAAAAGGTAAGTAGTAGTTTTCAGAACCAAGGATAACCGACCGGTAATGTTAAATGTCCGCCGAGCTTCACAGTCGTGTATCTCTGGCTTCTTAAAAGTTGTCTCCACTCCTTCTCCCTCCCCTCTCCTCCCCTCTTTTAAAGGACTTACCGTACACTGTGCTATAGCTGTCTTTTTACAGCGCCAACCTTCCTGTTCATCGCGGTGTGTGTCCGTTTCACCTTGGCTTTGCACCGTGTGCATTTTTTTTAGACAGCACTCCCCCCGCTTGCCCTGTCCCCCACCTGCATCACGGGCTGGTGAAGGAACCGATGTGTTTGTGTGTATGTGTGTGTGTGTTCCACTCTGACAGTCGCCGTTACAGTTGCCGGTTTTTCAGGCGACTGCCGGCAACTAGACAGTCACCGGCAGTCCACTAAAAAATCGCCTAAGTGGGACAGGCCCATAAGCCATTTAGAACAGAGATGAGGAAACACTTTTTCACACAGAAAGTTGTGAGTCTGTGGAATTCTTAGCCTCAGAGGATGGTGGAGGCCGGTTCTCTGGATACTTTCAAGAGAGAGCTAGTAGTAGTAGGCCACTCTCGGTCATGACTGACCATGGGTGATGCATCCTGGTCAGATGCAAGCTTGGGCGATGTCATATGGAGGACAGGCTGTTGGCCATGCAGCATGTCCCCCCTCTCCATGTCGCTGATCGATCCAAAGGAACAGCAGGGCCATTACAGTTTGGCACCAGCGCCATCGCAGGAGCTGCCAGAGCGAGGTTGTAGACAATGACGAACAGCCTTAGGGGCTCTGACTCCGGATTTTCTTGAGGTTTACTCCAGGAGGCTTTTCCATGACTGGTTATGGCGACAAGGCAGTGGAGGTTTTAAATCAGAGTTTTCTCTCTCCTAGATGGACTGCCTTCCCAGGCTGACGAGCCCCATCTGCCTGAGACTCATGGGGGCGGGAGCGTCTACCTTCCCGTGCAGGTCTATAGCACCTGCCCACTGCCCTAAGAACTAGATAGGGCTCTTAAAGATAGCGGAGTCAGGGGATATGGGGAGATGGCAGGAATGGGTACTGATTGGGGATGATCTGCCATGATCACATTGAATGGTGGTGCTGGCTCGAAGGGCCGAATGGCCTACTCCTGCACCTATTGTCTATTGTCTATTGGGAGAGAAGTGTTACAGATAGTCCAAGTGAACTTGAGGGCAGGATGGAAGTCAGTGGTAAATGGAATGAAATCAACAAGTTCTGCACTGGTGCAGGAAGCAGCCCCGATGCAGTCATCAATGTAGCAGAGAAGGATTTGGGTGACGGTGCCAGTGTATATTTGAAACAAGGACTGTTCGATGTAACTAACAAAAGCCTTTAACTTAAAGAAAGTGAGAGGAGTCAAAATGAGCGGATGAGCACAAGTTCCGCCAGGCGGAGGAGACTGTTAGTGGAGGGAAATTGATTGGGTCTCTGTTGAAGGAAGAACGAGAGGGCCTGGAGACTTTCCCCTCACAGGGGAAAGAGATGAAAAGGGACAGAACACCCACGATAAAGATGAGGCAATGATGGCCTAGAAATTGTAAGTTTTTGAAGAATTGATGGGTGTGTGAGGTGGCGGAAGGGACTGGACAAGTGTGATAGGATGAAATCAACGTATTTGGAGATGAGTTCTGGAATAGGAGGAGGCAGAAACAATCGGTCTGCCAGGACAGTTATCCTTGTGGATTTTGGGAGGAGATAGAAGTGGGCAGTCCAGGGCAGGGGAATGATTAGTTTGGAGGCTGTTGAGTGGGGATTGCCAGAAATGATAAGATCAGCAACAGTGGGAGATGATGGCCTGGTGTTCGTCCATGGGGTGATGGTTAATACGATGGTTATGAGGAGGTGTCCAAGAGCTGGCACCTGACCTAGTTATGTGGGATGTGTGGCCAATGTCTGAACAAAATTAGACCCAGGCCAGTGAATAATTAAATCAGAAAAAATTCTCACTCAAAGGACTGTAGAATTCTCTCCTCTAAATGTATTGCGATGCTGAATCATAGGAAATTCTCAATAGTAAATTGACAGACTTCAGTCAGATAAAGTATCAAGGTATGTGGAGCAAAGACATTAAGGACTGGTCACCCACCTGTTAATGAAATTGTTGAACAGGCTTAAGGAACTGAAGTCTATTCCTCTTCCTATCATGTTGTGTGTGTGCACACATATATGTGTTGTTTGTGCAAGTGTGTTTATGCATGTGTGTGTGCACATGTAAGTTTATGCATATGCTCAAACATGTATGTACATGTTTTGGGGTTGGATCTATGCTGTGAATTACAAAAATGTCATAACCATATAACCATGTAACAATTACAGCACGGAAACAGGCCATCTCGGCCCTTCTAGTCCGTGCCGAACACTTATTCTCCCCTAGTCCCATCTACCTGCACTCAGACCATAACCCTCCATTCCTTTCCCGTCCATATACCTATCCAATTTATTTTTAAATGATAAAATCAAACCTGCCTCCACCACTTCCACTGGAAGCTCATTCCACACAGCTACCACTCTCTGAGTAAAGAAGTTCCCCCTCTTGTTACCCCTAAACCTATCCCTTAATTCTTAAATCATGTCCTCTTGTTTGAATCTTCCCTACTATCAATGGAAAAAACTTATCCACGTCAACTCTGTCTATCCCTCTCATCATTTTAAAGACCTCTATCAAGTCCCCCCCTTAACCTTCTGTGCTCCAAAGAATAAAGACCTAACTTGTTCAACCTTTTTCTGTAACTTAGTTGCTGAAACCCAGGCAACATTCTAGTAAATCTCCTCTGTACTCTCTCTATTTTGTTGACATCTTTCCTATAATTTGGCGACCAAAATTGTACACCATATTCCAGAATTGGCCTCACCAATGCCTTGTACAATTTTAACATTACATCCCAAATTCCATACTCAATGTTCTGATTTATAAAGGGCAGCACACCAAAAGTTTTCTTTACCACCCTATCTACATGAGATTCCACCTTCAGGGAACTATGCACAGTTATTCCTAGATCCCTCTGTTCAACTGCATTCCTCAATTCGCTACCATTTACCATGTACATCCTATTTTGATTTGTCCTGCCAAGATGTAGCACCTCACACTTATCAGCATTAAACTCCATCTGCCATCTTTCAGCCCACTCTTCCAAATGGCCTAAATCTCTCTGTAGACTTTGAAAATCTACTTCATTATCCACAACACCACCTATCTTAGTATCATCTGCATACTTACTAATCCAATTTACCACACCATCATCCAGATCATTGATGTATATGACAAACAACAGTGGACCCAACACAGATCCCTGAGGCACCCCACTAGTCACCGGCCTCCAACCTGATAAACAGCCATCCACCATTACTCCTTGGCATCTCCCATTCAGCCACTGTTGAATCCATCTTGCTACACCACCATTAATACCCAACAATTGAACCTTCTTAACCAACCTTCCATGTGGAACCTTGTCAAAGGCCTTACTGAAGTCCATATAGACAACATCCACCACTTTACCCTCATCAATTTCCCTAGTAACCTCTTCAAAAAATTCAAGAAGATTAGTCAAACATGACCTTCCAGGCACAAATCCATGTTGACTGTTACTAATCAGACCCTGTTTATCCAGATGCTTATATATATTATCTCTAAGTATCCTTTCCATTAATTTTCCCACCACTGACGTCAAACTAACAGGTCTATAATTGCTAGGTTTACTCTTAGAACCCTTTTTAAACAATGGAACAACATGCGCAGTACGCCAATCCTCCGGCACCATTCCCGTTTCTAATGACATTTGAAATATTTCTGTCATAGCCCCTGCTATTTCTACACTAACTTCCCTCAATGTCCTAGGGAATATCCTGTCAGGACCTGGAGACTTATCCACTTTTATATTTTTCAAAAGTGTCAGTACTTCCTCTTCTTTGATCCTCATAGTTTCCATAGCTACCCTACTTGTTTCCCTTACCTCACATAATTCAATATCCTTCTCCTTGGTGAATACCGAAGAAAAGAAATTGTTCAATATCTCCCCCATCTCTTTTGGCTCTGCAGATAGCTGTCCACTCTGACTCTCTAATGGACCAATTTTATCCCTCGTTATCCTTTTGCTATTAATATAGCTGTAGAAACCCTTTGGATTTACTTTCACCTTACTTGCCAAAGCAACCTCATATCTTCTTTTTGCTTTTCTAATTTCTTTCTTAAGATTCTTTTTACATTCTTTATACTCCTCAAGCACCTCATTTACTCCATGCTGCCTATAATTATTGTAGATCTCTCTCTTTTTCCAAACCGTGTCCAATTTCCCTTGAAAACCATGGCTCTTTCCAATTATTACTATTTCCTTTCAACCGAACAGGGACATAAAGATTCTGTACTCTTAAAATTTCACCTTTAAATGTCCTCCATTTCTCTTCTATATCCTTCCCATAAAACAAAATGTCCCAATTCACTCCTTTTTAATCCTTTCTCATCTCCTCAAAGTTAGCCTTTCTCCAATCAAAAATCTCAACATTTGGTCCAGTTCTGACCCTCTCCATAATTATATTGAAACTAATGGTATTGTGATCGCTGGAACCAAAGTGCTCCCCAACACATACCTCCGCCACCTGACCTGTCTCATTACCTACTAGAGAAGGTCCAGCACTGCCCCTTCTCTAGTAGGTACCTCTAGGTGACTGCTGGTACTAATGTTCACTACAGGAGTTGGGGGGACTTAATCAAATGGGAATCCAGCATTTTTCTCAACTGCCCCATGAATGATTACAGTATTTCGGGCTATATTATGGCATCTCTAAAATCCTGAAACATTTTGAGCGAGCAGTGTAGAGATGAAACTGGACAGTTCTCTGGATAAACTGAAGGTGTTCTGAGCAATTAAGATGACAGAGGTTCAAAACCCAGCCTGTGTTTGCCAAAGTATTGAAGTTGCTATCGAACTGGTTTAATCTTAGTGAGTGACCTGACTCTCAAGGTTACATTGATTTGTTAAGAGGACATGAATTGCTACTTTTAACTATTATATTTTTCTCCAGCAAATGCAATGATCAAAGATGGACTCTTGCACGGACAAGCTCTCGAAGTAATCAAGATGCTGAAAAATTGGTGATGATTTATAACATTTTTTTTGTTCTGCTTTGCTGATGACCTCATTGCGGAAAGTATTATGAAAGAGTCACTGAACCAAGCAGAGAATGGAAATTGGATTAGTGCACACACTGTAAAAAGACTAAATTCAATAAAGCACCCCAGCTATTGATTATATTTGCCAGCCCATCAAATAAATAAACTGAGTGATTCACCAAAGTCATTCTCTTCTGAGAATTCACTGATGAAAAACAAGTATATAAAAAAGATAGAAATGACCAAAAAAATATTAAGATAAACACATCACAATAGTTGCCTTTGCTCTGAAACCAGTTGGGAGATTTCCAAAAATAATGCACACATTAAGAGGTTAATTGGCTTGGTAAATGTAAAAATTGTCCTTAGAGTGTGTAGGATAGTGTTAATATGCGGGGATCACTGGTCGGCGCGGACCCGGTGGGCCGAAGGGTCTGTGTCTGCGCTGTATCTCTGAACTAAACTAAGTTTTAAAAAAATTAAGGGGAAAGCTCTTAAAAATGTTGCTGTGTTAAAATATTCATGCTTTTTTCAGCTCTCTCAGCACAGGTATGCAGACAGTACTATTACCTAGACTTCCATTACTGAGGAGCAGAGTGCAAGTAAAGACCAAAACTCTACAACGTGTGTGGGTGTTACTAAAGCATTTTTCCCCGTTTCAGTTTGTTCACTCATGATTGGCAGATGAAAAATCACAGATCTTCAGGTTCAACTATGATATTCATTACTATTGCAGACCTGAAAGGATTGTGTTTAGGAGCATAATGTTTCTTGTATGAACAAAATAAATGTTACATTTGTACCAGCTCCTTCTCATTACCACCAGGATGATAATTGTCATCAGATTGGACAGGAAAGAGAGAGGATTGTGCTGACTACGAGGTGATTTTTCTTCCATTTTCATCATCTTAAAATAGACTTTGGAATTAAGTACATGTTCTGTGACGTACCATGTAGAGGGAGCTTCATAACAGGCACATGTGATGCAACAACAATCTGCATGTTCACTTTTAAATACACGCTATCCTGACTTGGAAATATGCCGATGTTCATTCTCTTTCGATTTGCCTGATTTATTGAAATCACTGCCCAAAACCATGTCTTTATCACAATGACTGCAGCAGTTTAGTTTAGTTTAGAGATACAGCATGGAAACAGGCCCTTCAGTCCACTGAGTCTGCCCTGACCAGTGATCACCGCACATTAACACTATCCTACACACATTTTACATTTACACCAAGCCAATTAACCTAAAAAACTTGGACGTCTTTGGAATGTGGGGTAAACAGAAGATCTCAGAGAAAACCCACGCAGGTCACAGGGAGATCATACAAACTCTGTACAGACAGCACCCGTAGTCAGGATCAAACCCAGGTCTCTGGCGCTGTAACACAGGAGCTCTACTGCTACTCCACCATGGCACCAGTTTCGTACCATGCCGAAGATAGACACAAAATGCTGGAGTAACTCAGCGGGACAGGCAGCAACTCTGGAGAGAAGGAATACGTGATGTTTTGGGTCAAGATTCTTCTTCAGACTGATCACCATACCATGCCACCAGTTCAACAAGGTGACTCAACACCCGATCCATTCACCTTGAACAGTATGAACTGGACTGTTTATGGTGAATGAACGTGGTGATGATATCGGGTCACCAAAGCAGAAAAAGTAGCCGTTGAAGTCACTTTCCATTTAATGCTGGTTGGACTCCGTCAACATTGTTAATCTAGTGATCTGCGATAATACATGAGGTTCCTGGTGTCATCAGCTAAAATACATCCTGATAACCACTGACAATGCATTTATGGGAAATCTTAATTATTTACAGGTTTCTTCGGAAGTGATTGTATGGTCTGCAGAATCAATAGAGCTAAGCTGAGTGATTATTACATGGAAATCTTTTTTTAATGCTGTGACATAAGGGATCTCCTGTTATTGAAATCCCACTTGGCAGGGAGGTGGTTTGGAAGAACCATAGGCAAAGATATCTCAACCAGAGAAGGCAGCTGGAGAGTGTGGGCTGAGGAGTTCTTGGGCCAGGATGGCCAATCCTGCCAAATATTCTGGCATGGTCAATCCTCTATTGCCCGGCAAGACACATGATTAATTCCCAGCAAGCGGCATTTTGTCATCTTCCTTGATTCCCTTTGACCATGGATGTAATAACAAGATCAGAGGGTACCAAGGATAATGACAAAATGCCCCAACCGTAGAATTGCTGCCTATGACTGCACAGTGGCGCAGCAGTAGATTTACTGCCTGACAATGCCAGAAACACAGGTTTGATCCTGACTACAGGTGCCGGCTGTACGGAGTTTGAACGTTCTCCCTGTGAATGCATGGGTTTTCTCTGGGTGCTCCGGGTTCCTCCCACATTCCAAAGACGTTCAGGTTTGTAGGTTAATTGGCTTCTGTAAATTGTAAATTATCCCTTGTGTGTAGGATAATGCTAGTGTACAGGGTGATTGCCGGTCGGCGTGGACTTGTTGGGCCGTTTCCACATTGTATCTCTAAAGTCTAAAGTGAAGTCTAAAGTCAAAAGGCTGCCTTGTCAGGTGTAATGTGGAGGCCCACTTTCACTATCCTGAACATGTGTCTTGACTGAGCAGGCACAAGCATCTCTAATAGTATTCTGTGGTAACGGCAACTCTCAACTCTACTAGCTGTGAAAGTTAAGTGTAATATTTAATAGATTTGAATACCTTTATCATTGTAACTTTTAAAAAGTTATTACAATTAAATTTAAAAATCACATTAAAAGTTATTTATTATAAAGAACAAAAGAAGTAACTTTAAGTTAGAATAATTGTGAATATTTAAAACATTAAATTAAAGCAAGGTATATTTGGAAGAAGGGTTCCGACCCGAAACGTCACCTATTCCTTTTCTCCAGAGATGCTTCCAGATCAGCTGAGATAAAGCCCTGTCCCACTGTACGAGTTCATTCCAAGAGTTCACCCGAGTTTACCCTGATTCGAACTCTGAGATTTACGGTAATGGCCACTCGTCGGTACTCGGGGCTCTCGTGGACATTTTTCATCATGTTGAAAAATCTTCACGAGTCTTCCCGTGCTTACCTGCCGTTAGCGAGTCTTCCCGAGTACCTGCCGTTAGCGCTAAGAGACGTCCCCGAGCTCCGACGTACCCGCTACGTTCATTCTCTGTGCTTACCACGAGTTTGATTTTTTTTAAACTCGGGAGAGCTCTTGGAATGAACTCGTACTGTGGGACAGGGCTTTAACTCCAGCATTTTATGTCTATCTTCGATTCGATGTAAACCAGCATCTGCAGTTCCTTCCTACACTATTTTTTTGATGTTCCTCACCTTCTTGTTTACTTCTAATCCAGAGCTCAACAATTCCCATTGAAGTATAAAGATGGAGAATTCTGCACCAAGATGGGTATGCAATAGTGTAGGAAGGAACTGCAGATGCATGTTTAAACCGAAGATAGACACAAAAAGCTGTAGTAACTCAGCGGGTCAGACAGCATCTCTGGAGAAAAGGAATGCAATAGGATCAGTGAGGCATTTAGCCAGCTGTCCGGATAGTCAGTAAATACAGGGCTTCCACATTTGACAACAAGTGCTCCAATGCCCAGTTTAGCTCAAGCCAGTGTGACCTGACTCAGCCACCATCTGAGTGACTGCCAGACCATGGCCGTGGTGAGGCCTTCCAGGAAATGCACTGCTGGAACTCACTAAGACTTTTAACTACAAAAACCTCCCACACCTGCAACCTTCTGGACCTGGAAATATAAGGCAAACGGTATCATAGGAACCTCGCCATACATGGGTTCCTTCCAAGCCTGACGTAGACAAATATCACGGTTCCTTTACTGTCACGTCCTCCAGCATGATCCAATCTCTCCCCCATGGCACCCTATAAATCAGCACTTCACAGCTATTTTCAAAGTTATATTCCTCCCTGGGTGAATCACTGCTCATTACTTATCAGCCAGGTTCTGTGAAGGGAGCCAGAGCAACAGTAGGGAATGCATAATAAGTAAGTGATTCAGCTTCAAACAATCCCACAGAGGAGCTATTTTTAGGTAGAAAAATAAGCATAATGATTATAATAAATACATGAACACATTAAATGCAGATTAAACGTAGATTCAGTAGTGTTTACTGTGTACACAGCAGTTTTTAGCATTATTCAATCCTCAGTTAGATAAATTCATCCTGGTCAGCAAAGGAGACATTCAAGAAGTAAGTTTGAACAGGATGATGGTGGACAATGAAGACGGTGTGGGGTGGGGGTGATGGAGTCACACTGAAAGGGTGGGAAAATAGGGAGAATGGTGAATTATCGCAATGATCCGTTGGTCGTTTCATGACTTTAGTGAGAGAGTTTCAGGAGGACACCGCTATCAGCTGTAGCTCAGTTAGCATTATCCAAAACCGTAACGTGCTCAATAACAAGTCCACAGCAAGCATGAAAGTGTAGGCTGTTGCAGCATGACGGAGGGTCATTAGCAGAGGGTGGTGAATCTGTGGAATTCATTGCCACGGGTGGCAGTGGAGGCTAATCAATTGAGTATTTTTAAAAAGGAAATTGCTTGGCTCCTGATTAGGAAGGGTGTCAAAGGTCATGGGGAAAAGTCAGGAGCATGGGGCTGAGGGAAAATTAGAACAGCCATCCTTGAATGGCGGAGTAGACGTGATGGTGAAAATGGCCTGATTCTACTCCTGCCTCGCGGCAGCGGCCTCTGCAGTCCTTCTGTCTTTTTTTTCTTTTTGTACTGTTAAGTGCATGTTTTAGTTGTAGTTTATATATTATTTTTAGCTGTGTATATGTGGGGGGGCCGGGGGGGGGGTGGGGGAAACTTTTAAATCTCTTCCCTGTAAGGGGGACCTGACCTTTTCCCTGTCGGGTCTCCGTTGTCGTTGGGGCCTAGCACCGTGGAGCGGCCTCCAAACGGAACGACCTGGGGGGCTCCAGTCGCGGAGCCTGCGGACTCACCATCGTGGAGCTGGCTGGCTTCGGAGCGTGGAGAGCTGCGGTGGCGCGCGGCTGCGACCCGACTTCGGAGATTCGGAGGCTCCAGCCGCAGGCCCGGTGGATGGTAACATGGGGAGCTCACGGGTCCCTGGTGGGAGACCACTTTTTGGAGCTCCCGCAACGGCAACTTCTCCCACCCGAATTGTGGGGTTGAAAATGACCCGGACCGGGGCCTTGCATCGCCCGGCGCGGCTTTAACGGCCGCGGGACTTACCATTGCTCGCCCGCCGGGGGCTCCAACATCAAGACCCGGAGCAGGGCCTTACATCGGCCGGCGCGGCCTTAACGGCCGCGGGATTCACCATCGCCCGCCGGGGGCTTTAACATCGGGAGAATAAGGAAAAGGGGAGGGACAAGACTTTGCCTTCCATCACAGTGAGAAGGTGTTTGGAGATTCACTGTGATGGATGTTTATGTAAATTGTGTTAATTGTGTGTCTTGTTTTTTTTTTCTTGTTTGTATGACTGCAGAAACGTAATTTCGTTTGAACAGGTTCAAATGACAATAAACGTTATTCTGTTCTATTCTATTCCTATCTTGTAGCAGTGAAGAGCTGTTTTACTGCTGGAAGGGTTGATTTTCACATAAGACATTAAATCAGTGCCCTGTCTTTTCTCTCAGGGAGATATAATGGATTCCAATGCAGTGCGGAAATACATCTGGTGATATGGACATGATTTGAAAATTGATTATCAGACAGAAAGTAAAGAATGGGAATAAAATACCTCTACTTCTAATAAAGATAGGATAGAGACTATTCTTCGGTGCACCATCACAATATTGCACTGTCAACTGACTGTTGAATACATCTGTGAAATGCTTACAGAACAATTCCAATTACAACATATATTCAGTAAATCGACAAAATATTAAAATACAGTAAACCCTCATTATAACCGAACATGGGGCAGGGGAGAATAGTGTACATTATTACTGATTATCCAATACTTAACCAAGTAAAGTATTATAATTGTATAAGTAGCAGAAACAAACACTGCAGATGCTAATTAATACACAGAAGGACACTGAGATCTGAAGTAACTCAGCAGGTCAGGCAGCATCTCTGGAGAACATGGATAGGTGCCATTTCAGGTCAAGACTCAATCTTTAGACTCAATCCAGAACCGGGCCTGGAATCCAGGTGAGTTGATGGCCTCAGCATGATGGCAGCTGCGGGAATCGGCGGAGTCAATGGTCACGGCCCGCGGGTGGCTGGAGTGCAGCTGAGGGTCAGCAGTGGCGGCGGCAGACGGGGCCTGGAAGCAGCTGAGAAAGCTGTTGGCAAGCGTTGGCAGCAGAATGTCCAGCCTAGAAGTGGCATGTGCCTGGGGTGGCATGGTCAGTTGGTTCTCTAAGTGGCAGGGGAGGTGGCACAAGCCAGGGTTGGCACAGGCAGTTGTTGGTAGGTCAGTCCGCTATAACCAAAATCTGTTATGAAGAGGTCCATTAATACGAGGGTTTACTGTAATGGACAAATTGGATCCAAGACATGGTTCCTTTCATAATTGGATCAAAGATATGGTTCCTTTCATAACTTAACTTTAATAAATGTAATTTGATTGAGTGTAAGTGATCAACTTACTTTAAGATACTAGACTGAATGTTCTTGTTAGCAGTTGAATATCTTGGTCAATTAGTTAAAGAATCTGTTGAGTACTGTTATAATGTGCTGAACACTACTTTGCAAAACAAAACAGTGAAAACATGGTGCTCTAGGGGTCAATACGTTTTCAGCATTTTATGTTTATGGATATCGTATTTAATTTTGCCCACTGCATATCATTAATGCAAAGCAGCAAACAGCTAACAAGAACTCTTTATTTTTTATTTGTTTTTCCCACCATTAAACCTGGGCATGTCAGAAGGATCGAGAATGATAGCCCATAATGTTGGCTCCCCTCACATACGACTTGATATATTAATTAATCATTGGTATTTGTGTCATGCAAAATTACTGTTTCTCAATAATAGTTTAATCCAAAATATAAACTTATTTCCGTAAAGCTCCATTTGAACAGATAAGATTTTGTGAAGCATTAAATCAAATTGGAGGCTTGCTTTTGCTGCTCTCTTATTAACTGATTGAATTAGAGTTTGTTGAAATGCACCCAAACCTATTCTGCCATTGCTGATAGTAGGAACAAGCCTTCTACAAAATCCTTTCCTCGGTAATCATAAATAAATGGGTATTTATATATCTGTATAGATGGGTCTCTATATATTTTCCCTTTCAAATGAATTCAATGTATCTGTGTTACCTGGATTATCCCCTGCCCATTTTGCACATTTAAAGCAAGCTTTTGTATTTGATCAGATAACCAGGATGCAATACAAAGCAAAATTCTCACTTGATTCTGCTCATAGTGTGGATGTAATATTCAATCAGAAGACAGCTCTCCTGTCTGTTGGCTCACACAGCATAACTTCCTTTTCAGCTGCCACATTACAATTCTCAACACTTCTGTGTTCAGTACAAGTTTAATGGCGAAACATCTTTAAATCCTTCTACCGCTCTGTAACTCATGGTTTTTGGGGGGGATGAGTGACTAAACCTGAGTAAGTATAAACAAAAAGTGAGAAAAAATAGATCAGCTACCAGGTGAGACGGCACTTATCCCAGAGCTGTGAGAGAAACACTGGTTGAGGATGTTACAGGAATCTATCAGCAGGGAGAGAACTGCCTGGAAATTGGCTGACAGCAACTACTTGGCATGAGTCGAGTGTGGGGAATGATATACTGCAGGCTGGCAATCTGCAGACTCCTGCTGATGCCTCTGTTACCTCAGCAGCTCAGAAGACAGGCTTTGGGTTGATGTGGTCAGCTTCAGAAGAGAGATGTGATTGTCAAGACCAAGGGATGACCCAGAGAAAGATGAGACATAGGCAACAAAACACATATGAGACATATTTAACAAAACAATATAAGGTTCAGTTAATCCAGATCTTCATGAAAAGGATGAATTTGAAGGGACATTTTAGCAATGGAAATTGAGGTTGACTGTTGTTTCAGAAGGCAATTCCAGAGTTAATGGCCTTGATGCCAGGCATTATCATAAAGCCAGAATTAGAGGATCAAAACTCTTGACAGGTTACTGGTTAGTTTAGTTTAGATTAGACGATAGAGATAATTACAAACTAGGATTATATTAAACTGGAGCATTTGTTTGTAATATAAAGGAACTGCAGATGCTGGTTTATGGCAAAGTTAGGCACAAAATGCTGAAGTAACTCTGCGATTCAGGGAGCACTGTACCTCAGTACACTTGACGATAAACTAAACTGAACTGATCTCTAGACAAAATGGATATGTGATGTTTTGGGTCGGGACTCTTCTTGAGAAGACCATTCTTCAGTCTGGAGAAGGGTCCTGACCTAAAACATCACCTATCCATTTTCTCCAGAGATGCAGCCTGACCCCGTTCAGTTACTCCAACATTTTGTGTCTATTGTTGGAGTGTTTTCTGAACTGGAAGCTTAAGTAGGTCAACAAGCAGTAGGATAATGTGTGGATGAGATGGGTTGTGAGGGAAGACACAGGCAGCAGAGTGTTGGATGAACTCATGTTTGCAGAGTGTTGGAGGAGGAAGGCAATGAAGAGGAGCTTTAGAACTACCGGTACTGGTGAGTTAAGGCATGGATGAGTGTCTAACAGCAGACAGGCTGAGGTCAGAATGAAATCCAACACGTGGAGATCGGTGATAACTATGCAGGCAGGTGGGACTAGTGTAGATGGGGCACTTTGGTCAAGTTGGGCCAAAGGGCCTGTTTCCATGCTGTATGACTCTATGCCCCTAAATTCATTGAAGAATCCGCAGATAGCTGTATGTAAGACATGAGGATCCCAAACTCAAATTCAATGGCACCTCACAGAATGTCTCAGGGATTTTCTGTAAACCTTGTTGCAAGCCATTGAGCAATAGGTCACATGACATAATCCTTAAAGTGTTGATTGTCTTAAAGTCACGATTATCGTTCAGAACTAATGTTGCAAAGGTCCAAGTAACACAGATGTAGTCTTCAGGGAATCTCCAGAATAAAGGTTAGTGAATATTTGACAATGTATCTTGAAATTTCTCCAAATATATTTAATATCCTGCAACAGCAGATGAACTGCAAATGTCAATATGACATTAAGTAGCACTGTAACTTCTCTCTGTCTACTTCCAATTATTTGGAATTGACAAGAGAAAATGTTAAGCTAAGGGGTGCCAACAAAAGTACTGTGTAGCTTTACACAAATTAGAGCGGCACGGTGACGCAGCGGTAGAGTTGCTACTTACAATGCCAGAGACCCGGGTTCAATCCTGACTACTGGTGCTTCTCTGTACGAAGTTTGAAAGTTCTCCCCGTGACCTGCGTGGGTTTTCTCCGAGATCTTCAGTTTCCTCCCACACTCCAAAGACGTACAGGTTTATAGGTTAATTAGCTTGGTATAAAGGTAAATTGTCCCTAGTGTATGTAGGATAGTGTTAATGTGCGGGAATCACTGGTTGGCGCAGACTCGGTCGGCCGAAGGGCCTGTTTCCGCACTGTATCTCTAAAACTAAAAACTAAAAACTAAGTTAAACACGAATTACCAGTCCATTCCTCAAGGGATCTTCAGTATCAAGCTAGCATCCTGCACTAAAGACAGGATAACCAAACACATCTTGGCTCCTCTCAGAGGCTACTGACAAATTAAAATATGCAAGACAGTAGTAGAGTGTCTTCAAGATAAAGATCAACTGACGTGGATATTTACTGAACAAGGAAACATGGATAATGTAGGAAAATAGTACCGGAGTGAAAGATCATCGGAGATCTTATTGCATGGTGAATCAAGCTGAGTGCCTCTTCATACTTCTATATCCCACATTCTTAAAATAAATATTTCCCAGCCTTATTCGGATGATACTTCTCACATTATTATAATCTCAAGCTATTTATGTGAATTTGTCAGAAATGATATGGCAATGATAATGATAACTTGACATTGACATTTACACAACAAATAACCTCTTTAACTTTTATTTAAATTTTATTCTGAAAATTTGAAGTTCACCTTCTTTAGAAGAGGCGCTAATTGTGTTTTTATGTAATGTGCTTTTAAAGTTCAGTAATCTTTAGTTGCTAATGACTGTAATCACTGAGTTTTTGTCTTCTCTGCCATATAAAAAATCCATTATGGCCTATACAATTACCCAATGAATATTTTTCTGCAAAGAGCATGCTGTATAAAAATCCAGGAACAGTAAATAATTTAAAAGTCATTGCAACAAGTTACCCATGTTAACACATTAATATTTTGTTTGCTTTCCAAGTGGAAGAATGCACCCACATACTGTACATGCAGTACCTACATTAATATTAGTAATATGAGACGCAGAACACAGACTCAATGGCAGGAGATTATGATTGTAATAACAATGGAGCTGTCATTGGCACCAACATCAGAATTTCTAACCACATGTTTAATGACAAAATCGCAGCGGCTACTATGAGTGCTTCTGTTATGTTGCCCTGGAGGCCAAGGTGTTTTTCAGCTATCTCCAACATAATCAATGGAGGATACTTGAGGATATTAAGTCTTCACAAACTATTTTCAATGAAAGACACCCTCAAAATGTAATGCTTTGTGGCATGGTATAGTGAGATTTTAAAGGTATATTAATCTATAATTTTACTTCGGAGTCACGGGAGTGACTACGTGAAGAAGAGCCCGTCCAGCCGCACACGCGTCATATCGTCAGACGCATAGCGTAGTGCCGATGTGTTTGGAGTGAGCAGAGCTCCTCCAAACCGATAAGTAAAAAGCCTGAAGGTAAGTGTTTACTTACGTTTTTCAGGTCGATTTCTTCAGAAGACTTGTAGTTGGGAAAACACAAGTCAGAATGAAGAAAGGATTTAGAGGTGTACCACAGGGAACTCAAGTAAGACCGCGGGTCTGCGAGTAGCGGGCGCCCTTTTTAAATTTTTAAAAAGGGCTAAAGATATTTACCGTTGTAGCGCCATTAGCGCGCATAAGAAATAGGCCGGTGGCCAGTAGACTAGAGAGTCAGACCGGAGGATCCCCGATTCATGCAGATATTTTGTTATATTCAGAACCGCGTTGCGAGGCCAGTGCAGGGAATGCCTGGGGAAGGTCCAGGCTTAGCTTTGGCCTATAGGAGAGCCACCGTATGAAGTGCTTGGGGAAGGTCCGGCTTAGCGTTGTCCCTACAGGAGCCAGCGCAGGGACTGGCTGGTGGAGGTCCAGGCTTAGCGTTGGTCTATAGGAGAGCCAGCGCATGGAGTGCTTTAGAAGGTCCGGCTCAGCGTTGGCCTAAGGGAGAGCCAGCGTAGGGAGTATTTGGGAAGGTCCGGTTCAGCGCTGGCCTACAGGTGAGCCAGTGTGAGCAATGCCTGGTTAAATGGCTTTTTTTATGCGTTGGTCTACAGGAGAGCCAGCGCCAACTATATCTGGAGAGGACAGTTTAAGCGTTGGCCTACAGGTGAGCCAGAGCCAGCGCCAGCAGCACCTGAAAGAGGGCTGCCTATGCATGGGCCTACAGGAGAGCCTGCACGGCGAGCACCTGGAAAAGGGTTTACTATGCGTAGGCCTATGGGAGAGCCAGCGCTAGAAACACCTGAAGCAGGATGTCAAAATTCGGCCCTCCATGAGGAGGATTATTTCATGCAAAGATTCAGTAAACGAATCATATGAGGACTAGAGCCCAATAACAGAGCCTAAAGGACCAGATTTGGCACAATATATCAAAGTTGTGGTTCCAAAACTATCAGGAGAACCATTGGGAGATAAATTAACTATTACAATAAATTACTTGCTCTCTCAGCAGCTCCAGGTTCTAACCATGTATGAGCTGTCTACAAATATGAAACCCGCAGTATTGAGCATTAGAAGCAGTCTCAGCGGGGGAGAGGGTGTTGAAATTGCTGGTCAGGCATTAAGGCTTTTTGACCATAGGTTGGATGGAGAGCATGAGTCTTTATCACAACAAGGTTGAATTAGCACTCATGTGTAGTGCGCACTTTGAAATAAACTGTATTTATAAAAGTGCTATAAAGACCTAATATACCCTAAGTTTGGGGGAACTCTGTACACCATCTAATATTTAAATTGCCTAATAATCTGTTTTGGAAAGAATCTAGCCAAAAAAGGAATGACCCTGTGTGATTGGCAGATCAAATTAAAGGCAGTTTTCCCCACCAATATGTGGTGACTGGGGACAGTGAAGGATCAAATTGGTCTTTCCCATATTTGCGTTTTAGGCGCATTCCTCCTGGGGTATGTGGAGGTTACAATATTCCACTAAGATCAGGGGATAACAATTGCCATAGGCAAACCCTGAGGTAGGGGGTCTGGTTCTGTAAGAAACATATTAATGTTTTCACTTACAAGTTGGGAAAGATTACAATGCTTGGAAAAGATGGCAATTTGAGGTATTTATACTGTACAGTATTGTGGGGTTTAGAATTGAATTCTACCCATATTTGGTTTCTCCTACTAAGGTATTTGAAACCGGTAACATATTTTCTCAAAATAAGAGAATATGTAGATTCAGACAAAACATGAAATATTGTGGAAAAGGGATGATTAAGAAGTCAGTTCACCATCACCATCAATTAATGCCAAGTATGTTAAGAGTGCAAATAAGGATGGTGGGTGTAGAATTATTCTAGATCTGACAAGTTTACCCTTTTTTGGTGCAGTATAATAAACAGTTTTGGGCATTTGCCAATACTATGCAGCAAATTTCAAGAAAATGCTATATGGGTAGCATAGATCTTAAAATGCATTTTACTGTGTGGCTATATATAGTAAATAATCATAGATATTTTAAAATGTAACTGGATGAGTCGATTATGGCAACTTAAAGCATTATATTAAGGTTTAGTCTCAGCCTGAGACTATTTGCCAGGTTGTTGGAACTAATCTTAGCATTACTAAGAACTCAAAGCCATTTGGTAATGGCCTATTTTTGATATATTCTAATTGTAGGAAACATTCGGGCTACAACAGAACCATGAGTGTTAAGAATCAAGCTCACTTTGGAGATTTATTAACCATCCAACTAAATCTAAACAATTACCAAACACAGTTATTGATTATTTGGGTTCCATTATTAAATGAGAACACATGTTTGTGATTCCGCCCAAGGATTAAGGCTGCATTTAATTGGAAGTTGTATTAAGCTCATTACAGAGCACCAACCCTCAATTAGGCAGGTAGCAAGCCTGCTTTGCAAACTATTGCTTATTTTCAGCTGTAGAATTTAGACTGCTGCATTATCAGCATTTACAGTAAGCATGGATAGAGGCATGGAGAATACAATTTAGGGCATTTTGCCAGGCCATGTATTTGCCAGTTGCAGTTATTACTGGAATAATATGATGAATCATGAGTGTCTCAAATGCCTCCAGAGAGATTCTGGTTGAACACCTTCCATTATACTACAGACTAATTTTAGTGCTCTAGGTTGGGGTCATACTTATAAGTATTTCCAGCTGTGGAGGTACATGGAATATGGAGAAAGTACCTTTGATCCAATAACAAGGGATCATTAATGAGAGTTTTAGGAACATTTTATGGCCTAAAGCTTATTGCTCATATGCAAAGTTTGCATGTTTAGGTATAGATTGAAACTACAGAATAAAACGTATGTTAATCATTTGAGTGGTATGAAGTCAGAATCTTGTAATAGACTGGCTAACATGATCTGGACCTGGTGTTTACCAGAAATATTTGGTTGGGAATCTACCTACCAGGTAGATTCAAAATAGTTGCAGACTCAAGGTCATATAAATTCAATGATAATACAGAATGGATGTTGGATCGTGACAAATTTAATAATATTGTTGCATGATTAATGACTTGTTTGCATCCAGATTTAACCACCAATTACCTAAATATGTGTCATGGAAACCTGATCCTGGGGCAGTAGCGGTGGATGTTTCTCGCTGCATTGGGGTAGAATGTTTGTATACATTTTCTCCATTTTGCCTCATTTAGTCAGTATATACAGAAGATCAAACAGGACTCCGTTTCGGGAGTATTGGTGGTACCAGATTGGACCTACAAAACCATGGTATCTTCTGGTGTTAAAAATGATCACAAAAGCCTCTTATGATTTCCCAAACAGAATTAACCTGTTTGTGCACCCTACAACTGATGATTCACATCCTTTACATAATCATATTGGTTTGTTGATTTGCAGATTCTAAGGACTGCCATAATTTCGGAAGAGGACTATCAGATTGTACTGTGGATATTATTGCAACCTGGAGGGATATTACCCAGAAGCAGTACATTTCTTACATAAGGAAATGGGATATGTTTTGCTTAAAGCAGAACATTACATATCACACTACAGACATCTCAGTAGTGTTAGAGTTTCTGTCAACTCTTTATTTTTATTGGCAGTTAAGCTATACTGCAAGGAGTGCCTTTACTGCATATCTATGGAGGGAATCAGAATAAAATCTTGTAAGGTTACACCCTTTGGTCTGCAGATTTATGAAGGGAAGTTTCAATTCTAAGCCTCCTAGACACAGGTATACAAAAATCTGGAATGTAAGAGATGTGTTATGTTTTTTCGTTGATGGACTCCTATTGCAGTGCTGTCCTTGGCTTAAATTACCATTAAGGTAGTCAAGTTCAGGGCACTGGTTTTAGCACAGAGAGTGCAAACATTGTAGAAACTACGAATAGACATGATGGAAAGAGCAACAGATACTATTATGTTCTATGTCTATGATTTGCTTAAACAGAGTAGACCTGGAATCACAGGATGTAAGTTGGGGTTTCAGCATATCCTACGGATTCATGTCTATGTGTGGTATCACATTTACAATGTTAGATTGAAACCACCAGAACCAGAAAAGAGGTGGAGTATCAGTATTTTATTAGCCATAAATAGCTGCATAAGAAAGTGTCGGTTCAGACTATTTAAAAATGGCTGAAGCAGGTGTTGCTTGGTGCAGGTATTGATACTGACAAATTTAAATCTCATTCCATCAGGGCACCATCAACATGGACGGCCAAGGAATTGGATGTTCCATTAGAACATATCCTCGCGGCCGCAGGCCAAAGTGAAAGAATGTTTCACAAGTTTTACCATAAGGAGATTATAGTACCTGTGGTTATTTGGTGGTGCTATTTTGGATTTAGTATTCCTCTTGTGATAAAGGGGTTACTATTGTGGTGATAAATTAACCATTAACTGGTTGCATCCATGTTGTGGTTATGCATTGTTGATTGCTTTACTTATTTAGAGTCAATCAATGCAGTGAGACGCCTGGATTTGAATCTACGACGTGTAATCACAGAGCTTTGAAATCTTCACGTAGTCACTCACGTGACTCCGAAGTAAAATAGTAAGATTAAACTAGAACTTACCAGTTTGAAGTTTGATCTTTATTTTACGAGGAGTTACGATGAAGGATTACGTGCCCTCCGCTCCCACCCTCATAAAAGATCGAGCTGGTAGTTCTAGTCTTTATGTATCTTACTATCATACTTCAGTAATTGTTGTCTGTGATTTCACTCCGCTGCTTTGAAGATTGACGCGTGTGCGGCTGGACGGGCTCTTCTTCACGTAATCCCTCATCGTAACTCCTCATAAAATAAAGATCAAACTTCAAACTGGTAAGTTCTCATTTAATCTTACTATTAATTGTTATCATATAGTAGTTCTAATAAACTAATGTCATGTGTGTAGCTTATAATTTCCTCAAATAGATATTTAAAAAGTGAATCTCAATAGATAAAAAAATATTTTTAAGGTTTATATATATAAATATGTATATACTGTATATATTGTATACATTATATACATTATATATATATATATATGTGTGTGTGTGTAAATATGAAATATATGTATATACACATATACTTTTCATATTTACATGTATGCTACATTAATCTCACCTTCAAATATGTATTTGATGCTGTATATTGTGTGGCCTATAGCTTTAAGGGTTTATGATAGTGTGGTTACCGCTTGATAACATATTTAAAGTAGTAACAAAACTCTGTTCTCCTTGTATGCCGCCTGTGAAAATTCCTTAATACCTTTGGTTGCCCAGTCAGTTTGATGACATAATTGTGGCTCCATGTCAGGGATCCATTTGTACTGACATCAGGTTTGAGGAAAGTGGATTGGTAGATCATTGTTGGTGTTTCTTTTTCAAGATTTTCACTTGGCCATTCAGTTCAAATACCAGGCCATTATATCTCAGACTTCTGTCGGAGCTCGTCTTATTTAACCACTGTGATTTCACCAGATGTGCAATAGGCTTTCCAATTATAGAGTCATCGAGTCATACAGCATGGAAACAAGCCCATTTGCTCAACTTGCCCACGCCGACCAAAATGCCCGTCTCCACTAGAACCACCCACCTGTGTTTGGCCCATATCCTTCTAAGCCTTTCCTATTAATGTACCAGTCCAAATGTCTTTTAAATGTTTTGATCGTACCTACCTGCTACTGGCAGCACATTTCATACACCCACCACCTTTTGCGTGAATAAATTGCCCTTCAGCTTCCTATTAAATCTTTCTCCTCTCACCTTAAACCCAAGTCCTCTGGTTCTTGATTTCCCAAATCTGGGTAAAAGACGCTGTGTATTTATCCTATCTATTCCCTTCATGGTCGTATACACCTCTAGGTAACTTTATTTACATACATATATGTTTCTGTCATACTTCAGTTTAAGTTACTATGGCAAAGTTGAAGTTACTCAAGAGAGTTCTGAACCCAATACTTGCACTATTGTTTATATTCATTACTAGGCTTATTAGTAACTTTAGAAAATTAATTCTGAAATCTCAGTACACTCTTTAATGTTTGTTATGAATTTAATGAACGATATAATAAACAGATGATTTTATTTTACCAAGCTTAACATGTATGTAATGCAAACATGCTGCCCCAGCTTGGGGCCCCCCTTCACTGCAATGACAATACCAGAGTACCACACCAAGGTCAATGAACTCCACCTATGAAGGATGTGCATTTTCAATTATACAATAGATCATAACAATTTTATGGGAAAAGTGCAGAAGTAGAGACTTGCACTGGCAATCTGAGAGATGCTCTGGCTGCAACTGGAAATGATTTCCCTGTATATGCCAATCAGCTCTAAAACAGCTGGTTAATAGACAGTAGTTTGGGACAAATCCTGAAAATCATTGTGCCGCCTCACTAAGGTTTGACGGATTGAGGCAGCGCAGAAAACCTCTGGAGTACATTGTGGATAATGTATGTGAAATGAACAAAAATAAAATAGCAATTTTATTCATGTTTTAATATCTCCTGTGATATTTCTAGCATTCAATTTTTTGTCCCGCAGCTATAAGCACTGGATAGAGATCACAGAACGCACTGCAGTGGTGTCTGTCACACAGCATGTGAACACAGACATAATGGGTCAGATCGTTCACTCATCGTACAATGATCTAAAGCATCACCTGCATACTCTGCAAAGTGAAACTTCATGTGGGCTGAACTGCAATTCAACCATGGGCATCATAGTCATTGAGTCATAGAGTGATACAGTGTGGAAACAGGCCCTTTGGCCCAACCTGCCCACACCGGCCAACATGTCCCAGCTACACTATTCCCACCTGACTGTGTTTGGTCCATATCCCTCCAAACCTGTCCTATCCATGTACCTGTCCTATCCATGTACCTGTCCTATCTATGTACCTGTCCTATCCATGTACCCATCCTATCCATGTACCTTACATGTACATGTACATGTTTCTTAAATGTTGGGATAGTCACAGCCTCAACTACATCCTCTGGCAGCTTGTTCCATAAACCCACCACCCTTTGTGTGAAAAAGTTACCCCTCGGATTCCTATTAAATCTTTTCCCCTTCACCTTAAACCTATGTCCTCTGGTTCTCGATTCACCTACTCTGGGCAAGAGAATCTGTACATCTACCCAATCCATTCCCCTCATGATTTTATACACCTCTATAAGATCACCCCTGATCCTCCTGCACTCCAAGGAATAGAGTCCTAGCCTACTCAACCTCTCCCTATAGCTCACACCCTCTAGCCCTGCAACATCATTGTACATCTTCTCTGTACCCTTTCTAGCTTGACAACATCTTTCCTTAAGCTTTTGGTTCATTAAATAGATGCAAATATATTATCCCACCCAATCTACCGAGCCTAGATGATTAGTAAGGGCCACAAAGATTATGGGGAGAAGGCAGGAGAATGGGGTTGAGAGGGAAAAATACATCAGCCACAATCAAATGGCTGAGTAGACTCAATGAGCCGAATTGCAGTTCCCAGGTGGCAAATGTCTTGCCGTGGTGTCCAATATAGCCTGTTCCTGTAGCTGCTTAAATTACATATAGTCAATACTGGCAGCTAGTTTCGGTTCCAGGTTTCAGCCAGTTTGGTCTGGCTGTACGAATTGGGACCTCAGCCCCTAGGCTGTTCACTAAAATTTTGAAACCAGCTCTATCGTTTCTGCGGAAACAAAAACACATGGTGATGGCATAACTAGATGACATCCTCATTGTGGGCAAAACTTTGGAATTGGCCAAAGAAACGGTAACAGCCACAAAATAATTATTTAAAAAATGGGTTTATCATCCATCCAGTTAAATCTAAATTAAACCCTTCCACCACAATGGATTATTTGGGGTTCACCATTAACTCAGTTCACATGTTGGTGACTTTGCCTAAGGAAAAGGCTATAGCCTTAATAGAGGCTTGCAATACCTTCATCAGTAAACCATCCATCAGATTGGTAGCAAGAATAATTGGCAAAATAGTGGCTGCCTTTCCAGCCACACAATTTGGACCTTTACATTATCAAAATTTACAGAGGGCAAAAATACGAGCACTCAAAGTTAATGCTGGTCATTTTGACAGACCAATGAAGCTACCAATCGAAGCCATAATGGAACTAAAATAGTGGACAGATAACAGTCAGCATTGTTCCAATCCAATCGTAATCAGCAACCCTTCTATGGTGCTACAAACGGATGCCAGTGCACTTGGTTGGGGTGCTACCAATTCCATCTCCAGCTGTAGGGCCTAAAGTCATATTGTTCTGGGTTATGTCACCAGCATGTTAGACTACAGATTGACAATACCACGGTGGTAGCATATATCAACCACATGGGTGGAAACAAATCGATATCATGTGACAAGCTGGCCAACACAATTTGGCAATAGTGTATCCAGAAAAATATTTGGGTATCAGCCACTTACCTACCAAGTAAACTAAATTCAGTGGCAGACAGCAGGTCACGCAAATTTAATGAAAATACCGAATGGATGTTGGATAAAAAAGTATTTGCTGATATTACAGCATGGTATGGAACACCAGATATCGATCTATTCGCATCCAGGCTTAATCACCAGTTATCAAACTATGTTTCATGGGAACCAGATCCTGGGGCAGCGGCGACAGATGCATTTTCGCTGCATTGGGGGGAAGTTGTTTATTTATGCATTCCCTCCTTTCTGCCTCATCAGTCGGGTATTAAGGAAAATACAGCAAGACTCTGCGTCTGGTATTTTGGTAGTACCCGATTGGCCTGCTCAACCATGGTTCCCTGTGATATTCGCATGGTATTAGAACCATGCATCACCATCTGGCATAGACCAGATTTACTGGTTCATCCCGTAACAAGGGAAAGCCACCCATGTCATAACCATATGAAATTATTAATTTGTAGAGTCTAAAAGTACCTCTACTGCAACTGGGACTGACGGACCGAACAGTGAACATTATTTCAGCGGCCCACAGACAGTCCACCAAAAAACAGTACCTGGTATACATCAGGAAATGGGAGATGTACTGTCATAGAAACAACATCACCTACTCATCCATGAACATCCTGTCTGTTCTGGAATTCCTGGCAGGCCTCCATTACGATGAGGGGCTCAGTTATAGTGCCATCAACTGCGCCAGAAGTGCCCTGTCAACATATCTATACCAAGGAACAGAGCGTCATTCTGTTGGAACTCACCCCCTGGTAACAAAACTTATGAGGGGAATTTTTAATATCAATCCCCAAGAACCAGGTACTCCCAAATATGGGATGTGAGTATTGTCCTGATGATGCTAAGGAATTGGTCTCCAGCAAAACTCTGTCCCTACAAAGACTGACACTGAAAACAGTCATGCTGATGGCATTGGTCACAGCACAAAGGGTACAGTCATTACATAAGTTAAGACTGGACAACATGACTTCTTCATCTGTAAATATAACGTGTCATATTTATGAATTAGTCAAGCAGAACAGACAGGGGTCAGCAGGCCTCAATATAGAATTTAGGGCTTACCCGACAGATGATCGTCTCTGTATAGTAAGACATTTACTGCTATATATGGAGAACACGAAAATCATCAGAGGCAAGAGATGGCACTATTAATCAGCCACAAGCAACCTCACAAAAATGTGACGGTCCAGACCATCTCAAGATGGCTGAAACAGGTTCTATTAAAGGCTGGGGTGGATACTAACATTTTCAAATCTCATTCCACCAGGGCTGCAGCTACATCGGCAGCTATGCAGTTGGATGTTCCGATGGACCAAATCCTCAAGACAGCAGGATGGTCAACGGAGAAACCTTTCCAACTATTTTATCATAAACCAGTAATTAAATCTGGAACGTTTGCAGAAACAATTTTAAGTTCTGTAATATAATTTCACCCCATAAATAGGGGCTATAATTTGGTGTTAATGGATCATGGATTTCAATGTCATATTCATGTCTAAACATGTTAACACAATTCCTCCCATAGTCATTAAGGCAGATGTGATGCATGGACTCGTTTCCACGGCATGAAATCACAGAGCTTTGAAATCTTCACGAAGTCACTCACGTGACTCCGAAGTAAAATAGTAAGATTAAACGAGAACTTACCAGTTCGAAGTTTGATCATTATTTTATGAGGAGTACGTTGAGGGAATACGTGCCCGCCACGCCCACCTTTGATCATATACTCAACTGGTATCATCTTTTCTAATCTTACTATGTTCAGTCATTACAGTTATCTGTGATTTCACACCGCTGCTTTGAAGAATGACACGCATGCGTCCTGGCGGGGTTCTTCACGTATTCCCTCAACGTACTCCTCATAAAATAATGATCAAACTTCGAACTGGTAAGTTCTCGTTTAATCTTACTAATCTGATGCACAAATGCAAAAGCAGCACGGTTTCAACATCAGATTTGGAAAGAGTCATGTGGTGTTACAAAAGTAGAAGTATTCCGTCTTGTTAAGGTACTATATAAGGTTCAAACTCAACTGGGAGTCAAATCTTATCACAAAATATTAAAGGTTTGGTCTTTCAGAGCTCCCAGGCAGTCAGAGACTGGTGCACGGGGGTTACACTGGGTAAAGACTTTTATCTCCACATTATTTAGTTACATAGATGCATAGAAAATAGGTGCAGGTGTAGGCCATTCGGCCCTTTGAGCCTTTCAATGTGGTCATGGCTGGTCATCCACAATCAGTACCTCATTCCTACCTTCTCCCCATACCCTTTGATTCAATTAGCCCTCAGAGCTCTATCTAACTCTCTTTTGAAAGCATTCAGTGAATCAGCCTCCACCGCCTTCTGCGGAAGAGAATTCCACAAATTCATGACTCTCTAGGTGAAAGAGTTTTTCCTCATCTCAGTTCTAAATGGCTTACCCCTTATTCTTAAACTGTGGCCCCTGGTTCTGGACTCACCCAACACCGGGAACATGTTTCCTGTATCTAGCGTGTCCAATCACTTAATAATTTTACATGTTTCTATAGGATGCCCTCTCATCCTTCTAAATTCCAGTGAATACAAGCCCAAACATTCCATTCTTTTATCATATGACAATCCCGCCATCCCAGGAATTAACTTTGTGAACCTACGCTGCACTCCCTCAATAGCAAGAATGTTCTTCCTCAAATTAGGAGACCAAAACTGCACACGATACTCCAGGTGTGGTCTCACCAGGGCCCTGTACAACTGCAGAAGGACCTCTTTGCTCCAATACTCAAATCCTCTCGTTATGAAGGCCAAGGAGGACATTTCCACACATTTACCACAAGCAGTCAGAGGATTTACTAACAGTAGTAGTGTCAGAGAGGAGTAGGTAAGGTAAAGCTGGGGTCAAAGTAAATGTGGGAAATTTAGGGACCAGTTTGAAGCTGGGTCCCAATCCAAAACATTGCCTATCGGTGTTCTCCAGGGCTGCTGCCTGAGCCGGTGAGTTACTCCAGCACTTTGTGTTTCACTCAAGTTTCCAGTATCTGCAGTTCCTTGTGTCCATGCAGAAAATGATGCACTGTTTTTGGATGATGTTGCCAGAGAGCCACTTGTCGATGAGAATTGGAAAGGTACAGGATAGTTCCTTGAGAAGAAGAAATGCGGTTGCAGGAACAGGAGCAATTGCTCATTCTTCTCTGTGACTGGAATGGTAGAATGGAACTGGGCAAATGTAATCTCGTTCAGTTGGGTAGCAGTGAAGAGAATTGGAGAAGGGTGGTGTTTACAAATGCATGAAGGGTTGCAGACAGGTAGAGGACAAGATAGGATAGACAAACCTTCTCAAAATCATGCATAATGTCATCAGATGGGGAGATGCAGTGCCTTGGGTCTTGCAGGGAAATTTCCCTGCATAAGTGTTAGCAATTTTGGAATAGTTCAGTTAAAAACAGAGCCATTAATTTAGCAGATCAGATTTATTGCCCTTTATGAGAATATCAATCCTGAGTGTCTTCAGCAGCGTTAGTGAAGCTCTTATCCACCTTCACGGGCCTCTGCATTAATTAATTGGTGGAAATTAATTGCTAAATTGATAAACAGCTAATCAACTTCCTTGTGTACCGACGCGTGAATGCTTTCTTTGACACGGGTGTAAATTATAAATTGAGGCTTGCATGTCGCAAAGTAACCATCTGCAGCATTGTTTTTGTGAAATGGATTCAGAATTGGCTGAGCTCCATGGTGGAAGGAAGGGTTTACACTGAGGCCACCGTGTATCTGCCATCTCAAGACACCTACAATCTGTGGGACAGGCACACATTTTGTATAAATTAATAAAGGTTCGGCAGACTGGAAGCCATTGTGGTGCACAGAAAAGGAACATTATTCATTTGTCATTAAGGTTAATAAATTTAACCTGCCTGGCTGCATTCCTGGCCATCATCTGCTGAGATACTGATTAGTTTTGAGCTTTGTCTGATTCCAGTAAAATTACTGCTCTTGGAATAGGTTCACCGCTGAGCAAACCTTAAGCATCGGCCAAACATGGTTGGCTGAGTTTGAAATTAAACTCCATAGACCCTGTTGTAATGGCATTGTTGTATATTATCCAAATGTCTGTGCGAGCCATGGTTTTAGCTTGCCTCATGGCATCAACCAAATGGGGAGGGACAGGGGCTCATGCAGTGAGCTTGCACGTTGTGAGAATAAGCCTGTGTGGATTGGAGGAATTGTGATCTCAATCAGCATTCAGTGTTGGGCAGCAAGACAAAAGCACGGCTATGCCATTTGCAGGTGCATGAAGGTCAGGAGTAAATTGATTTACAAAGCGCTGTGTAGTGTGAGTTACAGGTTGGTCTTTTTTAAGGCCTCTGACGATATTAGGACATTTGGATGATATCAGGACGATATCAGACTGCATTAACTGGTATAACAGAGGATAACATTTGATGACCATCTTGAACAGAACTCAAATAGTCCAAGGCATGGATGCAGTGGTAACACCCTTCAATAGGGGTACAAAAGAGGAAAGATGGCCAGAGGACAAGTAGAGAACTGCAATGTGCTCCGAAATGGAGGAGAAGGTAGAGAAGGATCATCCACAGGACACCACATTAACCAGGATATTCAGAAACAATTTCTCTGATGTGCACAATTCACATCAGTGCAGATTTATTTGAGGGCGGCAGAATGTCGCAGTGGTAAGTTGCTGCCTCATAGTGCCCGAGACCCAGCTTCGATCCTGACTATGTGCGATGCCTGTATGGGATTTGTATGTTCCACATGCGAACACATGGGTTTTCTCTGGGGACTCCACTTTCCTCTCACACTGCAAAGACGAAAAGGTTTGTAGGTTAATTGGCTTCAGTAAAAATTTGTAAATTGTCCCGAGTATAGGATAGTGTTAGCATATGGTGCGGTTGCTGGTCAGTATGGTCATGGTGGGCCGAAGGGCCTTTCTCACTAAAGTCTAAAGTGCACCTCAGAAAGAAGCATTATTTTAAGAGAACCAGTATCCACAACAAATTATTTCATTCATTGTTCCTTATTTCTCCACATCACCGTCTATATCTCTCGTTTCCCTTATCCCTAACCAGTCTGAAGAAGGGACTCGACCCGAAACGACTCCAATTCCTTCTCTCCAGAGATGCTGCCTGTCTCGCTGAGTTACTCCAGCTTTTTGTGTCTATCCACAACAAATAGGACTGGATAAATTGTTATATTGGCTGCTTTCCTGAGGTGCTGTGAAGCGTAGATTGTATCGATAGTGGGGAGTCAGGTCTGTGTGATGGACGGGGCTACATCCGCAACTTTCTGCGATTGTTTGCGGTCTTGGGCAGAGCTGTTGCCAAACTGAACTATGATGCATCCCGATACGATGCTTTCCACGGTGTATCTACAGATGTTGATGGGAATAATTGTAGACATGCCAAACTTACTTATTCTCCTGAAGAAGAAGAGGTGTTGATGTGATTATTTTGGCCACTTAGACCATTTCCGACACTTCTCTCCCTTTTCTAGTTCTCTCTGTCTCCATCTCAGGAGGCAAACTGTCCATTGGCATTTACTATGAACAGACTATCAACAGACTATCAACATACTATGTTCCCATCCTGTCTCTTGAAAGGCAACCACTGATTTCTCTAATTTTCTCCGTTTCCACTACATCAGCTCTCAAGATCAGGCTTGCTTTTCAAGGACTTATAAAAGTTTTCTCCTCATGATTAAGTTTAGTTTAGTTTAGTTTAGAGATACAGCGCTAAAACAGGCCCTTCGGCCCACCGAGTCCGCACCAACCAGCGATCCCCGCACATTAACACCATCCTACACTCGGGACAATTCTTATATTTAAACCAGCCCAATTAACCTACAAACCTGTACGTCTTTGGAGTGTGGGAGGAAACTAAAGTTCTTGGTGAAAACATACACAGGTCATGGGGACAACGTACAAACTCTGTACAGACAAGCACACATAGCTGGGATCGAACCTGGATCTCTGGCACTGTAAACAATGTAAGGCAGCAACTCTACCGCTGCGCCACCATGCCGCCCAATGTTCTGCTAGGTCATTGGAATTTGTATTAACTGCTTCTTTTTTTTGTGATATAAATTTTTATTAGAAGCAAACATATTATAATGTAGAGTAACATATTATAATAGGAGAAGAAAAAACTTTTCATATACATCAATCACTCATACATTATTACATTTGTCAATTGTCAGTTAATTCTGCTTCTAGTGTTTTTTTTTAATATAGATAGATAAAGAAAAATAGAGAGAAAGAAGAATTACAATATCAAAAAAGAAAAAGAGGTGGAATGAATTACTTATAATACGTCATAGGAGATAAGTTCGTAGGTTATGAAATATAATTACATCTAATCCTGAGTTCAAGTTTCAGTCGGGCTTTCGCGCTGGGCCGCTCTATCCCTTCAAATAGGCAATGAATGGAGCCCATATTTTAACAAAAAGTTCTTGCTTGTCCATTAAGACAAGTCTAATTCTTTCTAGACGTAGGGTCTCCGACATTTCCACAATCCACATTTTAATTGTGGGGGTTGTAGGGCATTTCCAGAATGTTTTTTTTTTTTTAATTTTTATTTATTAGAAGTACATTACATTACAACCACATACATTAATACTCGTCATTTATATCTTCTTACAATTAATGTACTCCCTTTATTTATTTTTTTACACTAGAAAAAGAAAAGATTGAAAGAGAGAAGAAAGTGAAGGAAAAAGTGCAAGTGTAGAAAAGTGTAGAAAATGTAACAACAAAAAAGGACGAAGACCCTATAAGAGCGAAATTAAAAACAAAAAGAAAAAGAGTTAAGAAATAGGCCCTAAGAAAAGAAAAGAGAAAGAGAAAAAAAGAGAAACAAATGTTTTTTTTTTGAGCATCACGTAAATAGGACATACCAACTCTTCAACTATCATCCCCCCTTACCTGACCTCAATTTTTTATTTTTTTTAAAGTACTTTTGCACCCTATGTTTGTAATAATTCTATAAATGCAGACCACGTCAGGTGGAAGTGATCTGGTTTACCTGCTAGGAGGAGTCTTATCTCTTCTAGGTGTAATGTTTCAAACATATTTGAAATCCACATATTTATAGTTGGTATTGGAGCCTTCTTCCAAAATTTTAGAATTAGCTTTTTTCCAGTTATTAACCCATAGTCCATTAATTTCTTTTGAAACACATTTGAAACAGAATTTTAATATTAATTTTTTCCCAGTTATTATACTGTAGTCAAGGAAATTTAATATAACCATATAACCATATAACAATTACAGCACGGAAACAGGCCATCTCGACCCTTCTAGTCCGTGCCGAACACGTATTCTCCCCTAGTCCCATATACCTGCGCTCAGACCATAACCCTCCATTCCTTTCCCGTCCATATAACTATCCAATTTATTTTTAAATGATAAAAACGAACCTGCCTCCACCACCTTCACTGGAAGCTCATTCCACACAGCCAACACTCTCTGAGTAAAGAAGTCCCTGCTCATGTTACCCCTAAACTTCTGTCCCTTAATTCTCAAGTCATGTCCCCTTGTTTAAATCTTCCCTACTCTCAATGGGAAAAGCTTATCCACGTCAACTCTGTCTATCCCTCTCATCATTTTAAAGACCTCTATCAAGTCCCCCCTTAACCTTCTGCGCTCCAAAGAATAAAGCCCTAACTTGTTCAACCTTTCTCTGTAACTTAGTTGTTGAGCTTGTTGTGAGTTTCTTTGGCTTGTTGTGAGTGTTAAACTTTGTTCTGATATCCCAAGTATTATTAATTTTGAGTCTGGAGCCAATTTGGTATTAACAACTTCAGAAATTATTTGAAAAATATCAGTCCAGTAATTTTTAATTTTTATACAATTTGCAAAGGTATGTGTTAAATTGGCCTCTAGATGCAGGCATTTATCACATATAGGAGAGATATGTGGGAAAATTCTATTTAGTTTTATTTTGGAGTAATGTAATCTGTGTAAGACTTTAAATTGTATTAAAGCATGTCTGGCATTTAACGAACATTGATGTATATGTTGTAAACTTTCGTTCCAAATATCTTTCGTAATAGGATAACCTAACTCATTTTCCCATTTATGTCTATATAGTTCCATCGGTGGTACCTCGTTATTTAGGAGAATGTTATAAATATAAGCTAATAATTTTTCAGTGTTAGGATGCTTATTCAAACATTCATCAAGAATTTCTGGTTCCCTAGTCCTATAAACTTGTGTATTGGATTTAACATAATCTCTAATTTGTAAATATCTGAAAAAGTTATTTGAGTGTAGTCCATGATTCTGTTGTAACTCTTGAAATGACAGAAAGGTGCCTTCCCTATAAAGATGTCCAATCCTTTTAATTCCATAATGTTTCCATTGTATAAAACCTCTATCCAATATGGATGGATTGAATAGAGGATTATTTACAATGGGAAGACATAGTGGTATATTATTCAGTTTTAAAGCCTTTTTTAATTGTTTCCAAATTCGTATTCCACTATGTATTATAGGGTTTTCCTTATAGGTTTTTTTATGCAATTTTGTGGTAGCAAATATAATCGAACCTATTTCAAAAGGTAAACAGTCTTCCTTTTCCATCCTTAACCATTCTGGTTGTTGGTCCATTTCTTCCAGCCAGAAATTCATGTTTTTAATATGGACTGCCCAAAAATAAAATAAGAAATTTGGCAAGGCCAAACCTCCGTTGCTCTTTGACTTACATAAATGTTTTTTACTTATTCTATGATTCTTATAATCCCAAATAAAGCTTGTAACAATGGAGTCGACTTCAAAAAAGTATTAACTGCTTCTGACGGTGTGAAATGTTCTTCTGCAAGAGAGAGTAGAGTGTGCTATTGAGCAAGTCTGGGCTTTTTTCATTAGTTGAATGGCTGGGAAGTATTTGGGACATAGCTTAGATGTGATTGACAGAGATTATTGTTCGGTGAGGATAAAACAGTACACAAAACTAATTGCTGGGATTTGTTCATGCTTTTACAAGGGATGGTTCATTAAATTTCACTCCTGCCAGTGACCTTGTTAGCAATCTCTTTCTGCTTAGAATTCGTAACAAGTGGCCTCTAACTTCATGTAGTGCGAGAAATCCAGCGCCATAGGACATTGGCAAACCAGATAGATTTTTAACAAGAAACAGCTTTATTGTCATCATTACTGTTGACAACTTATTTTTTATTTAAAACACATTTCATTAGCTGTATTTAAATTATCCAGCTACCGTGTCAGGATTTTAACTTAATTCTCCAGATCATTACTCAAGGACCTTGGATTAATGGTCTCATTACATAAAGATAATACAGCAGCACCCACTATGCAACCTAAACCATGTCAGACTGACAGTGACACAGTGGCACAGCGGTAGAGCTGCAGCCTTACAAAGCCAGAGACCCGGATTCGATACTGACTATGGGTGCTGTCTGTACGGCGTTTTGTACATTCTCCCTGTGACATTGTGGGTTTTCTCTGGATGCAGGTAAATCCTGCAGGTACAAGAAAGCTAATGGCATGTTGGCCTTCATTGTGAAAGGATTTGAGTTTAGGAGCAAGGAGGTCCTATGCAGTTGTACAGGGCCCTGGTGAGACTGCACCTGGAGTATTGTGTGCAATTTTGGTCTCCTAATTTGAGGAAGGACATTATTTCTATTGAGGGAGTCCAGCGTAGGTTCACCAGGTTAATTCCCGGGATGGTGCGACTGACATATGATGAAATAATGGGTCGACTGGGCTTGTATTCACTGGAATTTAGAAGGATGAGAGGGAATCTTAAAGAAACATATAAAATTATAAAGGGATTGGACAGGCTAGATGCAGGACAAATTTTCCCGATGTTGGGGGAGTCCAGAACCAGGCGTCACAGTTTAAGAATAAAGGGTAGGCCATTTAGGACTGAGTTGAGGAGTAAAAAAATTATCCCAGAGAGTTGTGAATCTGTGGAATTTTCTCCCTCATAAGGCAGTGGAGGCCAATTCACTGGATGTTTTCAAGAGAGAGTTAGATTTAGCTCTTAGGGCTAAAGGAATCAAGGGATATGGGGAAAAAGCAGGAACAGGGTACTGATTTTGGATGATCAGCCATGATCATATTGAATGGTGGTACTGGCTCAAAGGGCCAAATGGCCTACTCCTGTACCTATTTTCTATGTTTCTATGATCCGGTTTCCTCCCACCTCCAAAGACTGACAGGTTTGTAGGTTAATTGGCATCAGTATAATTGTAAATTGCCTCTAGTATCTTGGACATGTGTTAATATATGGAGGTGTTCACTGGTTGGTACGTACTTGGTGGGCCAAAGGGCCTGTTTCCACGCTGTATCTCTAGTTCAAAGAGTCAATAGGTAAATGGCACAGCGTGATTTCGGCAAACGTTTCCGAGCACAAGGCAAGTGGGCCAGTAATTGTGAGGAGGCTACAAGTGGGCAAAGATCTGGTTGATAAAGTATTAGGTGGCAGCAATAATTACAAAGATGCATATTATATAAATGGTGCAATATTGTAGAGATTGTCTGCCCGTTTATTTCTAGAACTGGGGGATCACCATTTAAAAAGAGATGAGGTGATTTTCTTTTCTCTCTCACTGGTCCAAGTCTTTGGCATTCTTCCTCAAATGCTGGTTGAATAGTTTTAAGGCATTGAGGCAAATTAAGAATGAATTTAGATGGATCTAGTGGCTTGACCCTGTTCCTAATTTAAATGGTCAAATGTTTGTACTAATTTCAATGTTTCTTTGTATAAAAAAATAATACTAGTAAAGAAGAAATGTTGATTGTAGTAATACCTTTTAATTGACCTTGATCAGCAAATCTGATATTTTTAAACCTTGAAGATTTTCTGACATATTTCAAAGAATATTGGAGGTCTCCAGTGCCCCTAGCTAATATAAATTCCTCAACTATATCACTACAAGCATATTAATCTGATCACTATCACAATGGCATTTGTGTATGCATCGGTCTGGTTAACATTATTTATGGTTGTTGAGGTTGACTTTGTTTTCTTTGGAGACTAAAGAAAATATATCCAAAATTATAAGTATCACCACGACAGGCAGGACTTATTTTCCTTATTTCACAACCCAGAAGTCAACATCCAGGGACAGTTTCCTCCCAACGGTTATCAGGCAACTGAACCATCCTATCACAAACTAGAGAGCGGTCCAAACCTACCATCTACCTCATTGGAGACATGCGGACTATTTTTAATCTGACTTTACTGGACTTTATCTTGCACTAAACGTATTCCCTCTATCCTGTTTCTGTAAACTGTGGATGGCATTATTGTAATCATGTATAGTCTTTTCACTGACTGGATAGCAAGCAACAAAAAAGCTTTTCACTGTGCCTTGGTACACATGACAATAATAAACTAAACTAAACTAAACTAAGGTTAAGGTCTGACAATTGCACTGCTCTGCTGACCAGCTGGTGAAGCACTGTGAGTTGTACTGTAACAGTGTGCTCCAGGGCGGCATGTGGTGTAGCGGTAGAGTTGCTGCCTTACTGCACAGGAGACCCGGGTTCAATCAAGACTATGGGTGCTTGTCTGTACGGAGTTTGTACGTTCTCTCCGTGACCTGAGCGGGTTTTCTCCAGGAGCTCCGGTTTCCTCCCATTCTCCAAAGACGTACAGGTTTGGTAAAATTATAAATTGTCGCGAGTGTGTGTAGGTTAGTGTTAATGTGTGTGGATCGATGGTCAGCATGGACTCAGTTGGCCTAAGGGCCTTTTTCCGCGCTGTACCTCTAAAAACCTTTTTAAAATCCAAATGGAACCGAACTGACATTTATAGCTAAGGCAAGCCCACTCTATCCCTTCAGATAAACAAGCCTCTAAAAACTAGAAAAGGGTTAAATTTCCAAACCAGCTACTTCTGACAAGATAAGGATCAAAACAAAAGGTTAATCAACCTTAGGGGTAAAGACTTACTTGCTGAGCATCTAAAGTACCTTCTGTGTACATTTACAAAAATAACTGCATGTGCTCGCGCATATGTTAACTTTATTGGGCATTACTCTCAGAATTTTTCACGCTAGGCTCCGAGCATGGCATTCATCATAATCAGACAATTCGGATTAGATGCTGCTTGGCATCAGTATATTTATAGTCATTACAGCTGTCCCAACAGAAAATGCACAAAATATGTTTCTGTCTCAACTAATTAAAATAGAAAATCCGAGGCATGCTAAGGATGGTTTCCAGTTGCAGGGATCCCTCAGCACATACATCACCATGATTGAGTTTACATGATGATAAATGAAACTGTCTCATCTCTTGTAAAGATCAACATTGTGAGTTGCTCCACTGCTAAGTAGAAGACTTGTCTGAAAGTGCCATTAGCTACAACAAAGAGCTACAACAAAAATTGAACTGTAATGTATTGGCAAAATCTCAGCAGAAGATATTTGTGAGATGAGGATACGTTTCCAACAAGGTCAAAACCATTAATATACAAAAACATGAGAGCAAAAATAGATATAGTTGAAATATCATTCTTTCAAATCTATCATTCTATCATACGAATCTTCATTTGTATCTGGTGATATGATATTGTTACCTTTCTTGAGGTGCAAAAGTGGGCTTCACGGTAGTGTGTTTGTCTCAGCTACAAGTGCCAGTTTTGTTCCCTTTGCTCAATGGTATTGCATGGCATTGTTAGCACTAGCACATTTGTCATAGTGCATGCAGAACTGGCAGCTAATGATATAAACATCTGCACAACATAGATTTGGCTCCAGTGCTGCAATTGAGCAATTGACGTCTGCAATTGAGCAATCAGTCATTCCAATCCTACCCCTCACCGAGAGAGGCCTTTCTGAGAAGAAATTGGCGCGGATGGAGTCTGTGGCCGCTTTCTCAGGACCTAGGTGAACCAGCTGGCAGGAGCATTCACCAACATCTTTAATCTCTTCCTACATTCTTAGCTCCCTACCTATTTTACCAGCTCCACAGTGACAAAGAAAAGTAAGGTTGCATGCCTTAATGATTACTGTCTAGTGACTTTTGACATCCACTATCATGCAGTGATGCGAGGCTGGGCATGGAGCACATTAACTCCATCCTCCCACACAGCCTTCATCCACTGCAGTTCCTCTACCACAACAAAAGGTCTACGGCAGATGCCATCTCCCTGGCCCTACACCCATCCCTGGTACATCTGAATAACAAGAACACTAACGTCAGACTCCTATTTATTGACAATAGCTCTGCCGTCAACACTATAATTCCAATCAAACTCATCTCCAAACTGCTTGACCGAGGATACATAGGATAGAATACATGATCCCCCACTGCCACTGGATCCTCAATTTCCTCCAGGATAGTTTCAATACTGGTGCCCCATAAGGATTAATTTCCAGCCTCTTACTATACACCCTATCATAATCATGATTTTGCAGCCAAATTCGTTTTTAACACCATTTGTAAATTTGCAGGTGGCACCACAGTGGTGGGCTGAATCTCGAACAATGACGAGACAAAGTACAGGAAGGAGATATAGGGCATATTAACATGGTGTTCCTCAATGTCAGCAAGATGAAGGAGCTAATTATTGTCTTCTGAAAATGAGGTGGTCCATAAGTTCATAAATCATAGGAGCAGGATTAGGCCATTCAACTTATCGAGTCTACTCCACAATTCGACATTGCTGATCCATCTTTCCCTCTCAACCCCATTCTCCTTCCTTCTGCCCATAACCCAGGTTGGTGACCGATTCTCCGGAGCTCCCGCAACAACAGCTTCGTCCGCTGGACTGGAGGATGGCAGCTTCGTCAGCCCCGTACCAGTTTGAACAGTTTGAACTGGCCCGTTCGTGGAGGTCGGATTCGGCCAAGGGACACCATCACAATAGACAATACACAATAGACAACAGACAATAGACAATAAGTGCAGGAGTAGGCCATTTGGCTGATCATCCCCAATCAGTACCCCGTTCTGCCTTCTCCCCATATCCCCTGACTCTGCTATTTTTAAGAGCCCTATCTAGCTCTCTCTTGAAAGCATCCAGAGAACCTGCCTCCACCGCCCTTTGAGGCAGAGAATTCCACAGACTCACAACTCTGTGAGAAAAAGTGTTTCCTCGTCTCCTTTCTAAATGGCTTACTCCTTATTCTTAAAGTATGGCCTCTGGTTCTGGACTCCGCCCAACATCAGGAACATGTTTCCTGCCTCTAGCGTATCCAAACCCTTAACAATCTTATATTGTTTCAATGCGATACCCTCTCATCCTTCTAAACTCCAGAATGTACAAGCCCAGCTGCACCGTTTTCTCAGCATATGACAGTCCCGCCATCCCGGGAATCAACCTTGTAAACCTATGCTGCACTCCCTCAATAGCAAGAATGTCCTTCCTCAAATTACGAGACCAAAACTGCACACAATACTCCAGGTGTGGTCTCACTAGGGCTCTGTGCAACAGCAGAAGGACCTCTTTGCTCCTATATTCAATTCATCTTGTTATAAAGGCCAACATGTCATTCGCTTTCTTCACTGCCTGCCTGAACCTGCATGCTTACTTTCATAGACTGATGAACAAGGAGCCCCGGATCCCGTTGTACTTCCCCTTTTCCCAACTTGACGCCATTTAGATAGTAATCTGCCTTCCTGTTTTTGCTACCAAAGTGGATAACCTCTCATTTATCTGCATTAAACTTCATCTGCCATGCATCTGCCCACTCCCCCAACCTGTCCAAGTCACCCTGCATTCTCATAGATCCGGCAGGGGGCACGACATCGAAAGCCTGGATCGCCTCAACGCAGAGGAAGAACAAGGAAGGAAGAGATAAGGACTTTAAGACTTTTGCCTTCCATCACAGTGAGGAGGTGCCTGGTAGACTCACTGTGGTAGATGTTAAACTGTGTTCATTGTGTGTTCTGTTATTTTATTTTCTGTCAAGACTGCAAGGCACGCAATTTCGTTCAAACTAAATGTTTGAATGACAATAAAGGAAAACTTTATACTTTGTACTTTATACTTTATACTTTGAAGCTATGGCCATGAAAGCTCACCAACGCCTTTACTTCCTCAGAAGACTAAGGACGTTTAGCATGTCTCCAACAACTCTTACCAACCTTTACAGAAGCACCATGGAAAGCATACTATCGGGAAACATCACAGCTGGGTTAGCAACAGTTCTGTCAAAGACTGTAAGAAATTACAGCGAGTTATGGAAGTAACATTGGGGACATTGGAAGTCCATTACACATTCAAGACTTCCCACCACCCTTCCCCATCGATTCTATCTATATTTCACGCTGCCTTGGGAACTCAGCCAACATAATCACGGACTATTTACACACATGTCATTCTCTCTTCTCGCTTTTCTGTCGGGCAGAAAACACAAAATTCTGAAAGGACGTACGAAGACTACTGCAGTTATTAGACTACTGAACAATCCTCCCATAAGCTAAAGGATGTGGTCTTTCAATCTTTGTACCCTGAGCCGTGGCAGCATCCATCAAAGCATTTTCAACGTCACTATGCTAAGTGGCATCATATGCTGCAAAGGAAGTGGGCATGTTGGCCATCGGATACTTTGTGATGGCTGGGTTTACATGGTTAGCATGAGGTTGCTCTCTGTCTCCATGCCAGGCAAAGAGGCTGCCAATTCCACACAATGCCATATAGTTGATATCACACTCCCGGACATTCAGGCAGGCCTGCAAATGCAGAATTTATTGTGTTGTTAATGAAATACTATCAAAATTCCACTAACTTTAAGAAACACTGGAAATGGCTCCTTTAGTGAGCACTAGGCATCAGTTGGTGCCAACTTAATTCATCCAGGGCTGATGGTTCAGGAAGCCAGGTCAAGGTCCCAAGCCAATAAACAATTGGCTGCAGATATCCGGATCAGAGTTGAGAGCGCTTACTGAATCGTGAAAGGCCTGGATAAAATGGATGTGGAGAGGATGTTTCCACCAGTGGGAGAGTCTAGGACAAGAGACCATAGGCTCAGAATAAAAGAACATACCTTTAGAAAGGAGATGAGGAGGAATTACTTTAGTCAGAGGGTGGTAAATCTGTGGAATTCATTGCCCCATACGGCTGGGGAGGTCGTCAAAGACATTTTTACGGCGAGATAAACAGATTCTTTATTAGTAAGGATGTCATAAGGTCATGTGATAGTAGAATTAGGCCATTCGGCCCATCAAGTCTACTCCACCATTCAATCATGGCTGAACTCTCTCTCCCTCCTAACCCCATTCTCTTACCTTCTCCCCATAATCCCTGACATCCATACTAATCAAGAATCTATCTATCTCTGCCTTAAAAATATCCACTGACTTGGCCTCCACAGCCTCCAGTGGCAAAGAACTCCACAGATTCACCACTCTCTGCCTAAATAAATTCCTCCTCATCTCTTTCCTAAAATAATTCTGAGGCAATGACCTCTAGTCCTAGATTCTCCCACTAGTGGAAACATCCTTACCACATCCACTCTATCCAAGCCTTTCACGATTCGGTATATTTCAATGTGGTCCCCCCTCATTCTTCTAAACTCCAGCGAGTACAGGCCCAGTGCCATCAAATGCTCATCATATGGTAACCCACTCATTCCTGGGATCATTCTTCTAAACCTCCTCTGGAGTCTCTCCAGGGCCAGCACATCCTTCCTCAGATAAGGTGCCCAAAATTGCTCACAATACTCCAAATGCGGCCTGACCAGCACCTTATAGAGCCTCAGCATTACATCCCTGTTTTAGTTTTCTAGCCCTCTTGAAATAAATCCTAGCATTGTGTTTGCCATCTTTACTTTGCACCTCTGGGGATGTCAGGAGATATAGGGAGAAAGCAGGAGAATGTGGTTGAGAGAGAAAGGTAGATCATCCATTATTGAATGATGGAGTAGACTTGATGGGACAAATGGCCTTATTCTGCTCTTATAATTTATGAACTTATAACTTGTGAACTAATCTTGTGCCAGTGCAAAGGAACAAAGATTAACCAGGCACCATGATCCCAGTACTAATTTTCCAGCACTGCCCTGTCCATTCCCCAATGATGTGACATTCGATCAGATATCCAGTGCACATTTTCTTTGGTCTTTGTTCAGGGAGAGGTGACAGAATGAAGTTAATGTAGATGAATGTAAACATATTTTGTAATAATAGAGACCAATTGCGCTCCAATATAGCTGCCCTCTGATTGCATTTCAATTTCATGCTAATGTTTTTACTGTTTGGGACTTGTGAAGGACCCATTTCGTAGAAAGGTCAACAACAACAGCAAATACAATTATGCAGCAATTTTAATTTTGCAAAATGTCCCAGGGCAGTTGGCAACATCATTATCAAACAAAATATTACACCGTTGAGAACAAAGTGCTATTAGGACAGGTGTACAAAAGCTTAGTCAACATGATTCATTTTTATGAGCGTTTTAAAGAAGTGAAGCGAGGTTGAGGTCAGGGATTGCAGAGCTGAGGAGCCTTAGGGCAAGACATCAAAGATACAAAATCAGGAGTGATCAGAGCTGACAATGAGGGATCTTATAGGGTTTTAAATGTTGAAGAGGATTTAGTGTTCAGAGAGGGTTGAAGCCAAGAAATGTATGTGAAAATAAATGGAAAATTGCAAAACAAAGCATTCCCACCCTCCACTTACAGTCCACTGGTTGGTCCTGGTCTTTTCTCGCCTCTATCTTTTCACCGCCCTCACCCCCACCACCCACTTTCAGTCTGAAGAAGGGTCCTGACCCGAAATGTTACCTATCTTTATTTCTCCAGAGATGCTGCCTGACCTGCTGAGTTACTCCAGCACTTTGTGAATCTCATTGTTAGCTGACGCGTGACTGGAACATGGTGCAAGTTGAGACAGTTGCTGATATCCTTTCACATGTAGAGTGCATCTATTTAAAGGGTGCAAGTGGAGAGAATTAGAATAGTTATCTGGATGTAACAAGGGTGTTAAAAAGGCTTTCACAGCATGTGTGCAGCATTCAGAATAAATAATTACAAAATATATTTTTAGTTTAGACCAGTGATACAGCATGGAAACAGACCTTATTGGCCCACTGAGTCTGCACACTGGCATTATCCTACACCCTAGGGATAATCTACAATTTTACCAAAGCCAATTAACCTACAAACTTGGACGTCTTTGGAATGTGGGAGGAAACCAGAGGACCCAGAGAAAACCCACATGGTCACAGGAAGGACACCCAAACCCTGTATGGACAACACCTGTAGTCAGGATCGAATCTGGTTCTCTGGCGCTGTAAGGCAGTAACTCGACCACTGCACCACTGTGCCGCTCATTTCTTTCCTTTTAAGTATTTTCTTAAACTATGTGCTGAAACTCACAAAGTTAGTAGGTTGGGTATATAATTAGTGGTTAAATTGGAAAAAAAATATCTGGCAAGAGAACTAAACAGTCTCAAATTCCAGTTACAAAATCCTTACTGGACTTTCACTTATTGCTTTGATGACCTTAGGGCAGACAAGTCTTATTGAGTACCTCAAGCAGGCTGTAACCTCCCCACTAATCCTAACCCTACCCCTCCAACCCTGAACCCATCCTCATTCCCAATTTTGCAAAAATACTACACTCTTTATTCAGATGGAGTTGAGGACACTTCTTGCTTGTCTTCACCCAACACAGCATTAATTTAACATATTTCAGCAAGAAATACAAGATTTCCATTTTGAGTTTTTAAATTTCTTCATGGAATCCCCAAAACTACCACATTGGTTGCATTTTGAAGGGTTCCAACCCAAAACATCACCTATTCCTTTTCTCCAGAGATGCTGCCTGATCCACTGAGTTACTCCAGCTTTTTCTGTCCATTTTTGGTATAAACCAGCATCTGTAGTTCCTTCCTATGCATGTTTAGTTTGATCTGAAATGAAATCAAGAGCTGAGTACACAGGACCATGTCCCCTGATTACACTATAACTTGGAAATTGTTCCATCACTACTGGATCACTCAGAAATGGAAATTGCCTCATAACCACGCACTCGTAGCTAAATAACTGTACAATAATTATAGTTGTCAAGTTAATTAAGGCAACCTTTATTCAGGATGATTTTGTTAATTATCCAATTAATCATAGAAACATTGTATATGACATGGTAAGAGTTAAAACGCATAGTCACACTTGAAAAAAAACTTGCAAACATTGCGCAGTAAATCAGATCAAATTCTATTTATATCCAGTTATTCTGCTTTTCGTCTGAATTTTAAAATTAGGGCATGTTCCTTACGGTTTCTAGAATTTTCATACTATTTATCAGCCAATGATAACACGTCATTTTGCAATTTGTGGGCCAATTGGGCCCCTTGGGAATAAATTAACACTTAAAATTATGCAGTAGAAAACCTGTTAAATTAGTATGGTATTGACGTGCTCATATGTTTAGAACTCAGACAGATGGGATAATGCCAAGTGGAATGTAAGAAACTATTCAGACCCTTCTGAAATGTAAAAAAAAAAAATAATAATAGTTGACAAGTCATCTTCAAAATGCAAATTGCTTCCAAAAAGAAATAGTAACAGTATTTCTTTTGATATTTTCATAAAACCTATTTCCATCAAACAAAAAAGGAACGAATGATATACTGGAGCTTTCTAAATCTGTCTCCACTGCAGATTTATTTCACTATAAAGATTTATTTGTGTGAAATCCATTATCCTAATGAATCATTTTTGAATGGCGTGGTTCATTTGCCTTAATGAATCCTTGTGCTTTCCATATTTGCAGTTTATTCAGTATATTTAAGGAAATGTAACCAGACCAGATGAATATTTCTTCTCCACTTATAATGTTAGCATTATCATTAATATAATACGAGTAACAAAAGCTTTTCACTGTACCTCAGAATACTTGACAATTAACTAAACTCAACTTTTTTATTTTCTAAGTAAACATATATCACTATTATTTTTTATATAGAAACATAGAAACATAGAAAAATATGTGCAGGAGTAGGCCATTCGGCCCTTCGAGCCCGCACCGCCATTCAATATGATCATGTCTGATCATCTAAAATCAGTACCTTGTTCTTGCTTTTTCCCCTTATCCCTTGATTCCTTTAGCCCTAAGAGCTAAATCTAATTCTCTCTTGAAAACATCCTGTGAATTGGCCTCCACTGTCCTCTGTGGCAGAGAATTCCACATATTCACAACTCTCTGGGAGAATTTTTTTTTCCTCATCTCAGTCCTAAATGGCCTACTCCTTATTCTTAAACTGTGACCTCTGGTTCTGCACTCGCCCAATATCAGGAACATTTTCATGCATCTAGCCTGTTATATGTTTCTATAAGATCCCCTCTCATCCTTCTAAATTCCAGTGAATACAAGCCCAGTCGACCCATTCTTTCAACATATGTCAGTCCCGCTATCCCGGGAATTAACCTGGTGAACTACGCTGGACTCCCTCAATAGCAATAATGTCCTTCCTCAAATTAGATGACTAAAATTGCACACAATACTCCAGGTGCGGTCTCACCAGGCCCCTGCAGTAGAACCTCCTTGCTCCTAAACTCAAATCCTTTCACAATGAAGGCCAACATGCCATTAGCTTTCTTCACTGCCTGCCAAACCTGCATGCTTACTTTCAGTGACTTATGTGCAAGCACACCCAGGTCTCATTGCACATCCCCTTTTCCTAATCTGCCTTCCTGTTTTTTTGCCACCAAAGTGGATAACCTCATATTTATCCACATTATACTGCAAATCCTATGCATCTGCCCACTCACCCAACCTATCCAAGTCACCCTGCGGCCTCATAGCATCCTCATCGCAGCTCACACTGCCTCCCAGCTTTGTGTCATCCGCAAACTTGGAGATGTCACATTTAATTCCCTTGTCTAAATCTTTACTCTTTGCTTCCTGTCTGCCAACCAGTTCTCTATCCATGTCAATACCCAACCCCCAATACCATGTGCTCTAATTTTGCATTCTAATCTCTTGTGTGGGACCTTGTCAAAGGCTTTTTGAAAGTCCAGATATACCACATCCACTGGCTCTCCCTTATCCATTCTACTTGTTATATCCTCAAAAAATTCCAGAAGATTGGTCAAGCATGATTTCCCCTTCATAAATCCATGCTGACTTTGACCGATCCTGTCACTGCTTTCCAAATGCGCTGCTATAACATCTTTAACAATCGACTCAAGCATCTTCCCCACTACCGATGTAAGGCTAACTGGTCTATAATTCCCTGTTTTCTCTCTCCCTCTTAAAAAGTGGAATTACATTGGCTTCTCGCCAGTTCACAGGAACTGATCCAGAGTTGAGAGAACATTGGAAAATGATCACCAATGCATCCACGATTTCTAGGGCCACCTCCTTGAGTACTCTGGGATGCAGAGGAATGGTCTCAACCCAAACGTCACCCAAAAGAAATTCACTCAAGCCAAATTTATTTCTGTTTTCCAATTTTTTTAATTCAACCTTTCCAATTAGATTCTGCTTATTCTTCTATTGAGTCTACATAACCTTTTGTGACTTTTTACCAAGGTCACATACTATACGTACTCAGTCTGTGATCAATTTTAATCTATCCCTCCACCACCCACTTCAAAATCAAATCCTTGCAGCCTTTTGTCTGTCTGTAGCCTTTGATGTGAAAGACTATGCCAATCTCTTCCAAAGAGTTTCCACAGTTATCCAGCTGGTGGGAACAGAATTCCCTGGTTTTTTTCACACAGCGTGAGATTTTTTACTGATTTATTCATTTATTTTTCAGGATCTGGACAGGGTCTAGAACATATTGCCTTTTTGTGATTGCACTTGAACTTGACTGGCTCGCTAGTCCATTACAAAGGCATATAAGAGTCAACCACAATAGTGGGCTGAAGTTGCAAATTGGACAAATCCAGGTAAGGATGGTACATTTCCATCTGAAATTATATTAATGACCCAGATTTGTTTGTTTTTTTACAATAATCTGGTAATTTTGCGATCATCATAACAAATGACAATTTTCTTTTAATTTTTGGATTATTTACTGATTATAAATTCCACAGCTGCCATGGTGGGATTTAAACTCAGATCACCGGACAGTCAGTAAGGCTGTAGATTATTGGTCCAGAGAAGAAGTGGGAAGGATAAATCTTGCTGGCAGTGCCAACATGCAATGAGAATACTAGGTCATTTCTTGGATTGTTCTTCTTGACTGTTCACTGTTGCCTCATATATTCACCAAGGCCCTTCTACAGTATTTCCCTTCTATATTCTCTGGGCGACACTGTCCTAAACATTAGTATAATTTTCCACAGAGGTGGAACAGCAGCTCCATCTCATTGCCATCTCCATCTCGGCTGCTTCTAAATTGTCAGACTACTTGTCAAATATTCAGAAAAATACAAAGACATTTCCTTAATGTACATTATTGTCACATGTAGAGTGAAATTCTTTTTTTTCATACAGCTCAGTAAAAATCTTACTATATTTTATAGTACAATCAAACTCAAGTGAAATAGTGTAAGAATAGTAGATTACACTGAGGCAGTACATAAGAGTCACAACATTTCTGGTGCCATCTTGTACTCTTCAAGTTCAAAGTTGTCAAGAATCCTGAGTCTTAATTAAGCCAGAAAAGCTCTTTGTTCTGGTGGCGGCATTGGGTTGGAGTTCAAGGGGACGGCCTGGCTTGGCAATGTTGTTGATGGCCTCCACCATGCGTTTGCAAGCCACGTCCGATCTGCACACTCAGCAAAATGGAGCGCCGTCCAATCTAATCAAGCGCCAGCTTGCTGCAGGGCCTCCAGTGACCCACTCAATCAACACCTCGATGTGAGCACATTGACCCGCAAATGTGGTCTCCCTCTACTCAAATAGGCACCAACACAGAATAAATCAGCTCGTAAATCAGTGGTGAGTATATCGAACAAATCGGTTTATTGAAGGCCTTAACAGTGTGCCCTGAAAAACACTTTGAGAGAACCCAAAATGTTTTCATGTTTCACAGTACCTACAACATTTTTATATTCACATGAAGCAATGGTTACTTCTGAATTTGAAATAAATCATCATTGATCAATGTCTCATTTTATATCGAAGTCACGTGAGTCACTACGTGAAGAGCCCGCCAGTCCGCATGCGCGTCAATACGTCGACGCATGGCACGAGAATCGGAGCAGTTCGAAACTGCTCCAACAGGTAAGAGAGACAACATTTCTTTCAGGAACGGGCCGCTACTCGGAAAATAGGGGCAGCGGGCCCGGAGCAGCAGCCACAGCTTGTGCAGCTGCCGCCGTGGAGGCGGGATAAAAATAGCAACGGTCAGCGCGGCCGGGATAACTGAACGCTATGGAGGCTCCGCGGGAGCACGTTCTAAAAATAGCAACGGCTGGCGCGGCCGAGACAGCTGAACGCTATGGAGGCTCCGTGGGAGCACATTCTAAAAATAACAGTGCCTGGCGCGGCCGGGATAGCTGAACGTTATGGAGGCTCTATGGGAGCACGTTCTAAAAATAGCAGCGCCCGGCACCGTCGGGATAGCAAAACGCTGTGGAGGCTCCGTGGGAGCACGTTCTAAAAGTAGCAGCGCCCGGCTTTTGCAAGTCACTAGATGGGCTCACCTCTCGGAAGTGCAGGAAATTGCATTATCACTTCTCTGTAATACCCAGTTGGGGCTTTTGCCTTCGCAAATGCTATAAGGCATGAGATAATTCCCGAAATCCTGTTGAAACTCCGGAAAGGAGCAGTCGGGAGTCACTAGCTGGCCTCGCAAGAACAGCTTGTTGAACCAGGCTTGCAGTAATGGCAGGCGTAACCTGTCCAGTGAGTCCTGCTGAGGCTCCCTAGGAGCAGCTGGCCAAAGGAGCAGCCTGTCTAACCAGGTTTGGAATAAACTGGTAACGTGGCCTGCACAATAAAGCTCCAGCAAGGCCTGTAGGTCGAAGAAGTAGTCTGTCCCATTCGGCTAAGGAATGCTGGCAGGCGTGCCTTGCACAGCAATATCGCTTTTGAGCTCCGGAAACAAGCTTTTGGCAAGCGTGGGGCTGAAGATGTGGTCAGACAGGGGCTGCAAATGGAATTTCGCTGAAGCTCTAACAAGCAGGTCGACCCGGGTTCAGAGAAGCTGGCAGGTAAGGTCTCTTTATTAACCTCCGTAAAACTCCGAAATGGAGCAGTCTGTCGGCCCAGATTTGGATTTACTGGCAGCATGGGCTGTCTAGTATCTTTTCATTGTCTCTGGAGAAGATCAGGTTGATGCAGAAACATTGGCAGGGTGCCTTGCATAGTAACCTCTGTAAGTTCCAAGTAGGAACAGCTTGGTTAACCCCAGAAGGGGGGCTACGTGAGGATGCTGTTCATAAATTTCAGTTCAGCCTTCAACACGATAGTCCCCACCAGAGTGGCCGAGAAGCTACTGGAATTAGGGCTCAACACCCGCCTGTGTGCCTGGGCCCTGAACTTTCTCACCGCCAGGCCCCAAGTAGTCAAGATGGGAGGGAATACATCGAAGTCCCTCACCCTGAGCACAGGATCCCCCCAGGGTTGCATCCTCAGCCCCCTATTGCACTTCCCGTACACACATGACTGTCTAGCTAGGTTCAGTTCCAACTCGATAATCAAGTTTGCTGATGACACTGTGGTGGTGGGCCTGATCTCAGACAACGATGAGAAGGCCTACCGGGAGGAGGTGGCTGATCGGACACTCTGGTGTCAGGACAACAGCCTCCTCTTGAACATCAAAAAAACGAAGGAGCTGATCGTGGATTTAGGAGGGCACATCATCTGAGAACGTACACACCATTGAGGATAAATGAGGATACTGTGGATAGGGTGAGCTTTTTTAAATAGGAAGATTAAACGAGAACTTACCAGTTTGAAGTTTGATCTTTATTTTATGAGAAGTTGCGATGAGGGATTATGTGAAGAAGCCCGCCAGCCCGCATGCGCGTCAACCTTCAAAGCAGCAGTGTGAAATCACAGAAAACAGTTGCTGAACTGATTATAGAAAGATTCGAGAACTAGAACTACCACATGATATTTATGAGAAGAGGGCTGGGAGTGGAGGGCACGTAATCTCTCATCGCAACATCTCATAAAATAAAGATCAAACTTAAAACTGGTAAGTTCTCGTTTAATCTTCCTATTTTACTTCAAAGTCACGTGAGTGACTACGTGAAGACTTTAAAGCTCTGTGATTTCATGCCGCGAACACGAGTCCATGCAACACATTGCAATAGTTGATGATTGAAATGATTGAAATGATTGAAAAGATAATGCATTCAGACATGACAGAGCTTTAAAACATGCTGATGCTTTTAATTAACAAATGATAATAATAATAGTGACCCCTTACATCCGGGAAAGCAAATTATTGAATAGAACTTAAAATTGAGTTGGCAAACAAACCCGGCCTGGCAATCGGTTTATTATAAAAGGTTTGGAAAGTCCGCTCATTCGACCATCCTGCTGTCGCTAGGATGCGGTCCAGCGGAACCTCCATGAACCTTGCTGCTGGTGTTATTGCAGCCCTGGTGGAGTGAGATTTAAAAACATCAGTGTTCACTCCTGCACAAGCCAATACATATCTAAACCATCTGGAGATGGTCTGCACTGAAAACCTCTTGTGTGGTTGTTTGTGGCTAATGAACATTGTCAGCTCAGAGCCTCTAAGATTCTTTGTAGCCTTAAAATATTGATGAATATGTGTGACAACACACAATCTATGGTCCATAGGATATGCCGGAAATTCCAGCTTTAGACCCAATGCCCCCGGTCTGCTTTGTTTAATTAGCTCATTTACATAGAACGTTATTTTGTTGGTAGATATAACCATTCTGTCCAGTCGTAGCTTATGCAACGACTGGACGTGTTGCGCTGAAACCAGCGCCATGAGCATAACTACCTTAAATGAGAGCCGGGCCAAAGATAAGGATGTAGCTGGAGCCCACCGGTGAAGTAGTGTTAACACAATGTTAACATCCCATACTTCCGTGTACCTGGGCCTGGAAGGATTTGTGTTAAAGATATCCTTCATAAATCTGGATATCAGAGGGTGAGACCTGACAGAGTGGGTCCCGATCCCAGCAGCAAATATGATGACAAGGTACTTTTGGCACAGTTAATGGCACTATAACTTAATTTTTCGTCAAAGAACCATTTGAAAGGAACTCCAAGACGTCAGTATCTATGCCGTATTATATGTTATATTAGAATTTAAACAAAACACTTCCCATCTCCTGATGTAGGAAATGTACTGCTTCTTGGTGCTATCCCTCCAAGCTGCAGTGATCACGTTCATGGTTCGGTCTGACAACCCGAGCCCCAGAAACGGTCTTCTTAGAGTCTGCAAATCAATAAACTGATTCTATCATGCAGAGGGTGGGCTTCCCGAGTCACGGGATGAATCAGCAAATTTTTGTGTTTAGAAACAACCATTTAAGGTTCTATTATCATTCCCAACATCAGCGGGAACCATGGCTGCGTAGGCCAGTCAGGCACTACCAAAATGCCTGAAGCGGAATCTTGCTGGATTTTTTTGCAAGACCCGACTGATGAGACAAAATGGAGGAAAGGCATAAAAGAACATTCCTCCCCAGTGTAGCAAGAATGCATCAATCACCACTGCCCCTGGGTCTGGCTCCCATGCAACATATTTTGGCAATTGGTGATTGAGCCTAGATGCAAACAAATCGATATCCGGTGTTCCATACCGAGCAACAATGTCATTAAATACTTTGTGATCCAACATCCATTCTGTGTTGTCATTAAATTTGCGTGACCTGGTGTCCACCACCATGTTGAACTACCTGGCATGTAGGTAGCTCAAATCCAAATGCTTTTTTCCCCGATACACCAGTGCCAAATGAGGTTAGCTAAACTATCACAGAATACTGACTTGATTCCACCCATGTGATTAATATATGCCACCGCTGTAGTGTTATCAATTTGTAGTTGAATATGCAGATTATGCATATTCCCACAATAAGCCTTTAACCCATAGAATGCCCCCAGCAACTCCAGGTAGTTGATACCATATAATTGAAGAATTGATAACTCATGCACATCTCATCTGCCACCACAACTAGAGATGGTATTAGTAGCTCCCCATCCTTGAGCACTAGCATCAGTTTGTAATATAACTGAAGGTTTACTGACCAAAATGTTACTGGAGCAATGCTGAATAATGGTTGTCCACCATTGTAATTCTGATATAACTTCAGCTGGTAATAGCATAGGTCTGTTAACATTACCTAAATGGTATTTGAGAGCTTGCTCCTTTGCACGTTGTAAATTCTGATAATGCAAAGGCCCAAATTGCGCAGCTGGAAAAACAGCCACTATTTTGCCAATTACACTAGCCACCTGGTGAATAGAAGGCTGCTTCATAACAACAAGGTTGTTATAGGCTTCTATTAATTCTAATCTCTTGCCCCAGGGCAGAGTCACAGACATATTAATAGAGTTAATGGTAAATCCCAAATAATTAATAACTCTAGTTGGTATCAACTTGGATTTAACTGGATGGATGAGAAACCCCAATTTCTCAAATATGAGTTTCGTGGCTGAAATAGCTAATTTAGCCAATTTCAGCGTTTTTCCTATGATTATTATATCATCCAGTTAGGCCATAACAATGTGTTTTTGAGCTCTAAGTAGCCCAAGCACTGGCTTTAATAATTTGGTAAATAACCTGGGGGCTCAAGTTAACCCATGAGGCAACGCTTTAAACTGCCACAGTTGCCCCATCCAGCTAAATGTCAAATATCTCCGGCAATCCCTGTGAATGGGCACCGAATAGTATGCATCTTTGAGATCGATGCTTGCCATAAAGCATCCTTTGGAAATCAGTTGTTTGGCAGTAACGAAGTTTTCCATTTTAAAATGTCTATGCTGCACATGAGAGTTAAGTTGTGTTAAATCAAGGATGATCCGACATCCTCCATCTTTCTTTTGTCCAGAGAATATATTGGAGACGAATGTTCATGACTTGACTTCTTGATTACCCCTTTTGTGTGTAATGTGTGAATTTCAGCTTGTATATCCAAACCTTCTTGTTTGGAATGAACAAATGCCCGGCTTGGTATATGTTGTGTGGCTGGCAATGAGTTGGGAAGAAATTCAATTTGGAACCCTTGTATACTGTGCATTATAAACGGATCTGATGTTATCCATTGCCATTCGTGCAAAAACAAGTGTAATCTACCACCAACTTGTAACTGGTCCACACACCCCATGTTCCGGAAAGAACCAGACCCACCTACCTCCATGGTTACCGGTGGTCTTATGGTAGGCCCAAAGGCCCCTGATGCAGGTTCTATTTCCGTCCTCGAGGTTTGGAGGGTAGGACTGCTGGGTTGCTGGGGTTTGTTTGTTTGTTTTTTGTACAAGTCCGCGAGCATTGCCACTTTTCATTTCACTGCACATCTCGTATGTGTATGTGACGAATAAACGTGACTTGACTTGACTTGACTTCAGAGTAGACCATCTTGGAACTGGCTGGCCATACGGGTCATATTGACCAGGGAAGCACTGCCTCAATATCTGTGATTGAGGTTATCAGGCTGCTCAGTAGAGTGAAGTAGTTGAAGTCTCCCTCAACACATGTTTAAATTTCTGCTCAGTTAGTGGAGCTGCCAGTTCGTTGGAAGCATCATTGCCATCCTCTCTGGGATAGGTAGCTACCAGCAGGAAGCTGGTCTGGCATATAGTATTCTTATCTGACCTGCAGGTTCATGTTGTGAATCAAAAATGTATATATATTAATCTGTAGGCTCTCAATACCAGTATTCCTGATTGAGTGGCTAGTCGAAGAGATTGTGTTGCGCACACTGGCGACCCAGAGAGGTGGTTTCAGTCAGAGGACTGCAAAGCAATTCCTGGTTCAGCCTTGCATTATGCTAATTTTCACTCTGAGGAAGAATGCTGAGGATTCGTGGTGACTCTAATAGTCAAGAGTTGACAGGGACCTCGTATTCCCACATCAAGTGGATACTGTGTTTCAGCTCTAGTCATAAGGTTCTGATTATATGTTATCAGCGAAATGAATGAATAACTAGATAATGCATCCTCCGCGGCAAGAGAAGCCAAATATTTTTGTCCGTATGGTCAATAGAGGAACGGTGGTTCCAAGTGGAATCAGTGACATCTCACATCAGTCTGCCCAAGAACAAGAGGGGTATATTTCTGATATTTCTCAAGATTGCAGAAATGTGGAGCATGCCAAATCAGGTTAGGATTTGGCTAATCTAATCATGTGTTTGGTTACCCAGTTTGGGTAATTGGGTGATTGGGTGATGGATGATTGGGTTTCAGCAATTTAGCTGATTCAGATAATCGATCTTGAAGATGCATACTTTGCCATATCTATACACAAGAGGCACAGATATATCTGGTGTTTTGATAACAAAGCCAGTGGTGGAAGCTAATGCTGCCCTGCTCAGATCAAAGGGCATTGTGTCATCGAGTTTTTAGATGACTTGCAAATTTGCAGCTGATAAGACTTAGCGGTTTATAAGTAGATGCCTCTTACGATATTAAGGATGAGGCAACATGAAATTTAATAGTGCCTATTCATTCAGGCAGCTGAAGAAGCTCCTATTTACCCAAAGTCACGAGTGATGGCTGGTGCAGCCCTTTTCTCGGGCAGCTAGCTCTGCACGATTGTATGGGAAGTTTGTGAACAAGATATGTGAGTTACTTTTAAACGGAAGTAACAGAGGTTTGTGTTGCTTTCAGTTTGGGCTTAGAGAAGCGTTTATGTGATAGCACAATTGACTGCTTGTGCTGCTTTGTCATTTTCTATAGTACCATATGTGGGACAATAAATGATTTGGTTATTCACCCGCTGTTCACTAATGTTATGCAAGGTGTCTTTTATATGACCGCTCTAAAAGCCTACACTCATCGTAGTGTGCAATGTATATCAGTAAATTATTATGCAGATATTCATCTGCTGTATTCCTAATAGGAGCAATATCTTTTAAGTTGATTATGCTTTTAGCAACTGATTTCAGCACAAAGAACACAGTCTTTACTCAATCTCTGGCTCAGTCTCTGGGTCATAACTGACATGAGGGTAGCTTGTTATGGGAATGATCTCATCAATCAAAACGGGCATGGTTGCGTATATTTGGAGTTGAAAGCATACCCACCAGATCGGAGATTGGGGGTGTTATTAGGTATACAGGTACACTGAGCTTGCTAGTACCTATGAGATGAAGGATAGTTTCTTCATTGTTATTTAATAGTCTCTCAAGAGATTGCTGATGGCTCATTAGCAGCCAATAGAATGGATATTTCCTTTTCATCATACAGCAGGAGGCTTACATAGTGCATTTTCAGAAGTTATACAATTTGGTTGAATATGCCTAGATGTTTGCAGATAGAATTCTCAACAGTGTTGCATGAGTTATTGTCTAACTCAAAGCCAATTGGGACTGTAGTCCGATTAAGAGCGATGGCCATGTATGCAAGTTAGCATCATGGTATTAATAACCCATGTTTTCTACCATTTATGGTTTATCTGTTTAAGTGTTTCACACACAGATTGGGTTACTGCATGAAACCACAGAGGTTTGAAGTCTTCACGTAGTCACTCACGTGACTTCGATATAAAATAGAAAGATTAAACGAAAACTTACAGGTTTGAAGTTTGATCTTGAAGTTTACGTGCCCTCCACTCCCAACCCTGATGCTCATAAAGATCATCCGGTAGGTCTAGGGTCGTTAATCTTTCTATAGTTTAAATCTATACAACTGGTCTGTGGCTTCATACAGTTGCTCTGAAGATTGACGCGCATGCGGGCTGGCGGGCTCTTCACATAATCCCTCACTTCAACTTCTCATAAAATAAAGATCAAACTTCAAACGGTAAGTTTTTGTTTAATCTTTCTATTTCATTGTAACCTTTCATCTTGGTCTTTCCCCAATGTTATCTTCAACCTTAACCATACGTTATTTTGAAAATCTCTCTCCCATATATCCAACAAATAGATACCATCGATGTCAATATCTGAGTAGGAAGAATTGATGGGGTCTACTTATTTTAAAAAGGCCGTTCGTTAACTGGGAGACTTGCCTGCTAAGCATGGTTACAAAGAGCAGCTGTAATCTCAAGGTTGCAACAGATAAGCACCTAGACAGAACGGCGAACATCTACCCCCATCAATAGATAAGAAAGCATACTTTTCAGCAGAATGTATTAGTTTTAGCTATTTTAATAAAGTTGTGTTGTGAAAAGTAAACACATCTATTTATTACCTTCCTAACATCCTATGTTGCCGATTTTTCCCATCCCAGTATATGAGATCTAGGGTTAAATAGACTATAACCTACTTATAATTTCCAAATTCCCAACAACATAGGGAGTCAAGAAACTGAAGATGCTGGAATCTGAACCAAAAAACAAACTACTGGAGAAACTCAGCATGTCAAGCAGCATCTGTGGAGGCAAAGGTATGATTGATGTTTCAGATCCTGTCTCGTTGACATTGATATACTTTATGTGACTCATTATAAATCCAACTATTTGACATTTTAATATACAAATAAGAGCAAAACAAATTCAAGAGAACCAAGTTCAAATGACCCTGAGAAATATATAAACTCACATACTATCACAACATTACTTGGAAAACATTTCAAATATGGATAGGATAACTGCGTTGAATTTGATTGAATATTCTTAATGAGCCAAGAAATGTGAAAGTCTTAATGCAATTAATACATAGTCTGTAATGAGTGCAATGCATTATGACAACAGATAAATGTCAGTTCTGAGTAAATGGGTTTAGTAAAATTAAAACTGTCAAATTCAGCTGCAGCAAGATTTCTCTGATAAGATTGCAAGATTTTTTAATCAGCAAAGTAATTTTTCTTGTTTTATTGTGAACAGTAGTCCCACTCCTATCTGTATCCTCATAATCCATATCTCTCCATTACCTGCATATCCATATGCTTATCCAAAAGTCTCTTAAATGCCACTATTGTATCTGCCTGAATCATCACCCTCTGGTAGCACATTCCAGACACTTACCACTCCCTACCGTATGTAAAAAAGTTGCCCTGTACATCTCCTTTAAACTATGCTCCACTCACCTTAAACCTCTGCTCTCTCATACTTGGTTATTCCATCCTGGGAAAAGATTCTGACTGTCTGCATTAGACAATAGACAATAGACAATAGGTGCAGGAGTAGGCCTTTCGGCCCTTCGAGCCAGCACCACCATTCAATGTGATCATGGCTGATCATCCCCAATCAGTACCCCATTCCTGCCCTCCTCATATCCCCTGACTCTGCTATCTTTAAGAGCCCTATCTAGCTCTCTCTTGAAAGTATCCAGAATACTGGCCTCCACTGCCCTCTGAGGCAGAGATTTCCACAGATTCACAACTCTCTGTGTGAAAAAGTGTTTCCTTATCTCCATTCTAAATGGCTGACCCCTTATTCTTAAAGTGTGGCCCATGGTTCTGGACTCCCCCAACATCGGGAACATGTTTCCTGCCTCTAGCGTGTCCAAACACTTTATAATCTTATATGTTTCAATAAGACTACCTCTCATCATTCTAAATTCCAGAGTATACAAGCCCAACCGCTTCATTCTCTCAGCATATGACAGTCCCGCCATCCCGGGAATTAACCTTGTAAACCTACGCTGCACTCCCCCAATAGCAAGAATGTCCTTCCTCAAATTAGGGAACCAAAACTGCACACAATACTCCAGGTGTGGTCTCACTAGGGCCCTGTACAACTGCAGAAGGACCTCTTATGGTCAGTGTCCCTGGTAGGGGACTGGCAGGGAACATAAAAACTGACGGCAAAAGTATTTATAGATATGTGAAGAGAAAAAGATTAGTTAAAACAAATGTAGGTCCCTTGCAGTCAGAAACTGGTGAATTGATCATGGGGAACCAGGACATGGCAGACGAATTGAATAACTACTTTGGTTCTGTCTTCACTAAGGAAGACATCAATAATCTGCCGGAAATAGCAGGGGACCGGGGGTCTAATGAGATGGAGGAACTGAGTGAAATCCAGGTTAGCCGGGAAGTGGTGTTAGGTAAATTGAATGGATTAAAGGCCGATAAATCCCACGGGGCCAGATAGACTGCATCCCAGAGTACTTAAGGAAGTAGCCCCAGAAATAGTGGATGCATTAGTGATAACTTTTCAAAACTCTTTAGATTCTGGAGTAGTTCCTGAGGATTGGAGGGTAGCTAATGTAAACCCACTTTTTAAAAAGGGAGGGAGAGAGAAAACGGGGATTTACAGACCAGTTAGTCTAACATCGGTAGTGGGGAAAATGCTAGAGTCAGTTATTAAAGATGGGATAGCAGCACATTTGGAAAGTGGTGAAATCATTGGACAAAGTCAGCATGGATTTATGAAAGGTAAATCATGTCTGACGAATCTTATAGAATTTTTCGGGGATGTAACTAGTAGAGTGGATAAGGGAGAACCAGTGGATGTGTTATATCTGGACTTTCAGAAGGCTTTCGACAAGGTCCCACATAAGAGATTAATATGCAAACTTAAAGCACACGGTATTGGGGGTTCAGTATTGATGTGGATAGAGGACTGGCTGGCAGACAGGAAGAAAACAATAGGAGTAGGATCATTTTCAGAATGGCAGGCAGTGACTAGTGTGGTTCCGCAAGGCTCAGTGCTGGGACCCCAGCTATTTACAATATATATTATTGATCTGGATGAGGGAATTGAATGCAACATCTCAAAGTTTGCGGATGACACGAAGCTGGGGGGCAGTGTTAGGTGTGAGGAGGATGCTAGGAGGCTGCAAGGTGACTTAGATAGTTTGGGTGAGTGGGCAAATGCATGGCAGACGCAGTATAATGTTGATAAATGTGAGGTTATCCACTTTGCTGGCAAAAACAGGAAAGTAGACTATTATCTAAATGGTGGCCGATTAGGAAAAGGGGAGATGCAACGAGACCTGGGTGTCATGGTACACCAGTCATTGAAAGTAGGCATGCAGGTGCAGCAGGCAGTGAAGAAAGCGAATGGTATGTTAGCATTCATAGCAAAAGGATTTGAGTATAAGAGCAGGGAGGTTCTACTGCAGTTGTACAGGGTCTTGGTGATGCCACACCTGGAGTATTGCGTACAGTTTTGGTCTCCTAATCTGAGGAAAGACATTCTTGCCATAGAGGGAGTACGGAGAAGGTTCACCAGACTGATTCCTGGGATGGCTGGACTTTCATATGAAGAAAGACTGGATAGACTCGGCTTGTACTCGCTAGAATTTAGAAGATTGAGGGGGGATCTTATAGAAACTTACAAAATTCTTAAGGGGTTGGACAGGCTAGATGCAGGAAGATTGTTTTCCGATGTTGGGGAAGTCCAGAACAAGGTGTCACAGTTTAAGGATAAGGGGGAAGTCTTTTAGGACCGATATGAGAAAATCATTTTTCACACAGAGAGTGGTGAATCTGTGGAATTCTCTGCCACAGAAGGTAGTTGAGGCCAGTTCATTGGCTATATTTAAGAGGGAGTTAGATGTGGCCCTTGTGGCTAAAGGAATCAGGGGGTATGGAGAGAAGGCAGGTACAGGATACTGAGTTGGATGATCAGCCAAGATCATATTGAATGGCGGTGCAGGCTCGAAGGGCCGAATGGCCTACTCCTGCACCTATTTTCTATGTTTCTATGCTTCTTTGCTCCTATACTCAACTCCTCTCGTTGTGAAGGCCAACATGCCATTCGCTTTCATTACTGCCTGCTATACCTGCATGCTTACTTTCTTTGACTGATGAACAAGGACCCCCAGATCCCGTTGTACTTCCCCATTTCCCAACTTGACACCATTTAGATAATAATCTGCCTTCCTGTTTTTGCTACCAAAGTGGATACCCTCACATTCCACATTAAACTGCATCTGACATGCATCTGCCCACTCACCCAACCGGTCCAAGTCACCCTGCATTCTCTTAGCATCCTCCTCACAGTTCACACTACCACCCAGCTTTGTGTCATCTGCAAATTTGCTAATGTTACTTTGAATCACTTCATCTAAATCATAGATGTATATTGTAAATAGCTGCGGTACCAGCACCGAGCCTTGCGGTACCCCACTAGTCACTGCCTGCCATTCTGAAAGGGACCTGTTAATCCCTACTTTTTGTTTCCTGTCTGCCAACCATTTCTCTATCCATGTCAGCACTCTACCCCCAATACTATGTGCCCTTTTTGCCCACTAATCTCCTATGTGGGACCTTATCAAATGCTTTCTGAAAGTCCAGGTACACTACATCCACTGGCTTTCCCTTGTCCATGTTCCTAGTTACATCCTCAAAAAATCCAGAAGATTAGTCAAGCATGATTTCCCCTTCGTAATTCCATGCTGACTCGGACCGATCCTGTTACTGCTATCTAAATGTGCTGCTATTCCATCTTTTATGATTGACTCCAGCATCTTCCCCACCACCGATTTCAGGCTAACTGGTCTATAATTCTCTGTTTCTCGCTCCCGCTTTTCTTAACAATTAGGATAAAATTAGCTACCCTCCAATCCACAGGAACTGATCCTGAATCTATAGAACATTGTAAAATGATCACCAATGCGTCCACGATTTCTAGAGCCACTTCCTTATGTACCCTGGGACGTAGACCGTCAGGCCCTGCAGAATTATCAGCCTAAAGTCCCATCAGTCTACCCAACACCATTTTCAGCCTAATGTGGATTTCCTTCAGTTCCTCCGTCACCCCAGATCCTCTGGCCACTAATACATCAGGAAGATTGTTTATGTCCTCCTTGGTGAAGACAGATCCAAAGTACCTGTTCAACTCATCTGCCATTTCCTTGCTCCCCATAATAAATTCACCTTTTTCAGTCTTCAAGGGTCCAACTTGAAGTGTCTGCCGTATCCATGCCTCTCATAATTATATATACTTCTGTCAGGTCTCCCTGCAACATCCAGTGTTCTGGAGTAAACAATCAAGTCTACCCAACCTGACTTCCGGTGGCGCCATGTTATACTAACAGACGTGCACCTAGCTCCGCTCTCGAAAACATTCGCGATTTTTCGCGTTAAAACGGGTCTATAAGTCGGAATTGATTTAAAAATCTTACCGGAGCTTCTGGTCGCTGTGCTGATGACGTCATCAGTAAGCGCGATGTTTTAAACGGTGGCTTAAGGACTTTTAATGAAAAGACCGTCTCCAGCTCAGAGTCCTCAGAGAACAATTAAAAAACAGCTGCTGAAAAACCTGAAGAATCCTGAAGGAGAAGTTACCTCTGAACTTCCTGAAGTGGCTGCAGAAATGGATACAAGATCTAAGACAGAGCTGGCTAAGGATAAAGAATTTGAGAATTTGAAGAAATTAGTGAAAGAAATGAAAGATGAAATTCTGGATGAAAATAAAACTCTGATGGAAAAAATGATGGAAAAAATTGAAAAGTTGATGTAGGATTCGAATGCTGGTAATCAGAAGGTTATTGATGCTGGTAATCAGAAGGTGATTGATTCATTTGACATTATAAATAACGAATTGATGATGTGAAAGATGGACTATCGGGGAGAATTGATATGATGGAAAAAGTTACTACGGACAGGTTCACGGCTGTGCTTGAAACAGTAGCTGCAAGTATGGCTACAATCACGGAATTGGAGAAAAATATGGCTCGAGTGGCTGAAGACATGGTGAAAATGAAGCGGAAACATGATCAAATGAAGCAAGACATGAGCAAACTTCTGTACAGATGACGACTCAACTGGGGAAAGTTTCAGATAAATGCCTGGACCTGGAAGCTCGTTCTAGACGCCAGAATTTGAGAATTCTTGGAGTCTCAGAGGGAACTGAGGGAAGGGACATTTGTGAGTTTGCCATGGGCTTACTTAAACAACTGCTTAATCTCTCCAAAGAACCGAAAATTGAAGTGGCACACCGTGTACCGATGATTTAAACAGATCTCAAGCTAGACAAGACCACCCACGACAGATTATTGTGAAATTTCTAGGACATTTCAGAACTGGAAGAGGTGATGAGTAAAATCAAATATGGAGTGCAACTGAGGCTTGATAACGACATTATCAAAATATTCAGGGACTATCCGTATGAAATTGTGCAAAAGAGAAATCAATTCGGAAAGGCAAAAGAACTTTTAAGAGGGAAACAAGATGTTAGATACGGTGTATTTTATCCAGCTAAAATGCGCATCTCTTATAATGGACGTGAAAGATCATTTGTAAACCCGGATGATGCGTACAAATATGCCCAGAGCATCGTTGAAAAGTAGAGAACTAAATGGTATGAACAAACTTCTTTTTTATTAAAATTCCACAGTTAATGGAGGATCGGCAGCTCAGAACCATTTCATGTAGTGTTTTGTTTAGGATGGCGAGGACTGGTTATCTGTGGAATTTTAACTCAAGGACATTCTGTGTTCCAAACTAAGTAAAGAGCCGAACCGAAGAGAATGGACTCTACCAGAAGCATTAATTGTTTAATAGATTATAATATTAAATGCAATTGTAAGAATTGATCCTATTAACAACTTAACAATTTAACAAGTTATCAATATTTAAACTAGAATAGTAACGGACGCTAATAAAAAAAATAACGAACTAACATAACTAACATAAATTTTTACTAAATCTAAACCGTATCTATAACTGGGAGGAGGGGTGAGAAATGAGTACCTGGCTCAGGTCCAGGAGCGCGTTTCATTAACCCCTTCAACCAACAGTTGATTATTATTGAAGGTAAAATCATTCGTTTAATAATTAGTAGCTAAAATTGCGATATATATATGATATGTTATAATGAAATATATAGGGTAAATTTGTATTATATATCTGATTGTGAGGCCCTGTCCTATTATGTTATGATTAACCAAGGCTGTGGAGTTATTTGTTTAACATCAACAATGGAAGTCGAAACAAGGTTTTCTCCCACCTACAGGTGGGCCACTTGTTACAGTGTCGACCATTTTAGACACTGTATTTTCACTTTTTCAATTTTTTTTAATTATTATTATTACCACATAAATTTACATGTTTGTGTTTTGTGTTTAGTGATCAGCGTAAAAGGGATATGCCAACAAAACTTAGTAATGCAAAGGTTCCCCCAATACTCAAAGACCTGGGACATGGATGCACCGCAAGATTTAAAGGTATTATAATTATTCAAAATGCAAGATGTTAAACAAAAGAACCTAGGAGGAGTCTCATTCTGCAGTTGGAATATAAGAGGTATTAATGACCCTATTAAAAGGGGTAAGATATTAGCTCAGCTGAAACTGTACAATTCTGACATCATTTTCTTACAAGAAACTCATCTAAAATCCCAGGATCAAGCTAGGTTGAGGGCGAAATGGATATGTCAAATATATCATTCTTCATATACTTCGAAATCTAGAGGTACGTCAATCATTATTAGAAAAGGTATACCATTCAAAGCAAAGAATACCATAACAGACATTGAAGGGAGATATTTGATAGTAACCGGAGAAATTCATGATACTCCAATTACCTTGGTAAATATATACGCGCCTAACTTTGACAATCCTCATTTTTTCAATAAAATTCTGAACATAATCGCAGAGTTTAATTATCAAAATGTTATAATAGGAGGAGACTTTAACTGTGTTTTAGATCCGTATTTAGACAAATTAAGCCAAAAACAGAGAGAGAATACGAAATCTAAAACTAGTGAACTTTTAAATACTTATATAAACAATACCAATATAACAGATGTTTGGAGAATTGCTAATCCGACTGGCAGGGAATACTCGTTTTATTCAATGGTACACAAAACATACTCACGTATAGATTATTTCCTGGTGGATACAAAATTAATCCCTCACACTGTGAACCCTGCATACCATACAAATTCGATTTCAGACCATTCACCACTAACTTTCTTTTTAAAACTGGAAGGAATGTCTAAGAATAAATCGTTTTGGAGATTCAATTCTCAAATCCTAAAAGATCCGCAAGCGAGTATATATTTAAAAGAACAAATGGACGTCTTTTTTGAAATAAATGACACTCCAGATATATCGCCTACTTTACTATGGGAATCTTTTAAAGCATTTATTAGAGGTGTTAAAATCTCATACCAAGCTTTTCAAAATAAAAAGAATAAGAATGAACAAAGACAGTTAGAAGAACATTAGACAAATGGATATAGATAATGCTAAAGATCCATCAATAGATAAACATAATAAAATAATAATTTTGAAATTTAAATTAAATAAACTATTATCAGCCAAACTTATAAAACGTTTCCAAATTACAAAACAGGAACACTTTGAATTTGGGGATAAACCGCATAAACTTTTGGCTTGTCAGCTAAAAAAATGAGAAAAAGAACATACAATCCAAAAGATTAAATCAGATAGAGGGGAATTACTAACCATACCGAAGGATATTAATAAAAGATTTGCGCAATTTTATGAGAATTTGTACACATCTAAAACGACAACGGACTCCAATAAAATTACAGAGTTCTTGGATAATTGTAATCTTCCAAAGTTAGAATTGAAAGAACAAGAGGATTTGGGTGCACAAATTTCAATCAAGGAATTAGAAGACACAATAAATTCATTAAAGAATGGAAAAACTCCAGATCCTGATGGATTTACTAATGAATTTTATAAAAGCTTTTATGACAAAATTATATCACGGTTACAAAAAATGTATCAATATGCTTTTAAAAAACAAATATTACCTGATACATCAGCTGAATCAATGATCACACTAATACTTAAAAAAGACAAAGATATAGAAGAACCGGGTTCATATAGAGCTATAGCATTGTTAAATACAGATCAAAAAATATTAGCGAAAAAATTAGCTAGAAGATTAATTAAATATATTAGTAAATTAATAAACCCAGATCAGACGGGGTTTATCCCTAAGAGATATTCATCTAATAATATGAGACGTCTACTCAATATAATGCACTCACACAAAATTGAAGAACAAGAATTATCAATTATTTCGCTGGATGCTGAAAAAGCATTTGACCAAGTAGAATGGAATTATATGGATAAAGTATTACAAAAATTCCAACTGGGAGAGAATTTTATTTTATGGATTAAATTATTATATAATAAACCTACAGCTGGAATATTAACTAATAACATATTATCCTCGAAATTTCAACTATCAAGGGGAAACAGACAAGGATGCTCATTATCACCACAGTTGTTTGCTCTCATAATTGAACCTTTAGCAGAAAAAATTAGAACACATCCAGATATCCATGGGTATAATACTAAATACTCAAATAATAAAATATCTTTATACGCGGATGATATATTATTGTACATTACAAAACCTCAAATTACTATACCAAACATATTAAATCTAATTGAGGACTTTGGATCCTTTTCTGGATACAGAATAAATTGGAATAAAAGTGAAATTATGTCAATAAAACCGAAAGACTCAACACATCTTTTAAAATTCCCTTTTAAAATAGCTACAGAAAATTTTAAATACTTGAGTATTGAAATCACCAGAACATATCAAGGCATGCTCAAAGCAAATTATGATCCTCTACTTAATAAATTAAATACATTAATTAAATTTTGGAAAACGCTTCCGATGTCTTTAATAGGCCGAATAAATGCAATAAAAATGATCTTCTTACCACAAATGTTATACCTATTTCAATCGATTCCTATATACCTACAAAAGAAGTTTAAAAAAAAATTGGACTCAGACATTACTAATTTTATATGGGACTATAAATCCCATAGAATACAAAGAACACACTTGAACAAAGCTAAAGTATTAGGGGGCTTAGCACTCCCTAACTTCATGTATTATTATTGGTCAGAAAATATTAAAAAATATGATCCAACTGATGGACAACTCTGCCCAGCAAGTGGACTGGATTGTAATGGAACAAGAGGACTGCTCCTCTGGTAACATTGGAGCGATCCTCCTCTCACCAATGAAACTGAATAACATAAATTATAACAAAAACCCAATTATACATAGTACAATCAGAACGGAAACAAATAAAACAAAATTTAAAATTAAGAAATCTATCGATTTTATCTCCAATAGTTAATAACCCTTCGTTTAATCCCTCTATTACAGACAAATCTTTTATACAATGGGATAGACTAGGAATTAAAACATTAGGTGACTTGTATGAAACTGGAAAATTACTATCATTCCAACAATTACAAATAAAATATAAACTGGGAAATAATCAATATTTAAAAAAATTTCAAATATGTGACTATTTGAAAAAATATACAAAAGATCATTATAATATCCCAGCAGATGTATTGGATGAAGCAATGCAGATAAAAGCTGAATCAGCAAACTTAATATCATATTTGTATAATATTATCTTAAATGTAGAAATACCATCTACGGAAGGTATTAGAAGAGACTGGGAACAAGAATTAGCTATTAAAATCTCAAAGGAAAGGTGGAATACTATAGCACACTCATTTGTTTTTTGTACAAAAATACAAAAATTTTGGATTTAAATTTTTGAAATCTTTACAAAATTATTTAAAATAAAACTGATACCAAAAGCAGAATGGATTATCTTCGGAACAACGGAAGATAGTCCTGAACTAAATGTGTTTCAAAAGAAATTAATAGATTACGGATTAATAACTGGAAAAAAGTTAATCCTAAAATTCTGGGAAAACGCTCCAATACCAACTATAAACATGTGGATTTCAAATATGTTTGAAACATTACACCTAGAAGAGATAAGACTCCTCCTGGCTGGTAAACCAGATCACTTCCACCTGACGTGGTTTGCATTTATAGAATTATTATAAGTATAGGGTGCAAAAGTACTTAAAAAAAAAATGATGTCAGGTAAAGGGGGATGAAAGCTGGAGAGTTGGTATATCCCATTTGCGTGATGCTTATAACAAAGTATTTGTTTTTCTCTTTTTTCCTCTTTCCCTTTTTTTTCTTCTTTAGGGTCTATCTCTTAATCCTTTCTTTTTAATTTCTTTTCTACAGGGTCTCTGTTCTTTCTTAGTTGTCACGTTTTTACATCTTCACTATTTTCCTTCACTTTCTCTTTTTTCTTAATCTCAACCTTTCCTTTTATCAGTGTAAAAAATGACGGAGTACATTAATTGTAATAAGATATACGTGATGAGTACTAATGTAATTGGTTGTAATGTAATGTACTTCTAATAAATAAAAATTAAAAAAATAAAAAAGTCTACCCAACCTACCCCTGTTGCTAAAAACGCTCAATCCAGGTCTCATTTTGGTAAACCTTCTGTGCACCTTTTCCAAAGCCTCCACATCGTTCCTGTAATGGATTGACCAGAACTGCATGCAATTCTCAAATGATGGCCTAAGTGAAGTCCTATAAAGGTGCACCATGACTTCCTGTCTCTTACGGTGTACTCTGTATAATTTATACTTACAGTCCTGTATACTTACAGACTGCATACTTACAGTCCTATAAAAGTAAACATAGCATTTGCCTTTTCTAGCACTCTATCCACTTGAACTCCAAGATCCCTTTTTATATCTGCACTGTTAAGTATCATGCCATTAATTGTATATTTTCCCCCTACCTTTGACCTCCCAAAGTGCAACATTTCACACTTGCTTGGATTAAGCTCTATCTGCTATTTTTTTGCCCATTTTTGTAGCTATTCTATATCCCACTGTACACTTGGCAGCCTTCCTCACAGTCCATGATCCCAGCAATCTTGATATCATATGCAAACTTAATAACTGATCCATCTACGCTTATGTCCAATTCATTCATATATATTACCTACAGCAAGAGTCCCAGCACAGATCTGTGCAGCAATCCATTAGTCACAGACTTCCAGCCTGAATATTGTCCTTCCACCACAACTCTTCTATCAGAAGACAAATTCTGTTTTCAGACGACCAAATCACTGTTAATGCCATACATCTTAATCTTCTGGATCAGTTTATCACGGGGAACTTTATCAAATGCCTTCCTAAAATCCCTACCCTCATCGATCACGTTTGTCACCTCATCAAAATACTCAATCAAATTAGTAAAACTAACTTGATTTAACTGTTTGAGTCCTGTCGTGTACAAAGCCATGCCGACTTTTCCTAGTTAACCCATTCTCTTCCAAATGGGAGTAAATTCTTTCCTGAAGAATCCTCTCCAATAGATTCCCTGCCACTGATGTGGAGTGCACCGACCTATAAGTCCCTGGATTTTCTCTACTTCCCTTCTTAAAGGTGCAGCACAGTGGCGCAGTTGTAGACCTGCTGCCTTAAAGTGCTAGAGACCCGGGTTCGATCCTGACTACGGTTGCTATCTGTATGGAGTTTGTCTGTTCTTCCCGTGACCGTGTGGGTTTTCCCCGGGTGCTCTGGTTTCTTACCACACTCCAAAGACGTACAGGTTTGTAGGTTAATTGGCTTCAGTAAATTTGTAGATTGTCCCTATACCTTGAACCGTTTTTTCCAGTCCCTACCTGGGCGAGGATGAGTCCTTCCTCCGAGCCGCATCTTCGCCCCCTCCTCACGGCCTTCCATTTGGATTGGCGCGGCCTTTCCTGTCGGAGACTGGCCGGAGCTTCGAGCTGCAGCTTCAGCACTGAGGTACCATCGTGGAGCGAGGCGATGCCTTACCCGGGTCACCATGTTGGAGCTCCAGAATGCTGGACCGGCCGACTTCAACTATGGAGCTGTGGTCTGCGGAGCTTCCAGCCGCGGTGGCGCTGGATTTAAACACCGCGGAGCCTGGGATCTCTCACCAAGGTTGCCAGTGTTGGAGCTCCGCCCAGCACAGCCTGTGGACTTCGGGAACCACGGTCTCCGGGAGTAAGCGACCGATTCGGAACTCCAAGCCGCTGAGAGTGTTCTTCTGTTCCGACGCCGGAGTTCCATCATTCCGGCGAGAGGGCCAGAAACATCGGGCCGCCGTAGCGGCAACTGCGAAGGCCTCAATAGGCCCCGACCATGAGTGAACATCGGGGAAGTGGACTGAACTTTGCTGCCTTGATCCGGCTGTGGGAGGATGTTTTTTATGTTTTTATGTTTAATATTAAATTCTATAATGTTGTGTTTATTTTATTTGTGTGCTGCAATGGCAACTCAAATTTCACTGCACCAATTGGTGTAGGTGACAATAAATGTCCTTTGTCCTTTGTCCTTTGTCTTTGTAGGACAAAGGACAAAGGACATTTAATGTCACATACACCAATTGGTGCAGTGAAATTTGAGTTGCCATTTGCAGCACACAAATAAAAATAACTCACAACATTATAGAAGAATTTGACATTAAACATAAAAACATCCCCCCACAATGGTTCCCACTGTGAGGGAAGGCAGCACAGTCCAGTCCTCTTCCTCTTGTTCACCTCGTGGTCGGGGCCTATTTGAGGCCTCTGCAGTCACCGCAATGGCGGCCCGATGTTTCTGGCCCTCTCGCCGGATGATGGAGCTCCAGCGTCAGAGGAACACTCTTCAGCGGCTTGGAGTGTCTGGAACGGTCGCTTGCTACCAGAGACCGCAGCACCCGAAGTCCACAGGCCGCGCTGGTCGGAGCTCCAACACTGGCGATCTCGGCGAAAGATCCCAGGCTCCGCGGTGTTTAAACCCAGCGCCGCCTGCAGCTGTAAGCTCCGCAACAACAGCTCCGCGATGTTGGAGTCTGCGGTCTCAGCACTCCGGAGCTTACCACACGGCAACCCGGGTAAGGCATCGCCCGCTCTGTGATGGTGCTTCAGCACTGTGACGCCACCGAAGCTGAGGTTCCGGCAGGAAACGCCGCTCCTGTCCTGCTGGTAGGTCGCGAGGATGGGACGAAGATGCGGCTCGGAGGAAAGCCGCATCTCCGACCAGGTAGGGACCGAGAAATACAGTCCCCCACCCCCACCCCCACCCCCCACATCAAAAGACTAGACCTCCAAAAACAAAATCTTTCGACACACTATAAATAAAAAATGGGTGAAAAGATGAACAGCTGCAGGCTGAGCAGCCATACTCGACGGCGCCCCCTCGGCGCCCCCTTTTGATTGTGCTAGTGTATGGGATGATCGCTGGTTGGCGCGGAGTCGGTTGGCCAAAGTGTCTGTTTCCGTGCTGATCTCTAAAAATTAATATAGAAACAACATTAGCTACTCTTCAAGTCCAAGGACCTTGGCTGTGGCTAGAGAACATGCATAGGTCCTTGTTGAGGTCCATGCAATCTCCACTCTTGCCTCTCTCAATAACCTGGAGTCATCAGCTCCTGGAGATTTATCCACCTCAATGCTCTTCAAGAGCCCCAACAACTCTTCCTTCTTAATCTCAAATTGCCCATGAATATTAGTAGTTTCCACATTGAACTCACTGTCTTCCTTGTCCTTCCCTTAAGTGAAAATAGATGCAAACTACTCATTTGGTAGCTCACTTACACCCTCAGACTTCAAACACAGATTCCCTTCTTGATTCCTAAGCAGTCAAACCTTCTCCCTGGTTTCCCTCTCGTTTTTATTGTAAGTAGAAAAAGCTTAAATTCTTTTGTAAACCATATTCTTCTCTATCCAGAAATGAATTACTGTCAGTAGTGTGTTATGTACTGCCTCTGAAGTCAGTGAATACATTTTGAAGAGCATAATACACTCTGTAAACAGTAAAGATGGTTATCAAGAATTACAGCAGGTTCTTGATCAGCTGGGCAAGTTCACAAGTTCACAAGTTATAGGAGTAGAATTAGGCCATTTGGCCCAACGAGTCTACTCCATTCAATCATGGCTGATTTCTGCCTCCTAATCCCATTTTCCTGCCTTCTCACCATAACCCTTGACACCCGTTCTAATCAAGAATTTGTCTATCTCTGCCTTAAAAATATCCACTGACTTGGCCTCCACAGCCAATGAGTTCCACAGATTAACTACCCTCTGACTAAAGAAGTTCCTCCTCACCTCCTTTCTAAAAGAGCACCCATTAATTCTGAGGCTATAAACTCTGGTTCTAGACTCTCCCACCAGTGGAAACATCCTTTCCACATCCACTCTATCTGTGCCTTTCATTATTCATAAGTTGGTAGAGGATTGGCAAATAATACAGATATGTGTGATGTTTTGCATTTTGGGTTGTCAAACCAGGTCAGGACCTTCACAGTGTATGGGAGGGCTTAGGAATGTGCAGTAGAACAAAGGGATTTATGATTACAAATACATAGTCCTCTGAAAGTGGCATCTCAAGTAGATACAGTGGTGAATAAGGCTTTTGGCATGCTGGACTTCATCAGTCTGGGAATTGAGTATTGAAGTTGGGATGTTATGTTGCAATTGTATAAGATGTTGGTGAAGCTGCATTTGGAGCAATGTGTTCAGATTTGGTCACCTGACTATTGGAAAGATGTCAATAAACTGGAAACATGCAGAGAAGATATACAAGGATTTTGCCAGGACTCAAGGGCCTGAGCTACAGAGAGAGATTGGGAAGGCAAGAACGTTATTCCTTGGATGCAGGAGGTTGAGAGATGGCCTTATGAGAGTGTATTCAACTATGAGGATATTAGATATGATGAATGTATAGTGTATTTTTCCCAATGTGGGGAAATCAAGAACTAGATGGGCATAGGATTAAGGTGAGAGAGGAAAGATTTGACAGGAACCTGTGGGGCAACTTTTTCACACAGAGGGTGGTGGGTATATGGAATGAGATGCCAGAAGAAATAGGTACAATAACAACATTTAAAGGTCATTTGGACAGGTATGTGGATATTGGTATAATTGGTTTATTACTGTCATGTGAAAAGCTTTCTTCTCGAGAAGTCTCTTCACTTCACTTATTCAGAAGTGATGAGAATGCAGAACCAGACACCACAGGGAACAGATGAAACTGGATAACAATATTATGGAGAGAGGTATACAATAGTGTGTTGACATTTGTTATGATTTGATTGGTAGTAGTAGGCCCCTCTCGGTCATGGCTGACCATGGGTGATGCATCCTGGTTGGATGCAAGCCTGGGCGATGTCATATGGAGGACAGGCTGTTGCCCATGCAGCACGTCTCCCCTCTCCACGTCGCTGATCGATCCAAAGGAACAGCAGGGCCGTTACAGTTTGGCACCAGCGCTGTCACAGGAGCTGCCAGAGTGGGGTTGTAGAGAACAACAAACTGCCTTAGGGGCTCTGACTCTGGATTTTCTTGAGGTTTACTCCTGGAGCCTTTTCCATGACTGGATATGGCCATAAGGCAGTGGAGGTTTTAAATCATAGTTTTCCCTCTCCTAGATGGACTGCCTTTCCAGGCTGATCAGCCACATCTGCCAGGGTATTGTATGATGTTTTGATATTAAACTTTTAATTCCACCATCTTCATCAAAGTATAAACGGCAGGGATGCAAGTTATGGATACAAGGAACTGCAGATGCTGGTTTACAAAACAAAGGCTCAAAACACTGGAGTAAGTCAGCAGGACAGACAGTACTGTAAGTTAGGCTGCTAATATGTTATATCATATCTTTTAGTTTGCACCAAATCAAGATTGACCTGAACACATCTCTGATTATGTAAAATTGTCTGGTGAAGGCATTTTAAAAAAATTGATGAATAAACCCTGCAAAAGGTGCTGGGAGTACTTCATTGGTTGTGTACAAGAAGGAACAACCATGCTGGTGGCAATGATCTGCCTGCAATCCCGGTCTATGCTTTCAATGCACGTCATCAATCTGTCGCACACCAGCTTGTAATTTTCCATCCATTAGTTACAGAATTTTTAATTTCTAAAAACAAACAAAATTGAGCTTGCTAATTCCACAATTCATGTTAAGGTAATAGGTTTTAATAACTCCAAAATTTTATGTCCTCTCTTCGAAATATTACAATCACAGAAGTGATTATAGAGCAAATTACAGAACCTTCAGTGTACACCAGCATGTCACAATTTTGTTCTAATTATAATAATGTTTCTTATGTGGTAGAAACATAAGAGGCAATTCTGTACACTCAGCAGGGAGCTGTCAGCAGACAGATTGGAAAATGAGGACTACAGTGCCGTTGTAGCTTTCTGGCTGCTTTTCCTCGGCAGTACATCTTCTCCACTGATTGCAGAGAATTACAGAATTGTTCATAAACTCAAAAGGTATAAAAATGGACTGTCAAGCTAAAAAGTTGTCATCGCCATTTGATCATAAATTAAATCAATTGATAAATATGTCCAGAGCTCTTTGAGATTGTCAAGAGTGTTTTATTGTCATTATATGTTATTGTCATTAGACAGGTACATGGATAGGATAGCTTTAATGGAATATTGGCCAAATGTAGGTAGGTGCGACTAGTGTAGGTGGGACATGTTATACGGTGTGGGCAAGTTGGGCGAATGGTCACCATGACTCTCTCTTCCGATGTCCCAAAACGGAACAATTAAATCCTAACTTGCAGCAGCACAACAGTTATGTAAACATAGTATTCTGTAAACACCATAATAAACAACCAAAAAAAGTTCAGTATATATTAAAAAACAAGCAATAATAGAGCAAAGACAAAAATAATGCCCCAAATTCCAGAGCTCATTAGGAGGTTGTAGTGTTTAATAGCCTGATGGTTGTTTTGAAGAAGCTGCTCCAGAACCTGCACATTACAGTTTTCTGGCTCCTATACCTTCTTCCCGATGGCGGAAGTGAAATTAAAGGGTAGGGTGGGTCTCTGAAGATGCCGGCTGCCTTTTGAGAATCTGCAGTAGATTTCTTGGATTGTGGGGAGGTCAGTACCCATGATGGACCGGGCAGTGTTCACCACTTTTTGCAATCTTCTTCATTCCTGGGCATACGAGTTGTTGAACCAGGCTGTGATGCAACCAGTCCATTCGCTCGCTACTGCACACCTGTAGAGGTTCAAGAGAGTATTTGCTGACTTACCAATCTGCCCAATACACTGCCTAGCAGAACCCTGAAATGTTCACCTCATTGGTCTCCCAAGGGCCCTGAGACATCCCAGAACCCACTGCATTGTCATTTGGCCACCTCTGTTCACTTAGGCAGAGTGGGATTTTGGAGGGTTGGACAATAGTTGTGTACAGGGTGCAGAATGCACACCACTTACAGTATAAGGCTGCTGGTAAAACCTTCGACAGCCTGCTAATCCACTCCTTTTCAAAGTTATCAAAAGTTCTAAGTTTCTAACATTCAGAAGCAATCTACCACAATTAAAATGTCCACTAGGACCATATACAAGAGTGGCCAGGTTTTAGTGACATTTTCAGTCCCAGCTGCAGCTGCCCATAAAAGCTCATTGTATCTGTCACCTCCATCCAGATTATCCAGCGAACCATGATCTCTCTCTTCCACCGAGCAACATTCAGCTGTTGTGCCCTGGAAGCGCCTCCCGCAGCCAACTTGGAAGGCATGACGCCAGTTCCGCTTTCCGGCCCTATGTTCTTGCATCTGTCATCGACGCCTCCATCCAGTCTCCTCTCCATTTCTCCGGTCCTCCGGTCAACCAGGGCCTGGTCTCGTCAGCTTCCCACTTCAAGCTTCCCACCTCAGGTGGATTTCCCGGTACCACGGCAGGGTGAGCCAGGCCTGCCTGTGAGCAAGGTTTGCGATAGGGGGGCACACAAGGAATTCTGTGGTAATAATCGGGACTCAAGGATCGTGTGTTGCCTCACTGGTGCCCAAGGTCCAGGATGTCTCGGTGAGGCTGCATGACATTCTCAAGAGGGAGGGTGAACAACCAGAAGATGTTGCGTATGTTGGCACAAATTAAGTAGGCAAAGGGGTGAGGATGAATACAGGATGTTAGGCAAAAGCTTAAGAAGCAGGACCTCCAGGGAAGTGATCCCCAGATTACTCCCTGTGCCACGTGCTAGTGAAGGTAGGAACAGGAAGATAGTTCAGAGGAATGCGTGGCTGAGTAGTTGATGCAGGGGTCAGGCATTCAGATTTTTGGACCATGTGGATCTCTTCCGGCAGGTTGTCACTAGTGCTAGATGGGTGGGTTTAAACTAGATGGATAGAGGGGAGAAACCTAATGCAGGACTGAGACAGGTGAGGCTGGAAGTTGGTAGGGAAGGTGATGAAAGAAAGTTCAGAGGACAGAATAGGCAGGAACATGGCATGGAACGAAGAAAGACTGTTGGATTGAATTGTGTTTATTTTAATGCAGGAGGCCTGACGTGGAAGATGGATGAATGTTGAGTGATTCTGAGTGATGACATATCTTTGCATTTGGAATGACAGCAGCTGATTAGGTATAATCAGCATGGTTTTGTACATGGGAGATCAAGTCTTATGAATTTGATTGATTTTTTTTAAGTAACTAAAATGATCGATGTGGGAAAGGGCATAGATTTTGTGTGAATATGGACTTCATCAAAGATCCAACTCCACCTAACTGGTCCAATAGACTATTGGTATTTTATTGTCACGTACCTAGGTACAGTGAAATTCCTTTTTCGCATACAATTCATTAAAGATCTTACTGGACATAAGCACAATCATACTTAAGCACAAGAGTCTTAGAGTTGTAGATTACACTGAGGCAGTAAACAAGAGTTGCCACGTTTCCATGCCATCTTTCATCCTTCAACTTTCAAAGATCTTAAAATATAGAGTCTTGACTTGGCCTTAAAGGCCCATTGGCCTGGTGACAGCACTTGGTTGGAGTTCCAGGAGTCCGTTTCGTCTGGCGACACATAGAAAATAAGTGCAGGAGTAGGCCATTCGACCCTTCGAGCCAGCACCACATACTGTTGCTGTCCGCCACCGCAGCTTCGCCGCTCCGTGCCGCTGCAGGCTGCATCCAATCCACACGTTCAGCATCTTGGAGCAGCGTCCAATCCAATATATTACCTATTTAATCTCATTGATTATAGCTTTGGAGCAATCTCCTGATCTCTACTTAGAGTCTGTCATTCTTCACAGAGAAAAAATGTGTTGTGAAGTATTTAATTTTCACACTCTATACCTAGCCATTCAATCCTGTTCTTAACAAGATATTTGTCTTGTTCAAGCTTGAATAAGTCTGTAGAGGATCAATTACTTTCGAGTTAAACCTGTTCAATTCAGCTTTTTATGTAATGGAAAAAAGCAAAACAATGTTTGGCAGAGTTTTATTAACATTTAATGTAAACCCCAAATGATATTTGACTTATTTTAACAATGACAATCCAGCCCAAAATAAACATAATATTTTAATTTAAATACACTGTCGCCAGAAATAGATCACTGAAGAAATTATATTTTCCAGTTGGCTTAGTACTACATGAACATGGCCACTAATTTGACACTTCAAAGATGATTATTTTCAATCAATATCATGTATGTTAACAACTGAATGTTAACATACATGATATTTATTAATTTTCAATTAATATCATGTATGTTAACAACATATGTCAACAACTGAAGCTAATATCTTACTTTCCAGAGATAATATAATTTCAATTAGGTTATTTTAAAATTTTACTTTGTATTTTTTTGACATAATTCCATTCTATGTTTCTTAGATTTAGGCGTAGTGAGGTACAGTGAAAAGGTTTGTTTTGCATGCTATCCAACAGATCAGTTATACTACACATAAATACAATCAGGTCAAACTCAAGTACTTTGATAGAGCAAGGGTGAAAAAAAGAGTGCATTGTAGCACATCACTTCCATTTACAAAGTATAACATCCACAATGGGGTAGAGGTGATTTGGGTAGTACCCTACCATGTTGAAGGACCATTCAGAAGCCTAATATCAGAGGGGAAGAAACTGTTCCTGAGTCTGGCACAGGCTCGGCGATCATTTTGCTGAACACCTCCGCTCAGTACGCCTAAACCTACCTAATCTCCCGGTTGTTAAACATTTTAACTCCCCTCCCATTTCCAATCTGACCTTTCTGTCCTGGGCCTCCTCCAGTGTCAGAGTGAGGCCCAAGCAAATTGGAGGAACAGCTCCTCATATTTCGATTGGGTAGCTTGCACCCAGCGTTATGAACGTTGACTTCTCTAACTTCAAGTAACTCTTGTTTTCCCTCTCTCTCTATCCCTCCCCCTTCCCAGTTCTCCGGTCAGTCTTACCGTCTCCAACAACATTTTATCTCTGTTTGCGTTTGGTTACCTTCACCCAGCTAACAATGATCTATTCTACATTTTCTCCATCGAGTCTACTCTGCTATTCAATCATTTACCCCAATGATGTATTCTACATTTGGCCAATCGAATTTACTCCGCCATTCAATCACGGCTGATCTATCTCTCCTTCCTTACTCCATTCTCCTTCCTTCTCCCTATAACCTCTGACACCCGTACTAATCAAGAATCTATCTATCTCTGCCTTTAAAATATCCATTGTCTAGGTCTCTACAGCCTTCTGTGGCAATGAATTCCACAGATTCACTACCCTCTGACTAAAGACATTCTTCCTCATCTCCTTCCTTAAGGAACATCCTTTAATTCTGGAATGTTCTTATCAATCATGCCTAGAGACTGTGTTATAGAGTCATAGAGTCATACAGCGTGGAAACATGCCCTTTGGCCCAACTTACCCACCCCGGCCAACATGTCCCATCTAAACTAGACCCACCTGCCTGCATTTGGCCCATATCACACTAAACTTGTTCTATCCATGTAACTGTCTAAATGTTTCTTAAGCATTGTGATAGTACCTGCCTCAACTACCTCCTCTGACAACGCATTCCATACACCCATCCTCCTATGTGAAAAAGTTACCTCTCAGGTTCCTATTACATCTTTCCCCCTTCACCGTAAACCTATGTCCTCTGGTTCCCGATTCCCCCTAATCTAGGCATGAGAATCTGTATGTCTACCCGATCTATTTCTCTCATGATTTTTTACACCTCTACAAGATCACCCCTCATCCTCCTGTGCTCCAAGGAATAGAGTCCTAGTCTGTTCAACCTCTCCCTTTAGCTCAGGCCCTCGAGTCCTGGCAATATCCTCATAAATCTCTGCACCCTTTCCAGCTTGACAATATTTTTCCAATAACATGGTTCCCAAAACTAAACACAATACACTAAATGCGGCTTCACCAACGTGGATGTTCCTGTAGGTGACCAAGAGTGATTATTGGTACAATATTAATCACTCAGTACATCTTGCTGGAGAAATTACCCTTTTAAGAGAGTAATGTTTTTGGTTCTGAGTTCTATTTGCAGTCGTTAAAAAGAGAAATGTTTAAAATAGATGATGTAGATTGCTGCAATGTGGTATTTAAATTGACTCTGATTGCAAGTGTAAAGATAAATTTTCACCCCTACTTATCTGAATCAAACATTTTGGTGCAAAATATTTAAAATGATGCTTGATAGTGGGGACCCGGTGGACCAATGGGCCTGTTCCCAAGCTGTAACTCTTTATGACTCTATTTAACTTAAGCAGGCAGTGAAAATCAATTCACTGATAGTGTTAGGAGATAAGGAGATTGTGGAAGCTGCATTTCTTGACTGGTACAATTATTTAACTGGTTGTACATCATTTTGTCCTTTTATTAGTTGCTATTGTAATATAAAGTATCTCCACTGTAACAATACCATTGTAAATAAACAGGCAATTACTTGGAAGATCGCAGAGCAGCAGCTGCCAGACCAGCAAAGAGTCGATTGGCTGAGACATCCTAATTAGTTGTGTGGATGGTTGACTTGATTAGATAAAATTAAGTTCAGGTCTAGGGGAGAGGCCTTGGTGAAGTAAATTGTGAGTCTTTGGCTCAAGTGCCTTGTTGAGGTAAAGTGTCAAGGGCCTGTCCCACTTGGACGTCATTAGCGCTTCATTTATGCGACATAATTTACGTGTCAAGTCGCACGACGCATTATGCTCGCATGGTGCGTGGTGACGTAGGCAGTGACGCGCGGTTGCGCGCGGCGCCCCAGGATTTTGGAATGTACAAAATCTTCGCACATCATCTGCGTGACGCGCAAATTACGCCGAAGTGGGACAGGCCCTTGAGACTTTGGCACAAGAGTCTTCGGCAAGGAGACTACACTTGAATCGGTTGTGTGTTTAATTTAATTAGAATATTTAAACTTGTGATGGCAAGAATGTTAGTGAAGTGCGTTTGTTGGAGGATGTGGGAAGTCAGGGGCACTGCTGGTGTCTCTGACCACTACACCTGTGGGAACTAAGTCCAGAGGCAGCTCCTCAAGGACAGAGTTAGGGAACTGGAGTAGCAGCTAGATGACCTGCGGTTCATCCGGGACGACCAAAGCTTCCTGGACAGGACAGTTGGTCACTCCAAGAGTGCAGGAGGTGCGATGGGTAGAGACGGAAAGAAAGGGGATGAAGCGAGTGCAGGAGACCTCAGTGGAAGTACCTCTGGAAAACAGGTATGTGCTCTTGGGAGCTGTCAGGGCAGAAAATGCTTCCAGTCCAAGCGGCGGAAGGTCTGTGACTCGAATCCTGGTGCTGATACTCGACCGGTGAGGCCGACTTCAGGCAGAGCCATAGTGATGGGTGACTCCATTGTCCGAGGTGCAGACAGGAGATTCTGTGGCAACAGGAGATTCTGTGGCGACAGGCGAGACACGAGGATGATGTGTTACCTCCCTGGTGCCAGGGTCCACGATGTCTCAGGCCGACTTAAGAATATCCTCGTGAGAGAAGGTGATCAGCCGGAAGTAGTTGTGCATGTAGGAACAAATGACGTGGGGTAAGAAGGGGAAGGAGGTTCTGTAACGTGAGTATAGAGAACTAGGTAGGAGGCTGAAAAGCAGAACTTCTAGCGTGGTTATCTCTGTGTTGCTTCCAGTACCTCGTGCTCATGAGGGTAGGAACAGGGAGATGGGGATTCTGAATGTGTGGCTGAGAAATTGGTGCAGGGGGTAGGGATTTAGATTTTTAGATCACTGGAATCTCTTCTGGGGCAGGGGTGACCTATACAAAAGGGATGGGTTGCACCTTAATTGGAGGGGGATTGACATTCTGGCAGGTAGGTTTGCTACTGCTACATGGGTGGGTTTAAACTAAACAGTGGAGGGGGTGGTGTCAACAATGTGGACGCGTATCCGTGCAGCTAACGGGAAAGAGAGTGTAGGAAAGGTCACGTTTAAACTAACAGGGCAGGGCGATGGGAACCAATGCAAGGAGACTGAGGGACATAAAAGGAGGACAGAAGCAAAATGTAGAAGGGAGATAAGAAAAACTAACCTGAAAGCTTTGTGCCTTAATGAGAGGAGCATTCGTAATAAGGTGGATGAATTGAATGCGCAGTTAGTAGTTAAGGGATATGTTATAGTTGGAATTATGGAGACATGGCTCCAGGTTGACCAAGGCTGGGAGCTAAACATGCAGGGGTATTCAATATTCAGGAAGGATAGACAGAAAGGAAGAGGAGGTGGGGTGGCACTGCTGGTTAAAGAGGAGATTAATGCTATAGCAAGGAGAGACATTAGCTTGGATGCTGTAGAATCGGTATGGGTAGAACTGCGAAATAGCCAAGAGCAGAAAATGCTTGTTAGAGTTTTATACAGACCACCACACAGCAGTAGGGAGGTTGGGTATAGCATTAAGCAGTAAATTAGGGATGCGTGTAGCAAAGGTACGGCAGTTATCATGGGTGACTTTAATCTACATATAGATTGGGCCAACCTAATTGGTAATAGTGCTGAGGAGGAAGATTTCCTGGAATGTATTCGAGATGAGTTATAATACCAATACTAGACTAAGTGGGACCCATTGGGTCCCATGTTCACATGGGAGGGCTGGTCCCCCAACGCAATATTCCACCTCTCCACCAATTCCAATATTGGTGGCCAGTGGGGGGGGGAGGGGGGGCTTTCTCGAGTGCTGGTATGGGTGTTGTTGGCTGCAGGAACTACTGGTCTCCAGAGGGCTAGTATGGACATTGTGGGCCAAATGGATTCTTGGGGTGGCAGCTCTGTCCCTCAAGCCTGATGTGCTGGCAGCTCACTCACGGCTGGTGGGCTGGCAGTTGACTCACGGCTATTCCTTGAAATTCCATTTCAAGCAGAGTGCAAGGCCACCAAATTCAAATCCATTTTCCTACCATTTCAAGCAGGGTGCAAGGCCACCAAATTCAAGTGAAGAAAGCGAATGGTATGTTGGCCTTCATAGCAAGAGGATTTGAGTATAGGAGCAGGGAGGTTCTACTGCAGTTGTACAGGGTCTTGGTGAGACCACACCTGGAGTATTGCGTACAGTTTTGGTCTCCAAATCTGAGGAAGGACATTATAGCCATAGAGGGAGTGCAGAGAAGGTTCACCAGACTGATTCCTGGGATGTCAGGACTTTCATATGAAGAAAGACTGGATAGACTTGGCTTATACTCGCTAGAATTTAGGAGATTGAGAGGGGATCTTATAGAAACGTACAAAATTCTTATGGGGTTGGACAGGCTAGATGCAGGAAGATTGTTCCCGATGTTGGGGAAGTCCAGGACAAGGGGTCACAGCTTAAGGATAAGGGGGAAATCATTTAAGACCGAGATGAGGAAAAACTTTTTCACACAGAGAGTGGTGAATCTCTGGAACTCTCTGCCACAGAGGGTAGTTGACGCCAGTTCATTGGCTATATTTAAGAGGGAGTTAGATGTGGCCCTTGTGGCTAAAGGGATCAGGGGGTATGGAGAGAAGGCAGGTACGGGATACTGATTTGGATGATCAGCCATGATCATATTGAATGGCGGTGCAGGCTCGAAGGGCCGAATGGCCTACTCCTGCACCTATTTTCTATGTATCTATGTATCTAAGTGCAGTTTCTTACCTCTTCGAGCAGGGTGCAAGGCCACACAATTCAAGCGCAGTTTCATACCACTTCAAGCAGGGTGCAAGGCCACCAAATTCAAGTGCAGTTTCATACCATTCAAGGAGAGTGCAAGGCCACCAAATTCAAATGCAGTTTCATACCATTTCATGCAGGGTGCAACGACACCACATTCAAATGCAGTTTCATACCATTTCATGCAGGGTGCAAGGCCACCACATTCAAATGCAGTTTTATACCATTTCAAGCAAGGTGAAACCACCATAAAACCACCATAAAACCACACAAAACACCACACTCACAGTTCAGTAGACATTCAGTGTGTTCAGTTGATTCACAGCTCAGACAGAGTTGTGACCTCTCCCTCCCCCATCATGCAGAGACTGAGCCACACCCACACTTCCGGGTTTTATAATCCCTCCTCCTTCCACCGGAAAAGGTGTGGCCTTCATGGCGTGATTGACAGGAGAGAGATTCTCAACATTTTTTAAACACTAATAACACTTTTATTTTTCATTGATGGGAAGAATCCTCTGCACCGGATTAGCGGAGGGGGACTGAGTAAGATAGGCAAAAATCACAGCCGTAAGTGGTAGCGTACCTAAAATCAATATAGTGCAAACAGGAAGTTGTCAAGTTTAGACAAACAACCCGTTGCAGTGCCTTTTCACTTCAACCCAAAACCCGCCCAAACAACCCTTTGCAGTGCCTTTTCACTTCAACCCAAACCCCCCCAAACAACCCTTTGCAGTGCCTTTTCACTTCAACCCAACCCCCCCCCCCGCAAAGAACACATTGCAGTGCCTTTTCACTTCAACCCAACACCCCCCCCCCAAAACAACCCTCTGCAGTGCCTTTTCACTTCAACCCAAATCCCCACCAAACAACCATTTGCAGCGCATTTTTACTTCAACCCAAACAACCATTTGCAGTGCATTTTTACTTCAAGCCAAACAACCCTTTGCAGTGCCTTTTCACTTCAACCCAAACACCCCCAAATAACCATTTGCAGTGCATTTTTACTTCAACCCAAAACCACCCCCAAACAACCATTTGCAGTGCATTTTATTTCAACCGAAACCCCCCCCAAACAACCATTTGAAGTGCATTTTTACTTCAACCCAACCCCCCCCCCAAACAACCATTTGCAGTGCATTTTTACTTCAACCCTAACCCCCCCCCCAAACAACCATTTGCTGTGCATTTTTATTTCAACCCAAAAAAATAACCAAACAACCATATGCAGTGCATTTTTACTTCAACCCAAAGAACCATTTGCAGTGCATTTTTACTTCAACATAACAACCATTTGCAGTGCATTTTAACTTCAACCCAAGCAACCATTTGCCATGCATTTTTACTTCAACCCAAAACCCCCCCAAACAACCATTTGCAGTGCATTTTTACTTCAACCCAAACAACCATTTGCAGTGCATTTTTACTTCAACCCAAACAACCATTTGCAGTGCATTTTTACTTCAAACCAACCATATTTTCATTTCCAATCCACATTAAGGGCACTCACAGTTGAGTAGACATATGTTCAGTGTTATTCAGAGCTCAGCGAGACGTGACCCTCTGGGTTCCTCCATCTTGCAGAGACTGAGTGAGGCGCACCACTTCCTGGTTTTATAGTCCCTCCCCCTCCCTCCAGCAGGGGCAGCAGAGAGAATGGCAATTTTTTTTAAAACATTAATATCTCTCTGATTTTTCATCGATGGGAAAAAATCCTCTGGTCCAGGAAGGTGGAGGGGGGCTCTGAGCGAGGTGGCCAAAAATGACGGCCGTAAGTGGCGGCATTCTCTTAGAAATCACAGCACAGTGAGCCAAAAGCGGTCAAGATCAGACTTTTAGTAATATAGATGTCTACTGCATCTGTATTCATTGTATTCATATCTTCTCGCTCTGATATTGACCATTGGCTATTAAATCAAAATACTGTAACTCACATAATATTTAACTCATGTCAGAGTATTGAGTATCGAAAGGTGGGAGGTCATGTCACACTTGTACAAGGCATTGGTGAGACCACATTTAGAGTATTGTGTTCAGTTTTTGGCACCCTATTAGAAGAATGGGATTCTTAAGCTTTGCAGAGAAGATTTATGAGGATGTTGCCTAGACTTGAGGACTTGAGCTATAGGCAGAGGTTGAGCAGGCTTTATTCCTTGGAGCACAGGAGGATGAGGGGTGATCTGATAGAGGTGTATAAGATCATGAGAGGAATAGATCAGGTGAATGCACAGAGTATTTTACCCAGTAGGAGATTCAAAAACCAGAGGACATAGGTTTAAGTTGAAGATGGAAAGATTTAATAGGAACCTGAGGGACATCTTTTTTACACAAATACTGGTAGGCATATGGAACGAACTGCTGGAGGAGGTAGTTGAGGCAGGTACTATCACAATGTTTAAAAAACATTTGGTACATGGATGGGATAGGTTTAGATGGACATGGGCCAAGTGCAGGCAGGTGGGACTAGTGTAGATTGGGCATGTTGGTCAATGTGGGTAAGTTGGGCCGAAGAACCTGTTTCCACGCAGTATGACCCTATGTCTCCTCATGACCCCAATTGATCAATGCATATTCTTTCTCTAGGTTTTAAACCCTTTAAGAACAGCAGATAAAAACTGTAAAACTGCACTGTGCATAGAAGCACAGGCTAAACAAAGGATTTTGCAAGGAACCTACATTACATTTCATCCTGGCTGGGCAAGTTTGATTTTCATGACGGTGCACTTAACTAACTTGATCCTGACCTTGAGCTTCCACCCAGGTGTCAGGCCCTTTGTACAGTGATGCTATTGACTATGTATGATCTCGGAAACTATGCCAAAATCAGGAACGTACCTGAATGTTTCGCTGAGCATGCGCTCGGTCTGCCAATGCCCACTGGATCTCCTGGATCTCCTGGTTGCTAACCATTTTAACTCCTCATCCAATTCCCACACTGACCTTTCTATCTTGGGCCTCCTCCATTGCCAGGATGAGGCCACATGCAAACTGAATGTACAGCACCTCATATTGGGTAACTTAAAATCAACAGTATGAACATTGAATTCTCTCATTTTAGGTAACTACAACACCCCTTCCCCTGTCCTCTTCTTCCCCCAAACTCCCCTTTCTCCCCCCTCCCACCCCTCTAATTTTTCACTCCACCGCCTTATGACTTCATCAGTTGGTCAAAGACCATGGTGGCAGAGCTGAACGTGAACTTGTGGAGAGGATCAAGTTGGTCAGAGGTTCCAAACTACCAAAAATATTACCAAATGATATGAAGCTCTGGAGTAAATCCACGATTGATGTCAGTAATTAGCTTCCCAACAGGAAAGCAGGTAGCTCCATCCATTTAAAGACTGCGAGGGCGGCCTACTTTTAAGTGGTCGAAGCATTCGCTGTTTTGTTGTCACGAATCCATGCTCCTCTGCTGCAGCAGCAACATCAAACCTGCATCCCAAGACATTGCAGCAGCTTGCTCAGCATCCACCGTGTGCGGACACATGTGCACACTATTTAAAGTCCTGTAATGTGCAGGGTGATCTGAGAAGGGTTGATTTCAACCGGTGATTAATGTTACACTTTAATTCAATTACCTAGCATGTAAAATTTTTAAAACGTGCACTCTGCTTTCTGGGACCACATCTCCAGAGTAATGAATGATATTAGTCTTCCGGATGTTCTGTGTGACAGTCAGTATGTAATGTTTATATTAGTGTGGTGTCAACAGCTCACACAATCATCTCATATCTTCTTTACAAAACTGCTTTAGAATTGAACATAAGATGTTCTCTTTTTATTCAGTAAACTCCAAGTTCTCTATTGCACGATTCTCATGTTAGCTGGACCCAGGATCAGAGTAACTGAGAATGGTATTGCCTGAACTGTCATTCAGTGTAAAACACTGGCTGCTATTTGACCAAAATCTATATATTTGTTACCCTCATATTTAAATTTTCTAGGTTTCAAGGTCAGTTTATTGTCACATGAACCAACTAAGGTACAGTGAAATGTGAGTTACCATACAGCCATGCTAAGTGAAAAGCAACAAGACACACAACCACATAAAAGTTACATAAACTGCCACCACAGTCGATTCCACATTCCTCACTGTGATGGAAGGTAATAAAGTTCAATCTTCTTCCTATTGTTCTCCCGCGGTTGGGGCAGTCAAACCATCCGCAGTCGGGGCCATCAAAGCCCCCGCAGCCGGCAGTCGAAGCCCCCGTCGGGGTGATCGAAACTCCCGCGTCGAGGCGGTTGAAACTCTCTCCGCGGCATGGAGCTCCCGAGTCGGCCCCCTCTTACCAGAGACCGCCAGCTTCACGGTTAAAGTCCACAGGCACCGCATTTGGAGCTTCGATCCCCGGCAAAGGGATCCGTGATGTTAAAGTCCCGCAGACTCCCACGGATTGGAGCACCCGTCGGTCTCCAGGAAAGGCCGCCAACTCCAGATGTTAGGCTGCAGTGCGGACGGAGATACAATACGCAACAAAATCGCATCTCTGTTGAGGTAAGAGATTGAACAAAAGTTTCCCCCAACCCCCCCACCCACACCCCCACATAAAACAAACCAAGGAACATATAAACATACTTTTAACACATACTAAAAATAACAAAAAGAAGAAAGGACAGACAGACTGTTGGCGAAGCAGCCACTGCTGGTGGCGCCACTCGGTGGTGCTGGTGGCGCCATGGAAACAGGCCCTTTGGCCTACCAACTCCACACCGACCAGCGATCACCTTGCACACTAGCACTACCCTACCCACTGGGGGCAATTTACAGAAGCCAATTAACCTACAAACGTGTGCATCTTTGGAATGCGGGAGGAAACCGGAGCACCCAGAGAAAACCCACGTGGTCACAGCAAGAACGTACAAACTCAGTATAGACAGCCCCCATAGTCTGGGCCGAACCCAGGTGTCTAGCGCTGTAAGACAGCAACTCTACCGCTGTGCGAGTGTGCTGCCCAATTGTTTGATACATTTTGATATATCAAGAATTAAAAGTTTCCACTGCCCTTGCCATGTAGAAATGTTCCATCACTTCAGTACAGAAAGGCGTGGCATTCCATATGTTTTGTTTAGTTTGGTTTAGGCATAGAGCATGGAAAGGGGCACTTCGGCCCACTGAGTCCACTCGTACTATTGATCAGCCGTTCACACTAGGTCCATGTTATCCCACTAGCACATCCACTCTTTACACACCAGGGACAATTAACCTACAGACCCGCACATCTTTGGGATGTGGGGGAAACCGGGGCACCCGGAGAAATCCCACGTGGTCACAACAGGAACATGCAAAACCCCACACAGACAGGACCCCAGATCAGGATTGAACCCGGATCTCTGGCACTGTGAGGCAACAGCTATACAGCAATGCCACAGGTCTGCCCATTGAGTCACAGCGCCCCCCTCCATGAGTACATTTTATCTTTCTCTACCTTTCTGTGATTATTTTATGCTCTAGAAACATGAATCTCCAGTGCTTTGGACCTGTATCTTTAGTTTCTCACCATTTCTCATCATTAATTAACCCACAGTGAATTAACTTAAACATACCTACAATTAAATCCATTTATAGGTATAGAGTCGTGGAGTGATACAGTGTGGAAACAAGGCCTTCAGCCCAACGCCCACACCGGCCAACGTGTCCCAGCTACACTAGTCCCACTTGCCTGTGCTTGACCATATCCCTCCAAACCTGTCCTATCCATGTACCTGTCTAACTCTTTCTTAAACATTGGGATAGTTCCAGCCTCAACGACCTCTGGCAGCTTGTTCCATACACCCCCCCCTTTGTGTAAAAAGTTACCCATCAGATTCCTATTAAATCTTTTCCCCTTCACCTTGAACCTATGTCCTCTGGTCCTCGATTCCCCGACTGGGCAAGCGATTCTGTGCGTCTACCTCTCATGATTTTGTACACTTCTATAAGATCACCACTCATCCTCCTACACTCCAAGGAATAGAGACCCAGCCTGCGCAACCTCTCCCTTGGGGGACCGGGGGACAGGCACCGGGGGACAGGCACACTACTAGTCACAGGCCTCCAGTCCAAGAAGCAACCTCCACCATCACCCTCTGCTTCCTTCCATGGAGCCAATTTGCTATCCATTCAGCTATCTCCCCTTGGATCCCATGCAATCTATTTGTAATCTTTTTTGCCAAAGTGATTCGTCTATTAAAACAATTTAGTAATTTAATATTTTCATCCACATTGGTTACAATGCTACTTTTTTGGGTCATCTGCAAAATTGGATATGTGGCTTTCAAACCTGTAGTCCACGTAATTTTTAAACGTGGTGAATAGAATCTGTGGATATCTCATAAAGGTGCAAATTGTAATGATAAAATCAATAAAAACTGGAAAGATCTTGCAAGAGAAAACCAAATTCTTTGAAAATCACAAGAAAATCTGCGCAGGGATCTCAATGTCCACATTGACTAGAATCAGAGTATTATGAATTGAAACAGCTTTCAAGTCTTCTTCTTCTTGCGTATGGCGTGCACAGCCTAAAGTTGTAGGTCAACTTGTTCTATTTCATCTATTTGTTTGTGCACCTCAGGTTGAATGCATTAGACGAAACAGGGTGGACCACGTGAAGGTTGCAATCTCCCACTGCAGCTTTCAAGTGAATACAGTATATGGTTATAAATTATATATTTTGATAGGGGGCTAAAGACAAATCTGCTTCTGCGGGGTAAATTAAATGAATAAAACTACCAGTAGAGCCTGTGTGGGGGTGGTGGGAATGTAATAAAACAAATAGTAAAGATTAAAGGGCCTGTCCCACGGGCATGCGACTCCATGCGGCAAGCGCAACCTAACCGCAAGCGGGCCCACGCGGGGGCCGCGCGGATGTCAGGTGATCCCGTATAGGGCCGGTCCCACAAGCATGCGGCTGCATGCGGCAAGCGTTACCAAATCGGAAGCGGGGGCCGCGCGGAGGTTGAGTGCCGTCAAGACGATTCGTACGGCGGAGAGGCGGTGCGCACGGCCTCAATGCGGCTGCGTCCGGCGTCGAGGTGGTGCGCACGGCTGTTGATGCGGCGCGCACGGCCTCGATGCGGTAGGCCATTGCCGCACGGAATGTTTGAACAGTGTCAGTTTTTCGGAGCCCCGCGCGATGTCGGGACCAGCTACGCACAACTCCATGCGGCTCCCGCGATCGAAGTGGGACTGGCCCCGCGACCTCCACGCGGCCCTCGCACGGCACCCGCTTGCGGTTAGGTCGCGCTTGCCGCATGGAGTCGCATGCCTGTGGGACAGGCCCTTTAGAGGGCATTGAATGGTTGGGAAGTCAATAATTTTGTTTGAACTTAGGTTCAAATGACAACAAATAAATTGTATCGTTGTATCATTGTATCATTGTATCATAACCATTGCAACAAAATGACTGAGGGTTGGATGGGATTCTCATGCATGCTATCAGCTTCATGCTGCCTTTTCTTCAAGCCTAACAGCTTCTCCCATTTTAGATCGTGCCTGACAATATCCCGGGACAACAGAATGGGAGTAAAGACCCAACAGCACATTATTTGGGCAGCTTACGACCCAGCGGTATGAATATTGATTTCTCTAACTTCAAGTAAACCTTGCTCTCCCCCTTTCTCCATCCCTCCCCACCCTAGTTCTACGACTAGTTTCACTATCCTCCTGATTAATTTTACTGATTGTATTGTCACCTTCCCCTCAGCTAACAATGAACTATTCTACATTTCCTTGATCATCGTCTGCTTTGATCTGTCGTTTCCATACCTTACCCTTCCATATCACCAGTCTCCCTCTACCCTACTCTTAAGGGCCTGTCCCACTTAGGAGACCTAAACAGCAACCTCTGGTGACCTTGCCCACCACCCAAGGTTTCCATGAGGTCACCGGAGGTTTTGATCACTCTCCCTAATGGTCGAAAGTGGTTTCCGCGTGGTCGAGGCTTCATCTAGGTTGCTGCTATTTTTTCATCATGATTAAAACCGGCCTCGACTAAATATAGGTTGCCATTTTAAAAATCGATAATTTTTTAGTCGCAGGTCAAGTCGAAGCCAGTTTTCTTCATAGTCGAGGAAGGTTTTCAACATATGCGTGGGAGGTGGTAGGAGGTTGCAGGTCACCTCGACCTTGATTTTGTTTTGGGTGGTGGGCAAGGTCATCAGAGGTTGCTGTTTTGGTCTCCTAAGTGGGACAGGCCCTTTAGTCTGAAGAAGGGTCTTGACCTGAAACATAACCCATTCCTTCTCTCCAGAGATGCTGCCTCTCCCGCTGAGTTTGTCTTTCTGCAGCAGATGACTACCTCTTTCCTTTGCTTTGTGTCCAGGCACTGAATGCCATCTGAATGTCAGTGCAAAGAGAACGTTCATTTGTCCCATTGGCTGGGGGAGAGTGCATGCCATTTTATAACTTTGGTACATTGTGCTGCATTCTATTGTCGGCAGGGATTGGTCTTACACACGGTAAGCCCTTTAACAGTTTTTTACTCTCATATGTTCTACAGAAAAGTCTGAGAGAAAATAAAAGAGAGTAGTGGCATAATCTGATTCATTTGCTTAAATGGCGACCTTATATAAATGCAGATGGTAATTGAATCAAAGTTCATTCAAAGCACAATTAAAAGATCTATTGATTTCCTCAATATTTGTCGTGACTTTTTAATTATTCAATGTGATATCTCTCATACATTGAACTTTTACTGAGCAGATGTGGTCACTGTTTCTGGAATTGCTGGAAAAATCATAATTCTTGATTGTCATTTGGCAATTAAGTTCTGAAGCTTAATTGTTTGAGGCAGATTTGTTTTTTCTTTGTTGTTTCTGAAAGTTTTTGTGCAATGTTCTCATATTCACTGGTAATGGCTCAGGATTGTTTCGTTGATGGAGCTCCTTTTGTGGGGTCTCTTACACTGCACACCATTGTAGCAGCAAACACAGTGGCGCAGCTGGTACAGATCACAGACCAGCGTTCACTCCTGACTTCGATGCTGTCTATGTGGAGTTTGCACACTCTCCCCATAACCGCATGGGTTCTGTCCAGGAACTCTGTTTTTTTCCCACATCCCTTTATTCCCTTTAGCTCCGTGACTGTACACAGTGGATGGCTTGATTGTAATCATATATAGTTTTTCCGCTGACTGGAAAGCATGCGACAAAAATTTGTTTTCACTCTACCTCAGTACACGTGATAATAAACTAAACTAAGCTGAACTAAACATCCCAAAGATATGGAGATTTGTAGCTTAATTGACCTCTGTAAATAATACCCCTAATGTGTAGGCAATGGATGAGATAACAGTGGGATAACATAGCACAAGTGTGAATGTGTGAATCAGCGTGAACTCAGTGGGCCAAAGGACCTGTTTCTATGTTGTACCTGTAAACTCAACTAAACTAAAGAAAACATATTTACTTATTAAATCCCTGTGATAACACAGAGCATCAGAGCAGTCCAGAAATTAAACTATCTTCAGATATTTTTTAGATAAAACCAAGTCTTATTTCAGGTGTGTAATTTAGTATAGACATAGGTGAGGTTTTCTTCCATGTTTTGTTAAATACACTGATGTGGAAAGGCTAAAATTATTGGCTCATTGCTGGAGAAAAGGGTTAGCAGTGAAATAAATCGCAACCACATGGTTTAACACAATGCAGCATCACCTCCAATGTGTCAACATATGGCTCTATGGATGTAACAAATATGCAAATTAACATCTGCTTGGCTTAGTAATAGTGCGCTCGCCTCTGGATCAAATTATTATTGTATAGGACCTTAATTTTAGTTTTAGTTTTAGAATTACGGTGTGGAAACAGGCCCTTCGGCCCATCGAGTCTGCGCCGACCAACAATCACCCGCACACTAGTTCTATCCTACACGCTAGGGGCAAATTACAGAAGCAATTAACCTACAAACATGCATGTCTTTAGAATGTGGAAGGAAATCTGTGCGCTCCGAGCAAATCCAGGCAGTCACAGGGAAAATGTACAAACTCCAATCAGACCGCACCCGTGGTCAGATCTCTTGTGCTGTAAGGCAGCAACTCTACCACTTCGCCACTGTGCTGCCTGATGGGCCTGTCCCACTTAGGCGATTTTTCAGCGGACTGCCGGCGACTGTCAAGTTGCCGGCAGTAGCCTGAAAAACTGGCAACTGGAACGGCGACTGTCAGAGTGGAACACACACACACACACACATCGCTTCCTTCACCAGCCCATTATGCAGGCGGGGGACAAGGCAAGTGGGGGGAGCGCTGTCTAAAAAATTCACACGGTGCAAAGCCAAGGTGATACAGATAAACACCACGATGAACAGGAAGGTTGGCGCTGTAATTAAGATGGCTAGCACAGTGTACAGTAAGTCCTTTGAAAGAGGGGGGGAGGGGAGGGGGAGAGGGGGGAGAAGGAGTGGAGACAACTTTTAATAACACGGCTGTGAAGCTCGGCAGACATTTAACATTAACGTCGGTTATCCTTGGTTCTGAAAATTACTGATTACCTTTTTTTCCCCCCAATGAGCCAATGAAATTCACTGGCTACAACCTACAAGAACCTCCGAGAACCTTCGACCTCCTGGCGACCCACCTACGGGCACGAGAATTCTCACTACTCTCTATGGTGGCTTCATTCAAGTTGCCGCTACTTTTTCAACATGAGGGATAATGAGGCTGCGACTAGTTCCCAGAATGCGGGAATCCTCGCGACCATGAAGGCGACTCCCCGGCAACTACCCGCGAACATGTGGCGACTGCATAGTCTCCTGCAGTCGCCTAAATGGGACAGGCCCATGACTGTGCTGATTCAGCATTCTGAGGTGTTGCTCCTGTAAATAAAATGACAGGTTGTCTGCCTTGTGCCCAAGCCAATCTTGTTCCTTCAGCCAAGGGTGGCCAGGGTAAAATTTTAATTCTGATATCATTCTACCATGACTCAAGCCATGTAGGAACAGAATAACTCTGTACTGGCATGCGTAGTAGCAACTGCATTCATTACATGAAATAGTTATTAGAATTGAACAACCTGCTTTGTCAATATACATATTATCATTAACTTGGGAATTTGTCCAAATTTATTGGTCCCTGTGCCGTCAAGAATATTTCCCATTTCCAGAATTATATATTCCTATAGAGTTACTGACTTTTTTTTTAAAGTACTTTGCTGCAAACCCACTCGGGTGGTTATTGGCTTCAAGCATAAGATAAATCAACCCCATGGGATTAATTACTTGGCAAGAGTCCAACTTTGCTTGAAGATATCTATTGACCTTGAATTAATTTTCATTCTCTATATTACATCATAGATATGGCCATGCTGTTGTTATAAGGAGGCCTGAATTAATTATCCAGAGAATCAGAGTTCAAATTCAACAATTTGAATCCAGTTAACCAAAGAAATATCGAGAAATAAAATCTTGGTGTTAAGAATTGTAGCTGTTGGAGCGTCATAGACATCCTGTGCCCAGTCAATTAACAAATTTCCTGCTGAGCCGCTCATAGGATTTTATGCAACTCCACAGTTGGATTAATCATGGAACTAGCAGAATAATTTCTTGCTCATGAAATGTGAAAGAATAATTATTTTATTTTATGTTCTCTTTGCAATTCCTTCCATCGACGTCCCTATGCATAAAATGTTCAAAGCACAACTTCTCTTCCAGTAATTCAACTAAATCAGTGAACAAAAGCCTTCAGCTCTCCTTTCTCACAGAGAGCATAGGACCGCAACACTTGGGGTTTCCTCGGAGCATACCAGCACACGTGAAAAACATTGTGAAGCACGTACCAATGTGTCCAATTGCTAACCATTTAAACTCTCATTCCCATTCCAATACTAACCTTTCTGTCTTGTGCCTCCTGCATTGCTAGAGTGGGACTACAGGCAAACTGAAGCAGCTGTGACTCATATTCCACTTGGGTGGCTTACAACTCATCAGTATGAACATTGAATTTTCCAATTTTAAGTAACACCCTCTTCCTTCCTTCTTTGACTTTCTGTAGCCCTTCAACCCAGGGCACACCCATCTCTCCCACTAGCCCTGCCTTCTCCCCCTCCCCATCCCATTATTCCACCTTTATCCCTCCCTCTGGCTTCATATTTCACTCCTCTTTTCTCTTTATCCGAGCCGTCTATCTCTTTTTTAACTCTAGCCTTTAGTCACCCACCTGGCAATCATTACCTCTCATTTGCAGCCACTTATTACTTGCCAGGCTTTAGCCTACCCCGACCTCTTTCCCAGCTTTCTCCCCTCTACTGCAATCAGTCTGAAGAAGGGTCCTGACCCAAAATGATGCCTATTCATTCTCCCTGGATGCTGCCTGACCTGATGAGTTACTCCAGCACTTTGTGTTTTACTCAAGATTCCACCAGATGGTGTTTTTTATGTGTTCAACACAGAACATCAGTTTCGGTGTGGACTTTTTCATTCTGCACTTTATTTCCTTTTTTGTTTTTTGCTCAACCTGTTGTACTCACATATGTGTAGGAAGGAACTGCAGATGCTGGTTTACACCAAAGTTAGACACAAAATGCTGGAGTAACTCAGCAGAACAGGCAGCATCTTTGGAGAGAAGGAATGGGTGACATTTTGGGTTGAGACCCTTCTTCAGACACACCTGTGGAAACATTGAAGAAGGATCTCGACCCGCAACGTCACCCCATACTTCTCTCCAGAGATGCTGCCTCTTCAGCATTTTGTGTCTATCTTTGGTACTCACATTGATTTACCTGGAAAGCACACAGAACAAGGTTTTTCACTGCATCTTAGTATACATGACAATAATAAACCAATACAAATATCAATTTAAAGAGTTTATTTATAGATCTACAGAGCATTCATAAATGTCTAACTAATTTCCAATGACTTGTAGCTTTGGAGTCAATTCATCATACTTGAGATGGGGCATATATTATGCTTTCGGAGTATTGGGCTGTTAGAAAACCCCCATCAATTAATGGCTAGCAAAGGCCAACTTCCTCCTCAATGTCCACAACTCTCCACTTATCACATTAGCTTTGCAACAGTAATGATGACAAAACTACTTTTGCCTGACATCTTTACTTTGTGGAACTAATGGCAAAGTTTTTGAACCATGGCTAGTTTAATGCCAGAAATCCTGAAATCCTGAAACTCCTGTCAGTGACACAATGGGCCTTCACAAACTGCACTGCTCTGCATCCTTCTTCAGAGCATTTAAACTGACGTTGTTTGAACTGATGTGATTTAAAGTTGCAATTATCTAGCTGAAGAATAATTAATTCTATGAATTAAAACCGGTTATCTGTTACCGGCCCTGTTTTGTTCTGGCCTTGTCTATCTTTCAGGCTGAAGAAGGGTTCTGACCCGAAACGTCACCTATTCCTGTTTTCCTCCTGCCTGACCCGTTGAGTTACTCCAGCATTTTGTGTCTATCTTTAGTATAAACCAGCATCTGCAGTTCCTTCCTATTCATAAATTTTATGAAGGTAAATTATAATTTCCACATAAATACTTCAAAGTATAAAGAACAAAAGAAAAGAAATAGGACATTTATTTATATTTCGGTTTCAACTTAAATCAAACATGTATTTTTCAAATTTATTTAGCATTTTGTAGGATGTTTTAAATACTATTCTTGAATTTGATGACTCTCAAAATTATTTAAGGCGATTGACTGTTCTGCCAACTTGACAATATCAGTCTGAAGAAGGGTCCTGACCTGAAACGTCAACCATCCTTTTTCTCCAGAGATGCTGCTTACTCCAGCATTTGTGTCTATCTTAGACAACATTGTAGTTGCCTGACACCAGGAACCCTGAAGAACTGATACCTGACAGAGGGAGCATTAAAATACCTCACCACGCAAGGTCTTTGAGGGATCTTCATTTCAGGATAATGAGAAGCGCCATCACTTCACTGCTTGCTGCAAATTCTGCATTGATATATTTAGACAAACAATTGTGGGTGAAAGCATTGTGTTCAACCATTAAACGTATACAAACACCTTAGGCCATAATTGGCATTTTGTAATGTTAGCAAGTAAATTATAGTGTGCTTTTATGGTCTGTGTTTTCTGCAAGTTGAGTCTTGTTTCACGGAGGAGTGCAAATCTGCAGATTGCAACATTGTGTACTCCCAAACTCACTATTGCTCAGTCAGATGCTCCACCACAGTGACAAGATTAAGCTCTGATGTCTGGGATACCTTTCCCTCGTGAGCTGAAAGCAATTCTATGGGTTAGTTTCCTCTAGCATGTAAGTAACTTGCTGACATGAGCTCTAAAACTTTTTTATTTTATTCATTTAAACCTGAGACTTTTTTACCCCACTGTTCTGGTGTACCTTTGCTCCAGATTTATTTTCTTTGTTTAGATAATCGGAAATAATGTGCTTGCTGCCCTTGCCTTTTACAAGACTGCCAAGCCAAAAGCCTCAGTCTTTCCTCACAGCACAGACCCCAAGGAGCTGCCTCAAGGCTGTTTTGAATTGCCTGCCGATTTGTGGGCAAAATGGATACGATGAAAGATCTGTTAATAAAAGAAATATAATCCATCCATCTCCGTGAAAATCCTTTTGGACAATAAAAATTGCTAACTATGAATAGCGTAATAAAATGTATAAATACATATATATATATATATATAGCTTTTACATGTTCAGCAATCATTGACAATGTTAGCACAAAATTAATTAAGCTGAGGACCTATTTTCAGAAATTGCAAAAATACTGAGCTAACATGACTGCTTTCTCTCATGAATATTGCTGTGTCATTTCTATTAACTAGGCTGACGCCTTGAGGCAGCTGAAAGAAGTTAGAGAACTATTTGTGGCTCAATTGGTTCAGCTCAGCCTTAACTTTTATCTGCAACTGTCAGGTATACATGTCGAGGCACAATTTTTTGTGAATCTAATGAGGGAAATATTGAAAGCTTTGAAGTTCTTTACAAGGTGAATATTGTGAAAATACTAATTAATACTCACAAAAAGGGATAATGGGCTAGGAGCATAAAAGTAAGAATACAGTGTGGAGAACTGAACAATTTTAAAGAATGCATCAAGATTGATGCATTTCGGTATAAGAGACAGAATGTGATTTTATTTTTATCACGTAGGGATGCAATGTAAATGAAAGCAAAGATATGATTGGAATATACTTCTATTTTTAAAAATTCCAGCAATGCTCAATACTCAAACTTCAATCTCAAGTAATAAAAAATGGTTGTCCACATTGACAGTCAGGTAAAAATAATATAGGAAATGCAAAATTCTGTAGCAAATGGGAAAACCAGTTTAAGGATGACTTTGTTTTGCACAAGTATTTTATTTCGGTTCTTTGAATGTTGCATTCCCATGTAGTCCAAATTCCTTTGTATTTAGCTTCATTCAGTTAACCCAGTGAAACTGTCAAGGCATTAGACAATAGGTGCAGGAGTAGGCCATTTAGCCCTATGAGCCAGCACCGCCATTCAATGTGATTGTGGTTGATCATCCCCAATCAGTACCCCATTCCTGCCTTTTCCCCATATCCCCTGACTCCGCTATCTTTAAGAATTCTGCATTCGGTTTTATCTGTGTGAAGTAGGCCACTTGAATCCATGCTTGAATCCACTCCTCCACTAACAAATAGGTAGATCTGCATATTTCAGCTTCGAGTCCCAACTAACAGCACAGCCCTGAACCTGTTTACCACTACTGCCATCTAATTATGAGACTTCCCTATCAGGATGCAGTGTTGTCAATTAATTCCTCCTCTCTTAGATTGTTACACAAAACCACAAAATCACTATACAAACAAATTTTGATTCAGCTCTTGAACTTGTTTTATAATGTTCCAAATTTTGCATGAAGCCAGAGTCTTTGGAAGATAACAGAATATATTTACTGGATTGCTTGCAGGGTGAGGTATTTCAGATGCAGATTAGCAGTAGCGGGAGCTGTGATTAGCATTGCAGGAGCTGGGATTAGCAGTAGCGGGTGCAAGGATTAGCAGTAGCGGGAGCTGGGATTAGCATTTGCGGGAGCTGGGATTAGCAGTAGCAGGAGCTAAGATTAGCAGTAGCGGGAGCTGGGATTAGCAATAGTGGGAGCTGGGATTGTTCCCCATGCAGCAAAGACATTTTGGAGGAGATTTAACAGAGGTGCACAAGATCATGATTGGATTAGGTAGAGTAGGTTGGGAGAAGCTGATCCTATTGGCAAAATAGTTCAAGGATTAGAGAGCACAAGATATAAGGGCAGGATGTAATAAAACCTTTTTGTGCAGAGCAGTTATGAGATGAAGATTGGTGCCTGTGACGGGCTGTGAGTTCACCTCCTGCACCCTTGGAAGCACACAAAAGATTTGACGTTAGATATGGTAATCAAGTTAGCACACAGAAGTGGAGCGGTGGACACCGGAGGCAAGGAGAAGGCACGTTTGCAGTGGTGGCAGGTGTGAAGCAGGTCACTAGAGGCCCTACAGCAGCGGGGTTGGCAGATCAAACGCTGCTGGAGGCCCATAGAAGTCCGACAAGTCTGTGCAGATCAGGCACAGCCTCAAACATCATGGAATGGTGGTGGAAAGCACTGACAGTATCACCAGGCTAAGATGATCCTGACATTACTGACCCAGTGCCACCACCAAGACAATGGGTCATTCAGAACAACATAAGATGATACTTTTAAGACCTTGATACTCGAAAGAAACAAGATGCACCAGAAACATAGTGAATCTTTGTGGGGTCACAGAGGAAATCTACTTTTTTTCACACTACAATCATTGCACATTTTTACTTATGTATGATTGTGTTTATGTATGGTGTGATTTTACTAGATCGTATGAAAAACAAACCATTTCTCTCTATCTAGCTTCATGTGACAATAAAGTAACTATTGAAACCCCCCTACTTTAATGGTAGTGGAAATGAAATGAAGATGTTTTCAAGAAGAAACTGGATAGCCTCTTTAAAAATAAAATTGCATAGTAGTGAGAAAAAACATAGAGCAAATGTAGTGATGGGAGAGTAGTAAGAGTAATGCAACATCAATAACCATAGTAACCTGTATTTGCCAATAGCGTTACAGAATTATGCATTTACTGTAGGTCGGTTTCCCTCAAAAATTGTTGTTTTTCACATTCTATTTTTGAATTATTTACCTAAAGCATTTGTTAGAATTTAATAGAGTTACCCAAGTGTTTTCCTGCTTACCACCCCTAATATTAGCACCCAGCTTGATTCATATTGGGACTCATATTTGTGGTTATTTATCCATCGTTTCCCAATTCTACCAACAAATTTTAATAGACAAGCAGAAGATCGATGAAGACCCAATCATGCATTTGTAAGTGCAACAATGTTTAAGGTGCCTTTAACATATTAAAATGCCTCAGGGATCTTCCCAAAAGCATAAATTGGCAAAATATGAAACCAGGCTCCAAGAGGATATAAGATGGAGTTAAATCAAAGAAGCAGACCCTAAGAAGCATATAAAATGAGTGTTAGGTAAGGAGATTTAGGAAATAAGCTTTAGATAATAAGTATAGGGAAGTATAATAAGTATAGGGAGGCATAACTGCTAAGAGGCATAATGATGGAGAAATCTAGGCATGCACAAGAGACGTGAATTGGAGAAAATAGATCTTGGAGATGATGGGAATGGAAATTGCAGAGATAGGGAGTGCAAGGCCATGGAGGTTCTTGTAAACTAAGATGGAACTTTTTAAGATAGGCACAAAATGCTGGAGTACCACAGCATCTCTGGAGAAAATAGGTGATGTTTCGAGTAGGGACCCTTCTTCAGATTGCTTTATGTGGGACTTTTTAAGTGCAGCTCTGTTAAATTGGGAGCTGTGTATGCCAATAAGCACATAAAAGATAAGCGATGAGAACTTTTCTCAGTTAGGATGTGGTGAGCAAAGTTTTGGAAGTGTTCCATTTTGTAGTGGATGGTAGCTGTGGGGCCATCCAGGTTACTGGGATTGTATAGGAAGACCTGCAGATGCTGGTATTCTGAAAATAGACACAAAATGCTGGAGTAACTCAGCAGGACAGGCAGCATCTCTGGAAAGAAGGAATGAGTGATGCTTCGGGTTGAGTCTGAAGAAGGGTCTCGACCCGAAACGCCACCCGTTCCTTCTCTCTAGGTTACTGGGATTGTTGGATACAGACGCAATATACTGTAGGTGCGAATAAGATTTTCAGCAGTAAATAATATGAGATGCAGGCATTACAACAAACAAAGCAGCAGCCCACTTGATTAAAAACTTGTGGGGTCTGAGCCTGGGGTCATATTCAGGAAGGTTTATTCACTCACAAGTTGTGGAATAAAATGCACTTGCAAGTGGAATTTTTGACAGGAGCAAAAAGCCATGCTTTCAATCTTCCCAAAATTTGGTTGGAGGAAATTTTTGCTCATTCAGTGCCAGATGCCAGTTAAAAGGCATGACAAAGGGGCAGGAGAGGTGAAGGAAAGTGGTTGTGATATAGATCTGAGGGTCATCGGTGAGTATGTAGAACCTTTCATATTTTCCAATGATCATCAATGAGCGATGATGAGAAACAGAGGAGGCATTCACAGAAAACATAGAAAATAGGTGCAGGAGGAGGTCATTTGGCCCTTCAAGCATGCACCGCCATTCATTGTGATCATGGCTGATCATCCACAATCAGTAACCCGTGCCTGCCTTCTCCACATATCCCTTGATTCCACTAACCCCTGGAGCTCTATCTAACTCTCTTTTAAATGCATCCAGTGTATTAGCCTCTACTGCCTTCTATGGCAGAGCATTCCACAAATTCACAACTCTCTGGGTGAAAAAGTTTTTTTCTTATCTCAGTTTTAAATGGCCTCCCCTTTATTCTTAGACTGTGGCCCCTGGTTCTGGACTCCCCCAAAATTGGGAACATTTTCCTTGCATCTAGGTTGTCCATTCCTTTTATAGTTTTAGATGTTTCTATAAGATTCCCTCTCATCCTTCTAAATTCCAGTGAATACAAGCTCAGTCTTTCCAATTTTTCCTCATATGACAGTCCCGCCATCCCGGGGATTAACCTCGTGAACTTACGCTGCACTGCCTCAATAGCAAGGATGTCCTTCTTCAAATTAGGAGACCAAAAACTGCACACAATACTCCAGATGTTGTCTCACCAGGGCCCTGTACAACTACAGAAGGACTTCTTTACTCCTATACTCAAATCCTCTTGTTATGAAGGCCAACATGCCATTAGCTTTCTTCACTGCCTGCTGTACCTGCATGTTTACTTTCAGTGACTGGTGTACAAGGACACCCAGGTCTCGTTGCACTTCTCTTTTTCCTAATCTGACACCATTGAGGTAATAATCTGCCTCCTTGTTCTTGCCGCCAAAGTGGATAACCTCACATTTATCCACATTATATTGCATCTGCCATGCATCTGCCCACTCACTCACCCTGTCCAAGTCACCCTGCAACCTCCTAGCATCCTCTTCGCAGTTCACACTGCCACCCAGCTTTGTCATCTGCAAATTTGCTCATGTTACGTTTAATCCCACCATCTAAATCATTAATATATATTGTAAATAGTTGCGGCCCCAGCACCGAGCCTTGCGGCACTCCACTCTCCACTGCCTGACATTCTGACAGGGACACGTTTATTCCGACTCTTTGTTTCCTGTCTGCCAACCAATTCTCTATCCATGTCAATACCCTACCCCCAATACCATATGATTCGGATAGCTCAAGGACACCAGTGGTAACCTTGTAGGAAGGATATTAAGAAGCTTTTTCTGGAAACATAAAAAAGCATAAAAGTGTTTATAACATATGATTTAGAACTCTGAAACAAATGATTGTTTGTTGAACATAGAGCATAAAACAGTTCAGCGCAGGAGTGGATGCTTCGGCCCACAATGACCATGTCGCACATGATGCCAAGTTAAACTAATCTCCAATACTTCTATCAGGTCTCCACTCATTCTCCAATTGCCCAGAGAAAATAAGCAAAATTAGTTCAGCTAGTTGACGGATCATCCCTATCCAGCCTGGCCATAGAACAGATAAATGGAATCAATACAGAAAGATAATGCTGAGTATCAGATTATGCACACAGGATGTGCAGTAATGCAGTGATTATATTACCAGACAGTTATTTCAGAGGCTTAAGGGCCTGTCCCAGTTGCATGCGATTGCGTGCGTTTGGCGCAATGAACCGGAAGCGGAGGTCGCGCGAAGTTCGCGCTAAGTTCACGCTGAGTTCGCGCTAAGTTCGCGCTAAGTTCGCGTGTGACGTCATTTACGCATAAAAAGGGGGGTTGCTGGCTGCTATTCCATGATCATCATGGAAGAGATGCAGACTGCATTGCTGCAACAGCAACAGAGACTTCTGTTAGCAGCAGCCCTCATGCTTTCAAATCAGCTGGGCAGGAGGCGGGCTGACTGAATTTGGGCGTCGCACCGCGTCGGGTGGTGATGTCATCACGCAACGCCATGCCGGGCGGTGATGTCATCACACCGCGCCACGCGCTAGGCGTATGCCGTCAAGACGCAGCGTACGCCGTCAAGACGCTGCGTATGACGTCAAGACGTTGTGTACGTGCCTAAGCGGGCCAACAGGCCATTGGCGCACGAAGATTTCGGTCACTGCAGGAATTTTGGAGCCCCGCACGATGTCGGGACCAGCCCCGCACAACTCCATACCCCTCCGTGCTTAATGGGACCGGCCCCACGCGGCCATACGGTGCCCGTACGCCTCAAGCGACCACGAGGTCGCGTAATTTGCGAGCCAAGGTCGCGTGTGGGACAGGCCCTTTAATTTAATAACCAGGAGAATGTGACTTCAATTTCCATAATTGCAACTTGAAACTTTTAAGTTAGTTTAAGAAAATCTGGAAATATGAAGCTATTATTTGTCCGTTGTAAAAGAACAGATTTTCTTTTGAGAAAGGTAGAGTAATACAATGGAAGTCACAGAGACATTTATGCTCAATTTGATCATGTCAATTCCTTTTGACTATATTCCATTTTAGTGGTTGATTTCCATATTCAAGAATGTTGGATGACTAAGATTAACTCACGTGTGTAGTTTCTAGGCAGTAAAGATCGCCATGTATTTGTAATAGAAATGGATTAAGCCTGAAGAATCTCTCACAGAGAAATTTGGATGGAAAGAGACGCAGAGGAAACATATGACAGACAAATGAGGCACTTTGACTTGCTCTGGTGTTTGGAAATGATTAATTCTGACAGCTCATCTTTCTTGCTTAACTACAATAATCAATGAGGAAAGTATGCACTAAGTAAAGTCCAAAGGCTCAAGTCACTTCACCTTTGTCATAAAATCTACAATGATTTAAATTATAATGTTTCCCCAAGAATATCCTGCATAGTTTATTTTAATCACTTAATTCAGCAATATGCATCTAATAAAGTTTATGAAGCTGCACCTATAAATTCTCATTTAACTCAACATCCAAACATCACGGATTTTCTTATGACTCAATTTAAAACAGATGGAATTGTATAATCAAATTCATATCCTGAACCCGTCCCACGAATCAACCTGATATCTAAAAATTTGCAGTGTTGGAAGTCATCACAAAAATAAAGTGTGGCTTAATGTAATTGTCATGGGCCATGAGAGTTCATGATTCATCAGGCATCAAAAAAATTGCAATTAGGAGTTTGGAGCCTTGCCATCCCTTTAACACCATGACTGTGCGCTGGCATCTTTATATTGAGGGCCCATGTCCATGTTTTGAAGGCATCCACCTTTTCCAGGTGATGGGCTCATTTAAGTTCATAAGTTCTAGGTGCAGAATTAGGCCATTCGGCTCATCACGTCTACTCTGCCACTCAATCATAGCTGATCTATCTGTTCCTCGCATTCCCCTGCCTTCTCCCTGTAACCTCTGACACCCTAGATAATCAATATGAAGAATGGAGCATAAACAAACATCACTTGCAACTAGTGGGATTCTGCAATACAAAGGTTCATAGAAGCAACTAGTGTAGGCGTTGAATTAATTTTTGTGGTCTCAGAGTTGGAGGTGTAATTTTCTTTAAAAATAATATTTTTTTGGTATGTAACCATTTCATGCAGGGTCATAGTTTATTGTCCACCTCTAATTGCTGCCTTCATCGTTTCTGGGGAAGTATATACCAATGGCAAAATTAGATTAGGAAAATCTAGGATGAGGAATACTGATGTAAATCCAAGTGAGGATGTGGGTGGAGAAGGAATGGTGGTCCTGTGTTTCTTTCGTATTGGTAAAGGTTATGTGTTTGGAAAACATTGTTATAATTTAGATGAGTGAGAATCATATAGTTATAGTCATAAGGCGTGGAAACAGCCCTTCGGCCTAACTTGCCCACACCGACCAACATGTCCCATCTACACTAGTGTCACCTGCCTGCGCTTGCTCCATATCCCTCTAAACCTGTCCTATCTACATACCTGTCTATATGTTTCTTAAGTGTTGGGATGTTCTCTGCCTCAACTACCTCCTCTGGCAACTTGTCCCATCCACCCACCACCCTTTGTGTGAAAAAATTACCCCTCACCTTGAACCTATGTCCTCTGGTCCTCGATTCCCCTACTCTGAGCAAGATACACTGTGTATCTACCTGATCAATTCCTTTCATGATTTTGCTGACAAGTTATTGGAATGCATTTTGTAGATGGTACACACCTCAACCACAATGTGTTGGTTGTAGAAAGAAAGAATGTTGAAGTACCAGTAAAATGGGCTACAACGTCCAGAATGATGTTTAACAGTCCTGCCTTGCACCTTGTATATGATGGAATAGCCTTGAACTTGAAAGAGATAAATTATTTGACAGATTAGCAAGTCTGTGCTCTCATATTGTTTAACCCCTAACGCTAAAGTGACAGCCTTAAAAGACCAGCAGGTGGCGACGTATGGTGGCAGCTTCGCCAACGGTCTGTCTTGTCCTTTTCTTCTTTTGTTATTTTTAGTCTGTTGTTAAATGTATGATTTAGTGTATCTTTAGTTTGTATTATGAGGGGTGTTGGGGGAGGGGGAGTGGGGGAAACTTTTTTTATCTCTTTCCTCGACGGAGATGCGACTTTTCTGTATCGTATCTCAGTCCGCACTGTGGCCTAACATCATGGAGCTGGCAGTCCCTTTGCTGGGGATCGACTTCAGGAGCGCCAACCATGGGAGCCTGTGGACTTAACATCATGGAGCTCACGGTCCCTTGGTTTAGGGACCGACTTCAGGAGCTCCAAGCCACAGGAGCTTCGACCGTCCCGAACACGGGAGCTTCGATCGCCCTGACGTGGGAGCTTTGATCGGCGGTTGTGGGAGTTTCGATCGCCCCAACTGCAGATGGTTTGACTGCCCCTACCGCAGGATGATAGGAGGGACGAAGATAATACGTTATTGCCTTCCATCACAGTGCGCTGTGGTGGATGTAGATGATAATTTTGATGTAGTTGTGTGTCTTGTTGCTTTTTTGGTATGGCAAATCAAATTCCTTGTATGTTTTTACATACTTGGCTAATAAATTAATTACAATTACAATTACAATTAATCTACTTAAAAGGATAAACAAAAATGCTTTAGGCAGCAAAGTACAGTTTAGTTGGATCACCTGACAGACAGCTGGAACTAACTGCGTTTGCTGGGGGAAAGTAACTTCAGTTGCTGTTTAGGTCCCTGCTTACATAGACCAAGTACCTCCTTGGTGAAACCTTCCCTTACTCAATGACTTGTTCAAGCCTGTGCAGCAGGCTCAAGGCTCCTTCTGAGCTCTTTCACCAGTTGCAAGGACCCCTACCTCCTTTGGTTCCGTTTGGTTTAGTTTAGAGATACAGTGTGGAAACAGGCCCTTCGGCCCAACGAGTCCGTACCGACCAGCTATTCCCATACATTAGCACTATCCTATACACTAGAGACAATTTACCAAAGCCAATTAACCTACATATTTGTGGAATATGGGAGGAAACTGGAGCACCCGGAGAAAACCCATGCGGTCACGGGGAGAATACATACACACCGTTCAACATCCGTAGTCAGGATTGAAACCCATGCGGTCATGGGGAGAACATATAAACTCTGTGCAAACAGCATCCGTAGTCAGGATCGAACCTGGGTCTCTGGCCTTGTTAGGCTGCGCCACCTTGCTGCCCATAATCTTTTGTTTTGTTTTGTAGAGTCTTGTTTCTACAACAGATGCCTCAAGCACTGTCCACAAATTGTCTTCCTCTGGGGGATCATCTGCCTTTGTGGTGTAATATTTCCTGCCGGAACCCCTCAGTACAACCTCAACAAGGCTCATGGAGACAGCAAAGCCCCAACAATTCTGAGCCTGGGGCAGTAGATGGGAGATCCCTGTCCCTACTGGAATTTGTGTCAGAAGATCCATTGTTTCATTGCAGAGTGAATAGTGCTCTACTCTTCACAGGGGTCACAATTGCAACTTGGTATCAGTGGGAAGGACTACAATGAGAATGAAACTGCAGTAGTATCTACACAGAGAACTGTAAAGAAAATATAGATAAGGCAGCAGGCCCCTGGGTTGCTTTATCATCTCAAAATTGCTATAGCAATGCAGGATGTTGCTGTTGAATTAGCTGTCATTCTAAATTTGGGATGAGAGTTTGGAGAAAAGTACAATCTAACTTCTTGCTATCCATTTTTCCGTTATCATTGATGTGCAATATTTCAAGGTCATTTTCCAAGGGCGAAATAAAGAAATGGATAATTAGATTTCAAACCTTGGCTGGCCTATTTGACTTACATGATATTGTGCCATTGGCCACGGATCAGTTTAACACTGATGAAGTAGAAGCTCTTTCTGTTTTAATAGATCACTAATATCAAATATGCTAGTTGTCCAGGCTGATGACATTAATCTTCCTGTACAACTTTCCCTCTGCCAATGAACACAACAAATGGTTCTCTAGCCAGCATGCAAATCACCCTCGGTTTTGAAGACCCACCAGGTTCATTGTTCACTGGCACAGGTTGACACAAAACTTTCAACATCATAAGGATCCCATTACCATGTAGCTGGGATTTAAGTGGGGGATATCGCAGTTTCCCATTGATCATCTGCATTTCACATGACTTGCCTTCAAAGCTTAAACTTTGCAGAAAGTTTTATCCACTTTGCCCAGAATGGTGGACCATTCCTCACTATTGTGTTGGATTTTCTTCAGCAGTTATTTGTAGTTACTGCTGGAAATTTGGGTGCAGCAGAGACCCTGCTGGTGCACATTGGAATTTTCTGTTGCAAAGTAAAGGGCCTGTCCCACTTGCATGCGATTGCATGCGTTTGGCGTGACCAAACGAAAGCGGAGTTCACGCGAAGTTTGCGCTAAGTACGCGCTAAGTTCGCGCGTGACGTCATTTGCATCATAATTACCAATCAGCTGGGCAGGAGGCGGGCCGACAGAATTTGGGCGTCGCACGGCGTCGGGCGGTAACATCATTGCGCAATGCCATGCGCTATGCGTACGCCGTCAAGACGCTGCGTACGCCGTCAAGATGCTGCGTACAACCGCAATGCGCCTGCGTGCTGACAGGCCGTTGGCGCGGGAAGATTTCGGACACTGTCAATTTTTTGGAGCCCCACGTGATGTCGGGACCAGCCCCGCACAACTCCGCGCTTCTAAGTGGGACTGGCCCCGCGTGGCCATACGGTGCCCGTACGCCTCAAGCGACCACGTTTGGTCGCGCCAAACGCTTGCAATCGCATGCAAGTGGGACAGGCCCTTAAGTGATGTTACGATCAAGATGATTCCAATGATAATATGATCCATGGGCCACATGGATGTTTGTTGTTGCACTGGGCTCGTGGATTTTTCATTCTTGTTAAACAAAAGCAAATAACACCTGAGCAGGATGGAATCATGGAATTAACAATTTTTTTTGCGATTTGTTCTTTATTTTTATCAGTGTGGTATTTTAGGCCATTGTTACTTTTTACCTTTTCGATAACATGGTGAGTTTCAAATTTTAGACGTTGTCCATAGCTAATGTGTGATGGGTGCGCAGCAGTTGAAAAAATGTAATTAGAGAAACCTTCGTAAGTTAGCATTAGTTAGAGTGGAACAAATTACAGATGATTTTGCTGGGATATTTCACCATTCTTTACTCACTTCTAATTTTATGCTCTTACCTAACAGTTTCTTCTGTTCTTATATAAAAACAGAACATTTTAACCAACTGCAAAGGTCGAGTACCTCTCTGTACTTTGCATATAAAGTTATTTTACATCTGGATAAAATTCATGCATGACATTTTTAACTCTCCTTCAAAAAACATAATTGATTCCAAGGACACAAGTGATCTGAAAATGAATTGAAATCATTCATCAAAAAGGTCACAAAGCATTATATGCTGCCAGAGGATTGTGTGGAATTTAATATACATCACGACACTGACAAAGGATAGAACTTACGGTAGATAATTTTCTTCAAATCACAGTTGGATCTTCAAATTGCATTCACAACATGCTGTATTATACCTCAGTAAAAGATGTCTGAAGGAATGTTAAAGTTGAGTATATTTCAAATATGAAGGAACTCTTTTTATGAGAAAAATCCAAAGACGTACAGGATTGTAGGTTAATTGGCTTGGTATAAATGTAAATTGTCCTTACTGTGTGTAGGTTCATGTTAGTGTGCGGGGATCACTGGTCGGTGTGTAAATAGGGCCTTTTTCCGCGCTGTATATCTAAACTAAACGAAAACATTAAAATATCCAGAACTCCATAGTCTTCATATCACACTACGATGGCTCAAGAGATTGTCATCTCCCACTCTAACTTCAGCAGAGAACCTAGTTTGGCAATAAAATGTTGGGATTTTTATTTTTAAAAAGGCCCTTTTTACACACCAACCAGTGATAGCCGCACACTAACACTATCCTACACACAGTAAGGACAATTTACATTTATACCAAGCCTATTAACCTACAATCCTGTTCTTCTTTGGATTTTTCTCATAAAATGAGAAGTTCCTTCATAAAATGAGAAGTTCCTTAATATTTGAAATATACTCAACTTTTACATTCCTTCAGATATCTTTTACTGAGGTATAATACAGCATGTTGTGAAAGCAATTTGAAGATCCAACTGTGATATGAAGAAAATTATCTACCGTAAGTTCTATCCTTTATCAGTGTCGTGATGTATATTAATTTCCACACAATCCTCCGGCAGCATATAATGCTTTTGTGACCTTTTTGATGAAAATGATTTCAATTCATTTTCAGATCACTTGTGTCCTTGGAATCAATTATGTTTTTTGAAGTTGGGAAAAGGGGAAGTACAACGGGATCTGGGGGTCCTTGTACATCAGTCTATGAAAGTAAGCATGCAGGTACAGCAGGCAGTGAAGAAAGCAAATGGCATGTTGGCCTTTATAACAAGAGGAATCGAATATAGGAGCAAAGAGGTCCTTCTGCAGTTGTACAGAGCCCTAGTGAGACCACATCTGGAGTATTGTGTGCAGTTTTGGTCCCCTAATTTGCGGAAGGACATTCTTGCTATTGAGGGAGTGCAGCGTAGGTTTACAAGGTTAATTCCCGGGATGGCGGGACTGTCATATGCTGAGAGAATGGAGCAGCTGGGCTTGTACACTCTGGAGTTTAGAAGGTGGAGAGGGGATCTCATTGAAACATATAAGATTGTTAAGGGTTTGGACACGCTAGAGGCAGGAAACATGTTCCCGATGTTGGGGGAGTCCAGAACCAGGGGCCACAGTTTAAGAATAAGGAGTAAGCCATTTAGAACGGAGACGAGGAAACACTTTTTCTCACAGAGAGTGGTGAGTCTGTGGAATTCTCTGCAGGTTCTCTGGATGCTTTCAAGAGAGAGCTAGATAGGGCTTTTAAAAATAGTGGAGTCAGGGGATATGGGGAGAAGGCAGGAACGGGGTACTGATTGGGGATGATCAGCCATGTGTGTATATATTTATAGAATGGTATATGGACATACTGGTCTGTTTTGTAGTCAATGCCTACTATGTTCTGTTGTGCTGAAGCAAAGCAAGAATTTCATTGTCCTATCAGGGACAAATGACAATAAACTCACTTGAACTTGAACTTGATCACATTGAATGGTGATGCTGGCTCGAAGGACCGAATGGCCTACTCCTGCACCTATTGTCTATTGTCTATTCCGCTCTGATTACATTGAGAGATCACAATAACTCCACAAAGATCCACCACTGGACCAGCTGGATGACCATCACGTCAGCAGGTGACAACTCCAGCTTCTGACAAAGTATAGGGAAACTCTCCAGACCAGAGAATACTGGGTAGCTGTGTGTGTAATATCTGTAAACACATGGAGACAAGAGCAGTGGACTCCAGGCTACTTTATAAGGCAATTTTGCCACCTGAAATGGAAAATTACTTTATCTTTAGGCTGATCAGCCAATATCCATGGAGCATGGTGTGCTTGTTTTCATTGGACATAGCATTACGTATAAGGGGCAAGAAGGGTGGTACAGTGGCAAAGCGGTAGAGTTGCTGCCTTACTGCATTTACAGTGCTAGGGATCCAGGTTTGATCCTGACCTCGGGTGCTGTCTGTACGGAGTGTGTGCGTCTCCCTGTGATCGCATGGGTTTTCTCCGGGTGCTTCGGTTTCCTCTCACACTCCAAAGACATACAGGTTTGTAGAATAATTGGCTTGGTATAAATGTAAATTATCCCTTGTGTGTGTAGGATAGTGTTAATGTGCTGGGATCGCTAGTCGGTGCGGACACAGTGGGCCGAAGGGCCTGTTTCCATGCTGTATCTCTAAAGTAAACTAAACTAAAAGTTATGATGCAACTTTAGAGGACTTTGGTTTGACCACATTTGGAGTTTTGCATGCCGTTCTGGTGGCTCCAATACAAGAAGGATATGGAGGCTTTGGAAAAAGTGCAAAAGAGGTTCAACAGAATGATGCCTGAATTAGGGGGTATTAGTAACAGGGAGAGGTGGGTAGACTTGAATATGCTGGAGGTTTAGGGCAGACTTGATAGAAGTATATAAAATTATGAGAAGCATAGATAGAGTAGACAGAATATTTTTCCCAGGGTGGAAAAATCTCATAAATTCCATTCCCCCACATATCTCTGGAATCTGTTCTCTCACACAGTCCTGTAACCTATACCAATTCACCCACCACCCAACTACACCAGGGCCAATTAACGGTGACCAATATACGTACCAGCCAGCACATCAGAATCCCTGGAACTTTGAGGCTACTCTACCCTACACCTAGTACCTTTCCATAAATATGGTGTCCCAAGAATGGACATAATTTGGCAAATTCTTCCACTATGCTCAATATCCCTTCTTTCTTCCATCATGAATATGTGTATCTCTATTAGTTCAGTCTGAAGAAGGGTCTCAACCCGAAACGTCACCCATTCCTTCTCTCCAGAGATGCTGCCTGACCCGCTGAGTTACTCCAGCATTTTGTGTCTACCTTCTATTAGTTCAGTAGCTCCATGTGCTTTGACTAACTGACATAATTTCAATAATTTACCTGCATACGTTTGCCAATTTCAATAATTTACCTGCACCCAATACAAGTTCTTAATGAGCTCCCACCTTATTGAAATTGTTTTTTTTAATTAAACATGCATTTATGTACAACTAGGGGATTAGGCAGAGCTGTCTGGTTTAATGGAAGGGAGTTGTACTAAGGAGTATGCCTATTTTTATGGCCGATAAATATCGTCCAAAGTGTGTCAGGTACAGCAATTATATTAGTTACACTGTGACTAATTCCGTGAATGCCATTAACTTAGTTCATCCTTCAATGGAGAATGTGAACTTATATAGAATTAGGCAGAACTTACAGCACCTAAAGATGTTGTTTGGTGTGTCTGACTTAAACAGGTGTTTATTTTGTGCATGACCTTCTTCTGTCAACTCTATAAGTTTAAACTCTCACATTTCTTTATTTTCAAGTCAAGTCAAGTCAAGAGAGTTTATTATCATGTGTCCCAGATAGGACAATGAAATTCTTGCTTGCTGCAGCACAACAGAATATTGAAGGTATAAATACAGAACAGATCAGTGTGTCCATATACCATAGAATATATATATACACACATAAATAAACAGATAAAGTGCAATAGGCTGTTATAGTTCAGAGTTTGTTTGAAGTTGTGTTTAATTGTCTGATGGCTGTGGGAAAGATGCTGTTCCTGAACCTGGATGTTGCAGATTTCAGGCTCCTGTACCTTCTACCTGAAGGCAGCGGATAGATGAGTTTGTGGCGAGGATGGTGTGGGTCCTTGATGATGTTGGCAACCTTTTTGAGGCAGCAACTGCGATAGATCCCCTCGATGGTAGGGAGGTCAGAGCTGATGATGGACTGGGCAGTGTTTACGATTTTTTGCAGCCTTTTCCACTCCTGGACACTCAAGTTGACGAACCAAGCCAGCATGCTCTCTATTGTGCACCTGCAGAAGTTCGAGAGAGTCCTCCTTGACATACCAACTCTCTGTAATCTTCTCAGGAAGTAGAGGCTCTGATGTGCTTGCTTTATGATTGCATCGGTGTTCTGGGACCAGGAAAGATCTTCTGTACATCAGTATTTTTCCCAGCTTCTACCTTAATTCACCAATGACAATCACCAAAATTACTCTATGTGGTACCGAGTCTCTCATACTAACACTGATTGGGTTAAGATGTTTCTCTCAAATAAGCCCCCACCCCCAATGGTTATTTTAACATTACAATTCTCTTAGTACTCATCAGGGAAATATTCTTTTCAGTAGTGCTCAATCAAAGCAGTTCATAATTTCATCAAAAACTAATGAATACTATTATTAGCCTTTTCTCCTCCATCAGGTCTTCATAACCAATTTCTCAGCAAAGAAATTAAGCTGATGAGGTACAGTACCTAACATAGAAATTAATCTCCAGTTTTAAGTGCCAGCTACACTATATAGTTGTGGCTGGATATTCTATTCCTGTTGTAATTTGGTGCCATTGAACTTAATTGTCCTAGATTTTTTCACATCTATACCTTTAAATTGCCTTCTATAATGGGACATTCCAACTTATGGTCCAATGACTGCATTTTTATGTATGTTTATCTTTGGTATTTAATTATCATTTTTAAAGGTCTATGACCACCATCACATAGTTGTGATCAAATACCCAAATAAGTCAAGTTTTTTTACTTCAAGGCAGTTCAAGGAATTATGTATTTGAACCTTTAATTCCCGATTCATCTTTGTGCCTTAATATCCATGTTACCTACATATTTTCAATGGCTTTTCTTCCAAAAAAAATTTCTCTCATATTATTACATCTGTCCACTAATATTATATATCCATTAATAAAGTATGTCATGCATGTGTTCGGCCCTCATAATTTTACCATATTTGAAATGCAGAATGCAAAGTACAAGGCCACTCATAATTCCTTAAACTCAAACATAATTTAATACAACAAGTTGCAATGATTACATCTTTAACATGCTAAAGCAGCATAAGACATTACACATGAACATTATCAACCAAAAATAAACTGAACAGGCGAGAAAACTTTACTTTTAAGAAGCTGTGACTGCCCCCAAATTGACACAGTGATTCCATATCCAAATTTTAAGGGTGGCACAGCTGGTATTGTATTGTATATCTTTATTGTCATTTCCTGAGTATTCGCATACCCAGAGGAAACAAAAAAATGTTCCTCAACCAGTGTCCATTTCAGTGTGCAGTAAAAAATAAATAGAAGTAAAAATACATATATCATGAACAAATTAACACTCTACTCTACTAAACATCAACAGGCGTTCCGATCGGCAGCGGCACGACAGTGGCTCTGCTGCAGTGTGTCCAGGTTGGTGGTTGGTGCATGATACTTTGGCAGGGGGCAAAGTCCGTTTATCAGTCTTATAACCTGCAGGAAGAAGCTGAGGAGCATCCTGCTGGTTTTGCACCTAATGCTCCTGTACCTCTTCCCAGATGGCAGGATGGAGAATATGTGATGCGATGGGTGGTAGGGGTCTTTGATGATGGAGATGGCTCTGCTGATACATCTCTTCCTGTATATGTCCAGCAGGAAAGGGAGTGGAGCACCAATAATCCTGCTGGCGGTCTTCACAATCCTGTCTAGTTGGTGCCGTTCGTACGCCTTGCAGCTCCCGAACCAGGAAGTGATGCCATAGGTTAATGTGCTCTCGATTGTCCCCCTATAAAATGTTCGTAGGTGTGTAGTGGGGAGACCTGCTTTACGTAGTTTTCGGAGAGTAGACCTGCTTCCTCACAATGCCAGAGACCAGGTTCGATCCTGACGTGGAGTGCTGTTTGTATGCAGTTTGCAGATTCTCCTTGTGGGTCTCCTCATAAATATCCTTTTGTTCATTTCAGATTCTCAGAGGGTTAGAGTGACAGGGAGAGGTGAGACCATAACTGACTAAAATTCTAGGCCTTATTTCAAAGTACTGTTCACAAAGGGATAGATCGCTTTTACTACTATAGTTTGGCATTTCATTAGATGGACCCTGGAAGTTAATGCATACTCTCTATATTCACTTTTATTTAAGTTGTTTTTTCTTATGGCTTTTTGGATGATCAATTGTTTTGACTCCAAATACTTATGAAATAAAACAGAATTTAAAAAAATAAATAATCAACAGGTCAGGCAGCAACCATGGAGAAAGAAAATGAATCATTGTTTCAGCATAATGATCTTTTGTCAATCTGTTTTAATTTAGACAAAAGGACACAAAGTGCTGGAGTAACTGAGCGGGTCAGGCAGCATGCCCCGGAGAACATGGATAGGTGACGTTTCCAGTTGAGTCTCAAAACGCCATGAAATCATGGCTGATCTATTTTCCCTGTCAACCCCATTCTCGTATCTTCTCCCCATAACCTTTGACGCTCTTACTAATCAAGAATCTATCATTCTCTGCTTTAAAAATACCCAATGACTTGGTCTCCACCGCCATAATGAATTCCACAGATTCACCACCCTCTGGCTAAAGAAATTCTTTCTCATCTCCATTCTTAAAGAATGTACTTTTATTCTGAAACTGTGCCCTCTGGTCCAAGACTCTCCCACTACTGGAAACAGCCTCTCAACATTCACCTATGTAGGCCTTTTGTTATTCGGTAGGTTTCAATGAGATCTCACTCATCCTTCTGAGTACAGGCCCAGAGTCATCAACTGCTGCTCATATGTTAACCTAATCATCCCCGGGATCATTCTCGTAAACTTCCTCTGGACCCTCTGCAACACCAGAATATTCTTCTTCAGATATGAGTTGCAAATCTGCTCACAATATTCTAAATGTGGCCTGACCGGTGCCTTATAAAGCCTCAGCATTACTACCTTGCTTTTATATGCTAGTCCTCTAGACATGAATGTTAACATTGCATTTGCCTTCCTTACAATTGACTCAACCTGCAAATTAACCTTTGAAAGAATGGGTGGCGTTTCGGGTCGAGACCCTTCTTCAGACTGGCTAGGGATCAGGGAAACGAGAGATATAAACGGTGATGTGAAGAGATAAAAAAGAACAATCAATGAAAGATATGCAAAAAAGTTACGATGATAAAGCAAACATCTGTTTGTAGGGTGAAAATGAGAAGCTAGTGCGACTTGGGTGGGGGAGGGATAGAGAGAGAGGGAATGCTGGGGCTACCTGAAGTGAGAGAAATCAATATTCATACCACTGGGCTGTAAGCTGCCCAAGCGAAATATGAGATGCTGTTCCTCCAATTTGCGTTTAGCCTCACTCTGACAATCGAGGAGACCGAGGACAGAAAGGTCTGTGTAGGAATGG